>JARQOD010000006.1:111274676-111876460 GCA_033576555.1 Oophaga sylvatica
ACCCACTATCACCCAAAAAAAAATTCACCGGACTCTTTTCCCACAGTTACAGCAAAAAAAAAAAGGGAAAAAGGAAAAAAAAAAACAATAGTTTTTTTCCTGTGGAAACACTGCAGAAAAAAAAACACAAAGGGAATTGCTCCCTGGAATGGTTGGGGGAAGTCACAACCATGTCATCACAGAAAGTAAAACCCGGACAACCGATACCCACAGTTAAAGCGACACACCTTTCCCAGCCCCAGCACCAAATTTTTGGCTTCAAATTTGAAGTAAGTGTAATTTTTCATAAGGTTTTGTGCTTGGGTCGATGAAATACATGGACACGGGTTTGAATAGAAATCTTGTTTTATTTAAAATTTGGCAAAAAATATCACACTTTGCAGACACAGAAGCAGGAGACACGCGGGCCCGAGAAATTTAAAGCTCAGCAATCACTCTCCAAAACGGTTTCGGTCTTTTCTTTTTACCGAAGTCCATGAAAACGGGGGTTTTAAAAGAGAGGTTCAAGCCCAAAGGCTTCAGATTTTCCTCAGGGGAATGCTGGAGTACAAGGTCAAGGCTTTAGGAGTAGGTCAAGGTCATTTCGGGCTGATTCTAAAGCACTGTTTTGCTCGCTGTGGCGCTTAAGAAGCAAAAGGAGAAATCGGGGGGAAAACATGCAAGTGGAAACCCATTTGATGAGGGAAGAGGCAGCAAAGAAAGAAAAAATGGCTGACGAACAAACTGAGTTTCAGGAACATGTACACAGAACCTTACACGTAGTCAGTTTGCTTTTAAAGTGCTTAGCTAGCATACAAAAGTGCTTAGTGCATTATGTTCCATCAGCGGATCATATGTATAGCATAGTGCATAGTTAAAAATGTAGTCCACTGATGTATGCAGCATTGAATATACATGCAGAGTTTTGCTTAAAGTGCTTAAGTGTATATAGCAGCAAGATATGAATTAGCACTGGCAATATGGCGATGCATAGCAAGAAACATGAATGTATCAATTAGGTTAGCATTATATTAGTGAAATAGCATTGCCCCTAAGAGAGATGTGTTGGGTGGATGAGTAGCACAGGTAAGAATAGGGATAAAGAAGGTACATAACCTGAGGTGCAGTCCACGGCCCAAACGTGCGTTCCTCATTTGCTTCTTCCTGGAGGGTATGTGTGCTTAAGGGGTAAACGTGCAGTCTATTTATAGTCCTGTTTTACAGTGGTGGCAGCAGTATGAAGATGGCGCTTACGCCGACTAAACCGGAAGCGGCATCAGCGTGAGTCAGCATCCCGTGTCACCAGTCCACGCCCCCATCCGACCCTAATAGACATAAAGGATCTATATGTGAGCTTTCGGTATTGGACAAGTACACACCTGTTTTTTGCAGTATATTTTGCACATGTATCTCCATTGACATTTTAAACTTTGTTTTGTATATCAAATAAAGTTAATATATATTTTCATTATTTGGCATTGACTTCCCTGTGTGTGTAGGATTATATATAGAATAGGAAGTGCCACCAATCTAAGCATGTAGTGCTTTGGTTCTGACTTGTTCTGTACATGGTTTACAGTTAATTTATATGGCCAGTATGGATACTAAAGCTAGGGACTTGACCTGGCTATCTTGTACAGATACAGTTTTTAATGAAGACACAGTTCAAAATTGATCTAATGAAAGTGGCAAAAAGTGGAGTTGAAGAACTCCATTAAATATCTGCTGAAAATATGGTGGAAAAAGCATCCTTGGAACAATATTTGGCCAAAGGGTTGTTTCCTAGGGGACTTCGTGTGAGAATTATACCCTCCTTCACGGTTGATGACAGTATGTTTTGAACAAAAGGGGAAAAAATATGTAACCAGTGTTTGAAATCTCTCATTGATTTATTGATAGGCAATAAAAAGAGTTTGGACAAATTTGACAGCTGTTCGTAAAGCTAATAACTAGTGAATTTGAAAAAAAATCCAAGGGGATAACCCTTGACATCCTATCCCCCAATCAGAGAAAGGCCCTAAAAAAACTGAATGATCTTAAGGGAATCGTAATTAAACCAACAGACAAGTGGGGAAACATTGTGATTTGGCCTGAAACACAATAAGAAAGGGAAGCAGTCAGACAACTTAGGGACACAATATGTTGTAAGAGACTAATATACAACCCTACGTTGACCTTTCAGAGTGAACTACATGCAATATTGGAAAAACCATTCCAGGAAGGAATCATAACTAAGTAACTAAGAGACAACTTGACACCCATGTATCCAATGATGGCCTGTATCTACCTTATCCCAAGATTCATAAAAATCTGTCAAACCCTCCTGGATGTTCTGTCGTCTCAAGCAATGGCAGCCTGTGTGAGGTAATATGCAAATACCTTAAATTTGACCTAAAACCTCTGTCCAAACACTACCGTCACACATCATGAACACCAGAGAAGTGCTAAAAAAAGCAGAGGGTATACCCATAGAGAGCGACATGTGGCTTGTCACTTTAGACGTACAGTCCCTTTATACATCCATCGAACATAGAGACGGGATCAGAGTAACTAAAACATTTTTAAACATGACTGATCACAATACAGAGTTAATTGACTTTCTCATTACCCTCTTGGTATTTGTGCTGGAACATAATTTTTCCATTTTCAAAACACAATCTATTTGCAGAAACAAGGTACAGCTATGGGGGCGGCCTTTGACCTCTCATATGCAAACCTGTTTCTAGGCATGTAGGAGAGACAAGTTTTTTTCTCCAGCCCGATAGCATTTATTGAGAAGGTCTTGTGCTGGGTACACTTCATAGACGACATTTTCGTGATTTGGCAGGGCACAGAACAGAACCTTCTCACTTTCTTTGAAATACTGAATGATAATAAAATAAACATCAAGTTAACCTGTAAGTACAGTCATAGTACTATTGAATTCCTGAACATTCTAATCTCTAAGGGAACTGGAAACCTGTTGGAAACAGATGTTTTTCGGAAGGATACAGCTGTAAACTCACTGCTTCATGCATCCTCCTCACATCCTCAACCACTTAATAAATGGAATACCAACCGGTCAATTTCTAAGATTTAGAAGGATCTGCTCTAACAAACCACCTCTTCCATAAACAGGCAGATGACCTTGCCTCAAGATTCAGAGACAGGGCTATTCTAAGAGAGGCATCAAGAGAGGCTTCAAGAGAGTTGTAGCAGAAAAATGCACCGATCTACTGTAGTCAAAATCCAGACCTGCAAGTGAACAAAAGGTGAGGTTAGTCTCAACTTACAGTGAGAGCTGGTCAGACATGAGGCATGCATTGGAAAAACACTGGCCAGTACTTAAAACAGATCAGACCATTATGAGGCATGTAAATAATGTACCATCAATCACCTATAGGAGGTCACGTAATCTGAAGGACATAGCTACCATGCTGGACTGAACTTGGAAAAGGCCTTTGGTTCTAGGGGACCAAACTGGTGTTTTTTATCCCTGCAATGACTGCATTGCTTTCCCCAATATGTCAAAAGCTTCATCATTCAAATCTAGTGATGGTACTAAAAACATACACTGTCACCCAACACATCACCTGCAACACCACTGGTGTTATATACTTTATGGTGTGTCCGTGCAAGAAAATATATGTGGCTCTTACATCCAGACCACTTAAAACTAGTGTGAGAAAACATCACAGAGACATAGTGAATGCTCGTGACATTGTGGACATCTCAGAGTTAAACCAATATCGAGACATTTCAAACTCGCTCATGATTGCAATGCCAAACTTTTAAAAGTGTCAGGCATTGACAAAGTCCACATTGATCAAAGATGCGGCAATTGGCGCAAAAATCTGGCCCAATTGGAGGCCACATGGATTTTAGAAATAGAATCTGTCCAGCCTAACGGGTTAAATGAAATTCTTAGTTTTGCCCCTAAATTGTTTTTATATGCTTTTAGCAAGTTGGTCTCTCTATATCTTGTTTTAATTATATATTTTTTCTATTTATTTAGTTTTACTACTTAGATGTATTCATTACTTACCAGTTTGAAGTGGTTTGTGTGGCCATGTGGCTTGGAGGTCATGTAAAAACAATGCCAAACTGCACCTTTGTGCAATCTCCTTTTTTGCTGAGGGACATACCTTCATGTGACGCCAGGCCAACTATACAAGTGGAACAAATGTGACAACTTCATCTCCTGTATCATTATCCTATATCTAAGTCTTTTTATTTATTTTCACTTTATCTATGGGCTTCATCACTTTTAATATATATCACCCTAATTATATATATATTTTTTTGTATACAATATACACTGCTCAAAAAAATAAAGGCAGCACTTAAACAACAGAATATAACTCCAAGTAAATCAAACTTCTGTGAAATCAAACTGTCCACTTAGGAATAAACACTGATTGACAATCAATTTCACATGCGGTTGTGCAAATGGAATAGACAACAGATGGAAATTATTGGCAATTATAAAGACACACTCAATAAAGGAGTGGTTCTGCAGGTGGGGACCACAGACCACAGCTCAGTACCAATGCTTTCTGGATGATGTTTTAGTCTCTTTTGAATGTTCGTTGTGCTTTCACACTCGTACCATGAGACGGACTCTATAACCCACACAAATGGCTCAGGTAGTGCAGCTCATTCAGGATGGCACATCAGTGCGAGCTGTGGCAAGAAAGTTTGCTGTGTCTGTCAGCGTAGTGTCCAGAGGCTGGAGGCGCTTCCTGGAGACAGGCCTGTACACCAAGAGACGTGGAGGGGGCCATAGGAGGGCAATAACCCAGCAGCAGGACCGCTACCTCTGCCTTTGTGCAAGGTGGAACAGGAGGAGCACTGCCACAGTCCTGCAAAATTACCTCCAGCAGGCCACAAATGTGCATGTGTCTGCACAAACCGTTAGAAACCGACTCCATGAGGATTGTCTGAGTGCCCGACGTCCACAGATGGGGGTTGTGCTCACAGCCCAACACCGTGCAGGACGCTTGGCATTTGCCACAGAACAACAGGATAGGCAAATTTGCCACTAGTGCCCTGTGCTCTTCAAAGATGAATGCAGGTTCACACTGAGCACACGTGACAGACGTGACAGAGTCTGGAGACGCTGTAGAGAGCGATCTGCTGCCTGCAACATTCTTCAGCATGACTGGTTTGGCAGTGGGTCAGTAATGGTGTGGGGTTGCATTTCTTTGGAGGGGCACACAGCCCTCCATGTGCTCGCCAGAAGTAGCCTGACTGACATTAAGTACCGAGATGAGATCCTTAGACCCCTTGTGAGACCATATGCTAGTGCGGTTGGCCCTGGGTTCCTCCTAATGCAGGACAATGCCAGACCTCATGTGACTGGAGTGTGTCAGCAGTTCCTGCAAGATGAAAGCATTGAAGCTATGGACTGGCCCGCCCATTACCAAGACCTGAATCCGATTGAGCACATCTGGGACATCATCTGGGCCTCCATTGGTTAATAAATTTGATTTCCATTGATGATTTTTGTGTGATTTTGTTGTCAGCACTTTCAACTTTGTACAGAGCAAAGTATTCAATGAGAATATTTCATTCATTCAGATCTAGGATGTGTTATTTGAGTGTTCCCTTTATTTTTTGAGTAGTGTATTATCTTTTTTACTAAATAACTCTTTAGAATTATTGAATTATTGAATCTGCTACTACTCACACTAGGTAGGTTTTAACGTCAGAGAGTGTAGTTACTGTCCCAAATGGGTACACCTTGCCGTGGTGGGACAGCTTTATACTTTTTTGATCAAAACAGTGTCTACTAAGTAACCTATGTTAATTATTTAATGCACTTGCTTTTCTACTTATTTATTTAGGGTATATGCACACATTGTTTTTTCCTTTGGTTTTGTATGCACTATGCTATACATATGATCCACTGATGCAACATCATGCACTAAGCACTTTTGTATGCTAGCTAGGCACTTTAAAAGCAAACTGACTATGTGGATATATATCTTCTAGCAATTGTTTTTTAATGTCAGCAGGTATAGAGCTTGCATTTGAGAAAACTTACTCTGTGAGAAATTTAACATCATGGGGGATTTTAACCCTTATAGATGTAAGGGATCTATATGTGAACTTGTATTGAACAAGTACAAACCTGTTTTTTGCTGTATACTTTGCACATGTTTCTCCATTGACAACTTTTTAAACCTTGTTTTGTATATCAAATGAATATTAAATAAACGTGCAGTCTATTTATAGTCCTGTTTTACAGTGGTGGCAGCGGTATGAAGATGGCACTTCTGCCGACTAAACCGGAAGCGGCATCAGCGCGAGTCAGCGTCCCTCGTCACCAGTCCACGCCCCCATCTGACCCTAATAGACATAAAAGATCTATATGTGAGCTTTCTATATTGGACAAGTACACACCTGTTTTTTGCAGTATATTTTGCACATGTATCTCCATTGACATTTTAAACTTTGTTTTGTATATCAAATTAAGTTAATATATAACGGTAGCGGCGATAGAAGCAGATTGCTGGCACTGCACTCACTTCTCCTTCAGCTTCTATGACCAATGATCTAGGACATATTCAGAGGGTGATGATAAAAGTAGTATATTTTACTGCAGTGCCGCCCCCTGATGATGTCCTGCTCCAGGAGGAGTGATAGTCGCTGCAGTGAAGTGAGTGCAGGTTCAGCCTCCTGTGACATCCTGTTTGAGACGTCTCTCAAACAAAATGTCACAGTAAGTGCAATAAAAAAAACACATTTAGCGATTAACTAGACAGAGAGATGTGTATGATATTTTATAGTACAGCTAATTACAAAATTAGGATGGGTATAAAGATATATATTTCGAAATGGGGTTTATTCTGGTGTCTGTTTTTTTTGGTAGACTATTCTGTGCCTGGATTTACTTAAGGGCGGTGGAGTTTTAATTTTTTTCTGGGATCTGTATTTTTCTTAGGTATTGTGCTTATTATGGGTTGATTTTTTAGTCTGGGGTGTAGCAGTAAGGTAATGTGGTTTTGGGCGTGGTCTATGTAAATAATAGGCATATTTTAAAAATATTTTGCCGCTGTTCATCACATCAATAATTGAAACCTAGGATGCCGAAAACACCATTCAAAACTGGCAGTCTATATTGCAGGATCCCTTCACTCTCAGATGCATAGTCGTTGTATATCGGTGAGTGGGATACTAGGTAGCATCAGAGGAGGTATATAAACCACTAGACACCAGTCCAGTTAGTTCATTTATAAATGTGACATATTGACATATAAATATCACCAATGGTGTATCCAGCTCTACCAAAGATCCAATCACTATTACGTTGTATTAATTTCCTGGTTTGAAGTTTTATTTAGGGGAGGGTGGGGTAGAGGAGACGAAACACAATTTTCCTAAGTCAATAGGGCATCAAACTGCCCTGACCTGTTTTTGCCTACAAGTGATATTAAGGGATTATGGTTTTTACCATGAGTTTCCAGCCAATGTATCATCTCTAACATGTTTACACATATGTGTGAATATACATCTTTTATATGATTGGATTGGTGATAGTATAGAGATAGGGTTAATGTACAATCATATTGTAAATGCATAGTAATCCAAATCAAAGAATAGATTCCAACATTCAAAGCGCTGTATGTACAAAACAAACATGCAAAGGAATTTTGTTTTTTATGTTATCTAGTAGCCACCAGAGGACTAAATGAACAAATCACAGGAAACAAAAATGAATATACTGTACTTGCTTTCTGTGAGTAAAAAGAACAGTGTGAAGAGTAGATTAGATGTATGAGCATTTTCTGAACTCCCTTTTCTTCTTTGTTCTCCAGAAGGCAAACTGCTGCTTCATCTCCCTCCAGCCATTGATAATACGATTCAAAAACATCAGAGGGAATCTAACCCAAGATAGGTGCATCACTCGAGGGAGCTTGCTAGTCTTTGTTTTACAGTGTGGTTCCGCCTGGAATCATGGAGTATTTGCAAGCAACATCTTATTTCATGGCGCTGCTCCTTAATTTGAGAGATTAAACTTAATGCTGTCCGAAGGGCTTTTCCATGAAGGTGGCTAGCATAGTCATGTTGGCACAGAAAATCAATTAATCTACTGACAGCATTTTTGCAGCACATGAATGCCTTGCTTGGTTGTCGATATGTAATAATAAGTATTGATAATTAAAATGATCCCTTGCTTTTACTATTGTTTTAAATAAAAACTATCTTTGTAGTTGGCATTATTCATTTATTTCACAAAGTGCAAAATGTATCAAAGTTGCATGCAATATTGAAATAAAACTGATCCCTACCTATCTTCCTGTCATGAGTACTTTTCTTAGACCTTAGCTCCAAAAAAGAGATGATTATGGTGTTAGAGTATGAGGTAGCCTTGTCATGGCAAGTGGGCTCACACAATTTGATTAAAATGTGCACAAAACCTTTTACATATGATGTATCTTTGTGCCTTTCTTTGTTTCATTTAAAAAATTTGCACAGGCAGAAGATCTAGATGTTCATCTGTTTTGAAGGATTTGTTTGATTTAGTAAATTGTTATCTGTTTAGGTTAGAAGTATCCTTTGAGAATAAAATGATCACATAGTGACCTCCTCCTGGACCCATTGCAAAATGTGCTAATCTATGGTAAAACATATCAGGAATTATTCTAATTCTGTCTAGCACCACTATAAGGGTACTATCAAAATACAGTGATCATTGAGATCAATGGTCTGTGTGTGTAATGTAGGATAGTATAGGTCCTTCAGAGCAAGAGATATTGTAGTTGTAATAAACAAAATATTTGTTTATATACAACTAATCCCTCCACATTTATTTTATCCTATTTAATTTTGGAGCTTTCTTTCTCTTGTTTTCCCTAATATTATCTTATATTAGAAAAGCACACAAATATTTATTTATTTATAATATGTGTAAAAATGTAAATTCATCCATGGTCCGCAAATTTTGTGGTTTTGTAGTTTATATATACTTAATGTTTTAAACTGAGAAAACATATAAAAAAATGAAGATTTATAATTTTTTATCCTTCCTTGGTAAAAAAAAAACAAGCCCGTAAGCAACTCTGTCTACAGAAAAATACAAAAATTATGCGTTTAAGAATATGGTGACTGACAAAAAAAGTTTTGCTTTTTTTAAGTTTTTTATTTGTGCAAAAGAAGTAAAAATATTAAAACTATTTAAATTTGATATCATCGTAATTGTACTGATCAGAATAAAGACTACATGTGAAATATCCAAAACTGTGTTCAGGAAGATGCATATACAAACTACAGAATTGGTGTCTTTTCCTTCATTCCACCTCCCAAAATCAGAAATACATTTTTTTTAAAAGGTTGTACATACCATACAGTGGTATCAAATATTGGCATGGCTGTGATTAGCTGGTGCATCATGTGACCCGGACTTATAAATGTTGGCTCACGGATACTGCTGCCATTCTGCTCTGATTAGTGAAGGGCCAGGATACAGCTGGAGTTAGGGACAGTGTTAAGTTCTGTGTATGCGCACTCTGCAAAAAAGCTTATGTGTGTACACTGCACCCGTGTTTGTGGGAGTACTGTGCCTAAAAACAACTTTTCTAATCTGCGAAGAAGCCGGGCCTCCACCATTGCCTTATCTCCTGAGTTAGTTCTCCGTCTGTTCTTTTCCCCAACCAAGGAAGAGGGGAGCTATTGTGCACCGCAGAACACCAACCCAACAAATAAGGCTACATAAACAAATGTTAACAGAAAACTCCAGGCATACAAAATATTCACTCACATATAACAGAGGAATGCACTGGGGAGTGGAGGATGATGAATAAACTAAAGTAGAAAAGGGAAGGAAATTACCACACTTACAAACCACACAACATTGACAGATAAATCCTCCGACACTCCTTCTCATATGATCACATCTTCCTCCTGAAGCCATGCAGCAAGCGCTAGCTCTGACAGGGATTTGCATCAGAGCCCAGATTATAAAGAAGAAGGGATTGGCTAACTGGGCTCAGCTGCAAGCTCAGAGTTTTCCAACATGGCTGATTAACCCTTGTTCTGCCAAAAGGAATTAACACCATTAAAATGGAGAAGTGCTTCTTCTCAGCCCGGGAGTAAGAGCAATCAGACGCTGCGGTCTTTTGGCTCCACACTGTTGAGATAACCTCATTACAGTACCCCCTTTCTAAGAGGGACCTCCGGAACCTCAGGACCGGGTTTATCAGGGTGTGCCATGTAAAAAGACCAGACTATTCTAGCCACATGAACATCAAATGCTGGTACCCACATCCTCTCCTCAGGACCGTACCCCCTCTAATGCAACAGATACTGAAGCGACTAACGGGTAAAACGAGAATCCAAGATTTTTTCTTCTGAAACTCCAAGTTTCCATTGACAATGATAGGAGATGGCAGTAATGGTGATGATACTAAAGATTAAATGTATTTTTTGAGGAGAGATGGATGAAATAGATTATGGATCCTAAAGGTGGGTGGCAGAGCAAGGCGGAATGCTATAGGATTGACTATGGCTTCCAATCTTATAAGGACCAATTAAACCTGGGACCCATTTTCCAAAATGGAAACTTCAGCTTAATGTTTCTAGAATGCAACGACAAAAAGTCACCAACACACAGATCCGAACCCACCAAACGTGTCCGATCAACCACACTCTTATATTTGGATCCCATCTTCCTCAAATTATTAATAACCCCCTGCCATATGGACTTAATAGAAGATGAAAGCCGTTCCTCTTTAGGTAATCTAGAAGGACGGTCTTTATTAAATGAGCTGAACTGAGAATAGAACCCATATTCTCTGAACAAAGGGGACTTACCAGTAGAGCGAATATGTTCGGGTTCTCTCTTATTTGGCAAGCTACAGCACTTGCCGAATAAGCTGCAGCGGGAATCCGGCTTCCTGGATCGTGCTGGCTGAATAGCTGATCGGCGCCGCAACCGCATGTGTCACAGCTGTTTCACAGTCACAGCACATGCATGGAGAGCCTGTGTGTTGTGCTCTCCATGCATGTGCTGTGACTGGGACACAGCCGCGAAACATGCAGCTGCGGCACCGAACAGCTGTTCAGCCGGTGCGATCCAGGAAGCCGGGTTTCCTCTGCAGCTTATTCGGCAAGTGCTATAGCTTGCCGAATAAGAGGGAACCCGAACATATTCGCTCATCTCTACTTATCGGTTGATTCCTGACAACGATTATTTACAGCAAATTCAGCTAATGGCAAGTAAATAACCAAATCCTCCTGATTTTCAGATACAAAACACCTGAGATACGTTTCCAGATTCTGGTTAACCCATTCAGTCTGCCGATTCGACTGTGTGTGAAACGCAGAGGAAAATGACAGATGGATCCCAAGATGGGTGCAAAATGCCTTCCAAAACTTGGAAACAAACTGTACACCCCGATCAGAAACAATATTGGTCGGGATCCCATGTAATCTAACTATTTTCCTGATGAAAATTTGCACCAAGGATTTGACATTTGTTAAAGCTGGTAAAGCTATAAAGTAAGACATTTTACTGAATCTATCCACCACCATCAGAATTACTTTATTCCCTGCCGACACGGGAAGTTCGGAAATAAAATTGACCGACAAGTGAGTCCACAGTCTACTGGGAATCTCCAATGGTTGGAGAACCCTAGACGGACAAGTATGAGAGGTTTTAGAACGCGCAAAGACAGGCTTCTACATAGTTCCAGACATCCTGATGAGCAGCTGACAACAAAAAATGCAGAGTAAGTAAGTCAGTGGTGGCTTTATTATAGGATGTCTGGCCAAGACCGAATCGTGAAGTTCACTAAGGACTCTAAGAGTAAAATTAACAGGAACAAACAATTTACCAAGTGGACAGGCAGCAAGGGCATCGACCTGAGCGTCAGCAACCTCTCTTTCCATATCTGAGCATATAGATGCTATAACCACCCATTTTTGAAGAATGAGTACCGGTTCACACTTTTTTCCTCCCCCAGGAAAACAACGAGACAAGTCATCAGCCTTAATGGTTTTTTTCCCCGGCCTATGCGTGACACAAAAGTTAAACCTGGTAAAGAACAATGCCGATCTTGCCTGTCGAGGTGTTAGATGTTTCTCCGATTCCAAACATACCAGATTCTTATGATCTGTGTTTACCATAACTGGATGAACCGCTACCTCTAACAAAAATGACGCCACTCTTCAAAAGCCCATTTGATTGCTAAGAGTTCCCTGTTACCAATGTCATAATTTTTCTCAGCAGGAGACAGTTTCTTAGAAAAATAAGCACATGGTTGTCATTTACCAGGAGATGCACCCTGCGACAATACAACCCCCATTTCCACCTCTTATGCATCAACCTCAACGATAAAAGGCTGTAATGTATGTAGTACAGTTCATATAGCGTCTTGTGCTTGGGTGCGATGAAAACACAGGAGTCACAGGTTTGATATAGAAAAGTCCTGTATTACTTCATACAAGTTGGCAGAAATAGTCACACAGTTTGCAGACACAGAAACAGGAGACACAACAGGCCAGAGTAATCCAAGCTCAGCAATCACTCTCCAATACAGATTCAGGATCTTCTTCTCTGTTACCGTAAGTCCATGCAAACGTGGGTCTTTCAAAGAGCAGGGTTCAGAGTCCACAAGTGCTTCAGAGTTCCTCAGTAGGAATAGCTGGAGTACAAGGTCCAAGGCTTACAGGAGTCAAGTCACAGGTTCACTGCAGGCTAGATTCTGAAGCACTGATTGCTCAGCTGTGGCTGCTTAAGAAGCAAAGGAGAGAATCAGGGCGGGAACATGCAAGCTGGAAACTCCATTTTGACTGAGGGCAAGATAGCTGCAGCAAGACAGAAAGTAAAATGGCTGACGAACAAACTGAGTTTCAGGAATATATACATAGAACCTTACATTACTCCCCCCTTAAGGACAACCTCCGGATGACCTCAGACCAGGCTTGTGTGGGTACCTCTGATGAAACTGACGGAGCAAGCGAGGAGCATTAACGTTATTGACCGGTTCCCATGAGTTGTCCTCCACTGGGTAGCCCTGCCATTTAATCAGATATTGTAACTGATTTCTATACAACCTGGAATCTAAAATCCTTTCCACCACAAATTCTTCCTGACCATCGACTAGCACTGGGTCAGGGCAAGGAGAGGAACGTCCAGGAAACGTATTGGGTGTCGCAGCCTTTAGTAGGGATACATGAAAGACAGGGTGGATTCTCATAGTTCTGGGCAGTTGAAGACGACAAGCAACGGCACTGATAATTTTACTGATTTTATAGGGTCCAATGTACTTATGTCCCAACTTAGACGATGGAATCCTTAACTTAAGATTTCTGGTTGACAGCCAGACCAAGTCTCCTACCTTGAAAGCTGGTGCAGGTTTACGAAATTTATCTGCTGCTTTCTTGTATCTTTCTTGAGCCGATTCCAGATTTTCCTTTAGAAGATCCATATTCTTCTGTAAAGACGTGATTCTTTCAGCCACTGCTGGTAAAGGCGTTTCTATGGGAAATCGTGGTAGAATGTTAGGATGATAACCTAGATTAGAGTAAAAAGGAGACTGTTTAGTGGAGGCACTCTGAGAGTTGTTATACGAGAACTCAGCTAATGGAAGTAGATCCACCCAATCATCCTGTAGGTGGCAGATAAAGCAGCGGAGATACTGCTCCAGGGTTTGATTGGTTCGTTCGGTCTGTCCATTAGTCTGGAGATGAAAAGCAGAAGAAAGGTTTACTTTAATGTCCAATGCTGCACAGAAATTTTGCCAAAACCTAGAAGTGAATTGCACCCCTCGATCCGAAATAACCTCATCCGGTACTCCATGTAAGCGAAACACATCTTTAATCATCAAATCTGATGTCTGTTTTGCAGTAGGTAAGCCGACACAAGGGATAAAATGAGCTGCCTTTGTTAGACGGTCAACCACCACTAGAATGGTGTTCTTCCCCTGAGAGGTTGGTAACTCCACAATGAAGTCCATAGAAATGGATCCCCACGGGCGGGACGGGGTGGGAAGAGGCTGTAACAGACCAGTTGGTGAGGAGTGAGGTGTTTTGCATCTTGCACAGACCTCACATGAAGTGACATAATTCAAAACATCCTTCCTGCAAGTGGGCCACCAAAAGAAACGAGAAAGAAATTCCTGTGTCTTTAGAATTCCTCTATGCCCACTATCTTGGAATCGTGAATGAGTTGCAATACTCTTAATCTGACTGTTTCAGGAATATACAGACGTTGTCCCTGAATCCACACACCATTCTTAAAGACAAGACTTACGTCCCTTGGGGGTTGTGCCAAAAAGGAATCCGCATGGTATGCTTCCTTGATGTCCTTAAGTAGGTCTTGATTATGAATTACTCCTAGGAATCTAGAGTCAGGAAGAATAGTCTTAGGAAGAGTAATTGGACGTGTCTCTGCTGAGTAAATCCTAGAGAGTGCATCAGCCTTTCCATTGCGCGATCCTGGTCTATAAGAAATGATAAAATTAAATTGGTTTAAGAAAAGATTCCAGCGAGCCTGGCGAGGAGTCAGGCACTTAGCCGACCTGATAAACTCAAGGTTACGATGGTCTGTCAGGACGACTATTTGCTGTGCAGCTCCCTGAAGAAGGTGTCTCCATTCTTTGAAGGCGGCAATAATGGCCAACAACTCTCTATTGCCCACATCGTAGTTCCTCTCAGCCGAAGACAACTGCTGGGAAAAGAAGGCACAGGGATACAAGACATTCTTCTCACCTGTTCTCTGAGAGAGTATAGCTCCAACGGCACAGTCTGAAGCATCCACCTCTATTATGAAGGCAAGCTCGGGGTTGGGATGTACTAGGATAGGTGCAGTGGTAAATTTATCTTTTAGACGGGAAAATGCTTCCTGGGCTTGGGGAGTCCAGGAAAACCTAGACTCTTTCCGGGTAAGTTGAGTGATAGGTGACACTACCTCAGAGAAATTTCTAATGAAACGTCTATAGAAGTTGGCAAACCCGATGAAGCGCTGTACCTCCTTCACATTTCTAGGACTTGGCCAATCCTTGATGGCTTGGGTTTTGCTTCCATCCATACTAATTCCTTGTGTAGACAGTACATACCCCAGAAATTGAATTTCGGTCCTATGGAATTCACACTTTTCAAGTTTGATGTAAAGATGATTTTGTCTTAGACGTTCCAAGACCATTCTCACATGTCCATGATGTTCCTCTGTGGAGTTAGAAAAAATTAGAATATCATCCAAATAAATTACCACGAATGTATCTAGGAGATCCCTGAAGATGTCATTCACCAAGTGTTGGAAAGTGGCTGGGGCGGTACTCAGACCAAAAGGCATAACTAGATATTCAAAGTGTCCATAGCGTGACCTGAATGCAGTCTTCCATTCATCCCCAGGTCTAATACGGACTAAGTTATAGGCCCCACGAAGATCTAGTTTAGAAAAAATTTTGGCATGTCGCACTCTCTCCAATAACTCAGGGATTAAAGGCAATGGATAACGGTTTCTAATAGTAACCTTATTGAGTTCCCTATAGTCTACGCATGGTCTCAGAGATCCATCTTTCTTCTTTACAAAGAAGATGGGTGCACCTGCAGGAGATGAAGAGGGGCGTATGAAGCCCTTGGCTAGATTTTCATCTATGTAATCCTTTAAAGCCTTCAGCTCGGGCCCCGCCAGGGGGTAGATCTTACCAAAAGGTATCTCTGCTCCAGGCAATAATTCAATTGGACAATCATATGGACGGTGAGGAGGAAGCTGGTCAGCGTTCTTCTTGTCACATAAATCCACATAGTCCTGGTATACAGCTGGTAGTTCAGGGACTGACATGATTCCTTTAGGAACAGAGCAAGCTGAAACTTTTGGACTCATCTGTTTCTCTGGAAAGTGTAATTCCTTGGTCTCCCAGTTAATGGTAGGATTCTGAGCCTGCAGCCATGGTAGCCCTAGAATAATGGGAAAGTGGGGAGAAGAGATAAGCATAAAGGACAGTTTCTCTTGATGATCTTTACCCATAAGAACCCTCAAAGGCTCTGTTTCCTGATCCACTGGTCCAGAGGTCAGCAGGGAGCCATCCACAGTTTCCATCTGTACTGGAGTAGCCTTCTTCACTGAACGTATTCCCTGTTTCAGAGCAAAGGAGACATCCATAAAATTTCCACTTGCCCCTGAGTCGATCATAGCAGAGCTAGACACCCAAGCTGAGTCAACCCAGAGTTTGATGGAAAGAAAGCAATGAGAATTGTTTTTCTTACAACTCAGCTGGGACACCGCTGAGGAAACTTGAAAAATGGCAGCGTTTACACAGTCAACGTCCTCAGAGGTAACGGAGTTTAAGTCCGAGAAATCAAGATCTGTTGCTGCAGATCTCTCTGGAGCCTGAGGCTCGGACCTGACAGATCCCCCCTCGCAACACTCACAATGAATGAGTGCTGCAGTAGTCTTACGAGAACGGCTGGGGCAGTTTATAATGAAGTGCCCTGACTTACCACAATAGAATCATAGATTCTCCTTAAAACGATGTTCCTTGCGTGCATCACTAACCCGTCGTTGTAAAGAGTCTACCTGCATGGGTTCAGGTTCAGGTTCCCGTGTAATCCTACTCAAAGGTTCCTTAGCTGGAGAGGAAGGTAGGAAAAGGTTAGTACGATTGCTTTCGAACCATCTCTCTTGCCTGCGTTCAGTCAGACGAGTATCAATACGGATGCAGTAGTTAATAAAGTCACCTAACGCAGTGGGAGGGTCGGCACGAGCAAGTTCATCCTTAATCAGTGGAGATAACACCTTTCGAAAAATAGATTTTTTGGCGGAACTGTCCCAGGTGGTATCGAGGGCCCATCTCCTGAAATCCAAGGCATATTCAGCTACCGAGTGCTTACCTTGGCGCAAAGCTAACATGGCTGCTTCAGCTGTTGCACCTCGATTGGGGTCATCAAACACCTGCCCCATGGCTGAAATAAAATCATCAAGGTGATTCAAACAATCATCCTCAGTCTCAATCAGAGGGTTTGCCCACATTAAAGCCTTGTTGGTAAGCAACATAATTATAGTAAGCACCTTAGATCGTTCAGTGGGAAATTGTGAAGCATGTGCAGAAAAAAAAGATTGCATTGATTAATAAATCCCCTGAATTTCTCACGTTCACCGCCAAAACGAAAAGGGGGCAACTTGGGAATCCCAGCACTCGGGGCTACGGCAGGAGCCTGGACTCGCCCCTCTAGAACCTCAATCCTGGCTCGCAAATCCTGGGTAGTCTGTCCAACCACTTGCAAATTGTGATTATTGAGGTCCTGTAGATTTGTAAAACGGGTCTTTATATTCTGCAAATCTGCAAGGATATTATCAGTCACTCCGCAAAGTTCCTTTATGCGGGCCTCCATTTTCCAGATCTTTTAAGACAGGATTACTGGAAGAAGAGGAGAGAAAAAAAAAACAATAGTGTTCACCTGTGGCAACACTGCAGAGAGAAAAAAAAATTAAGGGAACTGCTCACCTGGAATGGTTGTGAGAAGTCACAACCACTATCATCACAGAAAGTTTCAACCAGACATCTGATATCCAGAGTTACAGCAGACAAAAAAGAGAAAAGGAAAAAAAAAAAAAACAATAGTGTTTACCTGTGGTAACACTGCAAAAAGAAAAAACTTAAGGGAATTGCTCACCTGGAATGGTTGTGAGAAGTCACAACCACTGTCATCACAGAAAGTACAACCGGACGTCTGATATCCACAGTACAGCAGACACAGCCTTCCAGACCCAGCAGACACTAACGTTTTGGCTTCAGAATCTTGTAATGTATGTAGTACAGTTCATATAGCGTCTTGTGCTTGGGTGCGATGAAAACACAGGAGTCACAGGTTTGATATAGAAAAGTCCTGTATTACTTCATACAAGTTGGCAGAAATAGTCACACAGTTTGCAGACACAGAAACAGGAGACACAACAGGCCAGAGTAATCCAAGCTCAGCAATCACTCTCCAATACAGATTCAGGATCTTCTTCTCTGTTACCGTAAGTCCATGCAAACGTGGGTCTTTCAAAGAGCAGGGTTCAGAGTCCACAAGTGCTTCAGAGTTCCTCAGTAGGAATAGCTGGAGTACAAGGTCCAAGGCTTACAGGAGTCAAGTCACAGGTTCACTGCAGGCTAGATTCTGAAGCACTGATTGCTCAGCTGTGACTGCTTAAGAGGCAAAGGAGAGAATCAGGGCGGGAACATGCAAGCTGGAAACTCCATTTTGACTGAGGGCAAGATAGCTGCAGCAAGACAGAAAGTAAAATGGCTGACGAACAAACTGAGTTTCAGGAATATATACATAGAACCTTACAAAGGCTAAGATATGTCAGGCTATATAAGAATCGGCGCAGATGAAAAACATTTCTTCAACGTATCAAATGCTTTCCTGGAGGACTAGACCACTTGGAGAAGTCTGTCCCCTTCATAGTCATATCCGTTAGAGGTTTGGCTACTACCGAAAACTTTTTTATGAACTTACGTTAGTAGTTGACGAAACCTAAAAACTTTCGTAACGCCTTCAAATCCTCAGGACGATCCCAATCCAATACCACCCGGACTTTTGCTGGATCAATGCAAAAAACGGTGGAAGATAACACATATCCAAGGAAAGGGATCTCCTCAACCGAGAACATACACTTCTCTGGTTTGACATATAATTTATTGTTTCTGAGCATATGTAAGACCTGCCTGACATATACCTGATGTGACTCAATGTCAGGTGAATAAATTAATATGTCATCCAGATAGATAAGTATAAATCTGCTTACCAGGTGACTAAAGTTGTCATTAATGAAGTGTTGAAAGACGGCGGGCATGTTCATCAACCCAAAAGGCATCACCAGGTTCTGATAATGTCCCTCAGGCGTATTGAACGCTGTTTTCCACTCATCCCCCTCTTCGACGCGAATGAGATTATGCGCCATTTTTGAGAACCATTTTACTCCTTCAATCTGATTAACCCCTTACTGCCAGCTGACAGAATAGTACGTCAGCTGGCAGTATCCCCCGCTTTCATGTGGGCTCCGGCAGTGAGCCCACCTCACAGCCGGAACATGTCAGCTATTTTGAACAGCTGACATGTGCCAGAAACAGGCACAAGAAGAATCGGGATCCAACTGCGCCTATTAACTAGTTAAATTTCGCTGTCAAACACTGACAGTGGCATTTAACTGGAGCTTCCTGCAACGTGGCCGGTAATAGGCACACCACTGACCCCAGTCACGTGATCGGGGGTCATCGGTGCATTGCCATCACAACCAGATTAACCTGATCGCTAAACGGCGTAGCAAGAGAAAAAATCAAAACGCCGCGACATTGAATTAAAATGCAATAACGGGCGATCAAAAGAACATATGTGCACAAAAGTGGTACCATTAAAAACATCAGCTTGACACACAAAAAATAAGCCCTCATCCAACTCGAGATCACGAAAAATGAAGACGCTAAGGGTCTCGGAAAATGGCCCAATTTATTTTATTTTAAGCAAACTTTGGAATTTTTTTTCACCACTTAGATAAAAGAGAACCTAGACATGTTTGGTGTCTATGAACTCTTAATGACCTGGAGAATCATAATGGCTGGTCAGTTTTAACATTTAGTGAACCTAGCAAAAAAGCCAAACAAAAAAACAGTGTGGGATTGCACTTTTTTTGTAATTTCACCACACTTGGAATTTTTTTCCCGTTTTCGAGTATATGACATGGTAAAACCAATAGTGTCGTTCAAAAGTACAACTCTTCCCGCAAAAAAAAAGCCCTCACATGACCATATTGACGGAAAAATAAAAAAGTTATGGCTCGGGAAAGAAGGGGAGCGAAAAATGAAAAAGAAAAAACGAAAAAAGTTCATGTCATGATGTCCAGGATGAGATGGCGCGGATAAGGATCACAGACAGTGATCGTATTGAGTTTGCGGAAATCCAAGCATAATCCCCCATCCTTTTTCTTTACAAAAAATAAACCCACCTCAATGGGGGACGAGGATGGTCTGATATGACCTTTAGCCAGGCTTTCCGTGATGTAGACCTTCATGGCCTGCCTTTCTGGACCAGAGATATTATATAGTCTGCTTTTAGTCGGCTTGGCACCAGGAGCGAGATTAATGTCGCAGTCATGAGGATGATGGGAAGGAAGTTCTTGGCACCATTGCTCCGAGAACACATCCCCAAAATCCGATAGGTATTTCGGCACAGACTGAGTATCCACCCTAGCAAGCAGTTTCCATGACAATATTCACTCCACTCTACCACTTCCCAAGTCCGTTAATCAACTACAGGATTGTGCAGAGCAAGCCAAGGAAGTCCAAGAACCGCAGGAGAAGTCAGACCCTCTAGCACATAACAGTCTATTACTTCAGAGTGCATGGCCCCCACCTGAAGATGTAAACCTTGGACGACTTGAGTAAAATACCCCTTTTCGATGGTGATTTTAAGTATAGGCCTGGACAGAGTATGTGGAATGAGGCCTTGGACCTGGACGAACCTAGCGTCAATCAAATTAAACCCCACCCCACTGTCCAGAAACGCAAACACGTCCACCTAATACTCACCCAGGTGGATTTCAGCTGGAAGGAAGAATTGTGTCCTATCCATGGAGGTGATGAGTACACCTGGGTTGCTAACCTCCTTGCAACCAGTGCCACCCAGTTTTCCAGAGGCTGTGCTACTATGTGGTCAAGAAGGATATGTGCCCACAAAATGGCCCTTTATTCCACAGTAGAAGCACACTCCCCTTTATGCTAAACAACAGACAATTTACCAGATTGAGATGCTGCACCCACCTGCATGGGTTCCTCAGTTGGCTCAGTATTGATTTCCCTTGACCCCAGACCTCCCGTACCAAGAGATGTCTCCCAATGCCGGATCGCCAAAGACATGGCTGCCTAAAGGGAGACTGGAGTCTCATACAGAGCTAACACATCCTTCACTCTTACTGAAAGTCCCTCACAGAACAGGCTATGGAGTGCATGGTCATCCCAATTAGTATCCTTGGCCCAACTCTAAAACTCAGAGCAATACTCCTCCACTGGCTGGTCTTGCTGAAGTTGCCACAGTGTGGACTCAGCTAAGGAAATGCGATTGGGGTCATCATACACTGCTCAAAAAAATGAAGGGAACACTTAAACAACAGAATATAACTCCAAGGAAATCAAACTTCTGTGAAATCAAACTGTCCACTTAGGAAGCAACACTGATTGACAATTAATTTCACATGCGATTGTGCAAATGGAATAGACAAAAGATGGAAATTATTGGCAATAATCAAGACCCACTCAATAAAGGAGTGCTTCTGCAGGTGGGGACCACAGACCACATCTCAGTACCAATGCTTTATGGCTGATGTTTTGGTCACTTTTGAATGATGGTTGTGCTTTCATACTCGTAGCATGAGACGGACTCTACAACCCACAGAAGTTGCTCAGATAGTGCAGCTCATCCATCCACAACCTCATCAAGACCATGCCCAGGCATTGTAGGGAGGTCATACAGGCACGTGGAGGCCACACACAATACTGAGCCTCATTTTGACTTGTTTTAAGGACATTACAACAAAGTTGGATCAGCCTGTAGTGTGTTTTTCCACTTTAATTTTGTGAGGGACTCCAAAACCAGGTCTCCATTGGTTAAGAAATTTGATTTCCATTGATAAGTTTTGTGTGATTTTGTTGTCAGCACATTCAACTTTGGACAGAACAAAGTATACAATCAGAATATTTAATTCATTTAGATCTAGGATGTGTTATTTGACTGTTCCCTTTAATTTTTTGAGCAGTGCCAGAAATAATTCATCCACCGTCTGAAGCGTCTGGGAGTCAGACGGGATAGAAAATGGTCATGCTTGGGGGTCCCCTTCAGGAGTAAGATTCTATACTCACACGTTGCTGCTCTGAACCTGAGGAAATAGGACGTAGCCTGAAGTTTAGTTTGAAACCCTCCCTAAACACAGCAAACTTGTCACACCCACCAGAGAACCTGTCAGGCAAAGAAATCTTGGGCTCAACTACAGTTTGCCTGAGAGACAAGAATCCCACACTAGATGTGTTAGGGTGCTGCAAAAGAACTGTGCGTAAATCTGCCACCTCCAGACTGACCTGCTGCAGTTGCCCTGTAAGAGCAGTGATTGGATCCATAATCGATCAGAAAAAATTATTATGGTCAGAGCTAATCTCACAACACAGCTGTTGGGTGACCTAGGAGCAGGGGCTCCTTCCCTGACACTACAACTAGGGGCGCCCTAGCTCTCCCTATTCCCCAGGATACTTGTGAAGGTGAAGATGCCGGGACCTCCACCCTTGCCTTATCTCCTGAGTTAGTCCTCTGTCTGTTCTCCTCCCTCACCCAGGGAAGAGGGGTGCTATTATGCACCACAGTACACCAACCCAAGAAATAATGCTACACAAATAAAGATTAACAGAAAACTCCAGTCATACAAAATATTCACTGACATATAACATAGGAATGCATCGGGGAGTGGAGGATGGTGAATAAATAAAAGTAGAGAAGGGAAGGGAATTACCACGCTTACAAACCATGCAACATTCACAGATAACTCCTCCAACACTCCTCATATAAACACCTCTTCCACCTGAAGCCATGCAGTAAATGCTAGCTCTGACAGAGTTTTAAAAAAACACCATTAAAATGAAGGAGAGGTGCTTTTTCTCAGCGCTGGAGCAGGAGAAATCAGACGCTGTGGTCTTCTGGCTCCTAAATGAAAAAGATTGAAATGAAATGAGATGAAATTCCATCTCAGCTCACCCCTGAGATGTAATTCTGGGCACAAGAAGGAGCACGGTGTCCTTACTGCTTCACAGTATCCAAAGCAATAGGAAAAATAGAAGTGGATCCAGCTCACTCACAGGGCTCATTTAAAAATCAGCAAAATTTTATTGGGTTATCCCTTAAAAATTGGAGATTACAAACAGACATCTCAGATGGCACAGCAATGACAATGTTCAAATGTTCAATGTTCAAAAACTCTGCAGAAACGCATCTAAAAATGCAACGTGTGCACATACCCTTACTGCAGATTTTCTGCTGATTTTTGTGCAGATTTCCCCTGTGTTTTTACACCTGCTGATTTCTATAATGGAGCAGGTGTAAAACCGCTGCAGATTCCGCACAAAGAATTGACATGCTGCGGATTTAAATCCGCAGCAAATCTGCGCGGAAAAATCCGAAGCATGTGCACAGCGTTTTTTGTTTTACATAGATTAGAATGCTACTGTACAGTTATGGACAAAAGTTTTGAGAATGACACAAATATTAATTTTTACAAAGTCTACTGCTTCACTTTTTCTAATGGCAATTTGCATATGCTCCAGAATGTTATAAAGAGTGATCAGCTTAACAGCAATTACTTGCAAAGTCAATGTTTGGCTAGAAAATAAACTTTATCCCCCAAAACACATTTCAATATCATTGCAGCCCTGCCTTAAAAGGACCAGCTAACCTCTTTTCAGTGATTGCTCCATTAACACAGGTGTGGGTGTTGATGAGGACATGGCTGGAGATCAATCTGTCATGATTAAGTAAGAATGACACCACTGGACACTTTAAAAGGAGGCTGGTGCTTGGCATCATTGTTTCTCTTCTGTTAACCATGGTTATCTCTAAAGAAACACGTGCAGTCATCATTGCAATGCCAAAAAATGGCCTAACAGGGAAGAGTATCGCAGCTAGAAAGATTGCACCTCAGTCAACAATCTATCGCATCATCAAGAACTTCAAGGAGAGAGGTTCCATTGTTGCCAAAAAAGCTCCAGGGCGCCCAAGAAAGACCAGCAAGCGCCAGGACCGTCTCTTAAAAGTGTTTCAGCTGCGGGATCGGGCTACCAGCAGTGCAGAGCTTGCTCAGGAATGGCAGCAGGTAGGTGTGAGTGCATCTGCACGCACTGTGAGGCAGAGACTCTTGGAGCAAGGCCTGGTCTCAAGGAGGGCAGCAAAGAAGCCACTTCTCTCCAGAAAAAACATCATGGACAGACTGATATTCTGCAAAAGGTACAGGCAGTGGACTGCTGAGGACTGGGGTAAAGTTATTTTCTCTGATGAATCCCCTTTTCGATTGTTTGGGACATCAGGAAAACGCCTCATTCGGAGAAGACAAGGTGAGGGCTACCACCAGTCTTGTCTCATGCCAACTGTTAAGCATCCTGAAACCATTCATGTGTGGGGTTGCTTCTCAGCCAAGGGTATCGGCTCTCTCACAGTCTTGCCTAAAAACACAGCCATGAATAAAGAATGGTACCAGAATGTCCTCCAAGAGCAACTTCTCCCAACCCTCCAAGAGCAGTTTGGCTATCAACAATGCCTTTTCCAGCATGATGGAGCACCTTGCCATGAAGCAAAGGTGATAACTAAATGGCTCAGGGAACAAAACATAGAGATTTTAGGTACATGGCCTGGAAACTCCCCAGATCTTAATCCCATTGAGAACTTGTGGTCAATCATCAAGAGACGGGTGGACAAACAAAAACCTAAAAATTCTGACAAAATGAAAGCATTGATTGTGCAAGAATGGACTGCTATCAGTCAGGATTTGGTGCAGAAGTTGATTGAGAGCATGCCAGGGAGAATTGCAGAGGTCCTGAAAAAGAAGGGTCAACACTGCAAATATTGACTTGCTGCATTAACTCATTCTAACTGTCAATATAAGCTTTTGTTACTCATATGTTTGCAATTATATTTCTGTCTGTGATAAAAATATCTGTCAAACACACATAAAAACCAGAGGGCAGCAGATCATGTGAAAATATAATATTTGTGTCATTCTCAAAACTTTTGGCCATGACTGTACAACGCAGCAGAATCTGCTGCGGATCCGCAGGGCCAAATCCACTGTGTATCCGCAGCAGAATCCGCAACGTGTGCATGCACCCTAATTCTTCTCGTTTCTCTTTTCTCTGCTCTATGTAGATAAAGGAAGTGTCTTGTTCCTTCATGACCATCTTCACCTTCTGACCCAGTGGTATTGCCTTAATATTGCTGACTCAATAGTATGATGATAATACCCTATTTGTGCAGCACAGTATATGGTGTAAAGTTTAAAATGTAATAAAATAGTGGTAGAATTGCTGTATTTTTCTATGCTTTCCCATAAAGAGTTGACCCCTACTCGGATTAGGACTGGGGTGGGATTTGCGTGTGTGGAGGGGGCTACAAACACCTCCACACATGGCTGATGTCGGCACCAGTATTTAACAGCCGCAACTGGAGTCGAGTTTCAGTTGCAGCGGTTAACCATTTAAACTTCGCTATCGATCTCTAATAAAATAATGTAAAAGTTATAAAACACTTTCAAAAAATGAAAAACATGTTTTTAAATCACTGCTTTTTCCTCTGATAAATTTTCTCACTAGAATTTCTTTTGTACCATTCTTCAGTACATTATATGGTAAAATGAATGATGCCATTAAAAACTACAACTTGTCCTGCAAAAAATCAAGTCCCCATATGTCTTTGTTGACAGAAAAATATAAAAGTTATGGCTGCTGGAAGAAGGTGAGGAAAAAAACAAAAGCACCAAAACAAAAATTTTGCTGGCCCTGAAAGAGTTAATAATAGTTGGTTAACCCCTTCCCGACCTGTGACACAGCGTATGCGTCATGAAAGTCGGTGCCAATCCGACCTATGACGCATACCCTGTGTCATGAAAGGATCGCGTTCCTGCGGGTCGGGTGACCGGGGTCACTGAAAGGTCACCCGACCCGCAGAAACAAGACCCTTTGTGCATCACCACAGTGGGGGTGGCTTAACCCCCACGTGGCTACGATCGCTCTGATTGGCTGTTAAAAGTGAAACAGCCAATCAGACCGATTTGTAATATTTCACCAATGAAATTTGGTGAAATATTACAATCCAGCCATGGCTGATGCTGCAGCAGCATCGGCCATGGCTGGACACCGAGTTCCCACCCTCCCCACACCGAGTGACTGCGGTGATCGGCCGCCGCCACCGATTCATGGCAGCGATCGGTCACCGCCGTTACTATCTGCTGCCCTGCACTCCGGTCCTCTCCCCTCCGCTCCGGTCCGCCCCCGCCTTCTGATCACCCCACCCGCCTCTCTTCTCACCTCCCCCGTCTTCTGGTGCCCGTGGATCCGTCCCGGCATGTGTCCGGGATTCTTCATCGGCGCCGCCATCTTGGAAAATGGCGGGCGCATGCGCAGTGCGCCTTCCAAAGTCCAAAAATGTATTTTGATCACTGTGATAAACTCTCACAGTGATCAAAATAAAAAAAAATGTAAATAAACGCCCCCTTTATCACTCCCATAGGTAGGGACAAAAAATATATATTTTTCTCTATTAGGGTTAGAATTACAGTTAGGGTTAGGTTAGGGTTAGCCTTAGGGTTAGGGTTAGCCTTAGGGTTAGGGTTAGCATTAGGGTTAGGCTGGATTTATATCGCATTATGGCAGTCCGTTAGATGGACTGCGTTACACCGCGGTATAACGCTGTGTAACGCAGTCCGTTAAAGCTACCATTCACCCCATTTGTGGGCGCATCGCAACGTATGCCGTAAAGCGGCATGCGTTCGCGACGTGCCGTCATTCAGTGATGGAGCCTCGGACGTGGCCTGCAGCGTCTGGGCTCCGTCACGGCTAGCGCAGATGAATCATCTGCTGATTCCTCTACGCTAGCGGGTATAGCATAACGCGATCGCGTTAGGCTATACCGTTACCAGCCAGTCAACGCTATGTGTTGAACGGGCTGGTAAAACTTAATGTGAACCTAGCCTTAGGGTTAGGTTAGGATTAGGACTAGTGATAGGGTTATAATTAGGGTTAGGGTTAGGCTGGATTCATATCGCGTTATGGCAGTCCGTTAGACGGACTGCGTTACACCACGGTATAACGCGGTGTAACGCAGTCCGTTAACGCTGCCATTCACCCCCATTTGAGGGCGCATCGCGACGCATGCCGTAAAGCGGCATGCGTTCGCGACGTGCCGTCATTCAATGACGGAGCCTCGGACGCGGCCTACAGCATCAGGGCTCCGTCACCCCTAGCGCAGATGAATCATCTGCTGATTCCTCTGCGCTAGCGGGCATAGCATAATGCGATCACGTTATGCTATAGCGTTACCAACCCGTCAGCGCTATGTGTTGAACGGGCTGGTAAAACGTAATGTGAACCTAGCCTTTAGCATTAGGGTTAGAATTAGGGTTAGGGTTAGAATTAGGGTTACAGTTAGAATTAGGGTTAGGGTTGGAATTTGCTTTAGGGTTGGAATTAGGGTTACGGTTAGAATTAGGGTTAGGGTTGGATTTAAGGTTAGTGTTTGGGTTAGGGTTGGGATTAGGGTTAGGCTTGTGGTTAGGGTTATAGTTAGGGTTGGGATTATGGATAGGGGTGTGTTGGGGTTAGGGTTTGGATTAGGGTTAGGGGTGTGTAGGGGTTAGGGCTGTGGTTAGGGGTGTGTTGGGGTTAGGGTTGAAGTTAGAATTGAGGGGTTTTTATTATTTAGGCACATCAGGGGGTCTCCAAACGCGACATGGCGCCACCATTGAATCCTGCAAATTTTGCATTCAAAAAGTAAAACAGTGCTCCCTTTATTCCGAGCCCCGACGTGTGCCCAAACAGTGGTTTTACCCCCACATATGGGGTATCAGCGTACTCAGGAAAAATTGCACAACAATTTTGGAGGTCTAATTTCTGTTACCGTAGGAAAAAAAAATTGGGGACTAAAAGTTCATGTTTGTGGAAAAAAAATGATTTTTTATTTTCACGGCTCTGCGTTATAAACTTCTGTGAAGAACTTGGAGATTCAAAGTGCTCACCACACATCTAGAGGAATTCCTTGGAGGATCTAGTTTCCAAAATGGGGTCAATTGGGGGGGTTTCTACTGTTTAGGCACATCATGGGCTCTGCAAACGTAACATGACGCCCGCAGACCATTCCATCAAGTCGGTATTACAAAACGTCACTACTTCCTTTCTGAGCCCCTCGTGTGCCCAAACAGTGGTTCCCCCCAACATATGGGGTACCAATGTACTCAGGACAAACAGGACAACAACTTTTGGGGTCCAATTTCTCCTGTTACCCTTGTGAAAATAAAAAATTGTGGGCTAAAAAATGATTTTTTGAGGGAAAAAAATGATTTTTTATTTTCATGGCTCTGGGTTATAAACTTCTATGAAGCACTTGGAGGTTCAAAGTGCTCACTACACATCTAGATAAGTTCCTTGGGTGGTCTAGTTTTCAAAATGGGGTCACTTGGGTGGGTTTGCACAGTTTAGGCACATCAGGGGCTCTGCAAACGTAACATGACGCCAGCAGACCATTCCATCAAGTCGGCATTTCAAAACGTCACTACTTTCCTTCCGAGCCCCGACGTGTGCCCATACAGTAGTTTTCTCCAATATATGGGATATCAGTGTACTCAGGACAAATTGTACAACAACTTTTGGAGTCTAATTTATACTGTTACACTTGGGAAAATAAAAAAATTGGGGACTAAAAGATCATGTTTGTGGATAAAATATGATTTTTTTATTTTCATGCCCGGGCGTTATAAACTTGTGTAGCCCTTGGGGATTCAAAGTGCTCACCACACATCTAGATAAGTTCCTTGCGGGTCTAGTTTCCAAAATGGGGTCACTTGTGGGGGGTTTCTACTGTTTAGGCACATCAGGGACTCTGCAAACGTAACAAGATGCCCGCAGACCATTCCATGAAGTCGGCATTTCAAAGCGTCACTACTTCCATTCCGAGCCCTGACGTGTGCCCAAACAGTGGTTCCCCCCACATATGGGGTACCAGCGTACTCAGGACAAACTGGACAACAACCTTTGGGGTCCAAGTTCTCCTGTAACCATTGTGAAAATAAAAAATAGAGGGCTAAAATTAATTTTTTGAGAAAAAAAAATGATTTTTTTATTTTCATGGCTCTGCGTTATAAACTTCTGTGAAGCACCTGGGGGTTAAAAGTGCTCACTGTGCATCTAGATAAGTTCCTTAGGGGGTCTATTTTCCAAAATGGGGTCATTTGTGGGGGAGCTCCAAAGTTTAGGCACACAGGGGCTCTCCAAACACGACATGATGTCCGCTAACGATTGGAGCTAATTTTACATTAAAAAAGTCAAATGGCGCTCCTTCCCTTCTGAGCCCTGCCGTGCCCCCAAACAGTGGTTCCCCCCACATATGGGGCACCAGCGTACTCAGGAAAAACTGGACAACAACTTTTGGGGTCCAATTTATCCTGTTACCCTTGGGAAAATAAAAAATAGCGGGCTAAAAAATGAATTTTGAGGAACAAAAATTATTTTTTTATTTTCACTGCTCTGCGTTTATAAACTTCTGTGAAGCACTTGTGGGTTCAAAGTGCTCACTACACATCTAGATAAGCTCCTTGGGGGTCTAGTTTCCAAAATGGGGTCATTTGTGGGGGGTTTCTACCGTTTAGGCACATCAGGGACTCTGCAAACGTAACAAGATGCCCGCAGACCATTCCATGAAGTCGGCATTTCAAAGCGTCACTACATCCCTTCCGAGCCCTGACGTGTGCCCAAACAGTGGTTCCCCCACATATGGGGTACCAGCGTACTCAGGACAAACTGGACAACAACCTTTGGGGTCCAAGTTCTCCTGTAACCATTGTGAAAATAAAAAATAGGGGGCTAAAAATCATTTTTTGAGAAAAAAAATGATTTTTATTTTCATGGCTCTGCGTTATAAACTTCTGTGAAGCACCTGGGGGTTAAAAGTGCTCACTGTGCATCTAGATAAGTTCCTTAGGGGGTCTAGTTTCCAAAATGCGGTCATTTGTGGGGGAGCTCCAAAGTTTAGGCACACAGGGGCTCTCCAAACACGACATGATGTCCGCTAACAATTGGAGCTAATTTTCCATTAAAAAAGTCAAATGGCGATCCTTCCCTTCTGAGCCCTGCCGTGCCCCTAAACAGTGGTTCCCCCCACATATGGGGCACCAGCGTACTCAGGAAAAACTGGACAACAACTTTTGGGGTCCAATTTATCCTGTTACCCTTAGGAAAATAAAAAATAGCGGGCTAAAAAATGAATTTTGAGGAACAAAAATTATTTTTTTATTTTCACTGCTCTGCATTTATAAACTTCTGTGAAGCACTTGTGGGTTCAAAGTGCTCACTACACATCTAGATAAGCTCCTTGGGGGGTCTAGTTTCCAAAATGGGGTCACTTATGAGGAGTTTCTACTGTTTAGGCACATCAGGGGCTCTGCAAATGCAGCATGACGCCGGCAGAACATTCCATCAAGTCTGCTTTCCAAAATGGCGCTCCTTCCCTTCTGAGCTCTCCCATGCACCAAAACAGTGGTTACCCCCACATATTGGGTATTTGTGTACTCAGGACAAATTGCACAACAACTTTTGTGGTCCAATTTCTCCTGTTACCCTTGTGAAAATAAAAAATAGCGGGCTAAAAATTCATTTTTGAGGAAAAAAATGATTTTTTTATTTTCACTGCTCTGCTTTATAAAGTTCTGTGAAGCACTTGGGTGTTCAGAGTGCTCACAACACATCTAGATAAGTTCCATAAGGGGTCTATTTCCAAAATGGTGTCACATATGGTGGTTTTTCACTGTTTAGGCACACAGGGGCTCTCCAAACGCGTCATGGTGTCCGCTAACGATAGGAGCTAATTTTCCATTCAAAAAGTCAAATGGTGCTCCTTCCCTTCTGGGCCCTGCTGTGCGCCCAAACAGTGGTTTATGACCACATATGAGGTATCTGTGTACTCAGGATAAATTGCCCAAACAAATTTTAGGATCCATTTTATCCTGTTGCCCATGTGAAAATGAAAAAACTGATGCTAAAAGAAATTTTTTGTGAAAAAAAAGTACTTTCTTTTTTTACGGATCAATTTATGAAGCACCTGGGGGTTCAAAGTGCTCACTATGCATCTAGATAAGTTCCTTGGGGGTTCTAGTTTCCAAAATGGCATCACTTGTGGGGGATCTCCAATGTTTAGGCACACAGGGTCTCTCCAAATGCGACATGGCAACCGCTAAATATTCCAGCATATTTTCCATTCAAAAAGTCAAATGGCGCTCCTTCCCTTCTGAGCCCTGCCGTGCACCCAAACAGTGGTTTATGACCACATATGAGGTATCTGTGTACTCAGGAGAAATTGCTCAACAAATTTTAGGATCCATTTTATCCTGTTGCCCATGTAAAAATGAAAAAATTGATGCTAAAAGAAAATTTTTGTTGGAAAAATTAAAATGTCCATTTTTTCCTTCCACATTGCTTTAGTTCCTGTGAAGCACCTGAAGGGTTAATAATCTTCTTGAATGTAGTTTTGAGTAGCTTGAGGGGTGCAGTTTTTATAATGTTGTCACCTTTGGGTATTTTCTGCCATAAAGACCCCTCAAAGTGACTTCAAATGTGAGGTGGTCCGTAAAAAAAATGGTTTTGTAAATTTTGTTGTAAAATGAGAAATCGCTGGTCAACTTTTAACCCTTATAACTTCCTAACAAAAAAAAATTTTGTTTCCAAAATTGTGCTGATGTAAAGTAGACATGTGGGAAATGTTATTTATTAACTATTTTGTGTCACATAACTATCTGGTTTAACAGAATAAAAATTCAAAATTTGAAAATTTCAAAATTTTCAAAATTTTTGCCAAACTTCAATTTTTTTCACAAATAAACGCAAAAATTATCGACCTAAATTTACCACCAACATGACGTCCAATATGTCACGAAAAAACAATCTCTCAGAATCGCTTGGAATCGCTTGGATCCGTTGAAGCGTTCCTGAGTTATTACCTCATAAAGGGACACTGGTAAGAATTGCAAAAAATGGCAAGGTGTTAATAAAATATATGTACCTAAAAATGCTGCCATTGATAAACACAACTCATCCCACAAAAACAATAATTTTATGTTAACTGAAATATAAAAAATATTACAGCTGTTTGAATGCAACAGTGAAAAAAGGGAAACTAAAATGCTGCACCCTGAAGACCCCAAACTGGTCAGTCCTGAAGTGGTTAATGTATGCGATCTCCGCACACCACACTGCATCTTGTTTTGAATATCTTTATTTTTGCTATTTGTTCGCAGCAGTACAAATTTCATTTTAATACCAATATGTTTATAATTTCATCAAACTCCGAAGAAATCAGAGCCTGAAGCTACATTTTTTGCCTGCCGGATAAGATGATAGTATAGCCTAGAAATATCAATCTCTTTCTCAAGACAAATATACAAAACCAGTCCAGCACAGCAAATTTATCACCCAAAAAGAAGGATAGTGAACTCAGGAGCCTTCAGCTCATATCTCTTGTAAACATTTCATCATCCCCACCTCCAACCATCAACAGCTACTGCTCCGAGAAGCTGAAGACAAATTAATAACCAGTTTTCTAGAACTGGGTTAGCACCATTGTCTTCATTTGATTTATCCTGCTGAAAAGATGAATGAACAATAGTACAATGTTAATACATTTAGATCTATATACATGTATCATGCATAGCCATACAAATTTAAAACATGATTTCTCCTTTTTTATATATATATTATCCAGCAATGCTTGCCATAGTTGTAATTTCTGAGATATTTTGAGTGCATATATACAGTATAGTCAAAAGTTTGGACAAACCAGTTCATGCAATGGCTTTCAACGGTTCTTATTACAATGTGCACATTGTAGAGGAAACACATGTGGGAGCAAGAAGTAGAGAAACATATGCAAAACAAGCCAGTATATATATTAATTCTTACATTTCTTAAAGTAGCCCCTTATAATTTAATGACACTTTTATACCCTGAGTCTTGGCATTTTCTCATGCAGCTTCATCAGATGTTATAGAATACCTCATCAATACCTTATAGAATGGAATACCTCATCAAGAGTTCATTTGTGGAATTACTGGCCAGCAGAAAGTGTTTACAATCATTGGATGTGCTTTACAGACACAATGTTGATACATATTTGAATACAATGCTGAGCTCTTTTCTACCACTGTTATAACCCAGGATATGGCAAGAACCACTCAAATACATAAAGAGAAATGACAGCCTATTACTACTTCAAGATATGGAACGTAAATCAATCTGGAAAATTGTTACAACTTTCAAGTTATCCTCAAGTAAAGTCATGAAAACCAAAAATTGCTGTGAAGAAATTGGTTCTCATTAGGACCAACCCAGGTAAGGAAAAACAAGATTTACCAAAGCTGAGATTTGTTTACACAGAGGTACACTTCCCAAGCATAAGCTTCCTCTGATCAAAGCACTGCTTGAGACTTTTTAAAGGTAATGGTCAGTGGATAATATTGGGGTTTGTATTGATCCGATATTTATGAGAGATATATATTTGGTGTCGTAGAAAAAAGGACGCACATAATGCCTTCACTTACTTCACTGTACGGCCATTCTAACTTTGCCGGGCAAAGCGCCTGAATTGGCTCATCTATTGGATGTGCCTTTTCTGGGCAGCTGCTGGCTGCTATTTTTAGGCTGGGGGGCCAATATCTATGGCCCATTACGAGACTGAGAATACCAGTCCCAAGCTATCTGCTTTAGCAAGGCTGGTTGTCAAAAATGGGGAGACCGGACCCCATGCCGTTCTTTTAATTATTTATTTAAATAATTTAAAAAAAAAAACAGCATGGGGACCCCTCTATTATTGATAACCAGCATTGTTGAAGCTGACAGCTTGGGGCTGGTATTCTCAGGCTCGCAAGGGGCCATGGATATTGGCATGGGAACCGTGGCTCTCTGACTGGCGGGGATGATTTCACCACCAATCAGAAGCGGTGTTTGCCACTCTGTCATGTACATGATAGCGCGCAAACGCTGGATGTTTGGGGCCACCATTCAAGTGATTGGAGTCCGGGTTCGGGTCCGGGTACTGTTTTGGTACAAGAACCCAAACTTTTTGTAACTGTTCGGCCAAACCCACCGGACCCGAACTTTCAGGAGTCCTGCAATCTCTACTCCTGATGTGCCTAAACAGTTGAAACCCCCAACAAGTGACACCATTTTGGAAACTAGACTCCTTACTTATCTAGATATATATTGAGCACCTTGAACCCACAGGTGCTTCACAGAAGTTTATAACGTAGAGCTAGGAAGCTATAAAAAATATAACTTTTCCCAGATAAATCTTTTTTAGCACCAAAGTTTGCATTTTTATAAGGGTAAAAGGAGAAATTGATCCATACGATTTGTTGTGCAATTTATCCTGAGTGCGCAGAGACCCAATATGTGGAGGAAAACAACTGTTTGTGAACACGGCACGGCCTGGAACGGAAGGAGCGCCATTTGACTTTTTGAATGTAAAATTTACTGAAATAATTTGCGGATGCCATGTTGTGTTTGGAGAGCCCCTGATGTGTCTAAACAGTGGAAACCCCCAACAAGAGAAGCCATTTTGGAAACTAGACCCCTTTTTGAACTTATCTAGATGTGTAATAAACACCTTGAACCCACAGGTACTTCACAGAAGTTTATAATGTTAAGCTGTGAAAATAAAAAAAATCAAATTTTTCCTGCAAAAATTTTTTTTAGCTCCAAATTTTGTATTTTCACAAGGGTAATAGAAGAAAACGGACCCCAAAAACTATTTTGAAATTTCTCCTGAGTTTACTGATACCCCTTATGTGGTCAAAAATTACTTTTGAGGCATAGGCTAAAGCTCAAAAGGGAAGTAGCGCCATATTACAGTTTTGCTGCACTTATTTGAGGGTGCCATATCATATTGGCAAAGCCCCTGAAGTGCCAGAACAGCAGAACCCATCACAAGTGACCCATTTTACAAATTAAACCTCTCAATAAATTCATCTAGGGGTGCAGTGATTATATTGACACCACAGGCGTGTCACAGAATTTTTTTACCATTGGGCAGTGAAGAAAAAATAATTTACATTTTTACCACCAAAATTGTTTAGTCCCAAATTTTACATTGTTATACTGGGAAAATGGTAAAAATGACACCAAAATTTGTCCCACAATTTCTGTTGAATGTAGAAATACCCATATGTGGCTGTACAGTACTGCTTAGCCATAGGGAGAGACTCAGGAGGGACGGAGCGCTATTTGCCTCATGGAGCGCAGATTTTCCTAGAATAGTTTGCGGAATCCATATATAGAGCCCCTAAGTGCTAGAAAAGCAAAATTTCCCCTCAAGTAACCCCATTTTGGAAATTATACCCTTTTGGGAATTTATCTACAGGTGTGGTGTCAATTTTAACTCCATAAGTGTTTTCCAGAAACAGGCAACAGTGAATGTTGCTGAATGAAAATTGCAAACTGCCGTTGTAGTGACCAGTACATTATGCCCAGCCCGTGCTCCTGGAGACATGCACCTGTGAATTAGGCAGGCTCTCATCACTACAGAAATGCCAAACATGTGGGTGCTAAATGTGGTTTAGGCACACTGGGGCTCAGAAGGGAGGGGGCATTTGGATTTGGAAGCGGAAAATTTGCTGAATTTCTCTTGGGGGGGCGAGGAGCCATTTCGCTTTTCCAGAGCCTTTGTGCTACCAGTAACATGAAAGTCCCTATATTTCCGTTACCAGATGACAGACCTGAATGAAGTCTTGCTTTTTTGTGGATTGAGTTGAACCTTTTATTGGGAACATTTTGCATAACATTTATGATCACATTTTACCGTCTCTCTAAGCTGATCAGTTACATCGGGGTTTCCATCTAAATCTCCGAGTGACATGACAGATGAAACCCCGATGGATCCATTCACTATAATGAGGCAGCAGTTACTATGGACTCCGTCTGGCCTCTGTTCAGTGGTGTTCTTCTTTTCAGAAGTGCACAAAACTGTGCCCGACGGCACTATTATGCAATTCTAAAAAGACGGACACAGCCGGATCACATGTCCTATGGCGCCCACAGTACCTCCATTTGCCTCATTATAGGGTATCTTCCACCAGGAGTTCTGTCTGAATCACGTATTTCAGAGATTTACACGGAAACCCCAGTGTAAGCGCTCATCGCATTGCACAGGATAGATGTGCGCCGAGCCTTACTGCGATCTTTGGGAGGCAGAATTTAAAAATCTACAGTATGTAAAGAATTGATTTTATTTATTTTTTACGTCATTCCTTGTGCGGTATAAGTGATTAGGCGACTTTATTCTTCCAGTCGGTGCGATACCAGATTTATAACGGGTTTTTAGTTTTGCTGCTGTCACACACTAAAAGATGCTTTTTATTGCGAAAACTAGCTTTTGCGTCACCACATTTTGAGAGCTATAATTTTTCCATATTTCAGCGGACAGAGTCATATTCAGGCTTGTTTTTTGTTGGACAAGCTGATGTTTTTATTCATAGAATTTTTGGGAACATGACATTTTTTGATCGCTTTCTATTCCGATTTTTGGGAGACAGAATTAACAAAAACCAGCAATTCAGGACTTTCTTTTTGTTTTTTTTATACCATTCCGCATGTGGTAAAATTGTTGGTAAAAAATTTGTGAAAAATAAGACAGCTTTATTCTTCGGGTCAGTACAATTACAGCAACACTTTTTATCTTTTTTTATGTTTTGGCACTTTTATACAATAACAACTATTTTACAGAAAAAATAATTATTTTTGCATCACTATTCTGAGAGCTGACTTTTTTATTTTTCTGCTGATGGAGCTCTATGATGGCTTGTTTTTTTACAGAGCAAAATGATGTGTTCAGTGGTACTATTTTTATTTACATTTGTATTTTTGATTGTGTTTTATTGCACTTTTTGTTCAGCTGTATGATGACAAAGCATTGTTTTTTGCCTAGCTTTTTTTTTTTTTTTTTTACGGTGTTCATTGAAGGGATTAATTAGTGGAACCGTTTTATAGAGCTGGTCACTACAGACGCGGCGATACCAAATATGTGTACTTTCATTGTTTATTTTTTATTTACATAAATAAATTTATTTATTGGAAAAATAATTTTCTTTATTTGGGTATTTTTTTAAATGTTTTTACACTCACTTTCTAATATTTTTTTTGTACTTTTTTACATTGTCCCAGGATGAGACATCTCTGTATTACATCAGATTGTTGATCTGATGTTCTGCAATGCATCAGCACTGAAGAACATTGGAACAGCAACTGACAGGCAGAGAAGCCACCTTCCCTGAAGGACCCCGCCGCCATCTTTCAGCTGGAGTTCTCCATGGAGACCATCAGGACAACGTGATTGCATCGTGTTATCCTGCTGGAAGTGCGCAGGGAATTTATTCCCTGCATGATTTTCCTCTATGTCACTGACACTACTGACAGCGGAATCAGAGGGGTTAAATGACTGCGATCGGTGCTAGCACTGATCATGGGCATTGCTGTGGGGTATCAGTTCTCACACAGAGCTGACACACGCACCCCATCGCCACAGCGCTCAGCGTGAGGCCACGCGGTCGCTGTGCCATACCTGTATTGATGTTTGCAGGAATGCAGCTCCCGTAGAGCAGTACATGTACGGCCCAAATGAATGGTGCTGTACATGCCTTGTTTCATCTCTATAAAGAGATAAACTCGTGATTAGTGTTAAGCATTCCGATACTGCAAATATCGGGTATCGGCCGATATTTGCTGTATCGGAATTCCGATTCTGAGATCCGATATTTTTGTCATATCGGATACCGGAATCTGAGTTTTCCTCTAAAGTCTATGGGGAGTTCCTGTGTCACAGAACGAAGTACGTGACACAGGAACTTCCCGAAAGTGTCACTGTCAGTGTCGGTCGGGTCTGACAGGTGTCAGCAGCACTTACCTGGCAGAAGATCCCCGGCGGTCACGTCCATCCATCCATCCAGGCCGGCCATTACCCTCTCCCTGGCGGTCACGTGCAGCATCTCGCGATAACTGCACGTGCTGCCGGGTACTGGGTAATCTCGGCCTGCTGTACTCTCGCGACAGCTCGCCATAAACCAGTCCGATGACGTCACCACCGGGGAATCTCCTCAGGTAAGCAGCTCTGCTACATCTGGATGCCATGCTCAGCCTGGCATGCAGATGTAGCAGAGCTGGACTCGTCTTGGGACACTCGTGATTTTGGACTGCGTCGGACAGGGAGTATTTGTGTTGGTTTGTTATTTTTGTTTTTTTACAGGAGAACGATGGCGTCGCAGGATGAGCGTGTAATAAAAATAATGAAAACTGTGTTTGTGTTTTATTTCATTAAAAGACTTTATTCTGGCTGTGTATTTTTTTACAAATTTACAAACTTTATGATTAATAATGGATCAGTGTCTTATTGACGCCTCTCCATTATTAACCGGGCTTATTGTCACCGTTCATCAAAGGTGACATTAACCCCTTATTACCCCGCTTGCCACCGCTACAGGGCAAGTGGGAAGAGCCGGGTAAAGTGCCACAATTGGTGCATCTTTGGATGCGCCAATTGTGGGGCTGCTGCAGCCTGGTATTTTTAGGCTGTTGAGGGCCAAAATCCATGGGCCTTGACAGTCTTTTAATACCAGGCCGCAGCAGTCTGCTTTTTACTTGGCTGGTTAACAAAAATAGGGGGACCCCCACACCATTTTTTTTTTGAGGGGATCCCCTATTTTTGTTAACCAGCCAAGCTAAGCAGACTGCCGTGGCCTGGTATTATCAGGCTTGCAAGGTTCATGGATATTGGATCCTTACCAGCCTGAAAAACCAGGCCTCAGTAGTCTGCTTTATCAGGCTGGTTAACAAAAATAGGGGGGACCCCACGCCAATTTTTTTTTTTTTGAGGGGATCCCCTATTTTTGTTAACCAGCCAAGCTAAGCAGACTGCCGTGGCCTGGTATTATCAGGCTTGCAAGGTTCATGGATATTGGATCCTTACCAGCCTGAAAAACCAGGCCTCAGTAGTCTGCTTTATCAGGCTGGTTAACAAAAATAGGGGGGACCCCACGCCAATTTTTTTTTTTGAGGGGATCCCCTATTTTTGTTAACCAGCCAAGCTAAGCAGACTGCCGTGGCCTGGTATTATCAGGCTTGCAAGGTTTATGGATATTGGATCCTTACCAGCCTGAAAAACCAGGCCTCAGCAGTCTGCTTCATCTGGCTGGTTAACAAAAATAGGGGGGACCCCACGCCATTTTTTTTCGAGGGGATCCCCTATTTTTGTTAACCAGCCAAGATAAGCAGACTGCTGTGGCCTGGTATTATCAGGCTTGCAAGGTCCATGGATATTGGCTCCTTAACAGCCTGAAAAAACAGGCCTCAGTAGTCTGCTTTATCAGGCTGGTTAACAAAAATAGGGGGGACCCCACGCCATTTTTTTTTTTTGAGGGGATCCCCTATTTTTGTTAATCAGTTCACTTCAGGTCAGCCGGGATTCCCTCTGACGTCACTGATGCTGTGCGGTGTCCCTGGCTGACCTGAAGTGAAAGTGGGAAGCAATCAATTATGCTAACCACTTCCTCTCCTGTCAGCCAGGAGAGGAGATGATTCAGTCGGGGGTTTACTGTGAGGCTGTCAGCATTAGCTGCGGTCCCTGCAGTAAACATTAACCCTTTCAGAAGGATTACATCGGGGGACCTGACTGAACATCGGATAGGTAAGAATAATGTTGCTTTAATATTTTATCTTTATTACAGGTGAACAAGGGCTTCGCAAGGAATGGCAGTAAAATAAAATATGGTCAAAAACTGTGTGTTTATTTCATTAAAATGATTTTTAATTAACCCCTTAACGACCGCCGATACGCCTTTTAACGGCGGTCATTAAGGGTACTTAAACCACATCGCCGTTAATTAACGGCGATGTGGAAAAAGTGAATAGCGCCCCCCAGAGGCGCATTTTCTCCAGGGTCTCGGCTACCAGGGGTAGCCGAGACCCCAGAGAACATGAATCGGGTCGGTTTTTACCGACACCGATGTTGCGATCGCCGTTATTAACCCTATAACGGCGACCGCAACAAAAAAAAAAAATCTTATGTGCCATTTAATTTCTCTGTCCTCTGATGTCATCGGACATCAGAGGACAGAGAAAAAGGGTCCCCAATCCCCCCCTTGTGTCCCCCAGTGTCCCCGTTGTGGCCCGCGGGCCCACCTTCCTCCTCCGGTGGGCGCCGCGATCTTGAATGGCGGGCGCATGCGCCCGCCGCGTTCTGCCGGGGGGGGAGGGGCAATTTTCTCTGGGGTCTCGGCTGCCGAGGGTAGCCGAGACCCCAGAGAACATGATCGGGGTCGTAGTTAATGGCGACCGCAAAAAAAAAAAAATGATTTCTCTCCCCTCTGATGTGATCGCACATCAGAGGGGAGAAAATGAGGGTCCCCCGGTTCCCCGATCGCCCCCCCCTATACTTACCGGTGTCCTCCGTCCTCCTCAAGGCCCCAGGAAACCGGCGTCTTCTTCCTGCAAAAAAAAAATGGCGGGCGCATGCGCAGTGCGCCCGCCGATCTGCTTGGCGGCAGATTCAAAAAAAGTTTCATTCATTCTCACAAAAGTGCATTTTGATCACTGTGATAAACTATCACAGTGATCAAAATAAAAAAAAACAGTACATAACCCCCCCCTTTATCATCCCCTTAGTTAGGGACATATAATAAAATATAGAAATTATATTTTTTTTTTCATTTTTCTGTTAGGGTTAGGGTTAGGCTTAGGGTTATAATTAGGGTTAGGGTTATAATTAGGGTTAGGGTTATAATTAGGGTTAGGCTGGGTTCATACTGCGTTATGGCAGTCCATTAGACGGACTGCGTTACACCGCGGTATAACGCGGTGTAACGCAGTCAGTTAACGCTGCCATTCACCCCATTTGAGGGCGCATCGCGACGAATGCCGTAAAGCGGCATGCGTTCGCGACGTGCCATCATTCAGTGACGGAGCCTCGGACGCGGGCTGCAGCGTCTGGGCTCCGTCACGGCTAGCGCAGATGAATCATCTGCTGATTCCTCTGTGCTAGCGGGTATAGCATAACGCGATCGTGTTATGCTATACCGTTACCAGCCCGTCAACGCTATATGTTGAAAACGCAAAATTAACCCAGCCTTTAGGGTTAGGGTTATAATTAGGGTTAGGGTTACAATTAGGTTTAGGGTTACAATTAGGGTTAGGGCTACAATTAGGGTTAGGGTTACAATTAGGGTTAGGGTTACAATTAGGGTTGGAATTAGGGTTGGGATTAGGGTTAGGATTAGGGTTAGGATTGGGATTAGGGTGTGTTGGGGTTAGGGTTGGAGCTAGAATTGAGGGGTTTCCACTATTTAGGCACATCAGGGGGTCTCCAAACATGACGTGGCGTTCAAAAAGTCAGATGGAGCTCCCTCCCTTCCGAGCCCTGCCGTGCGCCCAAACAATGGTTTACCCCAACATATGGGGTATCAGCGCACTCAGGACAAATTTCTCACCAATTTTGGGGTTCTAATTTCTCTTGTTACCCTTGGGAAAATAAAAAATAGCTGGCTAAAAAATCATTTTTGAGGAAAAAATTTTTTTTTATTTTCACGGCCCTGCGTTTATAAATTTCTGTGAAGCACTTTGGGGTTCAAAGTGCTCACCACACATCTAGATAAGTTCCTTAGGGGTCTAGTTTCCAAAATGGGGTCACTTGTGGGGGTTTTCCACTGTTTAGGCTCATCTGGGGCACTGCAAACGGAACATGACCCCCATCAACGTCTGCATTCCAAAACGTTATTACTTCCTTTCCAAGCCCTGCTGTGCGTCAAAACAGTTTCCCCCCCCACATATTTGGTATCAGCGTACTCAGGACAAATTGGACAACAACTTTTGGGGTCCAATTTCCTTGTGAAAAATCAAAAATTTGGGACTAAAAAATAATTTTTGTGGAAAATTGATTATTTTTTTTTCACACCCAGGCATTATAAACTTTTGTGAAACATTTTGGGGTTCAAAGTGCTCACCACAGATCTAGATAAATTACTTAGGGGGTCTAGTTTCCAAAATGGGGTCACTTGTGGGGGTTTTCCACTGTTTAGGCTCATCTGGGGCACTGCAAACGGAACATGACCCCATCAACGTCTGCATTCCAAAACATTATTACTTCCTTTCCAAGCCCTGCTGTGCGCCAAAACAGTTTCCCCCACCCACATATTTGGTATCAGCGTACTCAGGACAAATTGGACAACAACTTTTGGGGTCCAATTTCCTTGTGAAAAATCAAAAATTTGGGACTAAAAAATCATTTTTGTGGAAAATTGATTTTTTTTTTTCACACCCAGGCGTTTATAAACTTTTGTGAAACACTTGGGGGTTCAAAGTGCTCACCACAGATCTAGATAAGTTACTTAGGGGGTCTAGTTTCCAAAATGGGGTCACTTGTGGGGGTTTTCCACTGTTTAGGCACATCTGCGGCACTGCAAACGGAACATGACCCCCATCAACGTCTGTATTCCAAAGCTTTATTACTTCCTTTCCAAGCCCTGCCGTGCGCCCAAACAGTTTCCCCCCCCCCCACATATTGGGTATCAGCGTACTCAGGACAAATTGGACAACAACTTTTAGGGTCCAATTTCCTTGTGAAAAATAAAAAATTTGGGACTAAAAAATCATTTTTGTGGAAAATTGTTTTTTTTTTTTTCACACCCAGGCATTATAAACTTTTGTGAAACACTTGGGGGTTCAAAGTGCTCACAGCAGATCTAGATAAATTCCACAGGGGGTCTAGTTTCCAAAATGGTGTTACTTGTGGGGGGTTTCCACTGTTTAGGCGCATCAGGGGCTCTCCAAACGCGACATGGTGTCCAATCTCAATTCCAGCCAATTTTGGTTTGAAAAAGTCAAACGGTGCTGCTTCCATTCCAAGCCCTGCCGTGCGCCCAAACAGTGGTTCCCCCCCATATATGGGGTATCAGCGTACTCAGGACAAATTGGACAACAACTTTTGTGGTCTAATTTCTCCTGTTACCCTTAGGAAAATAAAAAATTGGGGACTAAACGATCAGGTTTGAGGAAAAAATATGATTTTTTATTTTCACGCCCGGGCGTTATAAACTTCTGTGAAGCACTTGGGGCTTCAAAGTGCTAACCACACATCTAGATAAGTTCCTTAGGGGGTCTAGTTTCCAAAATGGGGTCACTTGTGAGGGGTTTCCACTGTTTAGACACATCAGGGCCTCTACAAATGCGACATGGCGTCCAGCCAATTCCGCGTTGAAAAAGTCAAACGGAGCTCCTTTCCTTGCGACCTCTGCCGTGCGCCCAAAAAGTGGTTTACCCCAACATATGGGGTATCGGCATGCTCAGGACAAATTGCACAAAAACTTTTGGGGTCTTGTTACCCTTGGGAAAATAAAAATTGGGGTGAAAAGATCATTTTTGTGGAAAAAATATGATTTTTTATTTTCACGGCTCTACGTTATAAACTTGTGTGAATCACTTGGAGGTTCAAAGTGCTCACCACACATCTAGATAAGTTCCTTAAGGGGTCTAGTTTCCAAAATGGGGTCACTTGTTGGGGGTTTCCACTGTTTAGGCACATCAGGGGCTCTCTAAACGCGACATGGCATCCAGCCAATTCTGCGTTGAAAAAGTCAAACGGCGCTCCTTCCCTTGCGACCTCTGCCGTGCGCCAAAAAAGTGGTTTACACCCACATATGGGGTATCAGCATACTCAGGACAAATTGCACAAAAACTTTTGCGGTCTTATTACCCTTGGGAAATTAAAAATTGGGGTGAAAAGATCATTTTTGTGAAAAAAAAAATATTTTTTTTTTCACGGCTCTACGTTATAAACTTGTGTAAAGCACTTGGAGGTTCAAAGTGCTCACCACACATCTAGATAAGTTCCTTAAGGGGTCTTGTTTCCAAAACGGGGTCACTTGTGGGGTGTTTCCACTGTTTAGGCACATCAGGGGCTATCTAAACGCGACATGGCATTCAGCCAATTCTGCGTTGAAAAAGTAAAACGGCGCTCCTTCCCTTGCGACCTCTGCCATGCGCCCAAAAAGTGGTTTACCCCCACATATGGGGTATCGGCGTATTCAGAAGAAATTGCACAACAAATTTTGTGGTTCATTTTTTCTTTTAACACTTGTGAAAATAAAAAACTTGGTTCCGAAGTAAAGCTTTTGCAAAAAAAGTTAAATGTCAATTTTTTCCTTCCACATTGCTTCAGCTCCTGTGAAGCACTTGAAGGGTTAATAAACTTCTTGAATGTGGTTTTGAGCACTTTGAGGGTGCAGTTTTTAGAATGGTGTCACTTTTGGGTATTTTCTATCATATAGACCCCTCAAAGTGACTTCAAATGTGATGTGGTCCCTAAAAAAAAATGGTGTTGTAAAAATGAGAAATCGCTGGTCAACTTTTAACCCTTATAACTTCGTAACAAAATAAAATTTTGTTCCCAAAATTGTGCTGATGTAAAGTAGACATGTGGGAAATGTTATTTATTAAGAAATTTGTGTGACATATCTCTCTGATTTAAGGGCATAAAAATTTTAAATTTGAAAATTGCTAAATTTTCAAAATTTTCGCCATATTTCCATTTTTTTCATAAATAAACACAAGTTATATCAAAGAAATTTTACCACTAACGTGAAGTACAATATGTCACGAAAAAACAGTCTCAGAATCAGCGGGATTCGTTAAAGCGTTCCAGAGTTATAACCTCATAAAGTGACAGTGGTCAGAATTGTAAAAATTGGCCCGGTCATTAAGCTGCAAAATGGCTCTGTCACTAAGGGGTTAAAGTGTGTGTGTTTTATTTTTATTTCATACAATAGGATTAATAATTGATAGTTGTCTATTTGACAGCTTTCAATTATTAACCTGGCTTAAAGTCACCTTTCAATAGCAAGGTGGCTTTAACCCCTTATTAACCCATTCGCCACCGCTACAGGGCAATGGGAATAGATGGGCAAAGTGCCAGAAAGGGTGAATCTAATTATAGATTTGCCTTTTCTGGGGTGTCTGGGGGCAGATGTTAGTAGCCAGGGGGGGCCAAAAATAATGGTCCCTCTCTGGACTATTATTATCTGCCCCCACTCGCTGGCTTTGTCTGTCTGGTTGAGAAAATAGGGCGGGAGCCCACGCATTTTTTTTCAACAATTTTACACCTCATATATATATTTATACATGTCATTAAATTTGTGACACATATATATATATACAGTACAGACCAAAAGTTTTGACACACCTTCTCATTCAAAGATTTTTCTGTATTTTCATGGCTATGAAAATTGTGGAATCACACTGAAGGCATCAAAACTATGAATTGACACATGTGGAATTATACATTACACTTTACAAAAAAGTGTGAAACAACTGAAAATATGTCTTATATTCTAGGTTCTTCAAAGTAGCCACCTTTTGCTTTGATTACTGCTTTGCACTCAGAAAAGGTGAACGGATGGACTCTACATGCCTGGTTCCCACCGTGAAGCATGGAGGAGGTGGTGTAATGGTGTGGGGGTGCTTTGCTGGTGACACTGTTGGCGATTTATTCAAAATTGAAGCGTTGAGCGGTCCAGCTCACCCCAAACCATCTCGATTGGGTTCAGGTCTGGTGACTGTGGAGGCCAGGTCATCTTGCGTAGCACCCCAACACTCTCCTTCTTGGTCAAATAGCCCTTACACAGCCTGGAGGTGTGCTTGGGGTCATTGTCCTGTTGAAAAATAAATGATGGTTCAACTAAACGCAAACCGGATGGAATAGCATGCTGCTGCAAGATGCTGTGGTAGCCATGCTGGTTCAGTATGCCTTCAATTTTGATTAAATCCCCAACATTGTCACCAGCAAAGCACCCCCACACCATCACACCACCTCCTCCATGCTTCACGGTGGGAACCAGGCATGTAGAGTCCATCCGTTCACCTTTTCTGAGTGCAAAGCAGTAATCAAAGCAAAAGGTGGCTACTTTGAAGAACCTAGAATACTGTTGTGAATGGGTTTGAGATGAGTTCTGAGCAGAGACCCCCTCTGGTGGTTACAAGCGGTACTGGCCTGTTCAGTGAAGATTGTGAGGACTGGGAATCAGGTGTTACTGACTGGTCTTATATAAGGGAGTCACCTTCCCATCAGGGTTGCCGGTGATCAATTGTTCTGGTCTGAATCCTTCATTCCTGTTTCCCTTGTAGCCTGCTGTGTCGTGTCTGCATCTCCTGCTAACAGATAAGACATTTTCTTCTTTTTGTTTTTGTACTATATTTTTGCATTTTGTCCTGCACTTCTTTGGGGGCCTTCTGGGTCCCCTTCGGGGGCTTTTGCCCTCTCAGTTTAGTTCAGCCACTGATGTTTGTACTTTTGCTTTTTCCAGTTTTTTCAGTGGCTGCTGTTTTGATTTTGTTACACCAGAGAACTAATTTAGGTGGTAGAGGTCGTGTGATCTCAGGTGATTTTGAAATTAGTAGAGTTGGTGCTTTTCAGGGTTTTCTGGGATTGCAGTAAGTGCCCTTCCTATCCTTTTCTATTTAGTTAGTTTGGGCCCCAGCGTTTGCTCATACTATTTTCTTTCTGTGTCAGTATTTCTTCTTGTCTAACCGCCATTACTTGTTTGGGGGCTTTCTATTATCTTTGGGGTTCTGCTCCGGGGCAGATAGCTTTCCTATTTCTATCTTTAGGTGTAGTTAGTTTCTCAGGCTGTGACGAGGTGTCTAGGACCAACGTAGGAACGCTCCACGGCTGCCTCTAGTTGTGGTGGTTAGTCAGGGTACTGCAATCTCATAGATTCCAACTGCTCTGGTGTATTGCCTTTTTTACCTGCACTCCTCAGCTACCGAAACATAACAGAATACAAGACATATTTTCAGTTGTTTCACACTTTTTTGTAAAGTGTAATGTATATTTCCACATGTGTTAATTCATAGTTTTGATGCCTTCAGTGTGATTCTACAATTTTCATAGTCATGAAAATACAGAAAAATCAATGAATGAGAAGGTGTGTCCAAACTTTTGGTCTGTAATCGTACTGACCCGAAGAATAAAACTGCCTTATCAATTTTACCACACACGGAACGGTGTAAACGCCCCCCCAAAAGAAATTTATGAATTGCTGGTCTTTGTTCATTCTGTCTCCCAAAAATCGGAATAAAAAGCGATCAAAAAATGTCATGTGTCCAAAAATGGTACCAATAAAAACGTCAACTCGTCCCAAAAAAAATCATGACCTTACATGACTTTGTGGGCCAAAATATGCAAAAATTATAGCTCTCAAAATATGGTGATGCAAAAACTATTTTTTGCAATTAAAAGCGCCTTTTAGTGTGTGACAGCTGCCATACATAAAAACCCGCTATAAATAGTAAATCAAACCCACCTTTATCACACCCTTAGTTACTGAAAAATAAAATAAAAAAAGTATTTATTTCCATTTTCCCATTAGGGTTAGGGTTAGGGTTGGGGTTAGGGTTAGGGTAGGGGTTTAAAGCTAGGGTTGGGGCTAAAGTTAGGGTTAAGGTTGGGGCTAAAGTTAGGGTTATGGTTGGGGCTAAAGTTAGGGTTAGGATTGGGGCTAAAGTTAGGGTTAGGGTTGGAGCTAGAGTTGGTGTTAGGGTTTTGATTATGGTTAGGGTTGAGATTAGTATTAGGGTTGGGATTAGTGCTAGGGTTGGGATCAGTGTTAGGGTTGGGATTAGGGTTTGGGTTGGGATTAGGGTTAGGGGTTTGTTAGGGTTAGGTTTGTGGTTAGACTTATGGTTAGGGTTGGGATTAGGGTTAGGGGTATGTTAGGGTTAAGTTTGTGGTTAGGGTTATAGTTATGGCTGGGATTAAGATTAGCGGTGTGTTAGGGTTAGGGTTATGGTTAGGGTTGATATTAGGGTTAGGTCTGTGTTAGGTTTGTGGTTAGAGTTATGGCTGAGATTAGGGTTAGGGTGTTTTAGGGTTAGGTTTGTGGTTAGGATTATGGTTATGGCTGGAATTAGGGTTAGGGGTGTGTTAGCGTTAGGGTTATGGTTAGGGTTGAGATTAGGATTAGGGGTGTGTTGGGGTTAGGGTTGAAGTTAGAATTGGGGGATTTCCACTGTTTAAGCACATCAGAGGCTCTCCAAATGCAACATGGTGTCCGATCTCAATGCCAGCGAATTATGGTTTGAAAATGTCAATTGGCGCTCTGCCGTGCACCCAAGCAGTGGTCTCCCCCACATATGGGGTATCAGCGCACTCAAGACAAATTGGACAACTTTTGGTGTCCAATTTCTCCTTTTACCCTTGGAAAAATAAAAAATTGGGGACTAAAAATCATTTTTGTGAAAAAAATATGATTTTTTTTCACGGCTCTACGTTATGAACTTGTATGAAGCACTTGGGGGTTTAAAGTACTCACCACACATCTAAATACGCTCCTTAGGGGTCTAGTTTCCAAAATGGTGTCACTTGTGCGGGTTTTCCACTGTTTAGGCACATCAGGGGCTCTCCAAACGTGATATGGCGTCCAATCTCAATTTCAGCCAGTTTTGGTTTGAAAAAGTCAAACGGCGCTCTTTCCCTTTGGAGCCCTGCCGTGCACCCAAACTGTGGTTTTCCCCACATATGGAGTATCGGTGTACTCAGAGTCAGGAGAAATTGCACAACAACTTTTTCTGTCAATTTTCTCCTTTTACCCTTGTGAAAATAAATAAATTGTTTGTAAAAGATCATTTTTGTGGCTAAAAAGTTAAATGTTAACTTTTTTCTTCCACATTCCAAAAATTCCTGTGAAGCACCTCAAGGATTAATAAACTTCTTGAATGTGGTTTTGAGTACCTTGAGGGGTGCAGTTTTTAGAATGGTGTCACTTTGGGGTATTTTCTGCCATATAGACCCCTCAAAGTGACTTCAAATATGAGGTGGTCCCTAAAAAAATGGTTTTGTAAATTTTGTGGTAAAAATGAGAAATCGCTGGTCAACTTTTAACCCTTATAACTTCCTAACAAAAAAATTTTGTTTCCAAAATTGTGTTGATGTAAAGTAGACATGTGGAAAATGTTATTTAGAAACTATTTTATGTGACATAATTCTGTTTTAAGGGCATAAAAATTCAAATTTTGAAAATTGGGAAATTTTCAACATTTCTGCCATATTTCTGTTTTTTTCATAAATAAGCGTAAGTTATATAGAAGAAATTTTACTACTAACATGAAGTACCATATGTCACGATAAAACAGTCTAAGAATCAAAATGATCCCTTGAAGCGTTCCACCTCATAAAGGGACAGTGGTCAGAATTGTAAAAATTGTGCCGGTCATTAACATGCAAACAACCCTCGGGAGTAAATGGGTTAATAAATTTTTCTGTTGCAAAACGTGATAAAGCCCACAGTATTCCATTTTGTAATTTTCTGGCGGTGATATGAAGCTGTGTGCAAACCTCACGCACATGAAAAAAAAAATTTCTGTTGCTAAACAAGATACAGCCCGCTATATCCAACCTTACCATTTAGTGGTGTTGAAATTGTTCTGCGTGCAGAAATGTACACTTTAATTTTTATTTTTTACAAACGTGATACAGCAGCTGAGATCTGAGTTTGAAATTGTTTTGAGCCCATAATTTAGATTATGTGCACATTTGGCATCCAAATTCTCACGGGCATCTTTTATGCCTAGCTTGAGACGCGCATCTGTAACACCTATTTTCTGATGAGCATCAAACGCTCTCTGGTAATTGGTGTTGGGTAAACTAATCGCTGTAGGCTGGATCCTGGATCTCAAACCTCCCATAGCCTCCCTGTTATTGATCCTGTTGTACGTTCTCATTTCTCGCGGTCGTCATGCCCCTTTTCCTCATCAGTTCATCTAACGACACATCAGCCATATTTCTCCAGCAAACCTGCACCTTACCAACTGCAACTGCAGAAAAGAGGGCGTTCTAATGCCACTGACAATGTTCTAAATTACACAGGCCTCATCCACAATTTTTTTTATGTTACTAACGTAATTCAGAAGGGGAGATCTCAATCTGAAATTGTTTTGAGCATCTAGATAATGTTATACAGGCCTCATCGACAGGCTAAAAAAATTTCATCTGTTACTAACGGAATACAGTAGGGGACATCTCACTTTGAAAATGTTTGTAGCATCTAGTCAATGTTATACAGGCCTCATCCACAGGCCTCCCAAAAAATTGTCGGTTACTGACATCATACAGTAGGGGACATCTAATTAAAAAATTGTTTGGAGCATATCTTCTTTGTTTTCCAGCCCTCATCCACGCTTAATTCTTTCTTCTGTTACTAATGTTGTACAGTAGTGGACATCTCACTTTGAAATTGTTTGAAACATACAGTTAATGTTATGCAGGCATCATCCATACTGAAACAATTATTTCTTCTGTGAGTAACATGATTCATTACGCCATATTTCACCTCATTTTGTGCCGCTGTAATTCAGATGTGTACAGAGGTTGTGAAGAGTAAAAAATCTAATTTTTATTTGCTATCTGAGCAACATGACTGGGAAAAAGCAAAGTCGTGGTGGAAGGGGATTAGGCTTGGTGTTCGAGGTGTATGTGGGGTAGGTGTTAATGTTTCTGAAAGCACTAGTGAACCAACAACATAATGTCCTATCCAGAGATAACTCACAACTTCTGTTACTGGATGTTATAGTTTTTAGTATGCTGCATTGTTCTCATGTAATTGCAGTCTCTGATATCTTTAGTGGGGCTTCTGTGCTTGCTGTTGCAGCTGGAGATGTTAACTAATTTGTTGAAATGTGAACAGTCCTGCTTGGGTGTCCAGAATGTAATGTGTTGTGTACTAAAACCAATTTTTTTCTTTTACTTTCCAGGTGACAGGGTTAGCACACGGTGGCGGTCACTCAGGGATCACTTCAAGGGAATTCAACAGGCCCCCAGTGGATCAGCAGGACGCAGGAGCAGGTACAAATACGCCAGAGCCCCGTCGTTCCTGCGGTCAACGATGGTCAGCAGAAGGTAAATATTTCATACCCCATTTATGTATCAAAAATGTTTTACGTGTCTAACCTTATTTTATTATTTAAGCAAGGGCAATGTAATATAAATATATTAAAAAATTTTTTGTTTCTTTTTCTTTGACAGCACTGTCTGCAGCACTCGGGAGCCTTCTTCTGAGTTGGTTCCCTCTGGAGCAGTCCCTCAGGAGTCTGCCACCGGGGACCACGTCGATAGACCCGACCCCTCTGCACCTTCCCTCTTGTCAGGTACCTCCGCCCCATCCACCAGCGCTGGAGTAGCAGGGCAGACTTCATTACATGAAGCTGCAGGTAACATGTTGGAGCTCCCTTTACCCTACCCTGCTGACACTGCCGCCACACCTAAACCACCTTTTTTGGTCTGGACGGCAGTGCCACAGAGGTCAGGAAAGGATGCATCTGAATTTTTGCATCTGAATGCATCCTTTCAAAACACGATCAGGCTTTTAAATGATCAAGTTACTGCTGGGTTCAGTCTGTTGAGCAAAAACATACTTGAACTCAGCAGCAAAATTGATAGGATGCAGTCAGATGCAAACTTGTCGCCGAGACACTGCTTTTTTCAGTCAGTACTCAGGCACATGGAAAATCTAACTTCTGACCTGCAGATGCATGTGATGCAAGGCTGCCACACTGCTCTAGCACAGGCAATGTCCCAATCTCATCCACCTACCCACCAAATTCCAACACCTTCCCCACCTCAACCTGCCATCCATCCAGCTGCCACCCATCCAGCTGCCGGCCATCCAGCTGCCAGCCAGCCAGCTGCCGCCCATCCTCCTACCACTCCTTCCCCATTCCATTATTCCCATTATTTTAGTTCACCCTTTCAGTTTTCACCGTTAGGCCGGAATCACACTGGCGACAAAATCGGACGACTGCAATGCGATGAAATATCGCATTGCAGTCAGACCTATGTTAATCTATGGAGCAGCTCCCAGTATCAGATTTTTTGTGGTCCGTTTTAAACGTGCGAGTGCAATCGCAGCATGCTGCGATTGTCACCGATTGTGGGTCGACTATCGCCAATGCAAGTCTATAGGTGCGATGAAAAATCGGATTACAAACGGACCGCACGTGTGACTTGCGATTAAATCGCACCGGTGTCCTTTAGAAAAGCCGGCAATTCATCCCCAGCTATACTGTAAAATCACACTGACAGCTTTAATAAAGAATAGAATCAATACATATACACACATAGAATACATATATATATACATGTAATTGTAACATATATATATACATATATTTATAGTTCATACACTTCTACATACTGTAATAGCCGCTAATTCAATTGCCGGCTTTTGTGAAATTACAGAACCCGACATGAAATGACACATCATTTACATACAGTTAACCATGTCATTTCATGTATTTTGATATATGGTTTTCACTAACAATTACATGAGTGTATGTGTGTGAAATTTCATACATGTAGGGGTTAATTAAAGGTGTAAATTCATTGAAAAAAAATGCGTGGGCTCCCGCTGTATTTTCTCCACCAGACAGACAAAGCAAGCGAGTGGGGGCAAATAATAATAGTCCAGGGAGGGTGCATTTATTTTGTGCCCCCCTGGCTACAAACATCTGCCCCCAGACACCCCAGAAAAGGCAAATCTATAATTAGATTAGCCCTTTCTGGCACTTTGCCCGTCTATTCCCATTGCCCTGTAGCGGTGGCGAATGGGTTAATAAGGGGTTAAAGCCACCTTGCTATTGAAAGGTGACTTTAAGCCAGGTTAATAATTGAGAGCTGTCAATTAGACAGAAAAATATGCAGCCGCTGGGACTCTAATATATTACCCGATCAGCCCCAAGATACTTGGGTAACACCCGAGCATGCTCACATAACCCTGAGCATGCTCAGACACCATGTTATCCGACCACGTTCGCTCATTACTAATACAGAATAGGCAACTTGGATATAGATAAATAATATAAATTAGATGCTAACTTATATCTACCCCAAATGAGGACTAAATACGAAAAACTTTGCTTCGGAAAGAAAGTATTATGCAGAGGATACCTCTTAAATGTAAGTATCATCAGATGGCCATGCATCAAGAACTGTGCCTGTCGGCAGAGCTAGATATCTTATGTTACAAAAAACGTGTTTATATTGAAAAGGAACTGTGTGTTACTATGATGGAAGACCCAGGAAATCACCACTTCATGTTTGTCTGCAATCAGACAGTTCATAAATTATTGTTTATTATATTCATTTTCTTCTAGGTAAAAGATAAGCAAGTGTTCCGCAAAAATATTTTCACAGCTAATGCGTGACAAATGTAATCTATTTTTATCTGCAAATAATGCATGTTACACAGAGCGTATTTCTTGACAGACTGAATGTGGAACAAGCACCAAGGAAGAAGAAGCTTAGAGGAACATTGCTACTATTCGATGTCTGTCCGTCCTTTTGTGGGTTTTTTTGTCTAAGAATGTATAAACTTTGGGAAACTAAATGAAGAGAGCAAGAGCTGTCCCAGCTGTTGTTGCTTAGGGGAACAAGTTTCACACTTCAGGAATGTTACATTTTAAACAGCTGGGATTCGAATCAGCCAAAAAAATATCTGTCCTCCTTTGCCAATCTACTGCATGACAACATTAATTAGGTTATGTGTGAAACTGGACATCCTTTTCTACGTACACGATCCCTTCACCTGAAATGTAAACCACATCGGATTGCCAAAGCTCGCTTCCAAAGTGTTGTTACAAAAGAAATATACAATTCATAATACTGAAGTGAACTCTGTTTGACTTAACAAATGGAAAGAATTTTATAAATACATATTTTATTTAGTTTATTTTTTTGATTAAAATGTAATTATTGAATAGTCAAAAAAACAACTCTTTTAGTAGGTAACATAAAGACATGACTAGGGATTACTTTACACATGGCCAGGTGGTCCATGTATTGTCAATCTGTGACATCTTATCCCCACATGAGATAACAGATATTTTCTGGCTAATTTACAGAGACATCTTACCTGCAGCTGTTGATTTCTAATACAGGATTTCCGGTCTACTATAGTCTTAACACAGAGCTTCACATCCAAAACATAAATTATTGCTGTACTCCAAATTAATATTACATGAAAACTTTTTTGCAGCCAAATTTTAAAATTTTAACCCCTTCACCCCCAAGTTTGGTTTGCACTTTAATGACCGGGCGAATTTTTACAATTCTGACCACTGTCTCTTTATGAGGTTGTAACTCTGGAACGCTTCAATGGATCTTCGCGATTCTGAGACTGTTTTCTCGTGATATATTGTACTTCACATTAGTGGTAAAATTTCTTTGATATAACTTGCACTTATTTTTGAAAAAAAATGCAAATATGGTGAAAATTTGGAAAATTTAGCAATTTTCAAAATTTGAATTTTTATTCCCTTAAAATAGAGAAATATGTCACACAAAATAGTTAAAAACATCAATAACATTTCCCACATGTCTACTTTACATCAGCACAATTTTGGAACCAACATTTTTTTTTGTTAGGAAATTATAAGGGTTAAAAGTTGACCAGCGATTTCTCATTTTTACAACAAAATTTACAAAGCCTTTTTTTTAGGGTCCACCTCACATTTGATGTCACTTTGAGGGGTCTATATGGCAGAAAATACCCAAAAGTGACACCATTCTAAAAACTGCACCCCTCAAGGTACTCAAAACCACATTCAATAAGTTTATTAACCCATCAGGTGCTTCACAGGAGCTGAAGCAACGTGGAAGTAAAAAATGAAAATTTAACTTTTTAGTCACAAAAAGGATCTTTTACAAACTTTTTTTATTTTCACAAGGGTAAAAGGAGAAAATGGACAGATAAAGTTGTTGTGCAATTTCTCCTGAGTACGCCAATACCCCATATGTGGGGGAAAACCACTGTTTGGGCACACGGCAGAGCTTGGAAAGGAAGGAGCGCTGTTTGACTTTTTCAAACCAAAAATGGCTGGAATTGAGATTGGACGCCATGTAGCGTTTGGAAAGCCCCTGATGCGCCTAAACAGTGGAAACCCCCCACAAGTGACAGCATTTTGGAAACTAGACCCCCTATGGAACTTATCTAGATCTGTTGTGAGCGCTTTGAACCCCCATGAGTTTCACAAAAGTTTATAATGCCTGGGTGTGAAGAAAAAAAACAATTTTCCGCAAAAATGATTTTTTTAGTCCCAAATTTTTGATTTTTCCCAAGGAAATTGGACCCCAAAAGTTGTTGTCCAATTTGTCCTGAGTACGCTGATATCCCATATGTGGGGGGGGGGAACTGTTTGGGTGCACGGCAGGGCTTGAAAAGGAAGTAATAACGTTTTGGAATGCAGACGTTGATGGGGGTCATGTTCCATTTGCAGTGCCCCAGATTTGCCTAAACAGTGGAAACCCCCCACAAGTGACCCCATTTTGGAAACTAGACCCTAAGGAACTTATCTAGATCTGTGGTGAGCACTTTCAACCCCCAAGTGCTTCACACAAGATTATAATGCCCGGGCATGAAATTAAAAAATCCTATTTTTTTTCCCACAAAAATTGTTTTTAGTCACCAATTTTTTATTTTCCCAAGGGTAACAGGAGAAATTGGACCACAGAAGTTCTTGTCCAATTTGTCCTGAGTACGCTGATACCCCATATGTGGGGGGGAACCACTGTTTGGGCGCACGGCAGAGCTCGGAATGGAAGGAGCACCATTTGACTTTTTCCAACCAAAATTGGCTGGAATTGAGATTGGACGCCATGTTGCATTTGGAGAGCCCCTGATGTGCCTAAACAGTAGAAACCCCCACAAGTGACCCCATTTTGGTAGCTAGACCCCCTAAGGAACTTATCTAGATCTGTGGTGAGCAATTTGAACCCCCAAGTGCTTCACACAAGTTTGTAACGTAGAGCCGTAAAAATAAAAAATCATATTTTTTCCACAAAAAATTATCTTTTCACCCCAATTTTTATTTTCTCAAGGGTAACAAGACCCCAAAAGTTATTGTGCAATTTGCCCTGAGTACGCTGATACCCCATATGTGGGGGTAAAACCACTGTTTGGGTGCATGGCAGTGCTCGGAAGGGAAGGAGCGCCATTTGACTTTTTCAATGCAGAATTGGTTGGACGCCATGTCGTGTTTGGAGAGCTCCTGATCTGCCTAAACAGTGGAAACACCCCACAAATGACACCATTTTGGAAACTAGACCCCTCATGGAACTTATCTAGATGTGTGGTGAGAACTTTGAATCCCCAGGTGTTTCACTAAAGTTTATAACGCCCGAGCATGAAAATTAAAAAATCATATTTTTTCCACAAACATGATCTTTTAGTCCCCAATTTTTTATTTTCCCAAGGGTAACAGGAGAACTTGGACCCCAAAAGTTGTTGCCCAATTTGTCATGAGTATGCTGATACCCCATATGTGGGATAAAACTACTGTATGGGCACACGTCAGGGCTCGGAAGTAGTGACATTTTGGATTGCAGACTTTGATGGAATGGTCTGTGGGCGTCATGTCGTGTTTGGAGAGCCCCTGATGTGCCTAAACAGTTGAAACCCCCCACAAGTGACCCCATTTTGGAAAATAGACCCCCAAGGAACTTATCTAGATGTGTGGTGAGCACTTTGAACCCCGAAGTGCTTCACAGAAGTTTATAACGTACAGCCGTAAAAATAAAAAATCCATTTGTTTTTTACAAAAATGATTTTTTTCGCCCCCAATATTTTATTTTTACAAGGGTAACAGGAGAAATTGGACCCCAACATTATTGTACAATTTGTCCTGAGTACGCTGATACCCCATATGTGGGAGAAAACTACTGTATGGGCACACGTCAGGGCTCGGAAGGGAAGTAGTGATGTTTTGGATTGCAGACTTTGATGGAATGGTCTGCGGGCATCATGTCGCATTTGGAGAGCCCCTGATGTGTCAAAACAGTGGACACCCCACAAGTGACCCCATTTTGGAAAATAGACCCCACAAGGAACTTATCTAGATGTGTGGTGAGCGCTATGAAGCCCCAAGTGCTTCACAGAAGTTTATAGCGTACAACCGTAAAAACCAAAAAATCTTTATAATTTTACAAAAATGATATTTTCGCCCCCAATTTTTTATTTTCCCAAGGGTAACAGAAAAAATTGGATGCCAACGGTTATTGTGCAATTTGTCCTGAGTACGCTGATGCCCCATATGTGGGGGTAAACTACTGTTTGGGTGCAAGGCAGAGTTCAGAAGTGAAGGAGCACCGTTTGACTTTTTCAATGCAGAATTTGCTGGAATTGAGATCAGACGCCATGTCACATTTGGAGAGCCCCTGATGTGCCTAAACAGTGGAAACCCTACAATTCTAACTCCAACCCTAACCCCAACACATCCCTAACCCTAGTCCCAACCCTAACCATAACCCTAACCACAAACCTAACCCTAACACACCCCTAACCCTAATCCCAACCCTAACCCTAATCCTAACTTTAGCCCCAACCCTAGCCCCAACTTTAGCCGCAATTTTATTATTTTTCCCTTACTAAGGCTACTTTCACACTTGCGTTTTATCGCGTAGCGCATCGTGCGCTATCGGTCACATGTGCAATGTTCCCCTATCTTTAACATGGCGGGCGCAGGGTCTAGCGCTTGCACGCGCTCATCAGCGTGTGGCGTGCACAGCGCATTTTCCAGGAGTGCTCCCAGACGCGCTAGACGCTACATGTTGCATTTTTTTTCCAGCCCACCACTTTAAAAATGCTTGTGCGCACGTTTGCGCATGCTATGTGCAAAAAAATAACATTGCAGTCTATGGGGGGTCTGGCAGGCGCGTGGCTGTGCATTCGTCAGCTCTTGGGCGCGCACACGATTTTTGAGCAAACAATGTTTAGACACTTGTCTAAAACACCCCCTGTTGTGAATGGGTTTGAGATGAGTTCTGAGCAGAGACTCCCTCTGGTGGTTACAAGCGGTACGGGTCTGTTCAGTGAAGATTGTGAGGAATGGGAATCAGGTGTTACTGACTGGTCTTATATAAGGGAGTCACCTTCCCATCAGGGTTGCCGGTGATCAATTGTTCTGGTCTGAATCCTTTATTCCAGTTTCCCTTGTAGCCTGCTGTGTCGTGTCTGCATCTCCTGCTAACAGATAAGACATTTTCTTCTTTTGTGTTTGTGCTATATTTTTGCATTTTGTCCTGCACTTCTGTGGGGGCCTTCAGGGTCCCCTCCGGGGGCTTCTGCCCTCTCAGTTTTGTTCAGCCACTGATGTTTGTACTTTTGCTTTTTCAGTTTTTTCAGTGGCTGCCGTTTTGATTTTGTTACACCAGAGAACTAATTTAGGTGGAAGAGGTCGTGTGATCTCAGGTATTTTTTGAAATTAGTAGAGTTGGCGCTTTTCAGGGTTTTCTGGGATTGCAGTAAGTACCCTTCCTATCCTTTTCTATTTAGTTAGTTTGGGCCCCAGCGTTTGCTCATACTATTTTCTTTCTGTGTCAGTATTTCATCTTGTCTAACCGCCATTACATGTTTGGGGGCTTTCTATTATGTTTGGGGTTCTGCTCCGGGGCAGATAGCTTTCCTATATCTATCTTCAGGTGTAGTTAGTTTCTCAGGCTGTGACGAGGCGTCTAGAACCAACGTAGGAACGCTCCACGGCTGCCTCCAGTTGTGGTGGTTAGTCAGGGTACTGCAATCTCATAGATTCCAACTGCTCTGGTGTATTGCCTTTTTTACCTGCACTCCTCAGCTACAGAAACATAACAGTATCACCGGCCCAAAAATTGAAAATTGTATGGTACTCACAGAAGGGAAAAAATATTGTGAAAGAAAAAAGGTTGTCAGAGTTGTCAGAGATATTTTTCTATTTGTTGCATTTTTTTTTTCCCTTTTTATCTCTGGGTGCTGGGGAGGATCTTTTCTCTCAATGGAGTTTGCACGGTTGTCTGGCCGTGTGGATCAGCTTGCCACTGAGGTTCAGAGTATTGCTGCATATCTTGCTAGGTTGCCTGTTGTGGAACCTAGGATCCCCATGCCAGATTTGTTTTTGGGGGATCGAGCTAAGTTTCAGAATTTCAAAAATAATTGTAAATTGTTTTTTGCCTTAAAATCTAAGTCCTCAGGGAACGCAGCGCAGCAGGTTCAAATTATCATCTCTCTCCTGCGCGGTGATCCTCAGGATTGGGCTTTTTCCCTGACACCTGGGGATCCTGTTTTGAGTGATGTTGATGCATTTTTTCAGGCTTTGGGGTTATTGTACGATGAGCCTAATGTCACTGATCAAGCTGAAAAAGCCTTGTTGGCATTAAATCAGGGGCCTTATGACGCTGAGTTTATACTGTCAGAGATTCCGTAGGTGGGCAGTCCTGACCAAATGGAATGACGACGCTTTGGCAGCCCTTTTTCCGGAAGGGTCTGTCAGATAATGTAAAGGATGTTATGGTGGGATTCCCTGTCCCCTCTGGTCTCAATGATTCTATGTCATTAGCGATTCAAATTGACAGACGTTTGCGTGAGCGGAGAAGTATGCGTGGAGTGGTGTTGCCTTGTGAGCCAGCTTCTGAGCCCATGCAGTGTGATGGAGTGATGTTTGGGGCACAGCGTCATGAGTTTCGAAAGCGCAATGGGTTATGTTTCTACTGTGGTGATGCCTCTCATGCTATTTCAGTCTGCCCTAAGCGGGGAAGACGTTTTGCACGCTCAGTTGTCTTGGGTAGTGTTCAGACTAAGTTTTTGTTAACTGTCACTCTGATATGCTCTCTGTCCTCATTTTCTGCTCAGGCTTTCGTTGATTCTGGAGCAGCTATTAACCTGATGGATTATGATTTTGCTAAACGTTGTGGGTTTCCCTTGATACCCCTACAGAAGTCTATTCCCCTACTGGGGATCGATTCTACCCCTTTGGCTGAGAATAAACCCCAGTTTTCTACTCAGGTGATAATGAGGGTTGAACCTGATCACCAGGAGTGCTGCAAATTTTTGGTTCTGTATAATCTGCATGACATTATCGTGCTGGGTTTCCCTTGGTTACAGTCTCATAATCCTGTTTTGGATTGGAAATCTGTGTCTGTAACCAGTTGGGGCTGCCAATGTGTTAATACCAACACTCCTGTTTTTTCTGCCTCCCCCCAGGCTCAGGATGTTCCTGACTTTTTGATTGATTTTTCTGATGTGTTTAGCGAAAGTAAATCTGCATCCTTGCCTCCCCATAGGAGCTATGACTGCGCTATTGAATTAGTGCCGGATAGTAAATTCCCTAAAGGTCGCCTTTTTAACTTGTCTGTACCTGAACATGACACTATGCGGTCTTATATCAAGGAATCATTGGAGAAGGGTCATATCAGACCATCCTCTTCACCCTTAGGTGCCGGTTTTTTCTTTGTGGCTAAAAAAGAAGGTTCATTAAGGCCGTGTATTGATTATCGTCTCTTGAACAATATTACTGTGAAATATCAATACCCGTTACCCTTGATTTCTGACCTGTTTTCCAGGGTGAAAAACGCTACTTGGTTTACCAAGCTTGACCTCAGGGGGGCGTATAACCTTATTCTCATTAAGCACGGGGATGAATGGAAGACGGCATTCAATACCCCTGAAGGGCATTTGGAGTACCTAGTGATGCCCTTTGGGCTCACTAATGCTCCTTCCGTCTTCCAGTCCTTCATGAATGACATTTTCAGGGATTTTGTAGACAAATTTCTGATTGTTTATTTGGATATCTTGATTTTTTCTAATGACTGGGACTCTCATGTGAAACATGTTCGAACTGTGTTCCAGATTTTGAGAGAGAATGCTCTGTATGTGAAGGGATCAAAGTGTCTTTTTGGCGTACAGAGGATCTCATTTCTGGGATTCATTTTGTCCCCATCTGTTATCGAAATGGACCCGGTCAAGGTTCAAGCCATCTGTGATTGGGTCCAATCTACTTCATTAAAGGCTCTTCAGAGATTTTTGGGTTTTGCCAATTTTTATCGTAAATTTATTGGTAATTTCTCGGTTATTGTTAAACCATTAACTGATTTGACCAGAAAAGGTTCTGATGTGGTGAATTGGCCTCCTGAGGCAGTCTCTGCGTTTCAGGAACTTAAGCAGAGATTCACTTCTGCTCCTGTTCTACGGCAGCCTGATGTTTCTCTGCCATTTCAGGTGGAGGTTGATGCCTCTGAAATTGGGGCAGGTGCCGTTTTGTCCCAAAAAGATCCAGAGACCTCTAAAAGTAACCCTTGTGCCTTTTTCTCTCGAAAATTTTCTCCTACTGAACGTAATTATGACGTGGGTAATTGGGAGTTATTGGCCATGAAGTGGGCTTTTGAAGAGTGGAGACATTGGCTGGAGGGAGCCAAACATCAGGTGGTGGTCCTTACGGACCATAAGAATCTGGTCTATCTGGAATCTGCCAAGCGACTCAATCCTAGACAGGCCAGGTGGGCTTTGTTTTTCACACGTTTTAATTTTGTGGTTTCCTTTCTTCCTGGCACTAAGAATGTTAAGGCGGATGCCCTCTCGAGGAGTTTCCTTGCGGACTCTCCTGAGTTATCTGATCCTTCTGTTATTTTGAAAGAGGGTGTAGTTCTTTCCGCCATCTCGCCCAATTTGAGACTTGCTCTGGAGGGGTGTCAGGAGGATAGGCCCGAGTGCTGCCCTGTTGGAAAATTGTTTGTCCCGGACCAGTGGAAAAAGAGTGTGATGTCTGAGATTCATTGTTCCGCATTGGCTGGGCATCCCGGAATTTTTGGTACCAGAGACTTGGTTAGTCGGTCCTTTTGGTGGCCTACCTTGTCTCGTGATGTCAGGGAATTTGTGCAGTCCTGCGGGACTTGCTCTCGCTCCAAGCCTTGCTCTCGCTCTAGTGGTTTGTTGATACCATTGCCTGTGCCCAAGAGACCATGGACCCATATCTCTATGGATTTCATTTCCGACCTTCCTGTTTCTCAGAGAATGACCACCATCTGGGTAATTTGTGATAGGTTTTCCAAAATGATACATCTTGTGCCATTACCTAAGTTGCCTTCCTCCTCTGAATTGGTGCCGTTGTTCCTTCAGCACGTGGTTCGTTTACACGGCATTCCTGAGAACATTGTGTCTGACAGAGGAGTCCAGTTTGTTTCCAGATTTTGGAGGACTTTTTGTTCTAAACTGGGTGTTCAATTGTCTTTCTCCTCGGCATTTCATCCTCAGACCAATGGTCAAACTGAGAGAACAAACCAGACATTGGAGACTTATCTTAGATGCTTTGTGTCTGCTGATCAGGATGACTGGGTCTCTTTTTTACCTTTGGCTGAGTTTGCTCTTAATAATAGGGCTAGCTCTGCCACTTTGATGTCTCCGTTTTTCTGTAATTCTGGGTTTCACCCTCGATTTTCTTCGGGACAGACGGAGGCTTCTGTCTGTCCAGGTGTTGACTCTGTTGTGGAGCGTATGCAGCAGATTTGGGACCAGGTAGTGGAGAGGTTGTCCTTCTCTCAGGAGAAGGCCCAGCGGTTTGCTAACCGGCATAGGACTGATGGTCCTCGGTTTAAAGTGGGGGACTTGGTCTGGTTGTCATCAAAGAATATTCCTATGAGAGTAGCATCTCCTAAATTTAAGCCTAGGTTCATTGGACCTTATAAGATCATTGAGATTCTTAATCCTGTTTCTTTTCGTTTGCTTCTTCCAGGGACATTTAAGATCCATAACGTGTTCCACAAGTCCTTGTTGAAGAGGTTTGTTGAGCCAGTGGTTCCTGCTGCTGTGCCTCCTGACCCTGTTTTGGTTGAGGGCAATCTGGAGTATGTGGTTGAGAAAATATTAGATTCTCGTTTTTCTAGACGGAAACTCCAGTATTTGGTTAAGTGGAGAGGTTATGGTCAGGAAGACAATTCTTGGGTGTTTGCTTCGGACATCCATGCTAGGAGACTCATCCGTGCGTATCATAGAACTCATCCTGACCGACCTGGTTGCTCAAATGAGGTTTCGGTGACCCCTCCTCAAGGGGGGGGTACTGTTGTGAATGGGTTTGAGATGAGTTCTGAGCAGAGACTCCCTCTGGTGGTTACAAGCGGTACGGGTCTGTTCAGTGAAGATTGTGAGGAATGGGAATCAGGTGTTACTGACTGGTCTTATATAAGGGAGTCACCTTCCCATCAGGGTTGCCGGTGATCAATTGTTCTGGTCTGAATCCTTTATTCCAGTTTCCCTTGTAGCCTGCTGTGTCGTGTCTGCATCTCCTGCTAACAGATAAGACATTTTCTTCTTTTGTGTTTGTGCTATATTTTTGCATTTTGTCCTGCACTTCTGTGGGGGCCTTCAGGGTCCCCTCCGGGGGCTTCTGCCCTCTCAGTTTTGTTCAGCCACTGATGTTTGTACTTTTGCTTTTTCAGTTTTTTCAGTGGCTGCTGTTTTGATTTTGTTACACCAGAGAACTAATTTAGGTGGAAGAGGTCGTGTGATCTCAGGTATTTTTTGAAATTAGTAGAGTTGGCGCTTTTCAGGGTTTTCTGGGATTGCAGTAAGTACCCTTCCTATCCTTTTCTATTTAGTTAGTTTGGGCCCCAGCGTTTGCTCATACTATTTTCTTTCTGTGTCAGTATTTCATCTTGTCTAACCGCCATTACATGTTTGGGGGCTTTCTATTATCTTTGGGGTTCTGCTCCGGGGCAGATAGCTTTCCTATATCTATCTTCAGGTGTAGTTAGTTTCTCAGGCTGTGACGAGGCGTCTAGGACCAACGTAGGAACGCTCCACGGCTGCCTCTAGTTGTGGTGGTTAGTCAGGGTACTGCAATCTCATAGATTCCAACTGCTCTGGTGTATTGCCTTTTTTACCTGCACTCCTCAGCTACCGAAACATAACAACCCCCCACACAAGCAACATTGTTTGTGAGGGGTGGAGATAAAGGAAGGTGTCTTCAGTGCCAGACAGACCCCTGCTCAGACTGCCTGGAGACACTGCTGATACAGCCTGGAAGATACAGCCTGGACCCCTACTACACTGCCTGGAGACTTCAGCCTGGACCCCAACTAGACTGCCTTGAAGACACAGCCAAGACAGCACAAACTTTGGATCCAAAGTTCAAGAATGTGAGTATTCTTAACCAAATGACTGCCTGTCCTTTCCAATGTAATATGTACTAAAGCTTTGTATTTTTTTTATTGCAGCATGTCTTCCTCTGGATCAAACTATTCGCCATCCCGGCAAGAACTGGCCCAAGCAGAGCGTGATGTGAGTATCTTCCTGCCTTTGGGTAAGTATAGCTGCTGAATCTCCAAATGTCTAAAATTTTTGTTCCTTTTTCAGACATCAGCATCGGACACGGCCATTGAGGAGTCAGAACAGCAGGAGCAGTCGCAGTCAAGACAAGTCCCGGTGTTGAGACAGAATGTAAGTATATAGTCTTTGAATTTCTCTTTTTTTTGGTCTCTTTTTAATTCTGAAATATATCCAAGATTGTAATTTTTTTTTGTTTTTTCTAGGTTCCACAATGGGACGAGGACCTCTATGTGGACAACGAGGCCCTCATCTGCCAGGTCCATGAGTGTGTCCCGTTGTGGGACAGCCGTGATCCGCAGTACAAGGACAATGTGGTGAGCCGGCGGCTATGGAACGAGGTGGCCGCAGCATTGATGGATCGCTGGGACAGTGCCTCTCCAAACCTCAAAAAGGCGTTTAGTAAGTATTTCCATGCTCTGTAATGCCGCATTGACTCTTGTTCCAGATGGCACTGATGGGTTTGCTGGTAGATATATTCTACCTGCAAACCCAACAGTGTCATCTGGTTCAACAGTGACTGCCCTGTGTATGGTATTGCTATGTTGTGTATTGTATTTTTTTTTTTATGCTGCATTCACTCTTGTTCCAGATGGCACTGATGGGTTTGCTGGTAGATATATTCTACCTGCAAACCCAACAGTGTCATCTGGTTCAACAGTGACTGCCCTGTGTATGGTATTGCTATGTTGTGTATTGTATTGCTTTTTTATGCTGCATTCACTCTTGTTCCAGATGGCACTGATGGGTTTGCTGGTAGATATATTCTACCTGCAAACCCAACAGTGTCATCTGGTTCAACAGTGACTGCCCTGTGTATGGTATTGCTATGTTGTGTATTGTATTGCTTTTTTATGCTGCATTCACTCTTGTTCCAGATGGCACTGATGGGTTTGCCGGCAGATATATCCTACCTGCAAACACAACAGTGTCATCCGGTTCAACAGTGACTGCCCTGTGTATGGTATTGCTTTTTAATGTTGCATTCACTCTTGTTCCAGATGGTACTGATGGGTTTGCCGGCAGATATATTCTACCTGCAAACCCAACAGTGTCATCTGGTTCAACAGTGACTGCACTGTGCATTGTATTGCTTGTTTATGCTTCATTGACTGTTTGCCATTTTCACTCATGTGTGTGTGATTAGACAGATTTTGCCCTGAGTGCATTGTATAATATATATTTTTTTCCAACTGTGAATAAAGTCCGCACACGATGGCGCTCGATATAGGACCGCTTCAACACTGATGTTCGTGCAGAGGGACAGGTACGCAGTGGTTCAGCAGCATGGACCAGAAGAAAATATCGCTACTATCGCGAGTTGGCGTTCCTGAGACCGATCCTTGCCAGAAGAGCGTAAGTTTTCAAAATTTTTCTTTTTTTTTTAATCAGTGCTTTTCTATTCCACAGCTGATGCTTCTTGTAAATACATTATAGTAACGTTTTTATTTTCTTTCCACAGCACCTGGAGCAGCACCATGCAGCCTGTCCCTTAAGCGGTCCTTCCTCGAACGACCTTGGACCCGTCCCAGCCATCTGACAGTCAGGAAGCAACTAGCAGGTCAGCAACATGGACAGCTGGTGACCAGGAAGCTGGTCAATCAGGTGTTCCCCTGTCCCAGGTCTCTGCCACTGGTTATGCGGGCACTTCCCGCCAGCGGCAGAGGGCCTTGGACAGGAATGTCTTGCCCGAGTTCATGCACTTGAGCGAGGCCTTTCATGGCAGTATGAAGTTGCTGTCAGGCACAGTGGAAAGCGGTTTTTCACTCATGGAACAGGGTTTTACCCACATGGATCACTGCTTCCACTGTGTGGACCAGCGGCTTGATAAGCTGGAGGCCGACCTCAACAGACCAGCGCACCATTTTTTTCAGTAAAATTGAACGGGGCATGGCGGAACACCTTAGACCTAAGCAACAGCTGAGTGTGTTGCAGGCCTGCAATACTGCTTACTTGCAGGCAATGCAGCAGAATCAGTACGTGCAGCAGTCAGTGGTTGCATATCCAACTGTGCCACCATTGATTCGCCACACATCACTACCGACTTCTGCTGCATACCACTGCACGGCCACCAACATTCCGAGTCACCACAACACCACCACAAGTCCAAGTACTGCTGGACACTCCACCGTTGCCACCACCATGGCAAGCGCTGCTCCTGTCTGGAGCACCACCACCACAGACACTGTTCCCCAGTCTTGGACTCCCGCCACCGCAGTACCTGCTTGGGCCACAGCCACCACTTCTCCTTCTAGGAGCACTGCCACCACTACACACCATTTTCGGAGCACAGCCACCACTTCTCCTTCTAGGAGCACTGACACCACTCCGCACCATTTTCGAAGCACAGCCACCACTTCTCCTGCTAGGATTACCACCACCACTATCCACCATTTTAGGAGCACAGACACCACTTTTCATTCTAGGAGTACCGCAACCACTCAGCACCAGTTTAGGAGCACAGACGCCACTTCTCCTTCTAGGAGTACCGCCACCTTTCTGCAGCAGTTTACGAGCACAGACACCACTTCTCCTCCTTGGACCACCGCCACCACTTGTCCTCCTCACCACTTCTCCTTCTCCGAGTACCGCCACCGCCACCACAGAGCATGAGACGGGTGACCGACATTCCGTGTTTTATGTTTCAATGCCACGGTACACAAGCTCAAGGCGGTCACACAGAAGTCGGTCCATGCAGGGGACTCCTGCCCCCAAGAAGAGAAAGGAGACTTTGTTTGTCCATCCCCCATCTCATCCTAATGTGTCTCAACCTGCCTCTACTTCCATGTCTGATCTTCTTTCCCCACTACTTTCGTCACCCCTTCCCCTCGAACACCTTCCTCGCTTTCCAGCCGTTCGTCATCTCTGCACACCCCCAGAGTATCCCAATCTCCCCCAAAACGTCCTTCTCAATAAAAATGGTCTTTTTTTTGTTGTAACAAATAAATGTGCAATTATGCTTTTAGTAAAAACGGTTTGATTAATGTGTCTTTCACCGCCTACACACACTGCGCCATACACTTTGCGTTTTTGCCTACACATAACTGCAGGAATGACACATGTTTGTGTCATTCCTGGAGATATGTGTAGTCAAAAACACAAATATATGACTTGTATTTTCCTCACCAGTCTCTTCTGTCTGCTAATATTGCACAGACTGAATAGAGGATGGTGTTGAGTGCAAGGCATATCTATTTTACCTTGCCAGGTATCATAGAAAGTTAAATGAGTATGGTGTGTTTTTACCATCATTTAATTTTGTGATACAAGGCCAGAGATTCTAGATATACCTTGTAATTAACCACATCTTCTATTCAGTGTGTGTTGAATAAACGGAGGAGATGATGGTGAAAATACACGTTATATGTACAATCCCTTGGCCTTGTATCATTACTATCACAGCTGGGCAGGTGAATACACATGAGTTTTAACCTCCGGCTTCGCTTCAGTCTGCATATATTGCAAGCATACTGTAGCAATGCTGCAATTTATAACTCATATGTGTATTCCCCTGCCCAACCTTGTATCATTACTATCACAGCTGGGCAGGTGAATACACATGAGTTTTAACCTGCAGCGTCACCTCAGTCTGCATCTATTTCAAGCATACTGTAGCGATGCTGCAGTTTATAACTCATATGTGTATTCACCTGCCCAGGTGTGATACATTCTGAAGTGAGGATGCGTTATTTGGGGCATCACCACTTTAGCATGACACCAGGCCTGGGGATTGTAGAAGATGTATAAACTTTATTATCTCTCCAGTGCGTTCAAAATCAAGCCACAGTGATGATATTACAAATAATATTTATAGTCACATGGTCAGGTATAATAAAGAGTGACAGATGCTAGTGCATTCACAAATCACTATTTGCAACATCAGGCCAGGTGACACAAATATTAGTTGTTTTAACTCCACCGTCGCTGCAAATTGAACCCAAACTGGAGAGATGATAAAGGTTATACAACTTGTGTGTGTGTATGTATAGTCACCTGGTCAGGATTACTAGTAAATTCATGAAGCACAAAAAACACAGCATCATGAATTCACTGGTAAACCTGGTCAGTTGATTATTATATTTGAGTGTAAAAACACAGACTGCACTCGGTACAGGTATAAAAACAGGTAATTTATTAACATACAGACAAGAACACTTTTTTTACACCATTTGTTCTTGCCATTCCACCCATCCTACATCTGACATGAAGTAGGCCGCAAATTGGTCCCTCATTTGGCAGACTGCAACAGAAGACCTGAGAGGGTGCTGAGTGAACTCAGGCAATGGGTTAGGAGCTGCATCATCAAGTTCAAAGTTTGGGTGCTCTTTAGACATCACAAAATTATATAGCACCACACAGGTCTTCACCACTTCATCCACTGTTTCCAGTTTCAGATGAATGGCTGTGCCCAGAATGCGCCATCTGGAAACAAGTATACCGAAAGCACACTCTACTGTTCTTCTGGCCCTGGTCAGCCTGTAATTAAATATTTTTTTGTTGTGGTCCAAGCAGGGCCAGCGTCAGCACCCGGCATACCCGAGCAAGTGCCGGGCCCTGAGCAGGCAGGGGGGCCCACTCACCGTCGGGCACCCCGGCGCCCGTTAGCGGAGGTCAGCGGTGTCAGCGCCGCCACTGGGCCCCCCCCGCTAGCTCAGGGCACCGGCAGCAGCCAGCACAATACTTACCTCTTACCACTCCCCGTGCCTACGCTGCCGCAGCTCCGGGATCCAGGGGGCGCCTGCGCTTCCTCTCACAGCAGCGCCACTGAATGACGTCATCATTCAGCGGCCGGCTGTGGCAGAGAGAGCGCGGACGCCGGACAGGTGAGGTGTGTGTGTGTATCAGTGTGCGTGTATGTAGTGCGGTGCTTTGTGTGTGTGTATGTGAGAGAGTGCTGTATGTGTGATGGTGGTGGGGGGAGGCAGTGATGATGATGATGGGGAGGCGATGATGATGGGGAGGCAATGATGATGATGATGGGGAGGCGATGATGATGGGGAGGCAATGATGATGGGGATACACATATCCCTAGGTTGTGTGGTAGGCATATATATACCTACCATGCATATGTATATATGTGGGGGAGGAAATATGTGGGGATAAGGGAAGGCTATATGGGTGGCAGGCAATACATATGGTGGTCGCCTATATGGGTTCTATGGTGAGAAGGCTAAATGTGGGGCTAGGTTCTGTGTTAAAGGGGCCCACTGAGACTCTTTCGCCCGGGGCCCATAAAAACCTGGAGCCGGCCCTTGGTCCAAGTCCCGGCTGGAGTAGGGTTTGAGCAGGTGTTGGCACATCTGGAATGCCTCATCCCCAACCATGACAAATGGCTGTGACGGACCTTCGGTGTGGGGAAGAGGCCGTGGCATGGGGAAATTGAACTGGTTACCATACAACCTCCGGCCCAAGTCCGAGTTCTTAAAAGCCTGTGAGTCATTTCCACGGCCAAATGCCCCAATATCCACTGCAACAAACATACAGTCTGCATCCGCAATGGCCATGAGAACTGTAGAGAAGTACTTTTTGTAGTTGTAGTACTCCGAGCCTGTTCTTTTGGGTTTGATGATCCGGATGTGTTTCCCATCAACTGCTCCCAAACAGTTGGGGAAATTGCAGGTTGTCCAGAATTTTTCAGCTATTTCTAGCCACTTTTCTGTGGTGGGCAGGGGCATAAATTCTGGACAGAGAACATTCCACAATGCCCGGCAGGTGTCCCCAACAATTCCTGACAAGGTGGAGATACCAATCCTGTACTGGAAGTGAAGTGAAGAGAGGCTCTCTCCAGTAGCAAGGAATCTGAGAAAGGAAAAAAAAAATATTATTGTATATGTTTTTTAAAACATTTAACTAAAGAGAAAAAAAGTACATGGCATAAAAATAATTCTGCAGGTCTTTGTTTACTAGATGGCAGAACAATAATTCTGGCAGCTTTGGAATGGTACATGGCAGAACAAATAAAATGATGCAGGCATTGGTTTAGCAATATTACGTACCATAATGTCACCAGGAGTCTTTCCTCCGGAGAAATCGCCCGACGGAGCTGTGTGTCCTGTCTCCAGATGAATTGTTGGACCCAAGCAAGTAAATCCCTGAAGCTTTCTTGGGACATCCGGGTATAGTCCGTAAATTTCTCGGGGTTTGCCTGCAGCTCGCTATAGAGGGTGTGGTACGCTCCACGGCTCTCCCAGAGATCAACAATGGGATGTACCCACAAACGCCGCCGCTGCCGTCTTCGCTGTCTCTCTCTCACCATTTCTTCATGGCAAGCAACTGCATAAGCCTGAGCCATCGCGATGTCCAGATCAAAGTTGAAGTGGAAACTCTTCCAGCGCAGATCCATGTTCACAAAGGAAAATGCAATCAAATGTGAAGAATGGCTGTAAACAGGCTCTATATAATGATTTCCCATAACACATGCCCACTGTTGTCCCATTGGTGGAGTCTGTTGCAAGAATTTTTCAAGGATTTTCCTCCTGTGAATTGCGCCGAAAAAACGCAAACGCATACAAAAACGCTTGAAATCGCATACAATCGCATCTAAGCGCTGCATTTTTTTGTAGTAATGCGCACGCTTATGCGACTAAATATCGCAGCATTTACAAGCGTTTGCACACATTTTTTTAATGCGTTTTATGTGCGCTCGATACGCAGCGCTAAAAAAAAGGAAGTGTGAAAGTAGCCTAAGGGGGTGGTAAAGGGGGGTTTGATTTACTATTTATAGCGGGTTTTTATTATTGGCAGCTGTTACGCTAAAAGACGCTTTTTATTGCAAAAAATAGTTTTTGCATCACCACATTTTGAGAGCTATAATTTTTGTATATTTTGGCCCACAGAGTCATGTGAGGTCTTATTTTTTGCGGTACGAGTTGACGTTTTTATTGTTACCATTTTTGAGCACGTGACATTTTTGATCGCTTTTTTTTCGATTTTTGGGAGGTTAGAATGAACAAAAATCAGCAATTCATGAATTTCTTTTTGGGGGGGCGTTTATACCATTCCACGTGTGGTAAAATTGATAAAACAGTTTTATTCTTCGGGTCAGAACGATTACAGCGATACCTCATTTATATCATTTTTCAATGTTTTGGCGCTTTTATACAATAAAAACAATTTTATATAAAAAATAATTATTTTTGCATCGCTTTATTCTGCGAGCTATAACTTTTTTATTTTTCGCTGATGATGCTGTATGGCGGCTCGTTTTTTGCAGGACAAGATGACGTTTTCAGTGGTACCATGTTTATTTATATCGGTATTTTTGATCGTGTGTTATTTCTCTTTTTGTTCGGCAGTATGATGATAAAGCATTGATTTTTTGCTTAGTTTTTTTTAAGGGGTTCACTAAAGGGGTTAACTAGTGGGACAGTTCTATGGGGGAGTCGTTACGGACGCGATGATACCAAATATGTGTACTTTTATTGTTTTGGTTTTTTTATTTACATGAAGAAATTAATTTATTGGGGAAGATTTTTTTTTCCTTTATTTTGGATTTTTTTTTAAACATATGATTTTCATTTTTTTAACTTTTTTACTTTGTCCCAGGGTGGGACATCACTGTATAAAGTCAGATCGCTGGTCTGACAGTGTGCACAGCACTCTGTGAGACTAGCGATCTCACAGGCACTGCTGCAGGCTTTCTCAGCACCTGCTCTCAGCAGACACTGAGGAAGCCGCCTCCCTGCAGGACCCGGAAGGACCCCGCGGCCATCTTGGATCCAGGGTCTTGCAGGGAGGAAGGCCTCAGAACAGCGCGATCACATTGCGCTGTTCTGAGGGTCTCAGGAAGCACGCAGGGAGCCCCCTCCCTGCACGATGCTTCACTGTGCCCCCGGTACACCGTGGTCATGTTTGATCACAGTGTGCCAGGGGTTAATGTGCCAGGACGGGTGCCGTGACCGCTCCTGGCACATAGTGCCGGATGTCAGTCGTGATAATTAGCTGACACCCGGCCGCTGGTAGATCTTCTGTCAGTTGGATCTCCAGCCCAATCTGCATCAACAAATCCTGTTAAAATGCAATTATCACCTGTGGGTAATTTCAGCTTAACATTGCTATTTCCTTTCAAATAACGTATTACTCTCTTCACAGCATTCCAATCAGCTTTATTTGGTTTTGATACCTTTCTACTCAGAATTCCTACTGCTGCTGCGATGTCTGGTCTTGTAACGGTCGCTAGACACAGTAGTTTTCCTATTGCTGTTCTGTATTCTTCATTGTTTGGTAGCATATTTTCTTCACTGTTCATCTCTTTGAGATAGTTTCCATTGGAGACTTTACTGTTTTTGCATCCTTTAGTCCAAATTTTTCTATTATGTCTGGAATCATGTGATTTTGATTCAGTAGGAAAGTTCCGTCTTCTTCTCTTTCTATCTGTATTCCTAGGTACTGTTTTACATTTCCTAAGTCTTTGATTTCAAAATTTTGTTTCAGGATTTTTAGAATGTTTTCTTTATCCCTTTCTTGTTTAAAACAAATCAAAATGTCGTCTACATATATGAGTACATAAATCCATCTATTATTCAACCTTTTTGTGTACAATCATGGATCAGCTTTGCTTCTTTGAAATTTTTCACTTGTTAGTACTTCCATGATTTTGCCATTCCACGCTTTAGCAGCTTGCTTTAAACCATATATGCTTTTCTGTAGTGTACAAACTTTGTTTGGATTTCTTTCATCTTTGTATCCTGGAGGTTGTACCATGTAAATGTCTTCTGTTAAATCTCCATTCAAAAAAGCTGTCTTTACATCCAGATGTCTTAGTTCCAGCTGTTCCATTGCTGCAACTGTAAGTAAAGTTCTTATTGTTGTGTGTTTGACAACTGGAGCAAATGTTTCATCATAGTCTTCTTCTTCTGGAAGTTTAGATATGTCTTCCCAAGAGGTAGGCTCATAGATTTTTCTTATACTTGTCTGGTATGAGAGACGTTTTGGTGGTTTTCCTTTGTTCTCTCTTATTGAACGTCTTGGTTCTGTGTCTGTTTGTAGTTGTGATTCTTCACTTTCAGTATTTTGTTCTTCATTAAGTTTTACTTTTTTCTCATCAGATATTTCTTCAGTTATGTCACTATTGTTTTTCTCATTTTTTATTTCAACTGAAATCATAATGTCTTCATTTAAATCTTCAATGAATGTCACACTGTTACTCACCGTAACTCTGTCTGTTTTGGGATCTAAGATTTTATATCCTTTGCAGTTTTCACTATATCCAACAAATATTCCTTCCATGGATCTGTTTTGAAGTTTGGAACGTTTTTCTGTTGGAATGAATATAAAAACTTTACATCCAAAAACTTTTAAATCATTGACACTTGGTTTCATACCTGTGCCACAGTTCATATGGAGTTTTCTTCAGTTTTCTGGAAAAAAGTCGGTTCTGTAGATATGTAGCTGTCATTGCTGCCTCAACCCAATATTTCTCTGGTAGTTTAGAATCTGTCAGCATACATCTCATCATTTCTGTTAGAGTTCTGTTTTTCCTTTCTGCTATTCTATTTTGTTCAGGTGTGTATGGAACAGTTTTCTGATGTTCTATTCCATTTTGTCTTAAGTAGTCTTCTATTCTGTGACCTGTAAATTCACCTCCATTATCACTTCTGATGACAATTGGCTTCCTTTGAAATTTGTTACTTGATCTTGTTACATAGTCTACAAGTTTATCAAAAACTTCACTTTTGTTCTTAATTAAGTATGTGACTGTGTATTTTGAGTAGTCGTCTATAAAAGTCAACATGTATCTATTGCCTCCTGATGTAGTCACTTTCATGAGTCCACATACGTCAGTATGCACCAAATCAAGTGGTCTTTCGCTTTTCGGAAGAAAAAGAGGACCACTGACAATTATGCACACCACAACAAGATAATCAATCAAACATAAGGAGAACTTTATTAACACATACTTAAAAACATTAAAAACAATGTGGACCCTGCTAGGACCCTGCTAACATATAACGATTGTATAATTTGCCAAAGCACATAGCCCGGAAAATGCAACAAAGGACCAGTACAATAGATGACAATGCAAGGTAAAAAGATATATATATATATATATGTGTGAATGACTCAAATGGAATCTGTGCACAATAATAACATTCGAAATAATTGAAAATAATGAAACTACAACACAATAATTGTACAATAAATCAATACATAAATGAATATAGTGCACTAAAATAACCAACCTTGCTAAATAGTAGACAAATAATAAGTCCTAATGGCCAGTACTCACAGATGTTAAATATAACACATGAATAAGCACCCCACAAAGTAGCCAAAAGAATGACCCTAATAGATCAAAACAAGGGGTCCAATGTAAGGTGAGGTTAACCTCCAAAGTGGAGCAATCATACAGACCCTAACATAGCCACTGAAAAAATCCTCAGAGGCTGTACAATGCCAGCAATGGATAAAAAAATGGCTCACATGTGATGAATGGCACAAATGGGGTCCAAATGGTGAAGGGAGCAGAGACCAGACCAGAAATGATAGCAGGGCCCAGCGGCAGAGAACCCCACGCGTATCGCCGTTACAAGGACGGCTTCCTCAGGGGAAAGTGACGAGTCTATTAACAAAGCTCGTATAAATACCTGATGTAACAACATAATAACTGGCAGGTGTGTGGAGAGCTCAGGATAGAGACCGGAAGTAAAGCAGAAAGTGAGCGCCAGGCAGACGTCTCTGCCGATAGTAAACACTGCGACAGCCTCAGTAAGACGCTGCATAGCGGTTACTATGGTGAAAAATAAGGAGCATGCGCAGCTCCCAGAAGCAAGGTATTAGAAATTGAAAGAGACGCTGCAGAGCGGTTCATATGGAGAATGGTAAGGCACGTGCACAGCTGAACAGGAACAGGGATTTAGAGATAAAAAGGTCAGGGGCAGTGGCAATTAATGGAATATCACCATGAAATAAGTATAACATGAAAAATAACAGCAATTACAATCGAAGCAACTGGATTGCCCATATATGAAAAAATGGCAATAATTCATTATGAAAAAAAAAAAGAAAAAAACAAGAAAACAAACAAACCATAATGATGAAGAAAAAAGTAAATACATAAAAAACTGTATATTTTTTTGATAATGGAAAATTATTGTAAAGAAAAAATATATATATATACAAAATAATAATAAAACAAAAGAAAAAGAAAAAAGAAAAAATATAAAATAAAAAAATGAATAAATGAAGACAAAGTCAAAAATAGAATAAAAACTAATATCTAAGTAAAACAAAAAACAAAAGACAAAACTGAAGAAAATGAAAAATAAAAAATAAAATATAAAAAAATAAAAAATAAAAAATAAATAAAAATAAAAAATAAATAATAAAGAAATAAGAAAATTTAATTAAACGTATAAATTATAAACAAATTATAAATCAAGAAAATAAAATAAAACAAAACAACACAAAAAGAAAATAAAAAACAAAATCAATAAATGATGAATCCATAATGCATTCCAATCCATGTCAGTTGCAACGGAGGGTAAATATGGATCCTGTATATGAAATCCCATGTTCAGAAGACGTCAATGCCGATGAGAGTTCCAGATAAAGAGTGATGTCAAACGTTCTTGATCACGTAGAAAATCCATAGAGTTTTAGGGCAATGCCTCACTAAGTACTGCATACCAGTTCCACTGATCAGAGGGCATGATGAAAACAGTGACAATAACCCTAATGGCAAAAAATGGAAATCTGAAAGGAAAGAAGTCAAAAAAAGGGGGGATTAATATGACCAAATTAAAAACTACCCAAAAGCCAAAATGGCACTGATACAAAATAACCTGAATTTGCACCAGTCTAGTTGGATGTAAAAAGATCACCAAAAATCAACCTAACCAAAACCTGATAAACGTAGCCCATGAACATTAGCCCAAAAAACCTGTGAATAACAGATCTTCATTGATGCCCTGGGGTGCCACAGACTGCAGCAAGAAAATCCATCTTGCCTCAATCTGTAACAGTTTCTGTCCAAGGGACCCCCCTCTGTCTGAACCAAGGACATTTTCCAAACCAAACACTCGAGTACCCGACAGTGTTCCCGCATGGTGAGCGAGATAATGGGAAGCCACTGAAGTAAGCGTATTACCCTTACGAACGTCCGTTGCCGCCAAACTGATGGTAGAGAAATGTTTTTGTATTCTCCTACGCATCTCCTGTGAAGTTTGCCCCACGTATACCTTAGGGCATGGACATACAATGGCATAAATGACGTTAGTCGTCTTACAGTTGATGTATGTTTTGAGTTTGTGTTGAGCATGAGTAACCGGATGACAGAAAACATCCTGTGTTGGTAACATAAATGGACAAATATTACAACTTCCACAAGGGAAGGAGCCCCTCAGACGGATACCATGGTTCAGCCGAACTGTGGGTCTCCTATAGTGACTGTTAGTCAAAATGTCCCTCAAATTGGGTGCCCTCCTCGCGGTCAACAAGGGCTGTTCACTAACAACCTGTGCCGTTGTTAAATCAGTAGTCAAGATATCCCAATGTTTCTGCAATACCTGCCTTACCTGCGGCCAATGCGTGCTGTAGGTAGTGATAAATCGAGTCTGATTTGCCACGGGTTTGTTGTTCGGGTTCAGCAATGCTGCTTGGGATTGTCCACTAGCTCTCTGGAAAGCCTGAGAAATGTGTCCTTTGGGGTACCCCCTCCTCCTGAATCTTGTGGTGAGCTCCCAAGCTTCACGACGGAAATCAGAGTCCTCTGTGCAGTTCCTCCTGATTCTAAGAAATTGGCCCACAGGGACCCCTTTCTTGGTGTGGCTAGGATGAAAACTGTGGTATTCCAGCAAACTGTTGGTGGCAGTGGCATTATTGTTCAGGTCACCCAGAAAGGCCAAACATTCTGCATGGGAGCCTGACCAAATAAAGAAAATATCGTCAATGAATCTGGACCACTGGCGTACCTTGTGTTTGAAACACTCTGAGGTGTATACCACTATCGCCTCCCACCATCCTAAGAACAGATTTGCAAAAGCTGGGGCACATCTGGCCCCCATGGCCACACCTGAAACCTGGAGGTAATAATTTCTGTCAAACAAAAAGAAATTATGCCTCAGAACAAAATCCAGAAGGTCAATCAAAAAGGAATCATGCATCCTATCGGAGTTGGGAAGCTGATCCAAGAAAAAGAGGATGGCCCTCATACCATCCTCATGATTGATATTCGAATATAAAGATTCCACATCACATGTAATCATTATTTCACCTGGAGCTAGGGCAGCACCCTGATTAACTGAGATGAAGTGCGAAGAGTCCCTAATGTAAGAGGGCAACCCCAAAACCAACGGCTGTAGAAAGAAATCAATGTATATGCATGCCTTTTCGCACAAACTACCAATGCTGAAAACAATTGGTCTCCCAGGAGGCACATTCATGTCCTTGTGGACTTTGGGCAACATGTAGAAGGTGGAGGTCACAGGTTGCTCCACCCAAATGAAATCACGTTCACTTCGATCAATGATACCCAATTCAAAGGCCCTGTCAATCAAAGATCTCAGTTTAACAGAATATGGGCCAGAAGGATTAGAAGGGAGCCTGTGATATAATTTAGGGTTGCCCAATTGCCTGTGTGCTTCCTGCTGATAGAAAACATGGGGCCACAACACTATATTTCCCCCCTTGCACGCTTCTCTGATGACAAAGTTTTGGTTACCTTTATTATTGCCATTTTTTCATATATGGGCAATCCAGTTGCTTCGATTGTAATTGCTGTTATTTTTCATGTTATACTTATTTCATGGTGATATTCCATTAATTGCCACTGCCCCTGACCTTTTTATCTCTAAATCCCTGTTCCTGTTCAGCTGTGCACGTGCCTTACCATTCTCCATATGAACCACTCTGCAGCGTCTCTTTCAATTTCTAATACCTTGCTTCTGGGAGCTGCGCATGCGCCTTATTTTTCTTTTCACCATAGTAACCGCTGTGCAGTGTCTTACTGAGGCTGTCGCAGTGTTTACTATCGGCAGAGACGTCTGCCTGGCGCTCACTTTCTGCTTTACTTCCGGTCTCTATCCTGAGCTCTCCACACACCTGCCAGTTATTATGTTGTTACATCAGGTATTTATACGAGCTTTGTTAATAGACTCGTCACTTTCCCCTGAGGAAGCCGTCCTTGTAACGGCGATAAGCGTGGGGTTCCCTGCTGCTGGGCCCTGCTATCATTTCTGGTCTGGTCTCTGCTCCCTTCACCATTTGGACCCCATTTGTGCCATTCATCACATGTGAGCCATTTTTTTATCCATTGCTGGCATTGTACAGCCTCTGAGGATTTTTTCAGTGGCTATGTTAGGGTCCGTATGATTACTCCACTTTGGAGGTTAACCTCACCTTACATTGGACCCCTTGTTTTGATCTATTAGGGTCATTCTTTTGGCTACTTTGTGGGGTGCTTATTCATGTGTTATATTTAACATCTGTGAGTACTGCCCATTAGGACTTATTATTTGTCTACTATTTAGCAAGGTTGGTTATTTTAGTGCACTATATTCATTTATGTATTGATTTATTGTACAATTATTGTGTTGTAGTTTCATTATTTTCAATTATTTCGTATGTTATTATTGTGCACAGATTCCATTTGAGTCATTCACACATATATATATATATATCTTTTTACCTTGCATTGTCATCTATTGTACTGGTCCTTTGTTGCATTTTCCGGGCTATGTGCTTTGGCAAATTATACAATCGTTATATGTTAGCAGGGTCCTAGCAGGGTCCACATTGTTTTTAATGTTTTTAAGTATGTGTTAATAAAGTTCTCCTTATGTTTGATTGATTATCTTGTTGTGGTGTGCATAATTGTCAGTGGTCCTCTTTTTCTTCCAAATTGTTTCATAATTGACCACTGTTTTTGCACCCCTTATTATCATTATGATTGATTGCTGTGAACCATCGCATTTGCACTGTCTTTCGCTTTTCATCTCACTTTCTTTTGGAATAGATATCCTTGTGGCTTTTGATTTTATACAACATTCATATCTTATGGTAATTGAGCAATTTAATATCTTTTAATCTTTTGTCAATTCGTTTCTCTGTAGTTCCCTTATACTTTCCGGGTGTCTATGTCCTAGACGTCTATGCCACATGTAAATACAGTTTTTGTGATCATGTGTACAAACCTTCATCTGTTCCTTTGGTTTGTCAAAATGATATAATTGTTCATCTGCCTTGACTTTGGTTATCATCTTGTTTCCTGCAATAATTCCACACTCATTGTCTTTGAATTTTACTGTAAGTCCTTTTGCTGTTAAACGTTTCACAGATAATAATCCGCCTTCCAATTTTGGAACATACAACACATCCTGTACAAGTATCTTTGAATCTTGTCCGAACTTGTTTGAACAATTTAGCATACCTTGTCTGATACCTTCTGCGGTTATTTTGCTTCCATCTGCAAGATAAATGGCTTCTTTCTTATCTAAATCAAGATCAGTAAAGAAATTCTTGTCATTTGTCATATGACTCGTTGCTCCTGAATCAATAAACCAACCAAATGATGATTTCTTGTCTGTTATTTTGAATGTGCCATTCCAATTATTCTCACACGAATCGGAAATTGTGTTTTTCACTTTCTGTGTATGCTTTTTATGTTGTAATTTTTGTTGTTCTGCTTTCCATATGGTACAGTCTTTCTTTAAATGACCTTTTTTCTTATATCTGAAGCATTCTCTTGTCTCTTTATTATAGGGTTTTATAAATTCTGTAGCTTTAAGTGCATTTCCATTATCTTTTTCAGTAGAAGAATCATTGCTTTGTTCTTTTCTTCTCTGATATTCATCTATTAGTCTTGTTTTCACAAACTCTAATGTAATGTCAGTTTCTGATCTTGTCTCTAGTGCATTTATTAAGGCCTGTTTCACACATCAGGTTTTTTCAATCAGGCGAGTTCCGGCATGTTTTCTGAAAACCGGATCCGGTAAAAAATAAAACCGGATCCGTTTTTTTTACCATAGACTTACATTAGTGCCGGACCGCGCTGCATTAGCATGTGGCGCGTCCGTTTTTCGCCAAATCCGGCGTCTGGTCTCAATCTGGTGTCTGGGAAAAGCGTCTCATGTAACGTTTTTTGTCTCCGGCGAAAAGGCCAGATGCGCTTCCGGCTTTTTTTTACAATGAAAGTCTATGAGCACCGCACGGCGTCCAGATCCGTTTTTTTTGTCTGGTTTTGGTTTTGTAGCCCAGCCCACAGCCAACCTATATAAACAATGTTTGTGGGACCACCCTCAGCCATAACCATGCAGCCATCGAAGAGAGCAGGAGCAAGATACGGAGCCAGCCGCCGAGGAGCCAGTCGCAGGAGAGGAGGACAGGAGGCCAGACCAGCACCACCACCAACAGCACAACACCAAGAATCTGTGGCCATGATGCAGCCGGGACCAGATGCAAGACGGTAAATATCACACACTACCCCTTCCAGCCAGGGCCATGCAATATCAATTGATATTTCATGGCCTTTTTTTCTCCTTATTCCACAGAACAAGCCGACCAACAACGCCGATGCCAGCAGTACCACCACTACCACCAGCCCAAGAAGAGCAGGAGAGCACGTCAGCAGACAGCAGACGGTAAATATCACACACTACCCCTTCCAGCCAGGGCCATGCAATATCACTTGATATTGCATGGCCTTTGTTTGTCTTTATTCCACAGCAGAAGATGGCCATCAACGCCACCAGCACAGGACACGTCTTCTTCTGGGATCCCTCCGACACATCGTCAGCGTTTAGAGGTTTTTTTTTTTTTTTATTTCACAATCGCATCTCTGTTATTTATATATTAATGGCATTACTTTTTATTTATAACAGGAAATGGAACCTGAAGAGGAGCTCCTAGGAGAAGAATGAAGGGGTGGAGAGATACCCGGAGTGGGCTTGCAATTCGTAAGTTTCCTGCATGCATCGCTCAAACATAACATAACATCACACTACACACAACACATAGAAAACAATTTAGTACAGACATCACACTGCACCCAAACACATATGCTTACATCCAAGCACATAATTTTTTTTTTATAGTGTTCCGGAAATGGTGCTCGGCAAAAAGGTCCTCGCAGTGCCTCCCAGGGTCGTCGGAGTGAGCAACGCGGCGGTCACCATCATGTAAGTAATTGGGCCAAGATTGAACACCATAAGTATATACAGTTCAGGTTGCTGGACTCAAAGCTGTGTTTCCCGAACTACAGTCCTCGTGGCCTCCACGGGTCATGTTTTCATGATTTACTTTTGTGCAACACTGGAAATCCTGAGAACATAACCGATGTGGTATGTGAAGACTGGAGTTTGGGAAACACTGATGTTGTATATTAACCAATGTTTTGTTTTTTTTTGGTAAACTTTTTTGTTTCACTTTTTTATTTACATGTTTTTTTTTTCCTTGGTAGTTTGGAGACTAATGTATATTTTTTCTCTTTTTCTTTAACAGGCTTCACAGCGTGCTCCCGCCTCGGACGGTGAGGAGGGGGTTCTCAACGTGGACCTCCTCATTGATCTGGTCCGAGAAAGGGAGCCACTGTAGAACATGGGGGACCGCAGCCATGCTGATGTCATAGTGACCCGGCGGCTCTGGGAGGAGATCTTTTCACAACTCGTGGACCGCTGGGAGGACCTCGACGCTCGGGCCAAGATTGAACACCATAAGTATATACAGTTCAGGTTGCTGGACTCAAAGCTGTGTTTCCCAAACTACAGTCCTCGTGGCCCCCACGGGTCATGTTTTCATGATTTACTTTTGTGCAACACTGGAAATCCTGAGAACATAACCGATGTGGTATGTGAAGACTGGAGTTTGGGAAACACTGATGTTGTATATTAACCAATGTTTGCTATCTCGTTTCAGGGGACAGAATTGTGAAGCGGTGGCGGTCTGTGAGGGATCGCTTCAAGAAGGAGTTCAACAAAGAGATGCGGGCCCCGAGTGGATCTGGAGGACGCAGGAGCACATACAAGTACGCTGAAGCCCTGTCGTTCCTCCGGGTAACAATGGTCACCAGAAGGTAAATATTACCCTCCCCAAGTTTTACAAAATGATAACATGTCTAACTAAATTTTTTTTTTAGCCAGGGCCATTCAATAACAGTATATTAATTGTATTTTTTCTCTTTATTCCACAGAACGGTGACCAGCACTCGGGCGCCCGCAGAGTTGTACCCTTCTGGGGCGATCCCTCAGGAGACCGGCACCGAGGGACCCTTTGACAGCCCTGGCCGATCCGCACCTTCCCAGACACGTGAGCCCTCTGTCCCCTCCACCAGCGCTGCAGTATCGTGGCCGAGTGCATTGCATGAGGCTGCTGGTCAGGAGATAGATTTCCCATTACCCCACCCTTCTGCCACCACCTCTAGTACACCTGTGGCTACTGGGCGGCTGCGGCAGAGGGGTCAGGAAAAGAACTATGCGCCCGAATTCTTGCATCTTAATGCATTATTTCAGAACTGTCTTAAAGTCTTGTCAGAGCAAATGGCTGCAGGCTTTAATCAGCTCAGCTCCAGCATTCTGGAGCTTAAGACACTTCTGCAAACAATGCATTCAGAAGCAAGAAGTTCGCCAAACCACAGTTTTTTTCCGGTCTTTAGCCGAGCGCATGGATACGCTATCTCCTAGCCAGCAGATGCATGTAATGCATAAGTGCCACGGTGCTCTAGCGAAGGTAACCTCCCAACCTACACCCACCCCAGTCGTTCCTCCCACACCTGCCCTCCCTCCAGCCACCGTCCCTCCTCCCCCTCCCATTCAATACCAACAACCTCCCCAATACCACCAACCTCCCCAGTACCAACAACCGTCCCACTTCCAGCAACCTCCCCACTTACAGCAACCTCCCCACTTCCAACAACCTGTGCCATACCAACAACTTGCCCAATACCAGTTCCCAACCACATCTGCTCCTGTACTACCTGCCCAATCCTCCTCTCCACCACCTACCTGTTCTGCCTCCCACCTCTCCACCCATTCCATTTCTTTTTCAACCCCTTCACCTCTTTTACCTGATCCTTCCCCAACACCATCCCAGTCCGCTCTCCACACTCCCACTGTCGAAGGGTCCCACAGCCCCTCCAGTAGTATCTCCACCCCACAGTACACAAACCTGTGATTTTGTGTTTAATAAAAAATTTTATTAAAAAAAAATTCTTTTCACATTGAAAAAAATAAAGCTTTTTCTCATTGAAAACAAAGAAGTTAAACATTTTTGACATTGTTAAACATTTTCAAATAATAAAAGTTTATTTGGTTGATTAAAATGGTTGTCTGTCATTTATTTCTAAGGTAAAATAAAGGTAAAATTTATTGGTTATACAAAAGCAGGCACATAACTTTGGGTAAAAGTTTGGGTAAAATATTTTTACCTTTTGTCCAAAGTTGTGTCCCTGGTTGCGTAAAGTATTTCACCTTTCAAACAGAGTTCTGTACATTGTTGGGGATTACCTAACAATGTACAGAACTCTGTTTAAAAGGTGAAATACTTTTCTAATACACAACCAGGGACACAACTTTGGACAAAAGGTAACATACTGTACATAATACACTACAAGGTAGACAATTTTGGTTGTCAAAGGTAAAATGTAGGTACAGAAGGTACAAAGGTCACAGAGCAGTTTATTAAACTCTGTCATCCTGCCAGTCTACTCTTCCTTCAGGGGACATAAAGTATTCTGCAAATTTGTCCCTCATTCGGGAAACAGTCACAGAAGTTCTATTGGTAACGTTCTGGTAATCATGCAAGGTGGTTTCTTCACAGTGTTCCTCAATGGAAATCTGTTCCTTGCTGATGACAAAATTGTGTAGAACCACACAAGCTTTGATTACCTCATCCACAGTTTCAGTTTTTAGGTTGATAGCGGTCAATAGAACACGCCATTTTGCTGACAGAATCCCAAAAGCTCACTCCACCATTCTTCTGGCTCTTGTGAGGTGGCAATTAAAAATTCTTTTGGTGTGTGTCAATCCTCTGCTGGAGTACGGTTTTAGCAGGTGTTCTGACAGCTGGAAGGCTTCATCCCCTACACAAACAAAAGGCATTGGTGGGCCAGAAGCTTGAGGCAGCGGTCTATGGGGTGGGAAATGGAAGTTGTTTCCATACAGCTGACGGCCCATTGCTGACAGTTTGAAAACTTGAGCGTCATTGGAGCGGCCATAGGCACCAATATCTACGGCAATAAATTTGCATTCTGCGTCAGCGATGGCCATGAGGACAATGGAGAAATATTTCTTGTAATTAAAATATTCGGATCCAGATCCTGCTGGCTTGACAATCCTGATATGTTTCCAGTCCACAGCGCCCAGGCAATTAGGAAACTGACATATTTGAAGAAACTTTTCTGCAATTGCAATCCAACTGTCTGTTGTGGGCTCTGGTAGAAATTCCGCAACTAGAGAGTCCCACAATGCACGGCATGTGTGCTTCACAATTCCAGAGATGGTGGAAATCCCAAGTCTCTATTGAAAATGCAGTGAGGAAAGAGATTCTCCAGTTGCCAGGAATCTGTGTATAAACAAAAAAAAGTTTAAAATCACAGCATTACATACCACACATCAGCTTTAACAATTGGAGATACTATAAAAATACATTTATTTTATAGTATCTCCAATTGTTAAAGCTGAGTCAGATGGCCGTATACAAACTACAAGCAATGACATTCCAGGACAAGTGTGCTCTGAATCAAGCAGATGCAATAAATATGGCTTACCGAAGAGTCACCATCAGATGCTCCGCCGGTGAAATGGAGAAGCGGCAATAGGTGTCCGATCTTCTTATGAGGTCTCCAACACGCTCCACCAACAAATCAAAGTTCTCCATTTTCATGCGAAGATATGCAAAAAATTTCTGAGGGTTTCCTCGTAGCTCTATGTACAGTGTAGAAAACACCCCACGCGTCATTCTCTGGGCTGTGATGGGGTGGATCCAGAAACGGCATCGTCGACGTTGTCGCTGCAGTCTCTTTCTCTCCTTCTCCAGAACAATAGCTTTCAGATGATTCGCCTCCACCGTGAAATCCACCAAATTCTTCAGAATGTTTCCTATCACAACGTCCATCTTAAGTAGAAACTTGCTCTTCTCTCCAACCGGCACTAGCTCCTATACAACAAGATGCTCTATAGGAACAGTGTATATATAGGTTTTCAGTAGCCAATCATGTTTTTAACCCCAAAAAGGGCGTTTTTAAATACCGGATCCGGCGTAATCCGTCAAAAAAATGGATACATCGGATGAGATGGATCGGTTTTCCTCCGGATCCGTTAGAATAATCCGGCAAAAAAACGGATCCGTTGTATCAAGTTTTACATATCAAAAACCGGATCCGGCGATCAGGCGAGACGCCGCATCGCGCCTGTGTCATGGGTGCATCGCCACGAAGATCGTCGCGATTGCACATTCTGACTTCTCACAGCTGAGCTGCTGTTTCTTTGTGTTTGGTAATGAGAGAGTTAATTTTACCTAGCTCTTTGCTAAGACTAGGTCCAGCCTCGGCCGGCTGCTTTTGATTATGTTCTAATTAGTTTCCTTTATATTCCTGCCAGTCTGGGTGTTAGACGCCGGTGAAAGCATTCATGTAGTCTAGCAGACTGGAGCGGTTCTGAGAATACTTAAGCTAAGAGCTCCTTAGTTGTTTTTACTCTTACAGCTTATAGTTTATCTCTGAGACCTTAGGTGTTCCTACTGTGTGTGAGTGTTGTATGTAAGACTTTATTTACTTTATTTCTTGTCTTTCTTGTATGTCTTTCTGTTCATTAACCGTTACCTGTTCATTCCCTTTGGTGGTAATCAGGGTCCTTCTTAGGACTAGATTACAGTTGGCAGGGATTGATAGGAGACAGGGTTTACGCTGGTGGCCTGGACCTCTGTACCTTTAACAGTACCTCCAGGTAGAGGGATTAGTTAGGACCCCAGTTTAGGGTCAGCATAGACCCCGGTCACCCTCTAGCCGGAGACAGCGTATAACGGATTCCGTATTGACCCACTGGACATTCTGTCAGGTAATTCTATGTTATCATATATCTATGCGCATGTTATATAGGATGTTGCCCTTTTGATATAGATTACTGTCATCACATATATATATCTGCTATACAGCGTGACATTTTCACCGGCCCATACTAAAGATTCTCCCCAGCTGTCATGGATCCAGTAGCCCAGCTGGCCCGGCAGTTGCAGGGGTTGTCCATGGAGTTGGCAGACATTAAGTCCAAGGTTTTGTCCCCCCGGAGCAAACCAGATCTGAACCTAAGGTTGCTCTTCCGGACAGGTTCACTGGTGGGCGGGACAAATTTTTTACTTTCCGGGAGGCATGTAAATTGTACTTTCGGCTGCGGCCTCGGTCATCTGGGAGTGAAGAGCAGAGGGTGGGAATTGTTATCTCGCTCTTACAAGGGGACCCTCAATCTTGGGCGTTCTCTATTCCTCCAGGCTCCCCAGATCTCCAGTCAGTGGATCGATTTTTTACTGCCCTGGGTCTGGTATATGATGATCCGGATCGAGTTTCCCTTGCTGAAACAAAGTTACGTAAAATACGGCAAGGAAATCGTCCAGCGGAGGAATATTCTTCTGAGTTCCGTAGATGGGCAACAGATACTCAGTGGAATGACCCAGCTCTTAGGAGCCAGTTTTGTCAAGGGTTGTCTGACAAATTAAAAGATGTGTTGGCTCAGTATGATTCTCCTCCATCACTGGAGGCTGCTATGGCCCTCGCTATTCGCATTGATAGACGAATTCGGGGAAGACGCGAGGTAACTCCGCCTCCCGTGATGACTCCACCTACTACTAAAGTCCCTTATACTGAGGTTCCCCTGGTCTGTTCTGAGGAACCCATGCAGTTGGGAGGGACATCTTTTTGTAAGAGGGAACCGGCGGTGCACCGCAAGACTAGAAGGTGTTTCTTTTGCGGGAGAGAGGGACATTTTGTTGGGGGGTGTCCATCCCGGGCCTCTTTGAGCAAAGGAGTTAACCTGGGAGTGTGTATTTCGTCCCCAAATCCCTCTCAGTTTCTCGTGCCTGCGGAGGTGGTGATTGGTACTAGAACTGAGAGGATTTCTGTTTTTCTTGATAGTGGGTCCGGGGCTAATCTGGTGGACGCTCGGTTTGCCCAGGTGCATGGTATGCAACTGAGTGTATTGGCCAAACCGGTCCCTATAGTCTCTATTGATTCTAGACCTCTCGGTCAAGGTAGCTTGGTACAAGCTGTTCATAACATAGATCTTCGAGTAGGGGCAATACATAAAGAGCAATTGTCTTGTTATGTGTTGGAGGGTCTACCTACTCCTATTGTGTTGGGACTTCCTTGGTTGGCTAAACATAACCCAGTGATTGATTGGCAATCCGGAAAGATAAGCCAGTGGGGTGAATTTTGCAGGAATAACTGCATGAGCACGGTCATCGGTGCGGTTGTGCCTAGGACTTTGTCTCCTTTTCTGGAGGACTTTGGGGAGATGTTCTCAGAGGAGGGGTGTAAAGAGTTACCTCCTCATCGCGCATATGACGGCTCAATAAAGTTGCTTCCTGATGCCTTATCTCGTACTTTCCCAGGGGCCGGGAGGACGGATGATCCAGTTCCTATTCCTCAGGAGGGAGTTGTAGTGTCAGCTGTATGCTCTGAGCTTGAGGGGGAGGTATTGGGGGCTCAGGGGGACGCCCCTGTGGGACTTCCAGGGAGACTGATAGTTCCAGATCGCTTAAGACTGAAGGTTACGGGGAACCGTTACAAACGGATGGCTGATAGGAGGAGAGTTTCTGGTCTAGATCTGAAGGTGAACGATCTGGTTTGGTTGTCTACCAGGAATATAAAACTTAAAGTTTCCTCCTGGAGGTTGGGTCCCAGATTCATCGGGCCGTACAGGATCAGTTCCATAATTAATCCTGTGGCATTTCGTCTGGACCTCCCTCCTACGTTTAAAATTCATAATGTGTTTCACAAGTCATTACTTAAAAAGTATGTGGCACCAGTCATACCGTCACCTCTACCTCCTCCTTCAGTGGTAGTCAATGATAACGTGGAATTTCATGGGTCGAAAATCATTGACTCACGTCTCAGTGGCCGATCCCCTCAGTACTTAGTTCATTGGAGGGGGTATGGTCCTGAGGAGAGGACGTGGGTCCCTGCGTCTGATGCTAACGCAGATCGATTGGTTCGGACCTTTCACACAACTTACCCGGACAGACCTGGTCATGAGGGTCCGGAGGCCCCTCGTAGAAGGGGGGTACTGTCATGGGTGCATCGCCACGAAGATCGTCGCGATTGCACATTCTGACTTCTCACAGCTGAGCTGCTGTTTCTTTGTGTTTGGTAATGAGAGAGTTAATTTTACCTAGCTCTTTGCTAAGACTAGGTCCAGCCTCGGCCGGCTGCTTTTGATTATGTTCTAATTAGTTTCCTTTATATTCCTGCCAGTCTGGGTGTTAGACGCCGGTGAAAGCATTCATGTAGTCTAGCAGACTGGAGCGGTTCTGAGAATACTTAAGCTAAGAGCTCCTTAGTTGTTTTTACTCTTACAGCTTATAGTTTATCTCTGAGACCTTAGGTGTTCCTACTGTGTGTGAGTGTTGTATGTAAGACTTTATTTACTTTATTTCTTGTCTTTCTTGTATGTCTTTCTGTTCATTAACCGTTACCTGTTCATTCCCTTTGGTGGTAATCAGGGTCCTTCTTAGGACTAGATTACAGTTGGCAGGGATTGATAGGAGACAGGGTTTACGCTGGTGGCCTGGACCTCTGTACCTTTAACAGTACCTCCAGGTAGAGGGATTAGTTAGGACCCCAGTTTAGGGTCAGCATAGACCCCGGTCACCCTCTAGCCGGAGACAGCGTATAACGGATTCCGTATTGACCCACTGGACATTCTGTCAGGTAATTCTATGTTATCATATATCTATGCGCATGTTATATAGGATGTTGCCCTTTTGATATAGATTACTGTCATCACATATATATATCTGCTATACAGCGTGACAGCCTGACGCCGAAAAACTGATGTGTGAAAGAGGCCTAAAGCAGTATATGAATCTGGTAAACTGCACAATAAAATTACTGCTATATGGCTTTCCTTAATATCTTCACCAATAGATCTTAGCTGAGATATCACTTCCATCATTGAGAATATATGCTTCTGCATGTCACTGTCTGCACTTAGTCTCATACTGTAAAGCTTTCTTAATAAAAATAATTTGTGATTTAAGTTGGGTCTCTCACATAGCTTTCTTAATGCTTCCCACATTCTTTTCGCTGTTTCTTCATTTCTTATATGTATTAATTGAGCATCATCCATTAATAAGCTAATGGTGGCTCTCGTTTGTCTATTTTTCTTATCCCATGTCTGATTATCTTGATCAGGCCTATCTGTAGTGATTACTTCCCATAAATCATCTTTAGACAATAACATCTCTACTTTGAACTTCCATAGCTGATAGTTCTCATCATTCAGTTTAGCTACTGCGAGTTTTAGCTCTGTGCTACTTGTCATTTTTAACTTATCTTACTTGTTTGGTGAGACTTGCACTGAAGAATTCTTCTGCATTCACCCAGTGTCCTGGGTATCTGGTATTCTTGGTGCTTGGGATCTGTGGTGTCTCTGGGTACGCTGTTTCTGGGATGACTGGATGTCTGGGCCCATAACCTGTTGCACAGCTTCTGAATCCACACCTTTGCAGTAGAAAACTTCACAGAGCAGGCTGCATGGGATAACAAGCTTTTACTTCTTACAACATGAGGTAAAAGAATAATGCACAGTCATTTCAGCATTGCATCAGGAAACAGGAACAAAACGAAAGTGAAACTACAAGTGAGACTATTTCTTATACAATACATTAAACAGAAGGAAACGTTACACAACATCGCCATCTATTGTCAGGTCAGCAATACTTATAAAACGTCCTAATCTGTTGCATATGCCAACACATCTGCCCCAGCCACCCCAGAAAAGGCAAATCTATAATTAGATGCGCCCTTTCTGGCACTTAGCCTGTCTATTCCCATTGCCCTGTAGCTGTGGCTAATGGGTTAATAATGGGTTAAAGCCACCTTGCTATTGGAAGGTGACTTTAAGCCAGGTTAATAATTGAGAGTTGTCAATTAGACAACTTTCAATTATTAATCCTATTGTATGAAATAAAAAAAACACACACACTTTAATTAAAAATCATTTTAATGAAATAAACACACAGTTTTTGACCATCTTTTATTTTCCTGGTATTCCTACGATTCCCTTGTTCTTCTGTAATAAAAAAAAAAAATAAAACAACAATATTCTTACCTATCCGGCGCTCTGTCAGGTCCAATGCTGTAATCCTTCACAAAGGGTTAACTGGTTTACAGCAAGCAGCGCAGCTAATGCTGGCAGCTCAGCTGTAAGCCCCCGAACGAATGAGCTCCTCTCCCGGCTGACAGGAGTGATTTTACAGTAGCCGGGGATGAATTGCCGGCTTTTTAAAGGACACCAGTGTTTATAAATCGGACAGCACTCACATTGTGCGAGTGCTGTCCAATTATTTCTCGCACCCATTGACTTGTATTGGCGAGTCTCATCCGAGAATCGCAGCAAATCGCAGCATGCAGCGATTTTTTTTCTCAGTCCGATTTCGGCTGAGAAAAAAATCGCAAATGAGATGTCACCTATTAACCCTCCGTCAGGGGCAACTGATCTGACAGGCGCAGCTCACTTTGCTTCATTTCTCTATTTTCAGTGGTTTGTCTGGGAAACACCCTCCTCCCAGTACCTTCCTAACTTTAAAGGCTGTGTGAAACCTGAGAAGCCTCTTGTGCTGCAGAGCTTCAGGAGATGAGATATCAGTGTTTTGGCTTCTCAGGCTCATTGCCCCTGAATGAGTCACACCTTTGACGGTTAGTATTTGCTGTTTTTATTCATCTCAATTGTTTTTTTAGCTTGTTTTATGAATAGCTAGTGCTAAATTTGTGGATTTGTCATAGAAGGTTTTGTTAGAAATAAGAGTGTGCTTCTCAGGCACATTGAGCCCTAACACATATTCTCTCTCTTGCTTCAGCTTTTCTTCTGAAATGGCGAGGAGAATATTTGACTTGTCAAATGCCCTTCATGTTGAGCAAGTGCAAAATATACTGCTTGATGATGATGAGACAGACCCCTTACAGCTAGAAGATTTAGGGGAAGAAAGTGACATTGATTCAGAAGATGATGTGGAAGAATATCCAGATGTGTCTGATACAGAGCAAGATGGAGAGAGTGAGGAGGATGCTCAAGACATAGAAACATATTATTTGGGCAAAGATAAAACAACAAAATGGATAAAAAAGCCCCCCTAAACGTTCTCGCACACGCTCGCATAACATGGACTCAGGAGACTCTCAAATTATGCATGTAAAAATTGCAAAAATGCTATTTGCCTGTCTCTTGCAGAAATGATCTGCAAATCATGCTCATTGCTCTGCAAGTGTACTTTTACAGGTGAACCGCTAACATCTGATAGTGACTGATTTTGAGTACAGTACTATTTCAGCAACCTTATAATTTATTTTGCTTATCTAAATTTTATGTTTACTAATAGTTTTTGAAGAAAACTGTCGGGTTTTTTTGCAAGTAGCAAAATGTGTGCACTTTGAAACATATTACTTTTCTGGTTAGTAAACATTTTTTTTTCCACCTGATTATGTGTATTCTCATTTATTACATTCCTATTAAGGTAACTGATCACTTTTAGAGCATTGAAATTTTAAAAAAAGGAAAATGTAGCCAATTTTCTAGCCTGTGCTTGACAGGCGCAATGCCCCTAAACTCGTTATGAAACATATTGCCCCTGACCAATAACATTAATAACAATAAATAACATTGGTCCGAGTACAATCCGATTTTTAATCGGATTGCACTCGTCCATTTTTCTCTCCAGTGAGTATGAACCCTTACGCTGAACACTGCAAAGGACTCCAGAAAGAAGTCCATTTTCGGCATTTAGGTTTTGGTACGCTCATCTCTAACTTTAGACTGTCAGTTCCAAAAAAATGCACCATAATTATTCTTTGTTATGTTGGCCACTATTTCTAATTTAGGCTAGTGTGGTGTAAATGCATGCATTCTTGTGCAGTTTTGGTAAACATCATTTTACAACAATTCTTTTTGTCAAAACTTACTGAGATCTGACACAAGTTAATACAATAATTGCCTCAATAATGCTACATATGAAGCTTTGTATCAAGTTCAAAAGTTAAAAACATTTAAACAGATTAACGATCATGTTAATGTTATTTTCAATAATTAATAGTAAAAGTGAAGATTAAAAAAATTACTAATATACCTTGGTAGAAAAAATAATGCTCCTTGACTGAACACATTTTAAATTTTCTGCTAAAATCTCGATTAAGTGAAGAAAGATTTTCAACTCACTGAGAGATCAGATAGCAGTTGCTGCTCTGTCTATAGAGAGGGGAGGGTTAGTAAGAAAGACGAACTCGAGAGACGGAGACTAAGGCTGGTGTCACACTAGCGTATGGCTTACGATGTGAGAGCATCAGAAGCGGTATGCTTATGACCCTCGGCTCCAGTTCTGCTGCAAGCGAGAGATAAGTGTCAGTGCTCTGTGCTCCAATTCTCTCGCACAGAGAGGATCGGAGCACAGCTGTGGAGGAGGCGAAGAAAGTAATTTCTCCATCTCTGCCACTGCTGGCGTCGGCATATATCGCACAACACTTGAATGATATCCGAATGCTGTGCATTGTATCACTTTCACCCATAGAGTTATATGAGTGCGTGTGAGCCGAGACTTTTCTATACACCAAAAAAAGAAAAAAGCATGAACCACACCACTTCCAAAACTCATACGTTGATCTAATGCCGCTAGGCAAAAATTTATATAACTGAACATGAGGTTCTTAGTTTAACATTCTGATTAGACTGTATGAAGCCCACTGCCACGTCACTACAAACCTCGTAGTTGGTCCTACCGCCCAAATGGAGTGGAGCCGTGGGCCGACCACTGCGACAGCGGCAATGCAGCAGCAGGGCAGATGGTCTCATGCCCCACAGCGCCCTCGTTGCAAAAATGAGTCCCCATGACTCCAGACCGCGCTGCCACACCAGCACAGAACCACAGCAACAATGGCCGCCACACAGCAGCCACACTAAATGAAAGGAGCATTGAAACTCACCTTCCTCCAGCTCTTCAGTGAGAGCTGAAATGGGCAAGACCCCTTACTTTGCAGTCTTCCGCTAATTAAAATCAACTGTGCCAAATGGGAGAAGGTGCTGGTCCAAGAAAGAGGAAAGAACATGTTATACACCAAAAAAGAAAAAAGCATGAACCACACCTCCAAAAATCATACGTTGATCTTCTGCCGCTAGGCAAAAATTTATATAACTGAACATTAGGTTCTTAGTTTAACATTCTGATCAGAGTGTATGAAGCACGCTGCCACATCACGTCAAACCTCATGCATATCGCATGATCGGTCCTTTTTATTCTTTGGATGTGCACTCCTCCATTTGGCACAGGTGATTTTGATTATTAATAATAATAATAATAATAATAATCTTTATTTATATAGCGCCATCATATTCCGCAGCGCTTTACAGTTTCAAAGTTTCAAAACACAAGTCATAAGTAACAACGTTAACGATACAATAATTAAAGCAAAATAAGACGACCCTGGTGTATCTGGTGTATCTCCCCCACCTCATCTACAATGAGGTGGGGGAGATACAAAGTACAGGTGTGTATATACAATGGTGCATTTACAATGATGGTCCAGCCATCTTGAGGGAGTGAGGGATGGATGGAGATAGTGAATGGGCTACACACACACACACACTTACACAGAGAATGACTTTGATTAGTGAATGTGATAGGCCGCTCTGAACAGATGTGTTTTGAGGGAGCGCCTGAAACCATGCAAATTGTGGATAGTCCTTATTTCTTGGGGTAGAGCATTCCAGAGGATTGGCGCAGCGCGGGAGAAGTCTTGGAGTCGGGAGTGGGAGGTACGGATTAGTGCAGAGGTTAGTCGAAAGTCGTTTGCAGAGCACAGCAGTCGGTTAGGCCGATAGATAGAAATGAGGGAGGAGATGTAGGGGGGTGCTGCACTGTGGAGAGCTTTGTGGGTGAGAACCAGTACTTTGAATTGGATCCTATAATGAATGGGCAGCCAGTGTAAGGACTGGCGAAGAGCGAACGCGTCCGAGTACCGATTAGCCAGATGGATGACCCTGGCTGCTGCATTAAGGATGGACTGGAGAGGGGATAGTCGAGTAATGGGGAGGCCAAGTAATAGAGCGTTGCAGTAGTCCAGGCGGGAGTGGATCAATGCTACAGTGAGGGTTTTTGTTGCTTCCATGGTGAGAAAAGGGCGGATTCTAGAGATGTTCTTTAGGTGTAGGCGGCAAGAGCGGGCAAGAGATTGTATATGGGAGGTGAAGGAGAGATTGGTGTCAAACATAACACCCAGACAGCGAGCCTGCTGCCGGGGTGTTATTATGGTGCCGCCCACGGAGAGGGAAATGTCAGATTTAGGGAGGTTAGTAGACGGTGGGAGCAGAAGAAGTTCAGTTTTGGAGAGGTTGAGTTTCAGATAGAGAGCAGACATGATGTTGGAGACTGCGGACAGACAGTCGGTGGTGTTCTGTAGTACAGCGGGGGTAAGGTCGGGGGATGATGTGTATAATTGTGTGTCATCAGCATAAAGATGGTACTGAAAGCCAAATCTGCTGATGATCTGTCCAATTGGGGCCGTGTAGAGAGAGAAGAGAAGGGGGCCAAGGACTGAGCCCTGGGGTACACCGACAGTGAGAGGAAGAGTAGATGACTTGGAGCCAGAGAACGAAACACTGAAGGAGCGGTCAGAAAGATAGGAGGAGAACCAGGAGAGAACAGTGTCCTTAATACCTAGTGACTGGAGCCTAGACAGTAGGAGACGGTGGTCAACCGCGTCGAAAGCTGCAGAAAGGTCGAGAAGAATGAGCAGAGAGTGGTCACCGTTACGTTTTGCTGTCAGAAGGTCATTGGTCACTTTGATGAGTGCAGTTTCAGTCGAATGTAGGGGTCGGAAGCCGGACTGTGAAGGGTCTAGGAGGGAGTGAGTGGAGAGGTAACGGGTGAGGCGGGAGTAGACTAGGCGCTCCAAAAGTTTAGAGATGAAGGGGAGATTGGAGACCGGTCTGTAGTTGTTTCTGCAGGAAGGGTCGAGATCGGGTTTCTTTAGTAATGGAGTAATGATGGAGTGTTTGAAGGAGGATGGGAAAATACCAGAGGAGAGTGAGAGATTAAAGATTGTAGTTAGGTGAGTTGTGACAACTGGAGAGAGAGACTGGAGGAGGTGTGAGGGAATGGGGTCGGTAGTGCATGTAGTCGGACGAGAGGAAGAGAGGAGTCTGGAGACTTCTTCTTCTGTGATGGGATCAAATGTGGAAATTGAGCCAGGGGAAATGCAGGGAGGGATGGGAGTCACAGCACTTGGTGGTTGAGAGCAGATTTCCTGACGGATAGTATCTATTTTTTCTATAAAGTGGGAGGCCAGGTCGTCAGCACAAATGTCTGTGATAGGGGCTTGTGCTTTTGGCCTGAGGAGGGAGTGAAAAGTGTCAAAAAGTTTCTTGGGGTTGTTGGCTAGTGAGGAGATCAGGGTGGTGAAGTAGGTCTGTTTGGCGAGGTGAAGGGCAGCATTATAAGTTCTTAACATGAATTTAAAGTGGATGAAGTCTTCTGGTGTGCGGGCTTTTCTCCAAAGGCGTTCAGCACTCCTAGAGCATCGCTGGAGAAGGTGAGTTTGCGATGTGAGCCAGGGCTGTTTTACTGTGTGTTTGGAAGTTCTGAGGGTGAGCGGTGCTACTTGATCAAGGGTGCTTCTAAGAGTGTTATTGTAGTGCTGAACAGCCAGATTAGGACAAGAAAAAGAGGAGATTGGGGACAGCGATGAGTGTAGGGAGTCTGAAAGTGTCTGGGGTTAATGGCTTGTAGATTTCTGAATGTGTGGTAGGTAGGAGTGTGCTGGGGTGGTCGAAGATTTGTGAGGATGAATGAGAGAATGTTGTGGTCAGAGAGTGGAAGCGGTGAGTTATTTAGGTGGGAGATTGAACAGAGGCAGACAAAGACCAGGTCAAGGGTGTTACCATCCTTGTGTGTCTCAGAGGTTGAAAGCTGTGAGATGCCTAGAGAAGTGGTTAGTGATAGAAGCTGAGATGCAGATGTGGAAGTAGGACTGTTAATGGGGATGTTGAAGTCTCCAAGGATAAGGGTTGGTAGTTCTGAGGACATGAAGTGCGGCAGCCAGGCTGAGAAGTGGTCAAGGAACTGGGTGGGCGAGCCTGGGGGCCGATATATGACCGCTACTTTGAGGGAGAGGGGACGGAAGAGCCTGATAGTGTGGACCTCAAAAGAAGGGAATGAGAGTGATGGAATTGGTTGGATGACCTGGAAAGTGCATTGTGGGGACAAGAGTATGCCAACTCCACCACCATGTCTGTTTGTGGGTCTCGGGAATGGGAGAACTGTAAGCCACCGTAGGAAATGGCAGCAGGGGAGACCGTGTCAGAATCCTGAATCCAGGTTTCAGTGAGGGCCAACAGATGAAGAGAGTTGTTCAGAAAGTAGTTGTGCAGGAAGGATAGTTTGTTGCATGCAGACTGTAAGGTTCTGTGTACATGTTCCTGAAACTCAGTTTGTTCGTCAGCCATTTTACTTTCTGTCTTGCTGCAGCTATCTTGCCCTCAGTCAAAATGGAGTTTCCAGCTTGCATGTTCCCGCCCTGATTCTCTCCTTTTGCTTCTTAAGCAGCCACAGCTGAGCAATCAGTGCTTCAGAATCTAGTCTGCAGTGAACCTGTGATCTGACCCTGAAGCCTTGGACCTTGTACTCCAGCTATTCCTACTGAAGAACTCTGAAGCACTTGTGGACTCTGAACCCTGCTCTTTGAAAGACCCACGTTTGCATGGACTTACGGTAACAGAGAAGAAGATCCTGAACCTGTTGTGGAGAGTGATTGCTGAGCTTAGATTACTCTGGCCTGCTGTGTCTCCTGCTTCTGTGTCTGCAAACTGTGTGACTATTTTTGCCAACTTGTATGAAGTAATACAGGACTTTCTATATCAAATCTGTGTCTCATGTATTTTCATCGCACCCAAGCACAAGACGCTATATGAACTGTACTACATACATTACAAGATTCTGAAGCCAAACGTTAGTGTCTGCTGGGTCTGGAAAGGCTGTGTCTGCTGTAACTGTGGATATCGGATGTCCGGTTGTACTTTCTGTGATGACAGTGGTTGTGACTTCTCACAACCATTCCAGGTGAGCAATTCCCTTAAGTGTTTTTTTTTGCAGTGTTACCACAGGTAAACACTATTGTTTTTTTTTTCTTTTCTCTTTTTTGTCTGCTATAACTGTGGATATCAGATGTCCGGTTGAACTTCTTGATGATAGTGGTTGTGACTTCTCACAACCATTCCAGGTGAGCAGTTCCCTTAATTTTTTTTTTCTCTCTGCAGTGTTACCACAGGTAAACACTATTGTTTTTTTTTTTTTCCTTTCCTCTTCTTCCAGTACTCCTGTCTTAAAAGATCTGGAAAATGGAGGCCCGCATAAAGGAACTTTGCGGAGTGACTGATAATATCCTTGCAGATTTGCAGAATATAAAGACCCGTTTTACAAATCTACAGGACCTCACTAATCACAATTTGCAAGTGTTTGGACAGACTGCCCAGGATTTGCGAGCCAGGATTGAGGTTCTAGAAGGGCGAGTCCAGGCTCCTGCCGTAGCCCCGAGTTCTGGGATTCCCAAGTTGCCCCCTTTTCGTTTTGGCGGTGAACGTGAGAAATTCAGGGGATTTATTAATCAATGCAATCTTTTTTTTTCCGCACATGCTTCACAATTTCCCACTGAACGATCTAAGGTGCTTACTATAATTATGTTGCTTACCAACAAGGCTTTGATGTGGGCAAACCCTCTGATTGAGACTGAGGATGATTGTTTGAATCACCTTGATGATTTTATTTCAGCCATGGGGCAGGTGTTTGATGACCCCAATCGAGGTGCAACAGCTGAAGCAGCCATGTTACCTTTGCGCCAAGGTAAGCACTCGGTAGCTGAATATGCCTTGGATTTCAGGAGATGGGCCCTTGATACCACCTGGGACAGTTTTGCCAAAAAATCTATTTTTCGAAAGGGGTTATCTCCACTGATTAAGGATGAACTTGCTCGTGCCGACCCTCCCACTGCGTTAGGTGATTTTATTAACTACTGCATCCGTATTGATACTCGTCTGACTGAACGCAGGCAAGAGAGATGGTTCGAAAGCAATCGCACTAACCTTTTCCTACCTTCCTCTCCAGCTAAGGAACCTTTGAGTAGGATTACACGGGAACCAGAACCTGAACCCATGCAGGTATACTCTTTACAATGACGGGTTAGTGATGCACGCAAGGAACATCGTTTTAAGGAGAATCTATGTTTCTATTGTGGTAAGTCAGGGCACTTCATTATAAACTGCCCCAGCCGTTCTCGTAAGACTACTGCAGCACTCATTCACTGTGAGTGTTGCGAGAGGGGATCTGTCAGGTCCGAGCCTCAGGCTCCAGAGAGATCTGCAGCAACAGATCTTGATTTCTCGGACTTAAACTCCGTTACCTCTGAGGACGTTGACTGTGTAAACGCTGCCATTTTTCAAGTTTCCTCAGCGGTGTCCCAGCTGAGTTGTAAGAAAAACAATTCTCATTGCTTTCTTTCCATCAAACTCTGGGTTGACTCAACTTGGGTGTCTAGCTCTGCTATGATTGACTCAGGGGCAAGTGGAAATTTTATGGATGTCTCCTTTGCTCTGAAACAGGGGATACGTTCAGTGAAGAAGGCTACTCCAGTACAGATGGAAACTGTGGATGGCTCCCTGCTGACCTCTGGACCAGTGGATCAGGAAACAGAGCCTTTGAGGGTTCTTATGGGTAAAGATCATCAAGAGAAACTGTCCTTTATGCTTATCTCTTCTCCCTACTTTCCCATTATTCTAGGGCTACCATGGCTGCAGGCTCAGAATCCTACCATTAACTGGGAGACCAAGGAATTACACTTTCCAGAGAAACAGATGAGTTCAAAAGTTTCAGCTTGCTCTGTTCCTAAAGGAACCATGTCAGTCCCTGAACTACCAGCTGTATACCAGGACTATGTGGATTTATGTGACAAGAAGAATGCTGACCAGCTTCCTCCTCACCGTCCATATGATTGTCCAATTGAATTATTGCCTGGAGCAGAGATACCTTTTGGTAAGATCTACCCCCTGGCGGGGCCCGAGCTAAAGGCTTTAAAGGATTACATAGACGAAAATCTAGCCAAGGGCTTCATACGCCCCTCTTCATCTCCTGCAAGTGCACCCATCTTCTTTGTAAAGAAGAAAGATGGATCTCTGAGACCCTGCGTAGACTATAGGGAACTCAATAAGGTTACTATTAGAAACCGTTATCCATTGCCTTTAATCCCTGAGTTATTGGAGAGAGTGCGACATGCCAAAATTTTCTCTAAACTAGATCTTCGTGGGGCCTATAACTTAGTCCGTATTAGACCTGGGGATGAATGGAAGACTGCATTCAGGTCACGCTATGGACACTTTGAATATCTAGTTATGCCTTTTGGTCTGAGTACCGCCCCAGCCACTTTCCAACACTTGGTGAATGACATCTTCAGGGATCTCCTAGATACATTCGTGGTAATTTATTTGGATGATATTCTTATTTTTTCTAACTCCACAGAGGAACATCATGGACATGTGAGAATGGTCTTGGAACGTCTAAGACAAAATCATCTTTACATCAAACTTGAAAAGTGTGAATTCCATAAGACCGAAATTCAATTTCTGGGGTATGTACTGTCTACACAAGGAATTAGTATGGATGGAAGCAAAACCCAAGCCATCAAGGATTGGCCAAGTCCTAGAAATGTGAAGGAGGTACAGCGCTTCATCGGGTTTGCCAACTTCTATAGACGTTTCATTAGAAATTTCTCTGAGGTAGTGTCACCTATCACCCAACTTACCCGGAAAGAGTCTAGGTTCTCCTGGACTCCCCAAGCCCAGGAAGCATTTTCCCGTCTAAAAGATAAATTTACCACTGCACCTATCCTAGTACATCCCAACCCCGAGCTTGCCTTCATAATAGAGGTGGATGCTTCAGACTGTGCCGTTGGAGCTATACTCTCTCAGAGAACAGGTGAGAAGAATGTCTTGCATCCCTGTGCCTTCTTTTCCCAGCAGTTGTCTTCGGCTGAGAGGAACTACGATGTGGGCAATAGAGAGTTGTTGGCCATTATTGCCGCCTTCAAAGAATGGAGACACCTTCTTCAGGGAGCTGCACAGCAAATAGTCGTCCTGACAGACCATCGTAACCTTGAGTTTATCAGGTCGGCTAAGTGCCTGACTCCTCGCCAGGCTCGCTGGAATCTTTTCTTAAACCAATTTAATTTTATAATTTCTTATAGACCAGGATCGCGCAATGGAAAGGCTGATGCACTCTCTAGGATTTACTCAGCAGAGACACGTCCAATTACTCCTCCTAAGACTATTCTTCCTGACTCTAGATTCCTAGGAGTAATTCATAATCAAAACCTACTTAAGGACATCAAGGAAGCATACCATGCGGATTCCTTTTTGGCACAACCCCCAAGGGACGTAAGTCTTGTCTTTAAGAATGGTGTGTGGATTCAGGGACAACGCCTGTATATTCCTGAAACAGTCAGATTGAGAGTATTGCAACTCATTCACGATTCCAAGATAGCTGGGCATAGAGGAATTCTAAAGACACAGGAATTTCTTTCTCGTTTCTTTTGGTGGCCCACTTGCAGGAAGGATGTTTTAAACTATGTCACTTCATGTGAAGTTTGTGCAAGATGCAAAACACCTCGCTCCTCACCAACTGGTCTGTTACAGCCTCTTCCCACCCCGTCCCGCCCGTGGGGATCCATTTCTATGGACTTCATTGTGGAGTTACCAACCTCTCAAGGGAAGAACACCATTCTAGTGGTGGTTGACCGTCTAACAAAGGCAGCTCATTTTATTCCTTGTGTCGGCTTACCCACTGCAAAACAGACATCAGATCTGATGATTAAAGATGTGTTTCGCTTACATGGAGTACCGGATGAGGTTATTTCGGATCGAGGGGTGCAATTCACTTCTAGGTTTTGGCTAAATTTCTGTGCAGCATTGGACATTAAAGTAAACCTTTCTTCTGCTTTTCATCCCCAGACTAATGGACAGACCGAACGAACCAATCAAACCCTGGAGCAGTATCTCCGCTGCTTTATCTGCCACCTACAGGATGATTGGGTGGATCTACTTCCATTAGCTGAGTTCTCGTATAACAACTCTCAGAGTGCCTCCACTAAGCAGTCTCCTTTTTACTCTAATCTAGGTTATCATCCTAACATTCTACCACGATTTCCCATAGAAACGCCTTTACCAGCAGTGGCTGAAAGAATCACGTCTTTACAGAAGAATATGGATCTTCTAAAGGAGAATCTGGAATCAGCTCAGGAAAGGTACAAGAAAGCAGCAGATAAGTTTCGTAAACCTGCACCAGCTTTCAAGGTAGGAGACTTGGTCTGGCTGTCAACCAGAAATCTTAAGTTAAGGATTCCATCGTCTAAGCTGGGACATAAGTACATTGGACCTTATAAAATCAGTAAAATTATAAGTGCCGTTGCTTGTCGTCTTCAACTGCCCAGAACTATGAGAATCCACCCTGTCTTTCATGTATCCCTACTAAAGGCTGCGACACCCAATACGTTTCCTGGACGTTCTTCTCCTTGCCCTGACCCAGTGCTAGTCGATGGTCAGGAAGAATTTGTGGTGGAAAGGATTTTAGATTCCAGGTTGTATAGAAATCAGTTACAATATCTGATTAAATGGCAGGGCTACCCAGTGGAGGACAACTCATGGGAACCAGTCAATAACGTTAATGCTCCTCGCTTGCTCCGTCAGTTTCATCAGAGGTACCCACACAAGCCTGGTCTGAGGTCATCCGGAGGTTGTCCCTAAGGGGGGAGTAATGTAAGGTTCTGTGTACATGTTCCTGAAACTCAGTTTGTTCGTCAGCCATTTTACTTTCTGTCTTGCTGCAGCTATCTTGCCCTCAGTCAAAATGGAGTTTCCAGCTTGCATGTTCCCGCCCTGATTCTCTCCTTTTGCTTCTTAAGCAGCCACAGCTGAGCAATCAGTGCTTCAGAATCTAGTCTGCAGTGAACCTGTGATCTGACCCCTGAAGCCTTGGACCTTGTACTCCAGCTATTCCTACTGAGGAACTCTGAAACACTTGTGGACTCTGAACCCTGCTCTTTGAAAGACCCACGTTTGCATGGACTTACGGTAACAGAGAAGAAGATCCTGAACCTGTTGTGGAGAGTGATTGCTGAGCTTAGATTACTCTGGCCTGCTGTGTCTCCTGCTTCTGTGTCTGCAAACTGTGTGACTATTTTTGCCAACTTGTATGAAGTAATACAGGACTTTCTATATCAAACCTGTGTCTCATGTATTTTCATCGCACCCAAGCACAAGACGCTATATGAACTGTACTACATACATTACACAGACCGTGGAATCCAGAGAGCACAATTGAAAGAAGGAGATGAGGGGTGCAAGTAATATTAATAAGATTATTATGGTTTCGATATGAGGTAGGGTAGGGATTGAGGTTGGGGGATGGTGGACCAGGGTTGGGGGAGATGTCCCCTGAAATCAGTAGGAGAAGGAAGATAAAGAGCAGGTAGTTGTTGGAGTGGTAAGTAGGTTTTTTCTGTGATGTGTTTGGGCAAGATGGGCTGAGGTTTCTCAGGAAGGTGAGGAGTGCATGGGAGCTGTACATGGGAGAGGGAAGTATGGAGGGCTGATGTGTATGAGTCGTGATGGAGGGGGGATGGGGCGGTGAATGTGGATGGCAAGGGAACACAGGAGGAGAAAGGTAATGTACATAATTAAAAAGAAAGCAAAGTGTGGGCTACCTGATTCCTGCCCTGATTAACTGCCATGGATAACTGCCGTTTACACGATGCTTGTCTTCTGTGATGCTTTGCTTTCTGTGATGCGTACACCCCCTTACTGCGTGCGCCCCTTAGACTACTCCTAAATATATAGCCCACACTACAGGGTCAGGAAAGTGGGATTGTGGGAGCTGCTTTGGGATAATTTGGCAGCTGAGGCCAGCACACCAGGGGGTGGTTAGATCATCAAAGGCAACCTGGCAACATCTATATGCTTTAGCACCTTCCACCTGATAAGATCTAGAGAGGCCCCAGTCACAGGGATATAAAGCAGTAAGTATTTTAAACACAGTGCAAAAATGAATTATACCAAAGCATTATTACCAGGCACATTAAACTATGTTGCAAGATGGTAAAGCAGTGCTTGGCAGCCGGCAGAAGTATGGAGTGCATACCATAAATATATAGTGCGGCATACAACACAGATAGCAGAGGTGGGGATTCTATCATTCAGCTGTTTGCTTCCAATGAATGCATTGCATACCATTAATATATAGTGCGGCATACAACACAGATAGCAGAGGTGGGGATTCTATCATTCAGAATTAGAAGGAGACTGCAAAGTAATGGGTCTAGCCCATTTCTGCTCTCACTCAAGAGCTTGATGGAGGTGAGTTTCTTTGCTCCTCACATTTGGTGTGGTGCTGTGTGGCAGCCATTGTTGCTGTGGTTCTGTGCTGGTGGGGTGGCAGGGTCTGGAGTCATGGGGACTCTTGCAGCATGGGTGCTGTGAGACAACAGGCCGTCTGCCCTGCCGCTGCATTGTCGCTGTGGCAGTGTTCGACGCATGGCTCCGCTCCGTGGGGCGATGGGGACTCCTTTCATTTGGTATTGGTGCTGTGGTTTTGTGCTGGTGGTAGCAGCACGGTCTTGAGACACCGGGCTACCTGCTCTGCTGGTGCATTGCCGCTGTGGCAGTGGTCGGCGCAGGGCTCCACTCCGTTAGGGCAGTAAAACCCACTACGAGGTTTTCCGTGACGTGGCAGTGGGTCTCACACAGTCTGATCAGAATGTTAAACTAAGAACCTCATGTTCAGTTATATATATTTTTGCCTGACCTCATTAGATCATTGTATGATTTTTGGAGGTGCAGCCCTCTCTCTTTTTTCTGCATAGGAGCTGAGACTTGGCCTGGTCTGAGGTTCGCAGGGGCAGCTATCCTGGCCCTCTTTTGAGACCACAAAAAATGACTCTCAAATTATCTGGCAACTTTGTGTATAACTACTGAGTAGAGGCTAAAAATCCAATAATTTGCCTATTACATGCATGTACTGGAACATGCACGATCAACATGCGTCAGTCTGGTAATCTCACTGCCTTAAAATGCGGACTCGTGGGCCTCGCCAACCTCTGACCAGGCATTAACCAGATCTGCTGCTCCTTTCTCCTCCATCAACGTGGCAAGTGTTCTTGCACATGTCTCCATCCGCAGAACCTCCACCTGTTTACTCCCTACAGTTGTGGTGAGTGAGAGCCCATCAGCTGTTACGGAAGTGGACATGCCTGCTGTTTTTGAATTATCTCAGACAACGTGCACATCACATCTTTCTCAATCCACCATAACATCTGTGCCTGCACCTCACTCACAGTCCAGCAGTTTGTTGTGTTCACCCTACTCCACCCTCTGTCAGCACAGCAGCCAGTTCTCGTTTTTGCAGTTGTGGTCGTGTAAAAGATTGTTTCCTCTCACTAATGGCAAAGCTAAGAGCTTGAACTTCACCATCTTCTATCTACTAATAATATCCTTTATTTGTATAGCGCAAACATATTCCACAGAGCTTTACAAGTCAGCAGTTTCTATAAAACAGTCACGAGTTACAAAGTTAGTGATATTTAAACAATTAAAGCAAAAATAATGACTACCCTGCTCTTCAGAGATTAAAATCTACAATGATGTGAGGGTGACACAAAGTACAGGTGTTTATTTACAATGATGGTCCAGCCATCTTGAGGAAATGGGTGGTAGATAAAGGCTGCATGAGACTTTTGGGTACGGTTCAGTTTGATGGTGAATTATGTTCAGAGAAGTAGACAATAGGCTATATATGAAAAAGATTTTGATTAGGAAGCTTGATAGGCCACCCTAAACACATGTCTTTTTAGGGAGCTCCTAAAAATGTTTAAGTTGTGGTTATTCTCCTAATTTTATGGGGGAGAAAGGGTAAGAGGTGAGTTATCTAGGTAGGAGGTTGAACTGAACCACTACACACCAAGATATGGTAAACTAAAAACAGCAAAGCACGCAACAGTCCGGAGATGAAGAGGATAATGAATACCTCTCTGTTGTCCGTGGTTGGCGGGAGTGGATGGAGGAAGTAAGCTTAAGTCTTTCCCCACCACCAACATACTATGAACTTGGACCTCATGGAAGCGGCAAACACATGAGTGCCTGCTTGTTGCACTGTCTGCAACATGATTGTTGGCCGTACTGTTAGGATTAGAAATAGTGCTGATTTCTGGGTTGCCACTATGTTACATTCACGATACAAGAGAAAATTTAGCCAGATGCTATCAAAACGGATACGCACATACTGAGGTATCGAAACACTGTTGCAGACAATCTTAAGAGTGATTTTTCACAAGACAGCAGTGAGGCACACAGTGTGCATCACAGTTATATACTTTCAACCACGCTAACGTCGAGTCGCCAATGCAAAAACATTAGCATCAGCAGTGTAAGTGGCAGGGTGGCTTAGTGGTTAGCACTGCAGCCTTGCAGCACTGGAATATTGGGTTAAAACCCCACCAAAGCCAACATCTACAAGGAGTCTGTATGTTCTCCCCGTGTTTGCGTGGGTTTCCTTCAGTTACTTTGGATTTCTTCCACACTCCAAAAATATACTGATAGGAAATTTAGATTGTGAGCCCCAATGGGGACAGTGCCAAAAATTTCTGTGAAGCACCGTGTAATTAATGGCACTATTGTTATGATTTGGTAGCTGAGGAGAGCAAGGAAAAAAGGAAATACACCAGAGAGGTTGGAATCTATGGGATTGCAGTACCCTGACTGACCACCACAACTAAAGGCAGCCGTGGAGCGTACCTACGTTGGTCCTAGACGCCTCGTCACAGCCTGAGAAGCTAACTACACCTAAAGACAGAAAGAGGAAAACTATCTGAACTAAACTGAGAGGAGCACAAGCCCCCGGAGGGGACCCGGCAGACCCCCACAGAAGTGCAGGACAAAATGCAAAAAGCAAGCACAAAAACTAAAGAAAGAAAATGTCTTATCTGTAAGCAGAAGATGCAGGCACGAAACAGCAAGCTACAAAGTGAACAGGAATCAAAGAAGAGACCAGAACAATTGATCACCGGCAACCCTGATGGGAGGGAACCTCTCTTATATAAGACCAGTCAGTAACACCTGATCGCCAATCTTCACAATCTTCATTGGATAGTTCAGTACTGTTTGTAACCACCAGAGGGAGCTTCTGCTCAGAATTCATTTCTAGCACATTCACAACAGTACCCCCCCTTGAGGAGGGGTCACCGAACCCTCATTTGAGCAACCAGGTCGGTCAGGATGAGCTCTGTGATACGCACGGATGAGTCTCCTAGCATGGATGTCCGAAGCAAACACCCAAGAATTGTCCTCCTGACCATAACCTCTCCACTTAACCAAATACTGGAGTTTCCGTCTAGAAAAACAAGAATTCAATATTTTCTCAACCACATACTCCAGATTGCCCTCAACCAAAACAGGGTCAGGAGGCACAGTCATAGGAACCACTGGCTCGACAAACCTCTTCAATAAGGACTTGTGGAACACGTTATGGATCTTAAATGTCCCTGGAAGAAGTAAACGAAAGGAAACAGGATTAAGAATCTCCATGATCTTATAAGGTCCAATGAACCTAGGCTTAAACTTAGGAGATGCAACTCTCATAGGGATATTTCTTGAGGACAACCAGACCAAGTCCCCCACTTCAAACCGAGGACCATCAGTCCTATGCCGGTTGGCAAACTGCTGGGCCCTCTCCTGAGAGAGGGACAACCTCTCCACTACCTGGTCCCAAATCTGCTGCATACGCTCCACAACAGAGTTAACACCTGGACAGACAGAAGCCTCCGTCTGTCCTGAAGAAAATCGAGGGTGAAACCCAAAATTGCAGAAAAATGGAGACATCAAAGTGGCAGAGCTAGCCCTATTATTAAGAGCAAACTCAGCCAAAGGCAAAAAAGAGACCCAGGCATCCTGATCAGCAGACACAAAGCATCTCAGATAAGTCTCCAATGTCTGGTTTGTTCTCTCAGTTTGTCCATTGGTCTGAGGATGAAAAGCCGAGGAGAAAGACAATTGAACACCAAGTTTAGAACAAAAAGTCCTCCAAAATCTGGAAACAAACTGGACTCCTCTGTCAGACACAATGTTCTCAGGAATGCCGTGTAACCGAACCACGTGCTGAAGGAACAAAGGCACCAATTCAGAGGAGGAAGGCAACTTAGGTAATGGCACAAGATGTATCATTTTGGAAAACCTATCACAAATCACCCAGATAACGGTCATTCTCTGAGAAACAGGGAGGTCGGAAATGAAATCCATAGAGATATGGGTCCATGGTCTCTTGGGCACAGGCAATGGCATCAACAAACCACTAGAGCGAGAGCAAGGCTTGGAGCGAGAGCAAGTCCCGCAGGACTGCACAAATTCCCTGACGTCACGAGACAAAGTAGGCCACCAAAAGGACCGACTAACCAAGTCTCTGGTACCAAAAATTCCGGGATGACCGGTCAACGCGGAACAATGAATCTCAGACATCACACTCTTTTTCCATCGGTCTGGGACAAACAATTTCCCAATAGGGCAGCGCTAGGGTTTATCCTCCTGACACCCTTCCAGAGCCAGTCTCAAATTGGGCGAGATGGCGGAAAGAACTACACCCTCTTTCAAAATAACAGCAGGATCAGATAACTCAGGAGAGTCCGCAAGGAAACTCCTCGAGAGGGCATCCGCCTTAACATTCTTAGTGCCAGGAAGAAAGGAAACCACAAAATTAAAACGTGTGAAAAACAAGGCCCACCTGGCCTGTCTAGGATTAAGTCGCTTGGCTGATTCCAGATAAACCAGATTCTTATGGTCCGTGAGGACCATCACCTGATGTTTGGCTCCCTCCAGCCAATGTCTCCACTCTTCAAAAGCCCACTTCATGGCCAATAACTCCCGATTACCCACATCATAATTACGTTCAGTTGGAGAAAATTTTCGAGAGAAAAAGGCACAAGGGTTACTTTTAGAGGTCTCTGGATCTCTTTGGGACAAAACGGCACCTGCCCCAATTTCAGAGGCATCAACCTCCACCTGAAATGGCAGAGAAACATCAGGCTGCCATAGAACAGGAGCAGAAGTGAATCTCTGCTTAAGTTCCTGAAACGCAGAGACTTCCTCAGGAGGCCAATTCACCACATCAGAACCCTTTTTGGTCAAATCAGTCAATGGTTTAACAATAACAGAGAAATTACCAATAAATTTACGATAAAAATTGGCAAAACCCAAGAATCTTTGAAGAGCCTTTAATGAAGTAGGTTGGACCCAATCACAGATGGCCTGAACCTTGACCGGGTCCATTTCAATAACAGATGGGGACAAAATGAATCCCAGAAATGAGATCCTCTGTACGCCAAAAAGACACTTTGATCCCTTCACATACAGAGCATTCTCTCTCAAAATCTGGAACACAGTTCGAACATGTTTCACATGAGAGTCCCAGTCATTAGAAAAAATCAAGATATCATCCAAATAAACAATCAGAAATGTATCCACAAAATCCCTGAAAATGTCATTCATGAAGGACTGGAAGACAGAAGGAGCATTAGTGAGCCCAAAGGGCATCACTAGGTACTCAAAATGCCCCTCTGGGGTATTAAACGCCGTCTTCCATTCATCCCCGTGCTTAATGCGAATAAGGTTATATGCCCCCCTGAGGTCAAGCTTGGTAAACCAAGTAGCACTTTTCACCCTGGAAAACAGGTCAGAAATCAAGGGTAACGGATATTGATATTTCACAGTGATATTGTTCAAGAGATGATAATCAATACACGGCCTTAATGAACCATCCTTTTTGGCCACAAAGAAAAAACCGGCACCCAAGGGTGAAGAGGATGGTCTGATATGACCCTTCTCCAATGACTCCTTGATATAAGACCGCATAGCGTCATGTTCAGGTACAGACAAGTTAAAAAGGCGACCTTTAGGGAATTTACTACCAGGCACTAATTCAATAGCGCAGTCATAGCTCCTTTGGGGGGGCAAGGATGCAGATTTACTTTCGCTAAACACATCAGAAAAATCAGTCAAAAAGTCAGGAACATCCTGAGCCTGGGTGGAGGCAGAAAAAACAGGAGTGTTGGTATTAACACATTGGCAGCCCCAACTGGTTACAGACACAGATTTCCAATCCAAAACAGGATTATGAGACTATAACCAAGGGAAACCCAGTACGATAATGTCATGCAGATTATACAGCACCAAAAATTTCCAACTCTCCTGATGATCAGGTTCAACCCTCATTATCACCTGAGTAGAGAACTGAGGTTTATTCTCAGCCAAAGGGGTAGAATCGATCCCCAGTAGGGGAATAGACTTCCGTAGGGGTATCAAGGGAAACCCACAACGTTTAGCAAAATCAAAATCCATCAGGTTAATAGCTGCTCCCGAATCAACGAAAGCCTGAGAAGAAAATGTGGACAGGGAGCAAATCAGGGTAACAGTCAACAAAAATTTAGTCTGAACACTACCCAAGACAATTGAGCGTGCAAAACGTCTTCCCCGCTTAGGGCAGACTGAAATAGCATGAGAGGCATCACCACAGTAGAAACATAACCCATTGCGTTTTCGAAACTCATGACGCTGTGCCCCAGAAGCCACTCTATCACACTGCATGGGTTCAGAAGCTGGTTCACAAGGCAACACTATTCCATGCATACCTCTACGCTCATGGAAACGTCTGTCAATTTGAATCGCTAATGACATAGAATCATTGAGACCAGAGGGGACAGGGAATCCCACCATAACATCCTTTACATTCTCTGACAGACCCTTCCGAAAAAGGGCTGCCAAAGCATCGTCATTCCATTTGGTCAGGACTGCCCACCTTCGGAATCTCTGACAGTATAACTCAGCGTCCTCAAGCCCCTGATTTAATGCCAACAAGGCTTTTTCAGCTTGATCAGTGACATTAGGCTCATCGTACAATAACCCCAGAGCCTGAATAAATGCATCAACATTACTCAAAACAGGATCCCCAGGTGTCAGGGAAAAAGCCCAATCCTGAGGATCGCCGCGCAGGAGAGAGATGACAATTTGAACCTGCTGTGCTGCGTTCCCTGAGGACTTAGATTTCAAGGCAAAAAACAACTTACAGTTATTTTTGAAATTCAGAAATTTAGCTCGATCCCCTAAAAACAAATCTGGCATGGGAATCCTAGGTTCCACAACAGGCAACCTCGCAAGATAGGTAGCAATACTCCGAACTTCAGTGGCAAGCTGATCCACACGGCCAGACAACTGTGCAAACTCCATTGAGAGAAAAAAAAATCCTCCTCAGCAACCAGAGATACAGAGGGAAAAAAAAAAAAAAAAATCTCTGACAATTCTGACAATCTTCTTTCTTTAACACTATTTTCCCTTCTGTGAGTACCATACAAATATCAGTTTTTGGGCCGGTGATACTGTTATGATTTGGTAGCTGAGGAGAGCAAGCAAAAAAGGAAATACACCAGAAAGGTTGGAATCTATGGGATTGCAGTACCCTGACTGACCACCACAACTAAAGGCAGCCATGGAGCGTACCTATGTTGGTCCTAGACGCCTCGTCACAGCCTGAGAAGCTAACTACACCTAAAGACAGAAAGAGGAAAACTATCTGCCCCGGAGCAGATCCCCAAAGAACATAGAAAGCCCCCAAACATGTAATGGCGGTTAGACAAGGGGAAATACAGACACAGACAGAAAATAGTATGAGCAAACGTTGGGGCCCAAACTTCCTAAATAGAAAAGGATAGGAAGGACACTTACTGCAATCCCAAAAAACCCTGAAAAGTACCAACTCTACTAATTACAAAAACACCTGAGATCACACGACCTCTACCACCTAAATTAGTTCTCTGGTGTAACAAAAACTAAACAGCAGCCACTGAAAAAACTGGAAAAGGCAAATGAACAAACAACAGTGGCTGAACTAAACTGAGAGGAGCACAAGCCCCCGGAGGGGACCCGGCAGACCCCAACAGAAGTGCAGGACAAAATGCAAAAAGCAAGCACAAAAACTAAAAGAAGAAAATGTCTTATCTGTAAGCAGAAGATGCAGGCACGAAACAGCAAGCTACAAAGTGAACAGGAATCAAAGAAGAGACCAGAACAATTGATCACCGGCAACCCTGATGGGAGGGAACCTCCCTTATATAAGACCAGTCAGTAACACCTGATCGCCAATCTTCACAATCTTCATTGGATAGTTCAGTACTGTTTGTAACCACCAGAGGGAGCTTCTGCTCAGAATTCATTTCTAGCTCATTCACAACACACTATATAAGTGAGTAAAATAATTAAAAATTAAAATAATCATTTTGTTTGAGTCGTTTCACACATTTTTTAGATCACACAATGCACCAACGGAACAGAGTACAAGTATAACACGTAATGACTAGAGAAGATGATGAAGTATTTCGAGCTCAATATCAATGCCATCATAGGAGGTTTGGACCGTTTGCATTTTGGTGTTCAAAAATGGAAAAGTAGCCTGAGTTTGCCTGTCAAGCCTTGGAGGTTTTGTCATGACTGGCAGACAGCGTTCTCTCAGAACGTGCCTTCATCGCTGCTGGTGGTGTCCTGATGGATATGCGCATCTGCCTGTCCCCTGAAAGTGTAGACCGCCTGTTGTGAATGGGTTTGAGATGAGTTCTGAGCAGAGGCTCCCTCTGGTGGTTACAAGCGGTACTAGTGAGGATTGTGAGGACTGGGAATCAGGTGTTACTGATTGGTCTTATATAAGGGAGTCATTTTCCCATCAGGGTTGCCGGTGATCAATTGTTCTGGTCTGAATCCTTCTTTCCAGTTTCCCTTGTAGCCTGCTGTGTCGTGTCTGCATCTCCTGCTATCAGATAAGACAATTTCTTATTTTGTGTTTTTGCTATATTTTTTCATTTTGTCCTGCACTTCTGTGGGGGCCTTCAGGGTCCCCTCCGGGGGCTTTTGCCCTCTCAGTTTAGTCCAGCCACTGTGTTTTGTACTTTTGCTTTTTCCAGTTTTTTTTCAGTGGCTGCTGTTTTGTTTTTGTTACACCAGAGAACTAATTTAGGTGGTAGAGGTCGTGTGATCTCAGGTGATTTTGAAATTAGTAGAGTTGGTGTTTTTTCAGGGTTTTCTGAGATTGCAGTAAGTACCCTTCCTATCCTTTTCTATTTAGATAGTTTGGGCCCCAGCGTTTGCTCATACTATTTTCTTTCTGTGTCAGTATTTCCTCTTGTCTAACCGCCATTACATGTTTGGGGGCTTTCTATTATCTTTGGGGTTCTGCTCCGGGGCAGATAGCTTTCCTATTTCTATCTTTAGGTGTAGTTAGTTTCACAGGCTGTGACGAGGCGTCTAGGACCAACGTAGGAACGCTCCACGGCTGCCTCTAGTTGCGGTGGTTAGTCAGGGTACTGCAATCTCATAGATTCCAACTGCTCTGGTGTATTTCCTTTTTTACCTGCACTCCTCAGCTACCGTAACATAACAGTATCACCGGCCATAAAAATTGTATGGTACTCACAGAAGGGAAAAAATATTTTGAAGGAAGAAAAGTTGTCAGAGATATTTTTCTGTTTGTTGCATTTTTTTTTTTTTTTTTTTTTTCCCTCTGTATCTCTGGGTGCTGGGGAGGATCTTTTCTCCCAATGGAGTTTGCACAGTTGTCTGGCCGTGTGGATCAGCTTGCCACTGAGGTTCAGAGTATTGCTGCATATCTTGCTAGGTTGCCTGTTGTGGAACCTAGGATCCCCATGCCAGATTTGTTTTTAGGGGATCGAGCTAAGTTTCAGAATTTCAAAAATAATTGTAAATTGTTTCTTGCCTTAAAATCTAAGTCCTCAGGGAACGCAGCGCAGCAGGTTCAAATTATCATCTCTCTCCTGCGCGGCGATCCTCAGGATTGGGCTTTTTCCCTGATACCTGGGGATTCTGTTTTGAGTGATGTTGATGCATTTTTTCAGGCTTTGGGGTTATTGTACGATGAGCCTAATGTCACTGATCAAGCTGAAAAAGCCTTGTTGGCATTAAATCAGGGGCTTGATGACGCTGAGTTATACTGTCAGAGATTCCGTAGGTGGGCAGTCCTGACCAAGTGGAATGACGACGCTTTGGCGGCCCTTTTCCGGAAGGGTCTGTCGGATAATGTAAAGGATGTTATGGTGGGATTCCCTGTCCCTCTGGTCTCAATGATTCTATGTCATTAGCGATTCAAATTGACAGACGTTTGCGTGAGCGGAGAAGTATGCGTGGAGTGGTGTTGCCTTGTGAGCCAGCTGCTGAGCCCATGCAGTGTGATGGAGTGGTGTCTGAGGCACAGCGTCATGAGTTTCGAAAGCGCAATGGGTTATGTTTCTACTGTGGTGATGCCTCTCATGCTATTTCAGTCTGCCCTAAGCGGGGAAGACATTTTGCACGCTCAGTTGTCTTGGGTAGTGTTCAGACTAAGTTTTTATTAACTGTCACTCTGATATGCTCTCTGTCCTCATTTTCTGCTCAGGCTTTCGTTGATTCTGGAGCAGCTATTAACCTGATGGATTATGATTTTGCTAAACGTTGTGGGTTTCCCTTGATACCCCTACAGAAGTCTATTCCTTTACTGGGGATCGATTCTACCCTTTGGCTGAGAATAAACCCCAGTTTTCTACTCAGGTGATAATGAGGGTTGAACCTGATCACCAGGAGTGCTGCAAATTTTTGGTTCTATATAATCTGCATGACATTATAGTGCTGGGTTTCCCTTGGTTACAGTCTCATAATCCTGTTTTGGATTGGAAATCTGTGTCTGTAACCAGTTGGGGCTGCCAATGTGTTAATACCAACACTCCTGTTTTTTCTGCCTCCCCCCAGGCTGAGGATGTTCCTGACTTTTTGTTTGATTTTTCTGATGTGTTTAGCGAAAGTAAATCTGCATCCTTACCTCCCCATAGGAGCTATGACTGCGCTATTGAATTAGTGCCAGGTAGTAAACTCCCTAAAGGTCGCCTTTTTAACTTGTCTGTACCTGAACATGACGCTATGCGGTCTTATATCAAGGAATCATTGGAGAAGGGTCATATCAGACCATCCTCTTCACCCTTAGGTGCCGGTTTTTTCTTTGTGGCCAAAAAAGATGGTTCATTAAGGCCGTGTATTGATTATCGTCTCTTGAACAATATTACTGTGAAATATCAATACCCGTTACCCTTGATTTCTGACCTGTTTTCCAGGGTGAAAAACGCTACTTGGTTTACCAAGCTTGACCTCAGGGGGGCGTATAACCTTATTCGCATTAAGCACGGGAATGAATGGAAGACGGCATTCAATACCCCTGAAGGGCATTTTGAGTACCTTGTGATGCCCTTTGGGCTCACTAATGCTCCTTCCGTCTTCCAGTCCTTCATGAATGACATTTTCAGGGATTTTGTGGACAAGTTTCTGATTGTTTATTTGGATGATATCTTGATTTTTTCTAATGACTGGGACTCTCATGTGAAACATGTTCGAACTGTATTCCAGATTTTGAGAGAGAATGCTCTGTATGTGAAGGGATCAAAGTGTCTTTTTGGCGTACAGAAGATCTCATTTCTGGGATTCATTTTGTCCCCATCTGTTATTGAAATGGACCCGGTCAAGGTTCAGGCCATCTGTGATTGGGTCCAACCTACTTCATTAAAGGCTCTTCAGAGATTTTTGGGTTTTGCCAATTTTTATCGTAAATTTATTGGTAATTTCTCGGTTATTGTTAAACCATTAACTGATTTGACCAGAAAGGGTTCTGATGTGGTGAATTGGCCTCCTGAGGCAGTCTCTGCGTTTCAGGAACTTAAGCAGAGATTCACTTCTGCTCCTGTTCTACGGCAGCCTGATGTTTCTCTGCCATTTCAGGTGGAGGTTGATGCCTCTGAAATTGGGGCAGGTGCCGTTTTGTCCCAAAAAGATCCAGAGACCTCTAAAAGTAACCCTTGTGCCTTTTTCTCTCGAAAATTTTCTCCTACTGAACGTAATTATGACGTGGGTAATCAGGAGTTATTGGCCATGAAGTGGGCTTTTGAAGAGTGGAGACATTGGCTGGAGGGAGCAAAACATCAGGTGGTGGTCCTTACGGACTATAAGAATCTGGTCTATCTGGAATCTGCCAAGCGACTCAATCCTAGACAGGCCAGGTGGGCCTTGTTTTTCACACGTTTTAATTTTGTGGTTTCCTTTCTTCCTGGCACTAAGAATGTTAAGGCGGATGCCCTCTCGAGGAGTTTCCTTGCGGACTCTCCTGAGCTATCTGATCCCTCTGTTATTTTGAAGGAGGGTGTAGTTCTTTCCGCCATCTCGCCCAATTTGAGACTTGCTCTGGAGGGGTGTCAGGAGGATAGGCCCGAGCGCTGCCCTGTTGGAAAATTGTTTGTCCCGGACCAGTGGAAAAAGAGTGTGATGTCTGAGATTCATTGTTCCGCATTGGCTGGGCATCCCGGAATTTTTGGTACCAGAGACTTGGTTAGTCGGTCCTTTTGGTGGCCTACCTTGTCTCGCGATGTCAGGGAATTTGTGCAGTCCTGCGGGACTTGCTCTCGCTCCAAGCCTTGCTCTCGCTCTAGTGGTTTGTTGATGCCATTGCCTGTGCCCAAGAGACCATGGACCCATATGTCTATGGATTTCATTTCCGATCTTCCTGTTTCTCAGAGAATGACCACCATCTGGGTAATTTGTGATAGGTTTTCCAAAATGATACATCTTGTGCCATTACCTAAGTTGCCTTCCTCCTCTGAATTGGTGCCGTTGTTCCTTCAGCACGTGGTTCGTTTACACGGCATTCCTGAGAACATTGTGTCTGACAGAGGAGTCCAGTTTGTTTCCAGATTTTGGAGGACTTTTTGTTCTAAACTGGGTGTTCAATTGTCTTTCTCCTCGGCATTTCATCCTCAGACCAATGGTCAAACTGAGAGAACAAACCAGACATTGGAGACTTATCTAAGATGCTTTGTGTCTGCTGATCAGGATGACTGGGTCTCTTTTTTGCCTTTGGCTGAGTTTGCTCTTAATAATAGGGCTAGCTCTGCCACTTTGATGTCTCCGTTTTTCTGTAATTCTGGGTTTCACCCTCGATTTTCTTCAGGACAGACGGAGGCTTCTGTCTGTCCAGGTGTTGACTCTGTTGTTGAGCGTATGCAGCAGATTTGGGACCAGGTAGTGGAGAGGTTGTCCCTCTCTCAGGAGACGGCCCAGCGGTTTGCTAACCGGCATAGGACTGATGGTCCTCGGTTTAAAGTGGGGGACTTGGTCTGGTTGTCCTCAAAAAATATTCCTATGAGAGTAGCATCTCCTAAATTTAAGCCTAGGTTCATTGGACCTTATAAGATCATGGAGATTATTAATCCTGATTCTTTTCGTTTGCTTCTTCCAGGGACATTTAAGATCCATAACGTGTTCCACAAGTCCTTGTTGAAGAGGTTTGTTGAGCCAGTGGTTCCTGCTGCTGTGCCTCCTGACCCTGTTTTGGTTGAGGGCAATCTGGAGTATGTGGTTGAGAAAATATTGGATTCTCGTTTTTCTAGACGAAGACTCCAGTATTTGGTTAAATGGAGAGGTTATGGTCAGGAAGACAATTCTTGGGTGTTTGCTTCGGACATCCATGCTAGGAGACATATCCGTGCGTATCATAGAACTCATCCTGACCGACCTGGTTGCTCAAATGAGGGTTCAGTGACCCCTCCTCAAGGGGGGTACTGTTGTGAATGGGTTTGAGATGAGTTCTGAGCAGAGGCTCCCTCTGGTGGTTACAAGCGGTACTAGTGAGGATTGTGAGGACTGGGAATCAGGTGTTACTGATTGGTCTTATATAAGGGAGTCATTTTCCCATCAGGGTTGCCGGTGATCAATTGTTCTGGTCTGAATCCTTCTTTCCAGTTTCCCTTGTAGCCTGCTGTGTCGTGTCTGCATCTCCTGCTATCAGATAAGACAATTTCTTATTTTGTGTTTTTGCTATATTTTTGCATTTTGTCCTGCACTTCTGTGGGGGCCTTCAGGGTCCCCTCCGGGGGCTTTTGCCCTCTCAGTTTAGTCCAGCCACTGTGTTTTGTACTTTTGCTTTTTCCAGTTTTTTTTCAGTGGCTGCTGTTTTGTTTTTGTTACACCAGAGAACTAATTTAGGTGGTAGAGGTCGTGTGATCTCAGGTGATTTTGAAATTAGTAGAGTTGGTGTTTTTTCAGGGTTTTCTGAGATTGCAGTAAGTACCCTTCCTATCCTTTTCTATTTAGATAGTTTGGGCCCCAGCATTTGCTCATACTATTTTCTTTCTGTGTCAGTATTTCCTCTTGTCTAACCGCCATTACATGTTTGGGGGCTTTCTATTATCTTTGGGGTTCTGCTCCGGGGCAGATAGCTTTCCTATTTCTATCTTTAGGTGTAGTTAGTTTCTCAGGCTGTGACGAGGCGTCTAGGACCAACGTAGGAACGCTCCACGGCTGCCTCTAGTTGCGGTGGTTAGTCAGGGTACTGCAATCTCATAGATTCCAACTGCTCTGGTGTATTTCCTTTTTTACCTGCACTCCTCAGCTACCGTAACATAACACCGCCTAACTTTTATCAAGATGAACAAGTCATGGACCTCCAATGATGTTTGCTCCCCAGCCACAGACTGGGCAAACTAGGCGATGGTGTCGTTTTCGGAATGTTGCATTGATCTCACGTTATTGCAGTGTGTGACACCTTTGTCATTGCTTCTGTGCCTGCTGTTGCTACTGCTGCTGATGTTACAAACAAATTTATGAAATGTGGAGACTTCAAGTTGGGTTTCAATCTGATGGGCTGCCTGTAGTGGAAGGGTCGTCAGAGCCCCATTATACTATTTCTCTTCTGGGGAAATTGATAATGTCTGCAACGCGCTGTGGAATTAAAGCTATATAAGTGAGTAAAATAAATAAATAAAATAAATTGATGCCACTTTAGTAGGTCTGCCCCTAATTTTTGAAAATGTTTGGACTCCAAGTTGGGTCTCATTCATGTGTCTTGTCTGAATCTGACAGGACTCTCAAACCACCAGGCCTACACTCATCCACCTATTACTGATCAATGTTTAAGCTACAAATGCTGTTCCAAGCTCTGTCCCAGGCCCTGTCCTATGCTGAAATGGAAATGTGGCCTGCAGGCTGTAACGCGCAATTAGCACAGAGAATTTCTATACTGAAATGTTGCCTGCTTTCAGTAGCACGCCATTTGTGAAAACAATTTAGATTCAGAAATGTGGACTCCTGGCTGGAAAAAAACTAGTAGCACTAAATATTTATATACTTAAATGTGGCTTTCTTTTAGGAACATGCTGTTAGCACTAACAGTTTTTATTTTCAAATGTGGACTTGTGGTGCCCCTGAGGGTCTAGTTGAGGAGTTATTGCTGAAGTAAGGAGATTGTCCTGGAAAGAGTCAGTCAGGAGTCGGTAAGGCGGAGAGAGGAGCAACTGACAGGAGCAGTGTAGAGGAGAGACGATTCTAGAAAGAAGAAGGGGTCCTAGGGGCACGGATAGTGAGGAATCCATCCATGGGGCCCGCATCCATCGGCATGGTCAGTGGTGGGACCAGGTTGCAGTAGGGGAACCGGCCCTCAAGACTAGTGGAGGACTATAAGACTCAGCTAGAAAACCGGAGGCTGAGGTATCTGTATGTGCCTCAGCCACCTTTGCACACATTCGCCGAAAAGGCAGCCATGTATGCTCAAGAGGTCTGACCAACGTCGCCCAACAGGATCCGAGGCTGTCGGATTGGGACACTGTGTGTGTGGCGCAGAGCAGGAGATGTGGTAGCCAGCGCAGGGAGATGGCCAGTGGAAGGAACACAAGAAGGGGTCCTGGCAAAGTGTACCTCGAACCACCTGAGAGCTGGCTGGTCCACCTACCCGGAGCACACAGCACCCCGGCTGAGGATTGTTTCAACAACAGTGAATAAACTGAAAAGACCGCGCCCCGCTGTGTCCTCTGAATTATTTACTGTGTCATCAGTCCTGCACCATGACCATTGCCATCATCTACTTTAAACTCTACAACTGCCCTGGGGTCTAGCTCTACCTGTGGAGAGCTATAACAACTTTGCTGTGTCACCAACGGCCCCAGTGGATCTGTACCACAGTGTCGGCCATCACTTTAAATGCCGAATACCACAGGTGGCATCACGAATAATAAACTATAAACTACCCCATCATCTTCTTTATTCCCTTTTTAATCTTTTTCAAACACCTTTTTATTCGACGCCCAGGACCACGTACCGGGTCACTGCTGCCGTGACAATTCCCCTGAAAAACCGTCAGACCCGGGACCGAATACTTGCACAGCCCTTGGGGGTGCTCCATTTTGGCGTCACAAACAGGATGGACCGACCCAGAAAGCTGGGGCCCGTGCGCCAATTCTCGACTGTATTTCAAAACGACACAAAAGCTGTACCCGCTGAGTGTGAAGATTACAATGCAAAAAGAACAGGCCCGTCGGCCAGAGGCATCCGCCTCCTGACCTGGAGTGGCGGAAAAAGGAAGAGGAACTGCCCACGGAGATGGGCATGGTGGAGAGAATGAGCGGGAAACTGTGCTGAAGCTGGAACAGCAGCACACCCCGGTGACACGGTGGCGAAAGGAGGTGAGCCAGTGCCGATGCGTGGGGTGGAGGCGGAGGACTCCTCCAGCCAATGGGAAGAAGATCTGGGCCATCAAGTACATGTCGTAGACCTGGAGTTCCTGGACGCGGAGGTGGAGGAGCTGTACCGCCAGCTCATGCGGACATAGCTGGCAGCGGTGAGCAAGTGGAAGTCAGCCCTGCGGAAGAAGACTGGAGGAGCAGCGTTCTGTGGCCGACGTCTTCCTCCGCAGTGGAGGAAGAGACAGGCACTGGAGAGACACCAACAGTAGGTACTGTGACCGACCCTGCCCCGGTAATTGACCCCGCTCCGGTTACCGATGGGACTTTGGTAGGCCCACTCCTGACCCCGACAGCCCCAAGGCCTGGCAGGGCAGCCATAAATGCACCCTGGGACCGGATACCAAACATCTTAGTCGAGATGTCAACCCCACTGACACCAACGAGTGGGTCTCACGAGGGGCACTCTGAGCCAGTGGTATTTCAAGGGGAACCCAAGGGGACTGATATGATCATGCTCCAGGGGGAGATCCCGGCCATCACGAGGGAAGAATACCGCAGGTGGCGGGCAGCAGAATATGATGCAGAAAGGAGGACCCGCTAGGAGGAAAAGGAGAGGAGGAACCTGCAGGCTAAAGCCCAGGCCCGTAAGGCCAGACACAGCGACCAGAGTCCACTGCGGCAAGGGGTGATTGCCTTTCATCAGAAAAAGGGATGGGGTTTCATTAAGGAGCCAGGCATCATAAATGACTTTTTTGTTACCCGACGGGTCTTTGAACCCACCTATTGGAGGGCAATCTTTTTAGAGATTTGAACCTGGGAGATCAGGTCACTTACATCCGCCACCTAGATGAAAAGGAGTGGTATGCTTTAAACGTCCAAAAATGCATCCCTCGCCACCTAGATGAAAAGGGGTGGTATGCTTTAAACGTCCAAAAATGCATCCCTTTTTCAAAGGAATCAACATCTGCAGACCTGGCAGCAGCCCCAACCACTGAAAGCGCAGCCAAGCCAGTCACCCAGTGCACTCAAGCCACTTACACACCGGTGGTGGAGTCCACTATACTTGGACTGTATGTGTATGGAGCACCCATTGCGCTATTTGATCCTGAACTTTCCCGGCCAGGGAGCTGCAGGCCTGAGAACCTGCCCTGGAAAAGAAAGTAAACAGCAGAAAGTGAACGTAAATAGTTAAGTTACCTGGTTAGGTATGTTTATTACTGTTTATTGAAGTTTAAAAGGACAATGTGGTCATGAAAGTTGAATGATCCAAACTTTTACTGTAAATAGCTAGCACTTCTTAATGTGCTCCCTATTGGTTTTACACAAAACCGTTAGAGTGTGAAAAATGTCACCCTATCCTTTGCACTAGACCACAGAACAAAAACCATCTGGCGTGGCCGAAAAAGTGGTCCAACAAGGAGATCAGTTATGCCTTGTAGCCATGCCCAAGGCCTACGTGGGGGTTTGAGACGGGTTCCCCATATCAGACTCTGAACAGTGAGAAGTTAACCCCGGCAGGGGATGTTACCGCACCTTGGCCTTACTGAATTATAATTATTTTATTGCCTTGAAAGTTTGATTTAATGTAGTAGTTATACTTGAAAATCTGATTGTACTTAGTATTGCATTGTCTAGATAGATAAAAATACTTGAGAGTTTTACCTAGAATGAAGCTGCTGTGGGAAGAAAGGAAGTGTACTACCTCAGTTCCGTAATAGGGAAGTTTATTCAGAGTAAAGTGTTATTTTTCATGCTGCAGAAAATTTTATTTAAGAGCTGTATTTTCTATCCTTGATAGTTGTTAATGATAGAGTAGCTAAGTGTCATATTTCTAGAGAGTTATCATAATTTTATTAAAGTTATTTATATAGTAGTGTTATGCAATGTTCAAGTGAAGGTGGCCCCCATAAAGGGAAGAAGAGTTACTTGTTGACAGTTATACCTATTGTAATGCATTACAGAATTTTTTTTGCCTGTTTAATTATCTGCTTGCTCTGTTCCATCCCAAGGATGTGCTGAGTTTAATGGGGGGAATGTGGCGCCCCTGAGGGTCCAGTCGCAACAGAGGTACTGCACCTCAGCCAAAGGTGTGGTACTCTGCTCTCAGGTAAGGAGGGGACACTACCCAGAACCCACACACTTGCACTTAACACCAGACCTCTCAAGACCAGGGAGGGTGTGAGTGGCGTAAGTAGAGAAGGGGCGGAGCTTAAGGAGTGACAGTAGGTTTGAGGAGTTAGTGCTGAGGTAAGGAGATTGTTCTGGAAAGAGTCAGTCAGGAGTCGGTGAGAAGGAGAGAGGAGCAACTGACAGGAGCAGTGTAGGGGAGAGAAGCTTCTAGAAAGAAGAAGGGGTCCTAGCAGCACGGATAGTGAGGAATTCATCCGTAGGGCGTTCATCCATCTACTTTAAACTCTATAACTGCCCTGGGTCTAGCTCTACCTGTGGAGAGCTATAAACACTTTGCTGCGTCACCAACGGCCCCGATACCCCCGGATGTTGGCCGTAATTTAAGAGGAATGGGTCTGTCTAGTGGAGTCAGCCACAGCATTGTTTAGCGCGAACTCCGCCCACGGCAGGAAGGATGCCCAGTCATCCTGCCTGGCAGATACAAAATGTCGCAAGTATGTGACCAAGGTCTGGTTGGCCCTCTCTGCCAACCCATTCGTCTCAGGATGATATGCAGAGGAGAGGTTTAACTCAATACAGAGTAGACGACACAGCTCTCTCCAGAACCGAGATGCAAATTGGGGACCTCGATCGCTCACAATCTTGTCTGGCATACCGTCTAGACGGAAGATGCGTCTAATAAATAATGCTGCCAAGGCCCGTGCAGAAGGTAACCGTGGTAGCGGCACTAAGTGCACCATTTTGGAGAAGTGGTCAGTGATCACCCAAATGATAGTGCAACCCCGAGACTTGGGTAAGCCCACCACAAAGTCCATCCCGACCATCTCCCAGGCCTGTCTGCCACCGGCAAAGGGAAAAGTAACCCAGCTGGCCGTTGTCGAGGGGACTTGTTCCTGGCGCAGGAGACACACGCCTGAACATACTCCCTGACTTCACGGACCAAATGTTGCCACCAGTATGTCCTCGCCAATAATTCAGTTGTCCTCTTTGCCCCAAAGTGTCCACCCACCCTGGACGAGTGTGCCCAAGAAAGTACCTCCGGTCGCAAATTAGTGGGCACAAAAGTCTTGCCCGGAGGCACAGACTCTAGCGAAATCGGGGCTACCGTTCTCAGGCTCACTTCAGGGACAATAAGTCGAGGCTCCTCCTCCTCTGATGACACTAAGGAGCGAGAGAGAGCGTCGGTCCGAATATTCTTCTCACCAGAGAGAAAATGGAGGGTGAAGTGGAACTGAGAGAAGAATAGGGACCATCTGGCCTGGCGAGAATTTAGCTGCTGAGCCGTTTGCAAATATACCAAGTTTTTGTGGTCAGTGAAGACTTGTAAGGGAAAACGAGCCCCCTCCAGAAGATGTTTCCACTCAGAGAAGGCCAACTTCATAGCCAGCAACTCCCTGTCCCCGATGGAATAATTCCTCTCTGCTGGTGTAAAGGTCTTAGAAAAGAAGAAGCAGGGATGCTTCCGACCTTGAGCATCCTTTTAATAAAGGACTGCTCCAGCACCAACAGAAGAGGCGTCCATCTCTAAAATAAACGGCTTATCAACATCGGGGCGATGTAATATGGGAGCACTGGCAAAATGCGACTTGATGGAAGAGAACGCCTTGGAGACCTCCTCAGACCACAAATTGGGCTTTGCTCCCTTCTTGGTGAGGGCTACCAAGGGAGCTACCAAAGTCGAGAAATGGGGAATGAACTGGAGATAATAATTAATGAACCCCATAAAGCGCTGCACCGCTTTAAGAGAATGGGGTTCTTGCCAGTCCATTACAGCCTGTAGTTTGGCAGGATCCATAGCCAATCCCTGGGCAGAGATGATATAACCTAGGAAAGGTAAAGACTCCTGCTCAAACACACATTTCTCCAGCTTGGCATAGAGGGAGTTTGCCGTAAGAGGTCGAAGACTTTGTTGACATCCCTCCGGTGAGAGTCTATATCTGGTGAAAAGATGAGACTATCATCCAGATAGACTACTACAGAGGTGGAGAGCATATCCCGGAAGATGTCATTGACAAAGTCTTGGAAAACAGCGGGAGCATTACAGAGCCCGAAGGGCATCACCAGGTATTCATAATGCCCATCCCTGGTATTAAAAGCTGTCATCCACTTGTCCCCTTCACGGATGCGAATTAAGTTAAAGGCACCACGTAGATCTAGCTTGGTAAATACCTTTGCTCCTCGGAGCCTATCAAAGAGCTCAGAGATTAGGGGCAACGGGTACTTATTCTTGACGGTGATGGCGTTAAGACTCCGTAGTCAATACACGGACATAATTCTCCGTTCTTCTTTTGCACGAAGAAGAACCCCGCCCCTGCTGGTGACACCGACTTCCTAATGAACCCTCTTGCCAGATTCTCCTGAATATACTGGGACATGGCCTCCATCTCAGGAAGCGAGAGGGGATAGACTCTTCCCCGAGGAGGTTCTGCTCCAGGCAAAAGATCAATAGGACAGTCGTAGGGGCGATGAGGCGGAAGAGTCTCCGCCGCCTTCTTGGAGAAAACATCTGTGTATGACCAATAACACTGGGGAAGAGAAGTGAGATCTACGGGTATCTCTGTGGTGGTGACCTGAACGCACTCCCTGACACACCTGCCTCTACATGAATCACCCCAACCCAGTATCCTCCCAGAGGACCACTCAATATGGGGAGAGTGGTGAAGGAGCCAAGGTATTCCCAGCAAAACCTCGTATATTCCCTCGGGCAGGACAAGAAAGGAAAAACTCTCCTGATGGGAAGAGGACATAGATAAAGTGAGAGGGATAGTCTGGTGGGTGATTTGTGAGGGCAGAGTTGATCCATTCGCTACTCGCACAATCAACAGTTTGGCGAGCATCACCTGAGGTAAAGTGTGGCAGAGAGCAAAGGCAGAGGACATGAAATTCCCCTCAGCTCCAAAATCCACACAGAGCTCAGCGGTGAGAGTGGATGGACCTACAGTAATTGTCCCCTTGAAGGACAACTTGGTGGAAAATGCCACGGTGTCTAGTGATCCTCCTCCCAGGGTCACTAGACGCGCCCGTTTTCCCGACCGCTGTGGACATTTGTTGGCATAATGTCCTAACTGCTGTTACAAACTACGGGTACTCGAGCGGCCCGGGACTTGGGTCCTGCTCGAGAAATCTCCATGGCCTCATGGGAGTCAGACGCCTGACTGAAAGATTCTAGAGGTCTGGCGAAGCTGGGAGCCAGCCGGAACCTCTGCCTACACTGAGACCGCTCCAACCTCCGCTCGTGAAAACGGAGGTTGATGCGGGTAGATATGGCGATCAGCTTCTCCAGTGTGGCGGGAATCTCCCTGGTAGCCAAGGCATCTTTCACATGGCCCGCCAGTCCTCTCTAAAACACGGGAATGAGGACTTTATCTGGCCAGTCTAACTCCGAGATCAGAGTCCGAAATTGGACAGCAAAATAGCTGACCAAGGACGAACCCTGTGAACTTGCCAGCAGTTGGAGCGCCGCATCGTGGGTGACCTGAGGTCCTAGAAAGACCTTTTTTAGAGCCTCCAGAAAACGAGGAGTACTCCGCACCACACGGTCGTCACGCTCCCACAGCGGGGTGGCCCACTCCAAGGTTCTGCCCGACAGGAGAGATATTACAAAGCCCACTTGTGCCCGATCCATGGGGAAGCGTGCAGCCAAAAGCTCGAGTTGTATAGAGCACTGACTCACTAATCCCCGACATTGCTTGCTGTCACCAGCAAACTTGTCTGGAAGCGGGAGGTGGGATAATGTAGGAGCAGAAGTGGCAGTGGACACACTGGCTGCAGCCACGCTAGCAGCCTGAACAGCGACTGCGGTAACATCCCCAGCTGAGGTGCGCTCAAGGGCCGCCAACCTACCCTTCAGCTGCTGGATGTCCTGCTGTAGTCGCTGGTCGTCCGCCATTTTACTAGCCAGACCCTGGGGCTAGTATTATGTTAGGGCTGGCGGAACGCACAAAATAAATATAAATAATAGGTGCGTTCGCAGCCCAGGGTCCACCATGCAGGCAGAGCCTGCTGCTAGTAAGATGGCGGTATGGCGAACTCTGTTACTTCACAGAGTCGCAACTACAGATACTGTGGCACTATATGGCGGTATAAGCGAACCCTGTTACACCACAGAGTCGCTAAGGTAGAGACGCAGAGATATGAACTGTGTCCTGTTAACTCCACAGGAATGCACAGACAACTGCTGTGCGGACAGCAGTCACTAGTAATGCATTCAGCAACGCGATCAGACAATCTCCTCACCGGAGAAGTCGGTATTCTAGGGGCTTATTTCAGCCAAGCCCTAAACACGTGCATACAAGTCTCCTCACCGGCGGTGCCGGTATTCTAGGGGCTTATTTCAGCCGAGCCCTAACACATGCGTGCAACATCACACTGGCGCTAAGCACATAATGCAATTGAGACTAGCGCATGGCCGCATGGTCATACAACCCTTTTATAGCAGCAACTACAGGGCCTGCCAGAAAAGGACCGATAAGAAACTATTCCAGAACACATGTAGTTTCAGGACCTTCCTAGCGGACCAATAGGAGCTGCTGCAGTACCTGAGCATGTGACCCCTCATCTCCAATGAGAGATCTTACCCTGGGCATGCTCAGAAGGGGAAACGCAGGACTTAGTCTTAAAGACGTCTGCTCACCACTAACCAGTACTGGCTACAATAGCAGAACCTGGAGAGGCAGCAGTAATCCTCTGCACAATGTTAGACTGGGCAAGACGCTGGGACTGATGCCTCTGCTAACCAGACTCCACTGCGGCCAGAGACGAATGGGAGATCGCAGCAGGGATGGCTCGAGATTCCCCTCGTGCAGAAGCGGGAACTTGACCCCTAACAAATGTGGCCTTATTTCTGGACAACGGTATTAGCATGAGAAATTTATATTTTCAAATCTGGCCTTATGATTTGCCACTGAAATACAGTTTTGGCACAAACGATTTGGATTAGCTAATTGGGCCTTGTGGCTGCACCACTACATTAGGTCTAACAATTTTTAAGTGGAAATCTGGCCTTCTAATTTGCCACTGTTACACAGTCTTAGCACAAACAATTTTGAGTAGCTAATTGTTCCTCGTGGCTGCATCACTATAGTAGGCCTAATGATGTTTACATGGAAATCTGACCTTCTGATTTCCCACTGAAACACAGTTTTAGCACAAACGATTTGTATTGACTAATTGCGACTATTGGCTGCACCACTATATTAGGTCTAGCAATTTTTAAGTGGCTATCTGGCCTTTTGATTTGCCACTGTTTTAGTACAAACGTTTCGGAGTAGCTAATTGTGTCTCATGGCTGCACCATTATAGTAGGCCTAATGATTTTTACATGGAAATTTGGCCTTCTGACTTACCACTGAAACACAGTTTTAGCACAAACAATTTGAAGTAGCTAATTGGGCCTCGTGACTGCACCACAATATTAGGCCTAATGACTTTTATGTGGAAATATGGCCTTCTGATTTGCCACTGAACACACAGTTTCAGCGCAAACAATTTGTAGTAGCTAATTGGGCCTGCAACACTATATTGGCCTAACAATTTTTATGTGAGCCCATCCACCATTGTTCCGACCAACAGATAAATGTAGGCTTTACCAAGAGATGTGTTTATATTCACCCATACATTCAAAGATTAGCCATAGGTAAGTGTTCACACTGGGCAGTTAGGTCAGGGACCCGTCTGATTCATGAGATTACCTTGATGATGGTGGATGGGCACACATTATTTGGCCAAATTTGGTGCTTAGCGTCTCTTGTTTATTTTTCCTAAATTTCATAAGTCATTTTGCTATTCCCACTTCATGTATTTCACATTGACATGCTTTAACACGATTGAGTGCAACCATTTTCTTATTTTAATATTTAATTTTTAAGTGGAAACCTGGACTTCTGATTTGCCACTGAAATGAAAGAGCAGGTTGCGGGATGCAGCGGCGAACAGGAGACAGAGCAAGGGTTATTGCTTTTAATTAACAAGGGTATACTCCACGCAGGGAGGTAACTGGTTAAACAGTGGAAAATGGGCAGTGCAGATGTAAAAAGTATACAATGGCTTATACAGAAATCGAACTTGATTGCAGTACAGTTCTGTAAAATGTAACTTATCCAAACAGATGGTCTTCAGGCAGTACGGTCCACAAAGCAAACGATGGTGCAAGTGACGGCTGGCATGGGGTTGGTCCGGTGAGGTCCTGTAGAGGGCAATGATCTGGGTCCTGGCGGCACCTGTTAGTCTCTGGTACCCTCTGCAGGATCCTCAGTCCATATGTCAATGTGGCAGAAGGCGTACAGGCCACAGCATCCTCTGAGCCCAATGTGGCTCGGTATACATACAGCTCTGGCAAAAATTAAGAGATCACCACATCAAAACCCTGTCATGGGCAGCCCATTCTCCAGACCTGAAACCCATTGAAAACCTCTGGAATGTGATTAAGAGGATGATGGATAGTCACAAGCCATCAAACAAAAAAGAACTGCTTACATTTTTGCGCCAGAAGCAGTGTGAAAGACTGGTGGAAAGCATGCCAAAAGGCATGGATTCTCTTCGGGCAGCCATACACTTGAATGAAGTCTCTACAAATGGCCTGTGCTGCTGATTCGTCGGTCTGATCCCGAGTCGGAGTCACAGCAAATTTGGTGAAGTGATCGGTCATCACTAGACAGTGTTCGTATCCAAGGTGGGGCGGGCCTATAGTCAAGTAATCTATCATCAACACCTCTAGGGGAGCAGAAGTCACGATGGTTTGCGTAGGAGCATTCTGTTCCAGAGGCTTAGCTAATTCACAGCTTCTACATTGCCGACAGGCTTCTTCTTCTGCAGATCTCAGTTGAGGATGATAGAACACATTCTGTAGGCACTGCAATGTCTTCACTGGGCCCCTCTTTCGTGAGCCTCCGTGGTCATCTTGGGAAGCAACATTTCGGGGAGCAACGCTTGCCAGGTGACTCCCAGTTCTCAGTGCAACTGGACCTGCCGATACAATAGATCGTCCATCAGTTGGAGCCTTTCCCACTGTCGAAGGATTTTCAGGGCTCCCGGGGCAGGGCGTCTCTCTCCCTTTGGTTGGGAAGTTGTTTTAGAGCCACCCACTGTCTCATTTGAGCGAGTTCAGCATCTTCCTGTTGAAGTTGTACCCACTCGTCACGGGATCTCCCCAGGGTACATTCTTTGATTTGTCCCTGCGTGGCCGCCACAGTCCAGGCGATATTACGGAACTCAGGGATCTCTTCAGCCTTCAGCTCTTCATCCCAATTGGGCCCAGATCGCTCATGTGTCACTCTGGATAAAGCGTCAGCGTGTATGTTCTCAGCTCCTCTCCGAAATGCGATCTTATATTGGTACTTAGCCATTTGGGCCACTCATCGCTGCTCCAGGGCCCCTAATTTCACATTTTCTAGGTGGGCTAAGGGATTGTTGTTGGTGCGTATCAAGACTTTGGATCCGAACAGCTACTCAGCAAACTTCTAAGTCATGGCCCACACCAACACCAGCAATTCTAACTTGAACGAACTGTAGTTGTCTGGGTTTTGTTCAGAATTGTGGAGAGACCGACTCGCATAAGCGATTACTTGCTCTTTTCCGCCTTGTATTTGTGACAACACAGCTCCTAGTCCATGTAGACTTGCATAGGTATGGAGAATGAATGGTTGGGGGAAATCTGCGTAGGCCAGTACAGGTGCTTCAGTCAGAGCTATCTTTAAGGCTGGGAATGCTTTTTCCTGGCTGTGTCCCCACTGAATGGTCCTATTCTTTGCACCAGACGGTACTCCTTTCTACAGCTCCAGTAGTGGGTTTACAATGCGAGTGAAGTCTTTCACAAACCATCGGTAATAACCAGTGAGTCCCAGGAAAGCCCGAACAACTTTTACTGTCTTTGGGGTGGGCCACTCCTGCATCGCTGAGATCTTCTCACGAGATGGTCTTACCCCTTCAGAGGAGACAACATGTCCCAGGTATTCAATCTGTGTGCGGAAGAGGTGACACTTCCGAGGCTTTACTTTCAGGCCATGCTTCTGTAAACGACTCAACACTTGTTCCTGTCTTTGCAGATGTTCCTCAAAAGTTGCTGCATACATGATGATATCATACAAGTAGATGAGAGTTGCCTCAAAGTTTAAGTCTCTCTGACATCTTTCCATCAGTCGCTGGAAGGTCCCGGGGGCATTAGCAAGGCCAAAAGGCATCCGGTTAAACTCGAACAACCCCATGGGTAGTATGAAGGCTGTTTTCACATTGTCTTGCTTGGACATGGGTACTTGCCAATACCCACTGGCCAAATCCAACGACGAGAAGTATTTTGCATTTCCTAGAGCCGACAATGACTCTTCAATTCTCGGTAGTGGATACGAGTCTCGCACCTTGCAGGCATTCAGTTTCTGACAGTCCACGCAAAAACGCAGAGTCCCATCCTTCTTTCGTACGAGAACAATGGGGGCAGCCCACGGGCTTTGGCTTTCTCAGATCACTCCACTCTGCAACATATGGGTCAATTGTTAGAATCTATTTAGTTTCACCATCCGCCATCTTGTTGTGGTTTCTGGCTGCTAGTCTTTTTCCCCTCATGCTGGGCTTGTCGTTGGTCAGGTGATTGTATCACCCTTTATTACCATGCATCTGCCTTCCAGTCCTTGCTGGACATCAGTGTTAATCCGCTTGAGTTCTGGCTAGGAGCTTTGATAGCTTTGTGTTATACTTTGTGCAGTTCTGGGAACTTTAGTTCTACTTGCTTAGTCTTTTTGTTTTTTCCTTTTGTTTCTGCAGCTTCTTCTATTTCTCTGCTAGGAGGTTACCAGTGTTTTGTTCCCAGTCCCTAGATCTTTCAGTGATCCCCTTCCCCCCACCTTCAGGTCTTCGCTCAAGTCTAGACTAGGAAACATCCGTGGATCTATTCTCAAGGAATAGGTCGCCTGCCCCATCGTAGGGATCGAGTCTAGTCCCAGTGCATGGTCAGCTTCTTTCCCTTCTGTCCTATTCCTTAGTTGCAGATCCGTAACATCAACATCCCCTTCACCTCCTGGTACATTTGTGGTGGGATCTGTCGATACAGCTCCCTAATAGCTGTGGTACACCCAAAATCATAGTCATGAAGAGCAAAAACATCTTTATCGCTCCAGCATGGCTTCCACCTGCTGCACCTGTTGTGGTGAGAGTTCAGTTAGATTGGCCCGCATCTGCTCCAGAATTCGGCGTCCTTCCCTTAGGTGACTAGATTCTTGTTCAGAGGACACTGTTACGGCCACTATCCAGGGATCCCCCTGTTCCGCTGCCAGCTGTACAGCTTTTGGGGGTATCAGTTCTTTAGGCATACCCATAATCTGAAATACTTCATTTTTGGGTGGAAGCGTTAGGTTGGTTCCTCCGAGACTGACACATCGCACTGGTACATTACAGTCGTGAACAGTGGCCAATGCCCGTGCAATGAGGAGCCCTGGAGGAAGCTGCTCCACAAGAGCTGGCTCTATCTGGACTTCGACTCCTTCTAGAGGGGTACAGGCTCAGATAGGCAGGGTGATCACAGTTTGACCTGGTGGTAGTACAATGTTGGCGGCAGCCAGAACGATCACCTTACCCAATGTTTTCCCTTCACCCGAGGTTTCTTGTGCCTGGGCCAGCCGGATCAGTTGTTGGAACAATTTCTTTGAGGGGTGTGAGGGCTCCACCGATTTAAAAATTATTTGGACAGCTCGTGAACCAGGATATTCCCGAGTTCTTTCAGAGCGTTCATCCCCAAAGTCACTGCGGGGCCATTGCTAGCATTCCCAGCGGTCAACACGACTCTCTTCCGGCCCACATTTTTGCCACACACTGTGATTTGCATCCAAACCACCCCTGCAACTGGGATGGGCAACTGATTAGCAGCTGCAACTTTTTCACAGGGCCCCATTCAGGTCACATTGTCTGGGGAAATGACGTCTGAAGTAGGTCTCAGGCATAGTGGTTACTTGAGAACCGGTATCAACTAGACAGCGGATGGCCCGACCATCCATTTCGGCCCATACCAGAGGACTCAGGGAAACTAAACTTGTGGGACTTCTTGTTCTCCTTCTTGACTGCTCAGGCTCTGGGTGGCGTCTCCCAGCCATGGAGCCCACTAGTTTAACGGACAACGTTGAAGAGACCTTCCATGTCGTGCACAGCCCCGAGCAAAATGTCCAATGTCCCCACAATTGTAACAGGTGTTACTTCTGTGTGAGGCATTCTCCTTTCTCGGCGAGCCTCAGGGTCAGTTCTGCCTCTGGAGGGATTCGGGTGTACTGAAAGTCTCCTCTTCAAATCAGACCATTCCTCTCGCAGGTCCTAGAACTCTTTCCGAAGTTCCCTCACCCAACTTGGTTCAGTGGCCAGAGAAACGGATACCTCCCCACTCCGGACCTTCCCCGTCAGGACTGCCACCTCCTGCTCTTGCAGGTGTGCGCATTTTTGCCCCCACTTCCAGAAAGGACATACGTGGATTCATTCGCAAGCTCTCTCGCAGGGCTTGTTTAAGCAGCACATCTCTAAAACCTGCCACTAGCTGATCTCGCAGGACTATATCAGAGGGTCCTACACCTATGCCATCGTGTTTAGCAATCACAGCGTGGATCTTGTGCAGTGCATTCATGTATTGGGTCACAGGCTCCCCCTCCCTTTGGACACGGCTAAACAGGCGCATGTGCAATTCTCCCACATCTGTGGGGTCTCCATGCATATCCTCTATGATCCGTAACACCTTGTTGAAGGTATCCCGCTCATGAGGAGGCCGTAACATGACGGAGCTCCTCGCCTCGCCATCCAGAGCCATCATGGCAATCTCTGCCTCCATTTCAGGGGTCATAGGGTGCATCCTCAACATGCCTCTGACCCGCTCAGTCCAGTCCCACAAAAGAGTATTGCTCACTGTAAATTTTGGGAGATTACTCAACATTGCCCCCCAGTGATATGCTAGCACTTGGGGCACCACCAACTGCTTGGTCTGTCACCACGGTACCCGTGGCCTGCATCCTGCCGACTATGCCAAGTGAAAGAGCAGGTTGCAGGATGCAGCAGCGGAAAGGAGACAGAGCAAGGGTTAATGATTTTAATTAACAAGGGTATACTCCACGCAGGGAGGTAACTGGTTAAATGTGGGAAAATGGGCAGTGCAGATGAAAAAAGTATATAATGGCTTATAGAGAAAATGAACTTGATTACACTACAATTCTGTAAAGTGTAACTTATCCAAACAGACGGTCTTCAAGCAGTAGGTTCTACGAAGCAAACGATGGCGCCAGCGACGGCCGATGCAGGTTTGGTCCGGTGAGGTCCTATAGACGGCAACAATCCGGGTCCCGCTGGCAGCGGTTAGTCTCTGGTACCTTCTGCAGGGTCCTCAGTCCATATGTCGATGCGGCAGAAGGCATACAGGTCACAGCATCCTCTGAGCTCAACGTGGCTTGGTAAACATACACCGGGGAGTCAGGAAACAGTTCACGGTCACTCACCCAGTCTTCTTTAGGTAGCAGGTGCGCAACACTAAGGGGCCCGGAGCGTTTGGCAGCTTCCCCTGCTGGGACCAACTGTCACAGGTCCGGTCTGTGCTCACAGTCTCTGTGGATGTCAGCGGAAATGCTCTGTCGCGGGCCTGCGCGGCTATGGTACCCGAGGAATGGAGCGCATACTTCTCCCTTCTGCGCACTGTCTGTTCCCGCCAAATCTGACTGCTTCTGCGTGTACTCTGGCTGCTGCAGCTTAGCCACGCCCCCTGCTTCCTGGTGCAAGGGTTTTGTCCAGTCCCCTAAGCTTTCCTCCAGGCAGCAGAGGAGACAGCCCCAACAGTTCCGGACCCGGCGCAGAGCAAGTACCCACGGCCTGGTCCTCCTTCCTACAGAAACACAGTTTTAGCACAAACGATTCAAACTAGCTAATTGTGCCTCAAGGATGCATCACTATAGTAGGCCTAACGATTTTTACATGTAAATCTGGCCTTCTGATTTGCCACTGGAACACATTTTTATCACAAACGATTTGGAATAGCTAATTGGGCCTCGTGACTGCAACACTATATTAGGCCTAATGGTTTTTAAGTGAAAATCTGACCTTCTGATTTGCCACTGAAACACAGTTTTAGCACAAGCGATTTGTAGTAGCTAATTGCGCCTATTGGCTGCACCATTATATTAGGCCTAATGATTTTTAAGTGGAAATCTGGCCTTCTGATTTGCCACTGAAACAGAATGTTAGATCAAACGATTTGCAGTAGCTAATGAGGCTCCCGGAGACTGCCACACAGTTTTTGCACAATCTAGTTTGATGCTGGAAGATCGATTTCACACAGGATAAGTTCACTTTCAGCAGCACCAGCACTAGCGCAGGAGCAACCACAATGCACTGTGACACTGAACAAATCAGACCCTCTCCATTATATACCCCCCTCATTGCCCCTATCCATAATATACCCCATCACAGCCCTTCTCCATAATGTTCACCCTCACAGCCCCTCTCGATAATATACCCCCACACTGCCCCTCTCCACAATATACCCCCCTCACAGTTCCTTTACATAATAAACCACCCACAATGCCTCGCTCCATAATATACCCTTTCACAGGCCCTCTCCATAATATACCCCCCTCACAGTCCCTCCCCATAATATACCCTCACACTGCCTCTCTCCATAATATACCCCAACACTGCCCCTCTCAATAGTATTCCCCCTCACAGCCCTTCTATATAATAACCTCTCTGTGGAGACATGAGGGCCAGTGGGTCTGCTGGCCTGGTTGTCTTTAGAAATACCGCATGAACCAGGGCTCATCCTACTGAACATTCGTACACCTTTCCAGTATGCAGAATACTACTCAGACTACACAGTGTGAGGGTAACACAGTGTGGCAATATTTTATTGAACCACTAATGGTCAATAACATATAGTACATTCCCAGCAAATACAGAAGATAGTGCAAATTGCAGAGTCTGACCCCTCTGCTGGCTTGCCAGGAAATAGAACATCTGTGAGTTCAGGGCTTCCAGGAATAGCTACCCACAGAGAGGAGGAAGCGGCAAGCATAGAAGCTGACAAAGTCTATTGAGGTATGAGGCCAGGTGACCTGATTGTTCCAACCTGGGTTCTCCAAACGTCTCTATGGGTTCAGTGATGGGCAGTGGATCAAATTTGTAGTCATTCGGATGGAGCCAAATTTCCTTGTTGGCTGTCTTATAGAGGAGAGGGATTCCTTTTTATATCCACAGCTGTCCTTCAGAGCAGTATCCACAGGTTTGGGGGAGTTGGGAGGAGGTCATCTCTCACTTTTTGAGTGTTCAATTAACTTGTATGTTTTGTCCTTCAATGTTTGCAGAACAACAAGCTGAATGGACTGATACTACAGGTAGTAAGCAGGTATTTACCAAATTAACAAACATTGATTGTTCAATTAACTTGCACCTTTGTCACTCAAGGATAGCAGAACAATAAGCTGTGGGGGCTGATACAACAGGTAATCAGTAGTGATGAGTGAGGTTCACTAGCGGACACAGATAGAAAAGGGCCCCTGTGCAAGAACACTACATGTAAATTGCACTTGCTTTGGAGGTAGAAATGGGCCCCCTTACTTCTTGGGCCCCTGTGTGGCTGCACAGGTTGCACCAATCATATGTCCGCCCCTGGTGAGGTTGCTCTTACTCTATGATACTAGAATATTACTCAAGCATCTGGGTGCTCAGATGTGCTCGGCACTAGCCGAGCATTGGCTGGTGCACGGATTTAATGCTTGAATCCCTGCCTTGCTTATTTGTCACCTGTTACACAGTCACTGTAATGCCGCAGCCATCTTGGTAATGGTTTTACTGTGGCTGGCTGGCGGCATTATTAAATCAGAGGTTTTAAATAGACAGGTGCCACCATGCTCAGCATACTGACGCCATTGCATAGCTCAGGAACAGTTCTGATTGGAAGGAGAGAGTAGTTGTCTAGGCCTTTGTCCACAGTTTTAGGAATCAGAGTCCCCTAGTGGTGATACTTTGCTGAACCATCATACTAGAAGTCCTTCTAAGGGCTAATCTTGTGCTTTGCTGTTTCTATGCGATACTGTAATGGGCTAACTGGTGGAAGCAATGTGCTGTGATCCGAGGAGAGCTTGGACTGGCGTGACTAGGTGGCTATGCAAATCCAACCTCGGTGACGATACCATGATCTGAGGAGAGATGAGGGAGGCGGAACCAGGTGCTACTCCAGGACTAACCTCGGGTGTATGGCAGCTGACCTCCAGGGACAGGAGGCAGGAATGGCCAGGAATGGTAGACTTGGAAAACACTGACTGGCACAGGTGGGCATGACTGATAGGCAGGCAGGTGGGCACCATTGATAGGCAGGTGGGCATAGACAGGCAGGTATACTGGGATATGAGCACTGGGACCTGAGAACTTGGCATATTTTAGAAATAGACTAACAACATTGCACAGGTTCCTCCCATCAAGTGGAAGCACCTTAAATAATAAATACAATTAGCAATTTGTTTTTTTACAAAAAAATTAAAAAAGGGGGGGTGGGCACAGGGTTACCAATTATGGAAAACAGGTATAGCAATATTGGAATTTCAAACTTAAATTTTAATCTGCTATAATAGCAAGAGGTTAAAAACCAAAACTAGGCGCACAACATATAAAAACACCTGAAAATCAAGAACCAGGTAGTTAGTTCCAGTTACTTTACCAATTATTGCCAGTACAGTCAATGAAGTATTGGGGAAAGCAAAATACCTGCTAATTACATATATGCTCAGAGAAGGTCTAGGTGTATAAATATGGTTATACACAAATCAAGTGTCAAAAAACAGGTAAGTGATATGCATTATAACATAAGCACATATACAGTGCCTTACGAAAGTATTCGGTCCCCTGGAACTTTTCAACCTTTTCCCACATATCATGCTTCAAACATAAAGATACCAAATGTAAATTTTTGGTGAAGAATCAACAAGTGGTACACAATTGTGAAGTTGAATGAAATTTATTGGTTATTTTAAATTTTTGTGGAAATACTAAAACTGAAAAGTGGAACGTGCAATATTATTCAGCCCCTTTACTTTCAGTGCAGCAAACTCACTCCAGAAGTTCATTGTGGATCTCTGAATGATCCAAAGTTGTCCTAAATGACTACTGATGATAAATATAATCCACCTGTGTGTAATCAAGTCCCTGTATAAATGCACCTGCTCTGTGATAGTCTCAGGGATCTGTTTGAAGCACAGAGAGCATCATGAAGACCAAGGAACACAACAGGCAGGTCCGTGATACTGTTGTGGAGAAATTTAAAGCCGGATTTGGATACAAAATGATTTCCAAAACTTTAAACATCCCAAGGAGCACTGTGCAAGCGATCATATTGAAATAGGAGTATCATACCACTGCAAATCTACCAAGACCCGGCCGTCCCTCTAAACTTTCATCTGAAACAAGGAGAAGACTGATCAGAGATGCAACCAAGAGGCCCATGATTACTCTGGATCATCTGCAGAGATCTACAGCTGAGGTGGGACAGTCTGTCCATAGGACAACAATCAGTCGTACACTGCACAAATCTGGCCTTTGTGGAAGAATGGCAAGAAGAAAGCCATTTCTCAAAGATATCCATAAAAAGTGTTGCTTAAAGTTTGCAACAAGCCACCTGGGAGACACACCAAACATGTGGAAGAAGGTGCTCTGGTCAGATGAAACCAAAATCGAACTTTTTGGCAACAATGCCAAACAATATGTTTGGCGTAAAGGCAACACAGCTCATCACCCTGAACACACCATCCCCCCTGTCAAACATGGTGGTGAGCATCATGGTTTGGGCCTGCTTTTCTTCAGCAGGGACAGGGAGATGGTTAAAATTGATGGGAAGATGGATGGAGCCAAATACAGGACCATTCTTGAAGAAAACCTGTTGGAGTCTGCAAAAGACCTGAGACTGGGATAGAGATTTGTCTTCCAATAAGACAATGATCCCAAACATAAAGCAAAATCTACAATGGAATGGTTCACAAATAGACATATCCAGGTGTTAGAATGGCCAAGTCAAAGTCCAGATCTGAATTCAATCGAGAATCTGTGGAAAGAGCTGAAAACTGCTGTTCCCAAACAATCTCCATCCAACCTCACTGAGCTCGAGCTGGTTGCCAAGGAAGAATGGGCAAGAATTTCAGTATCTCGATGTACAAAACTGATAGAGACATACCCCAAGAGACATGCAGCTGCAATCGCAGCAAAAGGTGGCGCAACAAAGTATTAAGTTAAAGGGGCCAAACAATATTGCACGCCCCACTTTTCAGTTTTTGTATTTTCACAAAAATTTAAAATAACCAATAAATTTCGTTCAACTTCACAATTGTGTCCCACTTGTGTTAGGGTTCAAGTTCCCGCTGCTGCACAAGGGGAGTCTCAAACCAGTCCCGCTGCGGTCCCCCATTCATCTCCGGCCGCAGTGGAGCCTGCTCAGCAAAGACGTCGGTCCCAGCGTCTCGCCCGGTCTAATACTGTGCAAAGGCTTGCTGCTGCCCATCCAGGTTCTGCAATTGTACCAGTACTGGTCAGCAGCGAGCAGACGTCTTTAGGACTAAGTCCTGCGCTTCCCCTTCTGAGCATGCCCAGGGTAAGATCTCTCATTGGAGATCAGGGGTCACATGCTCAGGTACTGCAGCAGCTCCTATTGGTCCGCCAGGAAGGTCCTGAAACTACATGTGTTCTGGAACAGTTTCTCATTGCTCCTTTTCTGGCAGGTCCTGTAGTTGCTACTATAAAAGGGTTGCATGGCCTTGCGGCCATGGGCTAGCATCAATTGCATTATGTGCTTTGCGCCAGTGTGATCATGCACGCATGTGGTTAGGGCTCGGCCGAAATAACCCCCTAGAATACCGGCACATCCGGTGAGGAGATTCGTATGCACGTGTTCAGGGCTTGGCTGAAATAAGCCCCTAGAATACCGGCACATCCGGTGAGGAGATTCGTATGCACGTGTTCAGGGCTTGGCTGAAATAAGCCCCTAGAATACCGGCTTCTCCGTTGAGGAGTTGTTTGTTTGTGTTGCTGACTGCATGAAAACGGACTGCTATCCGCACAGCAGTTATCTGTGTAGCACTGTGGTGTTAACAGGACACAGTCACTATCTCGGCGGCTTTACCACAGCGACTCTGTGGTGTAACAGAGTTTGCTTATACAGCCATATAGTGCCACAGCATCTGCCTTTACCGCCATCTTACCAACAGCAGGCTCTGCCTGCACAGTGGACCCCGGGCTGCGAACGCACCCACTATTTATATTTATTTGGTGCGTTCCGCAGACCCTAACAACTTGTTGTTGATTCTTCACCAAAAATTTACATTTGGTATCTTTATGTTTGAAGCATGATATGTGGGAAAAGGTTGAAAAGTTCAAGGGGGCCGAATACTTTCGCAAGGCACTGTAGCTGCTATTATAGCCACTGATAACTCTGGGAGAGCAAGATACACTCTGTTTTCAATGCACCTAAAAGAAGTTTAGGTAGATAGATACAAGTGGTTAGAAAAAAAACAGATCTATTTTATCCAGCTCCTATAATGCCAATGGTGAGTGTAGTTCCTCACATTCCTGTTCAATGTAGTTGCTTCCAAAATATCATACGCACAGAAATAAATGGAACTTTCTCACCCACGGCTTCTGATTTCTCCAAATTATCAGGTATCAACCCTTTTGAGGCCCATCAGGATGCAGAGCAGATTCATGCCCATATCAAACATCCATTTTTTAATAGCCGTGTCAGGGATCCTATTAAGACAGAGAACACCTCCATTTCTTCGCTATTTGAGATTTATCAAGGGATCCAGTAGTCCGGTTGTAGGAGGTCTGTACACTCAGAGTACGGACCTCCCATGCCAATGGATCACCCTTCAGGGCAATGGGGTACTCAGTACCGGGCTGCTTCTTAAAGGGGAAGTGTCACAGCGGCAGTGAAAAAAATGTTTTTATTCTTCATTATTTGAATGAGGCCCTCCAGTTGTTGCCTTCTAGGGATAATCCACCTCATCATTTTCTCAACTCTTAGTTTTGGATCAAAACACTGCATCGAAAATTGCACCAAAAACTACATGAGTGAATCCAACGTAAGGTGATGAAAACCATAAATATTTTTGTTATACACATTTTACTGTAAATTGCCAAAGTTTGTCTATGTGATTTTTGCCTGACTAGCCTCAATATGTGTTATATGGGGTCTGTTCATGGGTAACATAGAAAAAATAAAAGCTTCTCATGTGACAATCATTCATCTACATTTCAGGAGGCTATACATATTGCCTAGGCATGTATATTATTTTTTTTCTATTTAGCAATAATAAGCACTCTCAATAGTTAAAAGGAAGCATGCTTGATTCATTAGAGAAGAAAAAAACAAATAAAGAAAAAATCTACTGACTTCTAAAGGTGCAGAGTGATATCAAAAAGGTCATGGTTCCTTGAATTTCTAACATGCAGAAATCATCCAGCAGTGCCATAGCACACAACCTGGAACAAACTGTTCAAATATATTTTAAAGAATATAAAACAAATATTATCTCATGACATTTGATAGATTTACAAAATAGCTACACAGCAAAGTAATCTAAATTCAATGAAAAGGTATATTTGGAATGGATACTGCACACTTTGTACAAAATACAGAAGTTATTGAACTGATTGCTGTAATGTCAGCAATTGTGCTGTTTTCATGTAGCAAAGCTCAGCAGTAGTATGCAATGGCCATGTTGAAAAACTGCATTGTTTTTATATGTTTCACTTCTACTTGGAGTAAAACTGTTGAAAATCAAGGTAAATCGGTTTTGCCTAGCAAAATTAACCACTCTGCACACTATTGATCTGCTTCTGCTTTGTGAACATCCAGGTTACTTCCAATAAGTGGCACTAGAGCAGAGGTGTATCTAGGCTTTCTGGCACCCGGGGCAAGAATTCGGTTTGGCGCTTCCCCCCAAAGCACACATGCGATTTGCACACTTAGTCATGTACCGACGAGCTGCTCTCCCTAATGCTCTCAATGTTCAGTGAAAAATTGAGAGAAGTAGGAAGAGAAGCTCGATGTCACAGGACCATAAGTATGAAAGTCGCATATGAGTGAAGTGTCCATGTGACGACTACTGGAACCTGCAGAGCTGAATCCTGACATTGCAGCTTCTAAATTCTCACAACGAATGCACTGCACACTTTTAGGATTCTCCCTTATCGGTGGCAAGAGTACACGGTCATGTCAGCACAAGCATGTGATTTATATACTTCTGGCCACATTCTGACTACACGTGCCCGGCCTCGCTCTGTTCATTTTCATTGAGTGAGGCCACACATGTCTAGTCAGCATGTTACCGCTTGTATGTAAATTACCGGCACGAGAAAATCCTAACAGCGTGCAGTGCGCACTGTGAGAATTCTGAAATTGACTAATTCTCATGTCTTTATTTGTTAGGAGCATTAAAGGGGTTGTCCAGGTTTGTGCTGAGTCTGCAGTCATTCTATGTGACTGCAGACTCAGCACAGACCTGGACAACCCCTTTAATGCTCCTAACAAATAAAGACATGAGAATTAGTCAATTTCACAAATAATATTTACATCCAGGTACCTTATAGATGACGTCGTCTCCTTTTCTTCATCTTGTCCAGACCCCATGATGAGTTTTCTCATCCACAGCCGTCTCTGCAGTTTTCCATCTTCTCCGCTCTTCTGCACCAACTCTCCACATGACGCCCTTAAAGACAGAAGAGTCATTATAATGCCCCTAAATAAAAATATCTGCAATATACTGTCATCTCACACTATTCCCCTCCCTCCTCACACTGTCTCCTGTTCAGCATACTGTCTCCTCATATATTTACCCCCTCACTCTCTATACTGTCTGCTCACACATACCCCTGACTCCCCATACTGTGTCTACACACATCCCATCACCCTCACTCCCCATATTGTGTCCACATACATTCACCCGTTCGCTCCCCATACTGTCTGCACCCATCCCCCATACTGTTTCCTCATACATGCCCTCATACATACATACTCTTCAGTACCCTCAAATCCCCCCACACATATTAAATGCCCTCATCCCCACTCCAAACCCCCCCATTCCCACTTCAAATCCCCCACACACATTAAGTACCCCCCATCCTCACTCCAAATCCCCCCAGACATAAAAGAACCCCCCATCCCCACTCCAAATCCCCTCCACATAAAATAACCCCCCATCCCCACTCCAAATCCCCCATACATAAAATAGCCCCATCCCCACTCCAAATCCCCCCACACATAAAAGAACCCCCATCCCCACTCCAAATCCCCCTCCACATAAAATAACCCCATCCCCACTCCAAATCCCCCCACACATAAAATAGCCCCATCCCCACTCCAAATCCCGCCACACATAAAGAACCCCCCATCCCCACTCCAAATCCCCCTCCACGTAAATAACCCCCCTTCCCCACTCCAAATCCCCCCACACATAAAAGAACCCCCATCCCCACTCCAAATCCCCCCACTCATAAAAGAACCCCCATCCCCACTCCAAATCCCCCCACACATAAAAGAACCCCCATCCCCACTCCAAATCCTCCCACACATAAAAGAACCCCATCCCCACTCCAAATCCCCCCCACACATAAAGTAACCCCCCATACACACACACACACATTATGTACCCCGCTAATGTTCTGTGGTTTTTCAGCTCCATAGTGGAGCACACTCACCACAAGTCTTCACCCTGCTGGGCGCCGCCGGCGAGTGACGTCAGCAGCGTGATCACATGACATGATCACGCTGCAGACGTCGCTCTGACCCGGCGGTCAGAGCTTCAATTGTACTGGCATCTGTATAGACGCCAGTGCAATTGATCCCTGGGAGCCAGCATTCAGCAGCTTCTCTGTGCCGGCTGTCAGCTTGACAGCCGGCACAGGGAACCGCCGACTCCCAGGCCGGGGGCGGCAGAATGCCGCCGCGGGGGAGACACTGCGGATCGCCGCATTAGGCGGCCCGACTGCGCCCCCCTGCCGGCTGCACCCAGGGCACATGCCCTGGCTGCCCCCCCCTGGATACACCCCTGCACTAGAGTTCAAGTCCTCTCCTTCTCTGAAGAGGCATTTTGCATATGAAAGTTAAAATCAGACTGAGGCCAGAGTCACACTAGCGAGAAATACGGACGAGTGCAATGAGAGAAAAAATCGCATTGCACTCGGACCAATGTTAATCTATGGGGCAGCTCCTATCAGCCGATTATTTTTTCAGCCGTTATATACGGGCTGAGAAAATCGCAGCATGCTGCGATTGTCATCGTATTACGCCTATGCAAGTCTATGGAAGCAAGAAAAATACAGATTACACACAGACCACATGTGTGACTTGCGAGAAATACGCACAGGTGTCCTTTAGAAAAGCCAGCAATTCAGTGCGCTATACTGTAAAATCACACTAACATGTTTAATAAAGAATGGAAAGAATAGATATATACACATAGAAGATCCCCAACTCCCATCGGGACTACAAGATACCAGGTACCTTCAGCTGCATCACATCTAATGTGGTGTACCTAATTATATGTACTAAATGTCCAACTGGGGGTCTGTATGTGGGAGAGACCGAGCAAAAACTGAGAACAAGGATGAATTCTCATTGCCGCACAATAAGAGAAAAAAAAAGAATGGATCTACCTGTGGCAAAACATTTTTCTTCCCCTGGTCATAGCATGTGGGATATGAAATTACTTGTATTGAAAGGTAGCTTCACATCTCAAAGACACAGAAGAGTTTGCGAATACAAACTGATGGTGACCTTTGACACTCTTAATGCTGGAATGAACCTGTCACACGGATTTATGACGTTTTACATCAGTTAAGGAATTTACTCCAAAGACCCTGTGAAAACATCACAAAACATTACCAGACCCCAATCAGAGGGCAATAAAACTTTCACACTCCTTATCTATGAACTGTTCCAATATTTATGTTCATCTCTATCTCCCATAATGACAGTTCTGCTTTACGTCACTTGTCTTACCTATTGCATTTTTTTTTCTGTGCTGTGTGGTGTATAAATATGTGATTCTTCAGATTTTGTATTAGTCTTTGCCTGATGAAGAGACCTGAGTAGTCTCGAAAGCTTGCAATTTGTTACCATCTTTTCAGTTAGCCATTAAAAGGTATCAACCACTGAGGACTCTCAACTCTAAATATTTTTCTACACATAGAATACATATATATTATATATATATATATATATACACATGTCATTGTGACACATATATATATATTTATAGTTCATACACTTCTGCATAGCATAATAGCCGCTAAATCAATTGACGGCTTCTGTAAAATCATTACAGAACCCGACATGAAATGACAGAGAAATATGTCACATAAAATAGTATCTAAATAACATTTCCCACATGTCTACTTTACATCAACACAGTTTTGGAAACAAAATTTTTTTTGTTAGGAAGTTATAAGGGTTAAAAGTTGACCAGCGATTTCTCATTTTTACAGCAAAATTTACAAAACCATTTTTTTTAGTGACCACCTCACATTTGAAGTCACTTTGAGGGGTCTATATGGCAGAAAATACCCAAAAGTGACAACATTCTGAAAACTGTACCCCTCAATGTACTCAAAACCACATTCAAGAAGTTTATTAACCCTTGAGGTGCTTCACAGGAGCTGAAGCAACGTGGAAGGAAAAAATGAACTTTTAACTTTTTAGTCACAAAAATGATTTTTACAAACATTTTTTTTAATTTTCACAAGGGTAAAAGGAGAAAATGGACAGATAAAGTTGTTGTGCAATTTCTTCTGAATACACCAATACCCCATATGTGGGGGAAAACCACTGTTTGGGTGCATGGTAGAGCTTGTAAGGGAAGGAGCGCAGTTTGACTTTTTCAAACCAAAATTGGCTGGAATTGAGATTGAACGCCATGTCGCATTTGGAGAGCCCCTGATGCGTCTAAACAGTGGAAACCCCCACAAGTGACACCATTTTGGAAACTAGACCCCCTAAGGAACTTATCTAGATCTGTTGTGAGCACTTTGAACCCCCAAGTGTTTTACAAAAGTTTATAATGCCTGGGTGTGAAAAAAAAATCAGCAAAAATTATTTTTTAGTCCCCAATTTTTGATTTTTCCCAAGGAAATTGGACCCCAAAGGTTGTTGTCCAATTTGTCCTGAGTACGCTGATACCCCATATGTGGGGGTTAAAAACTGTTTGGGCGCACGGCAGGGCTTGGAAAGGAAGTAATAACATTTTGGAAAGCATACGTTGATGGGTGTCATGTTTGCAGAGCCCTAGATGTGCCTAAACAGTAGAAACCCCCCACAAGTGACCCCATTTTGGAAACTAGACCCCTTAAGGAACTTATCTAGATCTGTGGTGAGCACTTTGAACCCCCAATTGCTTCACACAAGTTTATAATGCCCGGGCATGAAAATAAAAAAATCCTATTTTTTTCCCCACAAAAATGATCTTTTAGTCACCAATTTTTTATTTTCCCAAGGGTAACAGGAGAAATTGGACCACAAATGTTGTTGTCCAATTTGTCCTGAGTACAGTAGTTTTGGAAACTAGACCCCCTAAGGAACTTATCTAGATCTGTGGTGACCAATTTGAACCCCCAAGTGCTTCACACAAGATTATAACGTAGAGCCGTAAAATTAAAAAATAATATTTTTTCCACAAAAATGATCATTTCACCCCAATTTTTAATTTCCCAAGGGAAAGAAGACCGCAAAATTTATTGTGCAATTTGTCCTGTGTACGCTGATACCACATATGTGGGAGAAAACTACTGTATGGGCACACGTCGGGGCTCGGAAGGGAAGTAGTGACGTTTTGGATTGCAGACTTTGATGGAATGGTGTGCAGGCATCATGTTGCGTTTGGAAAGGGGTATGTGTGGGGGTAAACCACTGTTTGGGTGCATGGCAGAGCTTTGAAGGGAAGGAGCGCCGTTTGACTTTTTCAACGCAGATTTGGCTGGACGCCATGTCGTGTTTGGAGAGCCCCTGATGTGCATAAACAGTGGAAACCCCCACAAATGACACCATTTTGGAAACTAGACCCCTCAAGGAACTTATCTAGATGTGTGGTGAGCACTTTGAACCCCCAGGTGCTTCACTGAAGTTTATAACGCCAGAGCATGAAAATAAAAAAATCATATTTTTTCCACAAACATGATCTTTTCGTCCCAAATTTTTTATTTTCCCAAGGGTAACAGGAGAAATTGGACCCCAAAAGTTGTTGTCCAATTTGTCCTGAGTACGCTGATACCCCATATGTGGGAGAAAACTACTGTATGGGCACATGTCGGGACTCGGAAGGAAAGTAGTGACGTTTTGGATTGCAGACTTTGATGGAATGGTCTGCGGGCGTCATGTTGCGTTTGGAGAGCCCCTGATGTGCCTAAACAGTGGAAACCCCCCACAAGTGACCCCATTTTGGAAAATAGACCCCCAAGGAATTTATCTAGATGTGTGGTGAACACATTGTACCCACAAGTGCTTCACAGAAGTTTATAACGTACAGCCGTAAAAATAAAAATCGTTTTTTTTCTTTTACAAAAACGATTTTTTTTTTTACCCCCAATATTTTATTTTTACAAGGGTAACAGAAGAAATTGGACCTCAAAAGTTGTTCAATTTGTCCTGAGTGCGCTGATAACCCATATGTGGGAGAAAACTACTGTATGGGCACACGTCGTGGCTCGGAAGGGAAGTAGTAACGTTTTGGATTGCAGACTTTGATGGAATGGTGCGGGCATCATGTCGCGTTTGGAGAGCCCCTTATGTGCCTAAACAGTGGAAACCCCCACAAGTGACCACATTTTGGAAAATAGACCCCCAAGGGATTTATCCAGATGTGTGGTGAGTACTATGATCCCCCAATTGCTTCACAGAAGTTTTTAACACACAGCCGTAAAAGCAAAAAAATCATTTTTTTTTTACAAAAATGATTTCTTCACCACCATTATTTTATTTTCACAAGAGTAACAAGAGAAATTGGACCCCAAAAGTTGTTGTCCAATTTGTCCTGAGTATGCTGATACTCTATATGTGGGCGAAAACTACTGTATGGTCACACGTCGGGGGCTCGGAAGGGAAGTAGTGAGGTTTTGGATTGCAGACTTTGATGGAATGGTCTGCGGGCGTCATGTCGCGTTTGGAGAGCCCCTGATGTGCCTAAACATTGGAAACCCCCACAAGTGACACCATTTTGTAAACAACACCACCAAAGGAACTTATCTAGATGTGTGGGGAGAACTTTGAACCCTCAAGTGCTTCACAGAAGTTTATAACGTAGAGCCATAAAAATAAAAAAATCATAATTTTTTTCCACAATAATGATATTTTTGCCCCCAATTTTTTATTTTCCCAAGGGTAACAGAAGAAATTGGACCCCAAGAGTTATTGTGCAATTTGTCCTGAGTACGCTGATACCCCATATGTGGGGGTAAACTACTGTTTGGGCACATGGCAGAGCTCAGAAGGGAAGGCGCACTGTTTGACTTTTTCAACGCAGAATCGGCTGGAATTGAGATCAGACGCCATGTCACATTTGGAGAGCCCCTGATGTGCCTAAACAGTGGAAACCCCCCAATTCTAACTCCAACCGTAACCCCAACACACCCCTAACCCTAGTCCCAACCCTATCCATAACCCTAACCACAAACCTAACCCAAACACACCCGTAACCCTAATACCAACCCTAACCATAATTCTAACTTTAGCCCAACCCGAACCCTAACTTTAGCCCCAACCCTAACCCTAATGGGAAAATGGAAATAAATACATTTTTTAAATTTTATTATTTTTCCCTAACTAAGGGGGTGGTAAAGGGGGGTTTGATTTACTATTTATAGCAGGTTTTTATGCTTGGCAGCTGTCATACGCTAAAAGACGCTTTTTATTGCAAAAATAGTTTTTGCATCACCACATTTTGAGAGCTATAATTTTTGCATATTTTGGCCCACAGAGTCATGTGATGTTTTTTTTTAATTGCGAGATGAGTTGACGTTTTTATTGGTACCATTTTTGGGCACATGACATTTTTTGATCGCTTTTTATTACGATTTTTGGGAGGTTAGAATAAACAAAAATCAGCAATTCATGAATTTCTTTTGGGGGGCGTTTATACCGTTCCGCGTGTGGTAAAATTGATAATGTAGTTTTATTCTTCGGGTTAGTACGATTAAAGCGATACCTCATTTATATCATTTTTTATGTTTTGGCGCTTTTATACAATAAAAACAATTTATTTAAAAAACAATTATTTTTGCATCGCTTTATTCTGCGAGCTATAACTTTTTTATGTTTTCGCTGATGATGTATGCGGCTTGTTTTTTGCGGGACAAGATGAAGTTTTCAGCGGTACCATGTTTATTTATATCCGTCTTTTTGATCGCGTGTTATTCCACTTTTTGTTTGGCGATATGATGATAAAGCATTGTTTTTTGCTTTGTTTTTTTTTTAAGGGATTCACTAAAGGGGTTAACTAGTGGGACAGTTTTATAGGACGGGTCATTACGGACGCGGCGATACCAAATATGTGTACTTTTTTTGTTTGTTTTTTAATTTACATAAAGAAATTAATTTATTGGGGAATATTTTTTTTCTTTATTTGGGGATTTTTTAAAATTGTTTTTACAGTTGTTTATTTTATTTTTTTTTACATTTTTACATTGTCCCAGGGTGAGACATCACTGTATAATGTCAGATCGCTGGTTTGACAGTTTGCTTAGCACTTTGTCAGACCAGCGATCTGACAGGCACTGCAGCAGGCTTTCTCAGCGCCTGCTCTCAGCAGGCACTGAGGAAGCCGCCTCCCTACAGGACCCGGAAGGACCCCGCGGCCATCTTGGATCTGGGCTCCTGCAGGGAGGAGGCCCTTGGAACAGCGCGATCGCATCACACTGCTCTGAGGGTCTCAGGGAAGCACGCAGGGAGCCCTCTCCCTGCTCGATGCTTCCCTGTGCCCCCAGTACACTGCAATCATGTTTGATCGCAGTGTGCCAGGGGATAATGTGCTGGGAGCAGTCCGTGACCGCTCCTGGCACATAGTGCGGGGTGTCAGCTGTTATAATCAGCTGACATCCGGCCGCGATCAGCCGCACTCCCCCCCGGGAGCGCGTCCGATCGCATGTGACGTACTATCCCGTACATGGTCATACTGGCCCAGGTACCATGAATGGGATAGTACGTCCGATGGCAGAAAGGGGTTAAAAACAGTAGCAAGAAGAAGAGGAGATGCTACACAATGGTAGACATGGCCTTGTCCCAATTTCTTTTAGATGTGTTGCTTCCAACAATTTTTTTTAATTATGATTTAATTTTTTTAAATGAAAGGGGCAGATGTTTAATTTTCATCTTATGATCTACAGTGGGGGAAAAAGTATTTAGTCAGCCACCAATTGTGCAAGTTCTCCCACTTAAAAAGATGAGAGAGGCCTGTAATTGACATCATAGATAGACCACAAGTATGGGAGTCAAAATGAGAAAACAAATCCTGAAAATCACCTTGTCTGATCTGGCAAAATTTATTTTGTAAATTATTGTGTAAAATAAGTATTTGGTCACCTAAAAACATGCAAGATTTCTGGCTCTCACAGACCTGTAACTTCTTCTTTAAGAGGCTCCTCTGTCCTCCACTCATTACTTGTAGTAATGGCACCTGTTTGAACTTGTATAAAATACACCTATCCACAACCTCAAACAGTCACACTTCAAAATCCACTATGGTGAAGACCAAAGAGCTGTCGAAGGACACCAGAAACAAAATTGTAGCCATGCTTTTTTCCCACACTGTATGTTTCATGTTCTATTGTGAAGACAATGTAGCTAGAAGAGATTTCCAGATCACTGCATTTTTTATTTCTTTACATTTTACAGTGTCCCAATTTTTCGTGGGTTGCATGAACTGCAGATTCAGGGCACATTAACAAATTGGCTAATTTGTTGCAGAAATTTATGTGACTTCCAGGAATCCAAATGTGCACTCCAGGCTCAAACCAATTTCAAATACCTCATTGAAGGATTATTCATTAAGGGGTTATAGTGATCAATCACAATCGTACTCAGCTATTTCTATCAGTCCAATAGATAATGAATGGTAAGGTAGCACACATGCACACCTTCCATTCCATTAAAGCAAAGGACATAGGACCCCCATTATTGTGATCAGTGGAAGTCTCAGTGTTGGCATCTTCAGCAATCAGACAATTATTGTCTATACTTTGTTTAGTTGGTAAGTTGCATTTTTGTAGGCTGTTTCAATAGAAGGGATTCCTCCAATCAAGATCCTTATTAATCAGCCATAATGAAGAACAACTGCAAAATTGTGTCTGTCTCTCTGTAGACCCATTATATCCATGCCTCTAATGGACAACCCACTGATTTTAAGGGGCACTGTGTATCATTCTATACAGAAAGTAGACTTTTGTGGCCAGATGCTGAAAACATCACAAAAATCCCCCTCCCTGGAGGACACTGAGCACCTTGTCGTTAGCATTCAAGTGGGTTGATAACAAAATGGACTCTAACTTTATATGTATCACTCTGTTATCTTCTGGATCGCTATATAATAAAACGGTTTCCATGGGTTTCTGCTAACCATGTTGGTGGAAATAACATCTTCTTACTGAAGTAGTGTTACTACTGTGACAAGTTCTACTTTTGAATTACATTATTAATTTAATCATGTAATGCAACGGAATGCCGGAAAAAAAATTCCAAGTGCATTGAAATTGAGAAAGAGTGCAATTCCACAATTGTATTTTAATTAACATGTTCACTATACACTAAAACTGACCTGGTGATATGATTCTCTAAGTCAGTACGATTATGCTGATACCAAACATGTGTAGGTTTATTTTATTTAAGTGGTGAAGCAAAATTTGGAATTTGTAAAAAAAAAAAAAAGAAAAAAAAATGTTGCTTGTGTCACCATTTTCCAAGACCCAGAAATATGGGGCCATGTGAGGGCTTATTTTTTGCTCCCTAAGCTGATGTTTTTACTAAAACTATCTTGGGGTAGATACAATGTTTTGAACGCCTCTTATTGTATTTCATTGCAATGTTGCAGCATCGAAAGAATCCTAATCTTTTTCTCGTTATGTTTACTGATCAGATTAGTTTATTTTATATTTCGATAGATTGGACATTTACAAAAAGAGCTATACCAAATATGTTCATTTTTTATTTTTTTATTGTTTTCTCTTAAATTGGTCAAAAAAGAGTGATTTGAACATTAGTATTTTTTTATTTTTTCAAAAACTTTTTTTTACTTTTTACTGTACTTTACCCCTTTACCTCCGAGGGTGGTTTGCATGTTAATGACCGATCCAATTTTTATAATTCTGACCTCTGTCTCTAGAATGCTTTAACGGATCCCACTGATTCTGAGACTGTTTTTTCGTGACATAATGTACTTCACGATATTGGTAACATTTCTTCGAAATAATTTGCATTTATTTGTGTAAAAAATGGAAATTTGTCTAAAATTTTGAAAATTTAGCAATTTTTAAACTTTGAATTTTTATGCCCTTAAATCAGAGAAATATGTCACACAAAATAGCTAATAATTAATATTTCCCACATGTCTACTTTACATCAGCACAATTCTTTAAACATTTTTTTTTCATTACCAATTTAAAAGTTAACCAGCGATTTCTCATTTTTACAACAAAATTTACAAAACCATTTTTTTTAGGGACCACATGACATTTGAAGACACTTTGAACGGCCTATATGATAGAAAATACCCAAAAGTGACACCATTTTAAAAACTACACCCCCTTAAGCTGATTAAACACATTCAAGAAGTTTATTAACCCTTCAGGTGCTTCACAGGAATTAATGGAATGTGAAAGGAAAAAAATGTACATTTAACTTTTTTCACTGAAATTTAACTTTAGACTAATTTTTTTTTATTTTTTCCTAGGGTAACCAGAGAAATTGGACCACCAAGTGCTTCACAGAAGTTTATAATGTAGAGCCCTGAAAATAAAAATAATTTTTTCCACAAAAATGATCTTTCAGCCCCCAATTTTTTTTTCCATGGGAACTGGAGAAATTGGACCCCATAAGTTGTTGTTTGGGCGCATGGCAGAGCTCGTAAGGGAAGGAGCGCCGTTTGACTTTTTCAACGCAAAATTAGCTGGAATTGAAATTAGACGCCATGTCGCGTTTGGAGAGACCCTGATGTGCCTAAACAGTGGAAACCCCCCACAAGTGACCCAATTGTGGAAACTATGCCCCCTAAGGAACTTATCTAGATGTGTGGTGAGCTCTTTGAACCCCCAAGTGCTTCACAGAAGTTTATAACGTAAAGCTGTAAAGCTGTGAAAATAAAAAATAAATTTTTTAAACAAAAATGATCTTTGAGCACCCATTTTTTATTTTACCAAGCGTAACTAGAAATTGGATCACAAAAGTTGTTGTGCAATTTGTCCTGAGTACGCTGATAACCCATATGTGGGGGAAACCACTGTTTGGGCGCACGGAAGAGCTCGGAAGCAAAGGAGCGCTGTTTGACTTTTGCAACGCAAAATTGGCTTGAATTGAGATCAGATGCCATGTAGCATCTGGTAGAAACCCCCCCAAGTGACCCCAGTTTGGAAACTAGACCCTTTAAGGAAATGATCTAGATGTGTCCAAACAGTGGCAATGCCCAACTACTGCTTCCTGGTATGTGAATTTTATAATGTAGTGGCATACGTGAGTTGTGTAGTTTTTGTGAGGTTGTCATACATCAGTTGGGTAAGTCAGAAATTAATTTAGTAGTCCATGGATGTATGATACAGTCTGAAGAATTCTTTCATACACAGGCCAGGTTTATTGGGGCAGGTGTCGCATTGATAAATGGTTTCCTTGAGTATTCCCATTCTGTAACACACTCTGCACCTCTTTTGCAACTTTCTTTTTTCTCCACTTTGAAGGACCTCCCAGGGAAATGTTGGCCTTGTACGATATGAGCACCTTCTGTTCTGGAAATAGTGGGGCCCGCTCCTTACTGATCTTCAAAGATTAAGGCCGTGATCACTATCTCCTGGAACTGAAGGTATGACATAGCGGTCTGGCCTGCACATCGTGACAGCAGGAAAGCGTTGAGCATTGCCATCTGTACGATGTGCAAGGCCAGCTTCTTGTACCACACCTTGGTCTTTCTAAAAGCACAGTACTGCAGGAGGACTTGATCAGAGAGACCAACACCCACCATGGTTTTGTTGTACCCCAGTACACAGTCCGGTTTGCAGACCTGTGTAGAGGTACCTCGTACAGTGCTGAGGGTGCTGCGATTACCATATATGGTGGTCAAGAAAAAAACATCCCTCTTGTACTTGTACTTGACCACCATTAGGGGTCGCTACATTGGGCTCTGCTGTCACCCCTTCTGAGCATCTGCACAACTAGCATTTTTGGGAAGCCTCTCTGATTTTGCAGACAGTACCGCAGGCTGCGGTACCTCGTGCAGAGAGGGACTTGAAGAGTGGGATGTTGGTATAAAAGTTATCCAGGTACAAGTGATAATGTTTATTCAGCAGTGGGTGAACCAGATCCCACACAATTTTCCCACTCACTCCCAGAACAGGGGGGCACTCAAGGGGTTCAATCCTGGTGTCCTTCCCATCATAAACTTTAAACCTGTGGGTGTACCCTGAGGTACTGTCACACAGCTTATAGAGCTTAATTCCTTACCTGACCCTCTTACTGGGCAGGTATTGCCGGAATTTGAGCCTTCTCTAGAAATGAATTAGGGACTCATCCACACAGATGTTCCTTTGGGTCACGTACACTTCAGCAAACTTTTTGTTGAAGTGTTCGATAACCAGCTGAACTTTGAATTGACGGTCAAAGTTGGGGTCATCTCAGGGAGGACACCATGCATTATCATTATAATGCAGGAATTTCTGGATGGCCTCAAAACGTGTCCGGGCCATGACCATTCGGAACACTGGAGTGTTGTATAAAACATCAACACTCCAATATTGCCGAACTTCTGGCTTCTTCAGGATGCCTATGTGAAGGACCAGGCCCCAAACCTGCATAATTTCAACTGCATCTACAGGAGTCCAGTTAGAAAATGATGAATCGCAGTTTTGTGCCAAAAATTGATGAGAGTACAAATTAGTTTGGCCCACCATGAGGTTAACAAAATCCTCAGAGAAAAAGAGTTTGAAAATGTCTATTTCTGTGAAGCTTATGGTCTCAAACCTGATTCCTTACTGTGCCAGAAACTCAGGAATCAGTGACTCATAATTTTCGGGGGGCTAGGTCCATACGAGGTCAGTAATAGGGTGCGCTGGTTCATCTTCTGGAACAGGGGCGCTGCTTCATCTTTTGTCCTGGGACATCTTCGCGGCAGATCGGCAGCACCTGAGGAGGAAGAGGGGGAGGACAAGTCTGAAAAATAAAGAAAGGTGGGATCCTCTCCCTCGCTATCAGTGTTGGAGGCAAGGAAAGCATATGCCTCCTCCACTGAATAGCATTTTTTTATGTATGTGGTCTTTGTGTCAGTACTTTATTTAGTTGTGTGTGTGAGAAACTGCTTGGTGTAAACTTTTTTATTTGAAAAGAAAAAAAGTCACTGAAAAGAAAAGTGTAAAACAGCGGGTACGAGTGCTAAGTGAACTATGTCACTAACAACACTCGGCGGCTGCTGGATATGTGCACAGAGGTGGTGCAAAGGGGGTGAAAAAGAAAAATGTGTAAAACAGCAGGCACTAGTTCTGAGAAGTGAACTGCATCACTAAATAAAGCTCGGCAGGTGCTGGGTGTGCACAAGGAGGTGGCACAAAGGGGGGGTGAAAAAGAAAAGTGGAAAACAGCGGGCATGAGTGCTGATGAGTTAACTGTGTCACTAATCAACATTTGGTGGCTGCTGGATGTGCGCACAGAGATGGCGCTAAGGGGAGGTGGGGAGGTAAAAAGAGAGTTGAAGGGGGATTGGGGTGGATAAGGAGAGGAGAGAGATCAGGTGACAAGCGCTCTTCCAGTGACATCATCAGGAGGAGCTGGGCAGTGCACACTTCCCCGTTCAAATCTCAACATGCGTTCCATGGTGGAACGCATAAGGGAGGGAGACCCAGAGACAAGGTAGTGTATAAAAGCATTACCATTGTCTAAGATGTCAAAAACTGCTATCGATGAGTGGGTAATGATGGAAGACTCTGGCAGAGCAGATGTCCCATCAGGACAACCCCTGGTGCACTTCAGTTGGGGAATTAATAATCACAGTGTAAGCATGTAGAGCTTTCCTTATCTTTAAGTTCCCTTTCTGAACAAATAGTGTTACACTCTATATATTTTAGGACAGGGAAGTTTGCACCACTTCAGTATCAGCACCTAAAAAGGATTGCATGAAAGCTTCAGGGAAGCTTAGCAGGTGTGCCGCTGCAGCATCAAATTACCTGCAACATGGGGAAACAGTTATGTGAAAACCGCACTTCCAAGATCATCAGGGAGGAGCAATCATCTTTTCTCACAGACATGAGATCCATGATTAGAGAATAAGTACAAGTGTCTCTCTCTGGTTTCCTTTCCCCGCATACATCTCAGCCTAGTCGTCATCCTTTCCCCGCATACATCTCAGCCTAGTCCTCATACTAAAAGATAAAGATGGGAGATGGAGTTGAGTTCTGAGTAAGAATTACTCTCGTTTAGATCGGAACAGGAGGAGGAAGGAGAAATAGCCTCAGATCCTGAAGAAGAGGTGAAAAAATACTTCTCATCTGAAAATACAGGTGAATTCCTGCGAGAAGTCAGGAATAACATGCAGGTAGAAGAAGCCCAGAAGTCTTATTCTATAGAGGATAAGATGTTCTGGTAACTAAAATCTCATAGTCTTTCAGCTAAACAACCACCATGATTATGGAAGAATGAGAGGATGCAGAGAAAAGAATAGAAAAATATTTAGATTTGAGAGTCCTCAGTGGTTGATACCTTTTAATGGCTAACTGAAAAGATGGTAACAAATTGCAAGCTTTCGAGACTACTCAGGTCTCTTCATCAGGCTAGGACTAATACAAAATCTGAAGAATCACATATTTATACACAACAGGACACAGGAATAATGCAATAGGTAGGACAAGTGACGTGAAGCAGAACTGTCATTATGGCAGAGGGATGAACATAAATATTGGAACAGTTCATAGATAAGGAGTGTGAAAGTTTTATTACCCTCTGATTGGAGTCTGCTATTGTGTTTTGATGCCCTAGAAGGTCAGAGAAGCAGATTCCTTAATTGATATAGAAAGACAAAATGGAGAAAATAATAGTAATTCCTCGCCGTGACTTTAGACTCCGTCAGCGCTTTGAGCTAGAAGACATAAAACCCTGGGAAGAGATTCTGAAGATAGATGTCCCGGTTAGTGTTGAGCGATACTGCTCGATATCTAAAAATATCGGATCGGAATGGTATCGCCGATATCACTAAAATATCGGCGATACCCGATACCGATACCTGAAGTCCAATGTAAGTCTATGGGAACCAAATATCGACATTAAAAAAAAAACATTCTTGCCTTGTTGGTTAATTGTACATGAAGGAAAACAACAAAGAGTAATGTAGAATGTATTGGGGGAGGTTGAGGAGACAATAAAGGCATACATGTTTAACCCAATGCATTGGAATAGCATTAATATATTTTTTTTTGGAAATACGTTTGGATTGACGAACAAATTGACAATGTTGTTAACCTTTTTTCTATTTTGGCAAATATGTATGTTTCACAACTTCCATGCTCTTCACCTTTTTAACTTTTGCCAGTGCCACACTTTCTCCTTCATAATCTTCAGCAGCATCATCTTTCTCATCAAGTTATTCTTCATCTTCACCTTCTTAATCTTCTTCTTAAACTTCTTGCTATTCATGTTTTTGTTTACATTACTCATATTGTTATTATTAAACTATTAATCTTCTTCATATTCAAATTCTTCATCTTCTTCCTCTTCATCTTCTTCATCATATTCTTATTTGTGACAGAGATTCCTGTACTTGTAATCTGTAAAAGTATGAATTTTTCATTCTTCCGTTCTTGCTGTCACAAAAGATTTAAATTACAACAGTATTTGTCCGTGTTCAGTTTAGCCTGCAGCAGCAGGCATTTTCCAGGGGCACCACGAGGAGGAACGGACTCACCCCCATACACTGCTTAGTCTTCTTCTGCTTAGAATTTAGAGCATATATTTTGCTCTTCATTTTGGTCTTATACTTCATGTTCTTCTGCTTTTTGATCTTCTGCTTATTGTTCTTCTGTCTGTTGTTCTGTATCTTGTAGTTTGTCTTAACTTTCTTTGTCCTGTTGGTGATCTTCTTCAGGGTAATCTTTTATTTTTTCTTTGTGATGGTGTTCAGGCTGGTTGGCTTCATGCTCGTCGTCCTTGTTGTCGTCATCTTCTTCTGGGTGGTCTTTAAGGTCGTCTAATTTCAGAGAACCAGCTGACGTTACTGGAACCCGGACGGGTATCAGATGGAACAAGAGACAATGGAAGTAACGAGGACCAGCTGACTGTGCTGGAACCCGGAAGGGCAGCAGAAGGAAAAGAGGCAATGTCACAACCGAGTACCAGCTGACGTTACTGTGACACGGTTACTAAGCAGGAGGTACCTGTGCTCCAAAGCACTACCAAGGACCAGCAGACGTTGCTGGAACTCGTATACGGAGATGGAGGAACCTAGGCCAAAGGCACTGGGGAGAACCAGTTGACGGTACTGGACCCCGGACGGGTAGCAGAAGGAAAAGAGGCAATGTCACAACCGAGTACCAGCTGACGTTACTGTGACACGGTTACTAAGCAGGAGGTACCTGTGCTCCAAAGCACTACCAAGGACCAGCAGACGTTGCTGGAACTCGTATACGGAGATGGAGGCACCTAGGCCAAAGGCACTGGGGAGAACCAGTTGACGGTACTGGACCCCGGACGGGTAGCAGAACACACCCATGAAAATGTAAGTTGACAGGACGCAAGCCGTCCGCAGTTACCGAATCACACAGTCCTACAGTGGGTGCTTGTCCTATTGTCACAATGGAAACAGCCTTTATTTACATATCCCACAGCACACCTAAACTAAAGGCACCATAGAGTCGGCTAACCCGAATGCAACACGACAGCACAACTTATTGGAGGATAATTGACGTTCACACTGCCAGGAAACAGCTGTCGTGCTGTAACCAGGCTGGCCAGGAGTCAGTACCCCTGCCAATTACTTACGAGCAACAAATGGCGGTGTTGTAGCCCAGGGAGTAGAGTTCAGGTGGTAGAAAGATGAACATAACAGGAGACATGGAAAACGTTGCCAAACAGTTATTTAATCTTAAAACGGACAGGCAAATTCAGGTGATATCCATGCCTTGTTCATTTTCAGAAAAGTAAGCCGGTCTACATTCTCTGGTGGGTACGTCACATATGATGCGATGTTCAGGAAGGCGAAATCGGCGTTGCAGAGCAGCAATGCGCGATCTGGCTATGCTGGAACGTCGCAAGTGAGCGCACTCTAGGCGGACCTTCTGCAGCAGTCCAGCAAGATCCGGATAGTCCCTCAAAAACCTCTGCACGACCAAGTTGAGCACATGTGCCAGACATGGTATGTGAGTAAGGTTGCCAAGGCCCAGAGCTGCCACCAGATTTCGGCCATTGTCACACACTACCAAGCCTGGCTGGAGATTCGCAGGCAAAAACCACACGTCGCTCTCCTGCTTGATGGCATTCCATACCTCCTGCGCTGTGTGGCTTAGATTCCCCATTGAAATCATTTTCAGGACGGCCTGTTGACGTTTGGCCACGGCTGTGCTCATATCGGTCGCAACAGGTAAGCATTCACGGGTCCATGTGGAGGTATACCGTGACGGCTCGTGCAGCGATGATTCTGAGGAACTGGAGTAGGAGGAGGAATCAATGTGTACAGACTGGATTCCTGCAATCCTTGGAGTTGGCAGAACACGTACAGCGCCACTGGCAAGATCTGTACCCGGCTCCACAACATTGACCCAATGGGCAGTGAGGGAAAGGTATCGTCCCTGGCCATGGGTACTGGTCCACGCATCGGTGGTCAGGTGGACCCTGCTACTGACGGCGTTTAGTAGCGCATGTTTAATGTTTCCCTCGACATGTTTTTGCAGAGCAGGGACGGCTTGCCTGCTGAAATAAAATCGGCTTGGCACATTATATTGTAGGACTGCCAATGCCATTAAGTTCCTGAAACTGTCAGTCTCCACCAGCCTGAATGATAGCATTTCAAGGGACAGGAGTTTTGCAATGCCAGCATTCAGAGCCTGTGCTCGTGGATGGTTTGCCGAGTATGGCAGTCTTTTATCCCATGCCTGTGGTACCGATGGCTGTTTTGTGGCCTGGGAGTGTGACGATGACTGTGAACTTGCTGCTATGGGTGGAATAACAGTTTGTCTATGGACAACAGTGACCGAGGTTTTTCCATGGAGATCCTGTGAGGAAGCCGAACCAGGTGTGTGTGAGCTGGAGGTAGAGGCTCCAACACGACCTGAAGATGTAGGTGCTGCTGTAGGTTGGCCTACATCTCCAGTGTGTCTTTGTAACTCAGCTACGTGCTTTGTCCGTACATGTTTCCACATATTTGTGGTATTCAGGTTACTGATATTTTTACCTCTTTTAACTTTTTGCTTACACAGCTTGCATTTAACATAGCAAATATCATCTACAAGTCTGTCAAAAAAGGACCACGCAGTGCAAGTCATGGGAGCGCCAATTTTGACATTTCTAAGAGAACTGCTCCCAACAGGTGCCAAACTGGAGGCTACAGGCAAGCGAATCTGCAGCCTACCTCTCCCTCCTCTTTGTACCGTTGGGCCAATCTCTTCCTCAGAGCTGCTCCCACCACCTTCCTGCTGCTCACGCCATGTTGGGTCTCGGACTTCATCATCTCCACTACACCTGCTGCTGTTGGATGGTCTGGGCAGCACCATGCTCCACAAAACCTGGCAACTGAGTCTCATCATCATCATGAGATGCATTCTGCAGTGTGCTGTCCATCGGCACTGGCTCACCCGCCTCTTCAGATTGAGAGAGACACAGCTGTTGCGCATCACTGCATACTCCCTCTTCTTCAAATTGCAGAATGCTGCTTGCCTGTGCCCGTGTTTGCGAGCCAACAGATTCTGAGAACAGAAGCAGAGACTCAGCTGGCTCCTGTACAGAACTCTCTGACTGCCTGGGCAATTTGACAGGCGGTGAACAGACAGATGGTTGCTGAACAGTGTTGTGTTCCTGAGAGGAGGTGGAAGGAATTGAAGTCGATGCATTGGCTGCCATCCAACCAACAACGGCTTCAATTTGTTCTTTCCGCAGCAGGGGGGCACGCCGAGCTCCTACCAAAGTGCGCATAAAGGAACGCTCATGGGTAAAACTGGTGGATGCTGTGTCACTGAGGGCGGCAGCAGCCACAGAATCCCCACGTCCTCTCCCTGCTGAAACTCCACGGCCACGACCACATGCCTTACTCCCTGCCTTCTTCATCTTGGTAGATTGATAAAGAAAGTCAGAAAAGTTATAAGGCCTAAGTGTGGTTATTACGCAGAGACTGAAGTGAACACTGAAACACAACTGTTCACAATCTGTGAAAGGCTACTCCTTTGTCTACTTCTATAGTGTTTGCAACCAATGTATTGGATACGAATGGAAGCGCGTCACACTAATAGATTATATTTATTTTAAATGGAATGGAGCAGAACCAATTGGAGAGAAATGAAAAGGATGAGGCACTGAGACACGCTCAGCAGAGTACAAGCAGCAGTGCTTGAACAAGTAACTGGAGCGTGATGTGCACTCAAAAAATAAAAAACACAGACTGAAGTGAACACTGAAACACAACTGTTCACAATCTGTGAAAGGCTACTCCTTTGTCTACTTCTATAGTGTTTGCAACCAATGTATTGGATACGGATGGAAGCGCGTCACACTAATAGATTATATTTATTTTAAATGGAATGGAGCAGAACCAATTGGAGAGAAATGAAAAGGATGAGGCACTGAGACACGCTCAGCAGAGTACAAGCAGCAGTGCTTGAACAAGTAACTGGAGCGTGATGTGCACTCAAAAAATAAAAAACACAGACTGAAGTGAACACTGAAAACAACTGTTCACAATCTGTGAAAGGCTACTCCTTTGTCTACTTCTATAGTGTTTGCAACCAATGTATTGGATACGGATGGAAGCGCGTCACACTAATAGATTATATTTATTTTAAATGGAATGGAGCAGAACCAATTGGAGAGAAATGAAAAGGATGAGGCACTGAGACACGCTCAGCAGAGTACAAGCAGCAGTGCTTGAACAAGTAACTGGAGCGTGATGTGCACTCAAAAAATAAAAAACACAGACTGAAGTGAACACTGAAACACAACTGTTCACAATCTGTGAAAGGCTACTCCTTTGTCTACTTCTATAGTGTTTGCAACCAATGTATTGGATACGGATGGAAGCGCGTCACACTAATAGATTATATTTATTTTAAATGGAATGGAGCAGAACCAATTGGAGAGAAATGAAAAGGATGAGGCACTGAGACACGCTCAGCAGAGTACAAGCAGCAGTGCTTGAACAAGTAACTGGAGCGTGATGTGCACTCAAAAAAATAAAAACACAGACTGAAGTGAACACTGAAACACAACTGTTCACAATCTGTGAAAGGCTACTCCTTTGTCTACTTCTATAGTGTTTGCAACCAATGTATTGGATACGGATGGAAGCGCGTCACACTAATAGATTATATTTATTTTAAATGGAATGGAGCAGAACCAATTGGAGAGAAATGAAAAGGATGAGGCACTGAGACACGCTCAGCAGAGTACAAGCAGCAGTGCTTGAACAAGTAACTGGAGCGTGATGTGCACTCAAAAAATAAAAAACACAGACTGAAGTGAACACTGAAACACAACTGTTCACAATCTGTGAAAGGCTACTCCTTTGTCTACTTCTATAGTGTTTGCAACCAATGTATTGGATACGGATGGAAGCGCGTCACACTAATAGATTATATTTATTTTAAATGGAATGGAGCAGAACCAATTGGAGAGAAATGAAAAGGATGAGGCACTGAGACACGCTCAGCAGAGTACAAGCAGCAGTGCTTGAACAAGTAACTGGAGCGTGATGTGCACTCAAAAAATAAAAAACACAGACTGAAGTGAACACTGAAACACAACTGTTCACAATCTGTGAAAGGCTACTCCTTTGTCTACTTCTATAGTGTTTGCAACCAATGTATTGGATACGGATGGAAGCGCGTCACACTAATAGATTATATTTATTTTAAATGGAATGGAGCAGAACCAATTGGAGAGAAATGAAAAGGATGAGGCACTGAGACACGCTCAGCAGAGTACAAGCAGCAGTGCTTGAACAAGTAACTGGAGCGTGATGTGCACTCAAAAAATAAAAAACACAGACTGAAGTGAACACTGAAACACAACTGTTCACAATCTGTGAAAGGCTACTCCTTTGTCTACTTCTATAGTGTTTGCAACCAATGTATTGGATACGGATGGAAGCGCGTCACACTAAAATTTAAATTGCATAGAGCAGCAAGAATTACACTGAAGAAAAAAAAAAGAGTCTGTGAGTGACACGTGCAGATGCCTACAGACAGCGTTGCATGCAGAGCAAACTGCAGCGTCACCTGCACTCACACACACCTTGCAGAGCTGTTAAAACAACACTGCAGGCAAAAGGAAGCTTTACACAGCGGTTGGTGCTAGCCTGCCTAAAGCACACTACACTAAATCGCAATCTCTAACTGTCCCTCAGAGTCAGCACAGCAGCGTTCTGTCCCTAACTGAATTCACAGCACAGTGACGCTAAAGTGGCGGCGGCGCCTTTTATAGTGCATTCTGACATCATTTCAGCATCCAATCACAGCCATGCCATTAGTTAACATGACCGCAGCAGTACAGGATGTGCCCACACTTCTTAGGATTCCTCATTGGCTGACTAAAATCACATTGCCTCTCAAAGAATTATGGGAACTTCCGATTCCGGTATACGATATATGGAAAATATCGGAACAAAGTATCGAAAGGCCGATACAGCTAATATCGGCCGATACCCGATACTTGCGGTATCGTATCGCTCAACACTAGTCCCGGTAGCTAAGGTAGCCAAGAATATGTCAATCCCATTTAAAGATTCTTCACATCTGAAGGAGCCCATGGATAGGAAGGCAGACGGCTATCTAAAAAGAAACTGGGAAACATCAGCGGCTATGAATTAGAACTAATATTGCCGTCGCCATATCCATGCATTTGTGGGTCGATGACCTGGAAGAACATTTAAGGGATAAGACAGCTAGGGAAGTTATTTAACCCCTTAATGTCCATTGACGTGCACAATCCGTCATGGCAAGGTGTCAGTTTTGGCACCTTAACGGACTGTGCACGTCATCCCTTTGAACTACCACTGCGTGTAAACACGCAGTGGTAGTTCAGTGCCGACAGCTGTCTATGACAGCTGACAGGCACAGCAAGCGGTGCGGGGACCTTTGCCGTCGGTCCCCGCACCCACAGCGCTGTGATTGGTCAGTCAATGTGACTGACCAAACACAGCAGCGATCGCGCAGGAGATGCTGAAATTTCAGCATCTCTAGCGCGATCAGTGCAGGAGCCTGCGCTGCAGTGGCCGAGCTTCCTGCACTAACAGCCGAGAGCGGTGCCCCCACCGCCCCTGGCTGTTAACCCTCTGACTGCTGCGATCGAGCACGATCGCAGCGCTCAGAGGGGAGGCAGAGGGTCGGGAGCTCCCTCTGCCTCAGATCGGCGCCCTGCAATAATGTATTTGCAGGGCCCGATCTCTGCCTTGATGACCCGGGGGTTGTCATGACAAACTCTGGGTCATCTAGCTATGGAAAGCTGCTGTGATCATGGTCACAGCAGCTTTCACTATAGTTACAATGCATTGCAATGCTGGAGCATTGCAATGCATTGTAACTGCAATAAAAAGTAAAAAAGTGAAAGTCCCATAAAGGGACAAGTTAAAAAAAATCATTTTTTTAAAAAAATTTAAAAAAAAATATTAAAAAATAATTTTAAAAAAATCCCCTAAAAAATACACATTTTTATGTAATAAAAAAAACAAAAAACAACAAAAAAAATACACATGTTTGGTATCGCCGCGTCCGTAAAAAAATCCCATCTATAAAAGCGTAACCGTATTTAACCCCTTCAGTGAAAGCCGTAAAAAAAACACAAAAAAGTAGTAAATTATACTTTTTCCAAGCGGTATCATCATACCGCTTGGAAAAAGTGCAATAACACGCGATCAAAAAGTCAGATATAAATAATCATGGTACCGCTGAAAACGTCATCTTGTCCCACAAAAAACAAGCTGCCATACAGCATCATCAGCAAAAAAATAAAAAAGTTATAGCTCGCGGAATAAACTGATGCAAAAATAATTATTTTTTCTATAAAATTTTTTATTGTGTAAAAAACGCCAAAACATAAAAAATATATAAATGAGGTATCGCTGTAATCGTAGTGACCTGAAGAATAAAGCTGCTTTATCAATTTTACCACACGCAGAACGGAGGAAAAAAAAAAACAATTCCTGAATTGCTGGTTTTTGTTCATTCTGCTTCCACAAAAATCGGAATAGAAAGCGATCAAAAAACGTTATGTGCCGAATATGGTACCAATAAAAACGTCAGCTCGTCCCGCAAAAAATAAGCCCACAGATAACTCTGTCGGCCGAAATATGGAAAGATTATAGCTCTCAAAATACGGCGATGCAAAAATTTCTTACAAAAAATTATTTTAAAAAAAAGCGTCTTTTAGAGTGTGACAGAAGCTAAACATGAAAAAAGGGTATAAATCTGGTATCGCTGTAATCGCACCGATCCGAGGAATAAAGTCGCCTAATCACTAATACCGCATGAGGAACGGCGTAAAAAGAAAACCAATTCTTCACCTTTTGTGGATTTGTTCATTCTGCCTCCCAAAGATCGCAGTAAGGCGATCACAGTGGTTCCCCCCCACATATGGGGTATCAGCGTACTCAGGACAAAATGCACTTCAACTTTTGGGGCCCTATTTCTCCTGTTACCCTTATAAAAATAAAAATTTGGGGGCAAAAATGTCATTTTTGTGGAAAAAAATATGATTTTTTTATTTTCACGGCTCTACGTTATAAACTTCTGTGAAGCCCTTGGGGGTTCAAAGTGCTGACCACACATCTAGATAAGTTCCTTGGGGGTCTAGTTTGCAAAATGGGGTTATTTGTGGGGGTTTCTACTGTTTAGGCACATCAGGGGCTCTCCAAGCGCGACATGACACCCGCAGACCATTCCATCAGTCTGCATTTAAAAACGGTGCTCCTTCCCTTCCGAGCTCTGCCATGCGTCAAAATAGTGGTTCCCCCCCACATATGGGGTATCAGCGTACTCAGGACAAATTGCACAATAGCTTTTGGGGTCCTATTTCTCCTGTTACCCTTACAAAAATAAAAATTTGGGGGCAAAAAGATTATTTTTGTGGAAAAAAATATGATTTTTTTATTTTCACGGCTCTACGTTATAAACTTCTGTGAAGCACTTGGGGGTTCAAAGTGCTCATCACACATCTAGATAAGTTCCTTGTGGGGTCTAGTTTCCAAAATGGAGTCACTTGTGGGGGGTTTCTACTGTTTAGGCACATCAGTGGCTCTCCAAACGTGACATGACACCCGCAGACCATTCCATCAAAGTCTGCATTTGAAAAAGGCGCTCCTTCCCTTCCGTTCCCTTTGGAAAATAAAAATTGGGGGTGGAAAGATCATTTTTGTGGAAAAGATATGATTTTTTAATTTTACAGCTCTACGTTATAACCTTCTGTGAAGCCCTTGGGGGTTCAAAGCTCTCACCACACATCTAGATAAGTTCCTTGGGGGGTCTAGTTTCCAAAATGGGGTCCCTTGTGGGGGGTTTCCACTGTTTAGGCACACAGGGACTCTCTAAATGCGACATGGCGTGAAATCTCAATTCCAGCCAAAAAAGTCAAATGGTGCTGCTTCCCTTCCAAGCTCTGCCATGCGTCCAAATAGTGGTTTACCCCCACATATGGGGTATCAGCGTACTCAGGACAAATTGCACAATAACTTTTGGGGTCCTGTTAACCTTTGGAAAATAAAAATTGGGGGTGAAAAGATCATTTTTGTGAAAAAGATATGATTTTTTAATTTTACGGCTCTACGTTATAACCTTCTGTGAAGCCCTTGGGGGTTCAAAGCTCTCACCACACATCTAGATAAGTTCCTTGGGGGGTCTAGTTTCCAAAATGGGGTCACTTGTGGGGGGTTTCCACTGTTTAGGCACACAGGGACTCTCCAAATGCGACATGGCGTCCAATCTCAATTCCAGCCAAAAAAGTCAAATGGCGCTGCTTCCCTTCCGAGCTCTGCCATGCGCCCAAATAGTGGTTTACCCCCACATATGGGTATCAGTGTACTCAGGACTAATTGCACAATAACTTTTGGGGTCCTTTTACCCTTTGGAAAATAAAAATTGGGCTGAAAAGATCATTTTTGTGGAAAAAAATATGATTTTTTAATTTTACGGCTCTACGTTATAACCTTCTGTGAAGCCCTTGGGGGTTCAAAGCTCTCACAACACATTTAGATAAGTTCCTTGGGGGGTCTAGTTTCCAAAATTTGAGTCACTTGTGGGGGTTTCCACTGTTTAGGCACACAGGGACTCTCCGAATGCGACATGGCGTCCAATCTCAATTCCAGCCAAAAAAGTCAAATGGCGCTGCTTCCCTTCCGAGCTCTGCCATGCGCCCAAATAGTGGTTTACCCCCACACATGGGGTATCGTTGTACTCTGGAGAAATTGTACAACAAATATTGTGGTTCATTTTCTACTGATACCCTTGACAAAATTTTAAAAAATTGTGTCGAAAGAAAAATTTTGGGAAAAAAAGTTAAATGTTCATTTTTTCCTTCCACATTGCTTCAATTCTTGTGAAGTACCTAAAGGGTTAATAAACTTTTTGAATGTGGCTTTGAACACCTTGAGGGGTGCAGTTTTTAGAATGGTGTCACTTTTGGGTATTTTCTGTCATATTGACCCCTCAAATTCACTTCAAATGTGAGGTGGCCCCTAAAAAAAATGGTTTTGTAAATTTTGTTGGAAAAATGAGAAATTTCTGGTCAACTTTTAACACTTATAACTTCCTAACAAAAAAAAATTTTGGTTCCAAAATTGTGCTGATGTAAAGTAGATATGTGGGAAATGTTATTTATTAACTATTTTTTGTGACATATCTCTCTGATTTAATGGCATAAAAATTAAAAGTTTGAAAATTGCAAAATTTTCAAAATTTTTGCCATATTTCCGTTTTTTTCATAAATAAACGCAAGTAATATTGAAGAAATTTTACCACTATCATGAAGTACAATATGTCACGAGAAAACAATCTCAGAATCGCCAAGATCCGTTGAAGCTTTCCAGAGTTATAAGCACATAAAGTGACAGTGGTCAGAATTGTAAAAATTGGCCTGGTCTTTAACTTACAAAATGGCTTGGTCGTTAAGGGGTTAAAGACAATTTCATTACTCAAAACAGCTACAGGATTCATGGCCGATGCATCTACAGAATCAGTCAGATTTCAAAATGCTACCCAAAGGGCCATTTGGTTGAATACGTGGTCTGGTGCTACCCAGTACAAAAATAAGCTCTGTTCCATCCCCTTTACAGAATCTAGAGTGTTCAGACCCGTGCTATATGAAATTCTCAAAAAGGCATCAGACACAAAGAAAGGATTCCCGAGTACAGGGACAAGACAATATCAGCCATTTTGTAGGTCCCGACCGTTCCAGAAACCAGGATACAAAGGAAAGGGGAAATCTGGCAGATGGAGCAATGCCAAAGGAGGCAGGGGTAGGGGTTCCCTCTTTGATTCAAGGTCAGATCTGGGATGACAATGATGCCATAGGTGTGAGAGGGTAAAATTGTATTTAGAAGGCTGGCAGGAAATTTCGAAAAGGTATCAGTGGGTTCTAAAAACTATATCTTCAGGGTATATGATAGAATTTATCCAGGTTCCACCCAAAAGGTTTGTCCTAAGGGAGTCCAAGTCCCCTGCCCCCTCTTTCCGATGTAGTCAGATGTAAGAGACCTATTAGAAATTGGAGCACTAGTCCCAGTTTCACAGGGAGAAAGATTTCGGGGTCATTATTTTAGCATTTTCTCCATCAAAAAGCCCTCCAGCGAGTCCTGTGTGATAATAAACTTAAAACCTCTAAATCATTGGGTAAGATGCAAGGGGTTCAAGATGGAGTCAATAAAATCAACCAATCCCCTGATAGACAGGGATTCAGTGATGTGTATGTTGGATTTAAAAAACGCATATTATCAGATTCCCATTCATCCTTGCCGTCATACGTTTCTAAGATTTGCAATAAAATCCCGAGATCAGATTTATCACTTTCAGTTTTAATGTCTTCCCTTCAGCCTAGGCTCGGTTCTCCGAGTATTCACAAAACTGGTAGCGGAGATTGTGGCTTACCTAAGGAAGATGAGTATTATCATAATCTCCTACTTGGATGACTTCATGATAATAGTCAGTGCAAGAAAGAAACTGCTAGAACATCTGCAGACTTTAATATCTATACTTCAGATGCTAAGCTGGGTAATAAATTGGGAAAAATCAAACCTAGTGCCCGGAACCAGGAAAAAGTTCCTGGGGGTTCTCTTAGACTCCCATCTAAGAACCTCATTTCTACCAGCAGAGAAACAAAGATCAGTAAGAGAAAGGATTTGTCTGTTCTCAAAAAATTATTGTTCCATCAGAAGTGCCATGAGAATCCTGGGATTAATGACAGCCTGTATTCCTTGTGTTGGATGGAGTCAATTCCATTCAATAGAACTCCTTATTAGCCTGGGACAGACGGCATCTATCTCTGGACAATGAGATGCCCTTTTCCCTGACAGTAAAAACATCTATGGTCTGGTGGATTGTTCCACAGAACCTACAGGTAGAAATTCCATGGATATCCTCCCCTTGCATGATGGTTACCACCAACGCGAGTCCGTTAGGATGGAATGGTCATCTGGAAGGAAAGTTTCTCAAGGGAAGTCTCCAGATACAGATCTTCGAACTACAGAGAGCTTTGTGCCGTATGTGAAGTTTTACAATGGAGTCGGCCTCTAGTCAAAAACAGACATATAAAGGTTCTGTTCGACAACGTGATGACAGTATAATTTCTACGCGATCAGGGGGGACCAGAGCATCCCTTATTACAGGGTCTAGCTACAAGGATTTTCCTTTGGGCAGAGCAGACGGTTCTCTCCATTTCAGCAGTCCACATAGAGGGGACCTAAAATCAGGTGGCAGATTATCTAAACATTCAATTGATTTCACCCACAGAATGGTAGCCAAATCGAGAAGTGTTCCACATGTTATGTCAACAGTGGGGACTTCCAAGAATAGACCTCTTTGCGATCAGGAAAAATTCAAAGGTCAGGAGGTTTTGTTCATTGAATCCCCTAGAAAATCCGGAAGGGATCGAAGCTCTGTCAAAGGTTTGGAGCGAAGATCTATCCTACGCTACCCTAGATTCCAAGGGTTCTGAGGAATGTTCAGGAAGATGGGGCATAAATAATCTTTATAGTTCCCTTCTGGCAGAAGAGAAGCTGGATTCCACTTTTAAACAAAATGGCCTTGAAGTAGCCTATCCTGCTTTCCCTAAGGGAAGACCTCCTTCACCAGGTTCCAGTTCTTCATCAGAATGTTGACAAATTTCACCTTACAGCATGGATCCTGAAAGGCACGTCCTAATATTCCAGGGGCTTTCTGACGAGGTACAGTAATATCTTCCATACAAGTAAGCAGGAAACCAGTTACATCAGCCATATACAATAAAATCTGGAGGTGATTCTGTTTAGAAAGTGGAGAACCCTCAGGGAATATTTCTCATCTAAATATTCCTAGAATCCTAGATATTTTACCAGCAGGGCTCAATAAAGGGTTAAGACCAAGTACTCTGAGCGTTCAAATTCCAGCCTTAAGTGTACTCTTTGATCTCCCCCTAGCATCATATCCCTAGATAGATACATTTTCTAGGGCAGTTCAGAGGCTGAAACCCTTGGTGAGGAAGTTAGTTCCACCATGGGACCTGAATTTAGTGCATTATGCAAACATTCCTACGAACATATGAGTGATGTTAATATCAGCAGATTTTATTTTAAGATTGCTTGTTTGGTGGCCATCACCTCTGCCAAGAGAATTGGAGAGTTACAAGCCTTGTCCATCAGAGATCCGTGTCTACAGCTTTATGATGATTGAATAGTCTTCAGATTTGATTCTGCCTTTCTTCTCAAAGTGGTGTCTACCCCAAATATCAGGAGGTTGTCCTGCCCTCATTTTGTCAGCATCGCAAGAATCAGAGGGAATCAGATCACTCTCTAGATGTAAGGCAGACAGTCATTCATTACTTGGAGGCTACTCAGGATTGGAGATAGGTCCTCAATTTGTTTATCCAATATGGGGAAAGAATTAGAGGGAAGAAGACAGCTACATCTACGATAGCAAGATGGATTAGATCCATGATAGGCCTGGCTTATGCATCAGAAGGGAATTACCCCCACCTCTCCACGAAGGTTTTAAAAGCTCATTCGACTAGAGACGTCTTCACATCCTGGGCAGAGAGAAGGGTGAGTTTGGTAGATCAAATCTGTGGGGCCGTAACATAGTCCAACCTGAGCACCTTTTCCAGATGCTATAAATTAGACTTGTTATCAGGGCAGCCGACTGCTTTCAGTTGGAAGGTTCTCCATGCAGATTTAATGATTGTATAAGAGAATTTAATAAAATATTGTTGCATCCATCCTGGTGTGGCACTTAGAAAAGACACTTATTATATGCTTTGTGTATGAGATGGAACTCTCTTCTACAATCTAAGCCTATTGTTCTGTTGCCTCATAGACCAAGGCCAGGTGCACACCATCCAGAAGTAGCAGCATTTTAGACTCAGGGTATGTTTGCTACATCCAAAGCATTGCCGTCTATTGAACGCAGGTGAATCTGCATGTGTTCACTGAACCATGCGGATTCTCTGTGTTCAATACATTCTATGGGTGACATTTCTCTGAATGAGACTAACATGCTGCAGTCTGCACAAGTACGCAGTTCCAAACCCACAGCAACTCCAGATCGTGCGCACATATCCTTATATTGTAAAAGAGACTTCCATCTCACATATAGAGCATATAATGACCCTGGTAGCCTAAAGTGCGGTCATGTCACTGAGAATGGGAGCAGAAGAGTGCTGGATATCAGAGAAGACTGCAATAACACACACACTAAACTACATACACATATGCAAAGATTGAGTGAAAAGAAAACTTCATGTGAATGCTTGTGCCACAAGTGTAGGAGTTTTGTAGAAGGAAAAATTGTGGGAAATCCAAGCTGCTGGTGAATGAAAGGCAATTAAAGCTACACAAAAGTAGGATATGTGTTTCAAAGCCTGTTTTCACATTCCCGACCAGGCCAATTTTTACAAATCTGACTACTGTCACTTTATGAGGTGATAACTCTAGAACACTTCAATTGATCCCACTGATTCTGAGAATGTTTTCTTATGACATAGTGTACTTCATGACAGTGATAAAATTTATTTTATATAATTTGCATTTGCGTTTTGCAATTTTCAAACTTGTAATTTTTATGCCCTTAAATCATAGAGTCATATCACACAAAATAGTTAATAAATAACATTTCCCACATGTCTACTTTACATCAGCACAATTTTTGAAAACAAATTTTTTTTGTTAGGAAGTTATAATGTTTAAAATTTGACCAGTGATTTCTCATTTTTACAACAAAATTTGCTAAACTGTTTTTTTTTCAGGAACCACCTCACATTTGAAGTAACTTTGAGGGGCCTATATGACAGAAAATACCCAAAAGTGACACCATTGTAAAAACTGCACCACTCAAGGTACTCAAAACCACATTCAAGAAGTTTATCAAAACTTCAGGTGCTTCACAGGAATTTTTGGAACGTGAAAGGAAAAATAAACATTTAATTTTCTTTCACAAAAAAATTTCCTTTAGACCTATTTTTTTAACATTTGCAAGGGTAATAGGAGAAAATGGACCATAAAATGTGTTGTGCAATTTCTCCTGAGCATGCTGATACCCCATATGTGGGGGAAATCTACTGTTTGGGCATATTGCATGGCTCGGAAGGGAAGGAGCGCCATTTCACTATTTGAATGCAAAATTTGCTGGAATAATTAAGCTAAGCCATGTCATGTTTGGAGAGCCCCTGATGTGACTAAACAGTGGAAACCCCCAACAAGTGACACCATTTTGGAAACTAGACCCCTTATGGAACTTAAATAGATGTGTATTGAGCTCCTTAAATCCACAGGTGCTTCACAGACATTTATTACGTAAAGCCTTGAAAATAAAAAAAATCACATTTTTCCTAGATAAATCTTTTTTGGCTCCAAATTTTGCATTTTCATAAGGGTAACAAGAGAAATTAAGAACTTATCAAGATGTGTATTGAACACCTTGAACCCCCAGGTGCTTTACAAAAGTTTACAAAGTTAAGCCATGAAAATAAAAATCGCATTTTTCCTGCAATAATCTTTTTAACTCCAAATTTAGTATTTTCACAAGGGTAACAGGAGAAAATGGACCCCAAAATTTGTAGTGCAAATTGTTTCTTTCTCCTGAGTTCACTGATACCCCATATGTCGTTGAAAACTACTTTTGAGGCACAACACAAAGCTCAGAAGGGAAGAAACGTCATATTACAGTGCAGATTTTGCTGCACTTGTTTCAGGGTGCCATGTTACACTGACAGAGCCCCTGAGGTGGCAATGTAGGAGATCCCCCCATAAGTGACCCCATTGTACAAACTAAACCTGTCAATGAATTCATCTAGGGGTGCAGTCATTATATTGACACCACAGGTGTGTCACAGACTTATATAACAATGGGCAGTAAGGATAAAATAGTTTACAATTTTATCAGCAAGATTGTGTGTTACATATTCATACTGGGAAATGGTTAAAAATGGCAGCAAAATTTGTCCCACAATTTCTACTGAATGTGGCAAAACCCTATATGTGGCTGTACAGTACTACTTAGCCATAAGGAGAGACTCGGGAGGGACGGAGCGCTATTTGCCTACTGGAAAGCAAATTTTCCTAGAATAGTTTGCAGATTCCATACAAAGAGCCCCTAAGTGCTAGAAAAACAGAATCCTCAAGTAACCCCAATTTTGGAAATTATAACCTTTGGTAATTTATCTACAGGTGTAGTGACAATTTTGACTCCATGGGTGTTTACTAGAAACAAGCAGCAGTGGATGTTGCTGAGTGAAAATTGCAAACTACCGTTGTAGTGACCAGTACATTATGCCCAGCTCATGCTTCTGGAAACGTGTGCCTGTAAATTAGGCGGGCTCTCATCACTACAGAAATGCCAAACGTGTGCGCTAAATGTGGTTTAGGCATACTGGGGCTCAGAGTCAGAAGGGAAGAGGACATTTGGATTTGGTAGCGGAAAATTTGCTGAATTTGTTTTAGGGGGCAAGGAGTCATTTCGCTTTTCCAGAGCCTTCGTGCTGCCAGTAATGTGGAAGCCCTCTATATTTCCGTTAACAGATGACGGACCTGAGTGAGGGCTTGCTTTTTTTGTGAATTGAGTTGAACCTTTTATTTTGAACATTTTACATAACATTTATGATCACATTTTTCTGGCACTCTACACTGAGTACTTACATCAGAGGTTTCCATCTCAATCTCCAAGTGACGTGACAGATGAAATCCTGATGGATCCATTCACTATAATGAGGCGACAGAGTTACTCTGGACTCTGTCTGGCCTCTGTTCAGCAGTGTTCTTCTTTTAAGAAGTGCACAAAACTGTGGTCGACGGACACTACCAGAAAAAAACAATTAACATGTGTAAAAAATAATTTTAAAAAAAATCCTAAATAAAGAAAAAAAATATTCCCCAATAAATTCATTTCTTTATGTAAATAAAAAAAACAAAACAATAAAAGTACACATATTTAGTATCGCCGTGTCCGTAACGACCCGTCCTATAAAACTGTCTCACTAGTTAACCCCTTTAGTGAACCCCTTAAAAAAAAAAGCAAGGCAAAAAAAACTGCTTTATCATCATACTGCCGAACAAAAAGTGGAATAACACGCGATCAAAAAGACAGATATAAATAAGCATGATACCGCTGGAAATGTCATCTTGTCCCGCAAAAAACGAGCTGCCAGACAGCATCATCAGTGAAAAATAAAAAAGTTATAGCTCGCAAAAAAAGTTATAGTTCGCAGAATAAAGCGATGCAAAAATAATTATTTTTTTTATATAAAATTGTATTGTATAAAAGCGCCAAAACATAAAAAAATGATACAAATGAGGTATCGCTGTAATCGTACTGACAAGAACGAAGAATAAAACTGCTTTATCAATTTTACCACACGCGGAACCGTATAGAGGTCCCCCCCAAAAGAAATTCCTGAATTGCTGGTTTTTGTTCATTCTAACCTCCCAAAAATCATAATAAAAAGCGATTAAAAAATGTCATGCGCCTGAAAATGATATCAATAAAAACGTCAACTCATCCCGCAAAAAATATGACCTCACATGACTCTGTTGAACTAGTTTTTGCAATAAAAATCGTCCTTTAGCGTGTGACAGCTGCCAAACATAAACACCCGCTATAAAAACCCGCTATAAATATTAAATCAAACCCCCCTTTATCACCCCCTTAGTTAGGAAAAATAATAAAATTTAAAAAATGTATTTATTTCCATTTTCCCATTAGGGTTAGGGTTAGCGTTAGGGTTAGGTTTGCGATTAGGGTTAGGATTGGGATTAGGGGAGTGTTGGGGTTAGGGTTGGAGTTAGAATTGGGGGGTTTCCACTGTTTAGGCACATCAGGGACTCTCCAAACGCGACATGGAGTCCGATCTCAATTCCAGCCAATTTTCCGTTGAAAAAGTCAAACGACGCTCCTTCCCTTCTGTGCTCTGTCATCCGCCGAAACAGTGGTTCATCCCCACATATTGGGTATCAGCGTACTCAGGACAAATTGCGCAATAACTTTCGGGGTCCAATTTTTTCTGGTACCCTTGGGAAAATAAAAAAATTGGACCTGAAATAATTTTTTTTGTGAAAAAAAGTTATATGTTCATTTTTTTTTAAACATTCAAAAATTCATGTGAAGCACCTGAAGGGTTAATAAACTTCTTCAATGTGGTTGTGAGCACCATGAGGGGTGCAGTTTTTAGAATGGTATCACTTATGGGTATTTTCTATCATATAAACCACTCAAAGTGACTTCAAATGTAATGTGGCCCCCCAAAAAAAATGATGTTATAAAAATGAGAAATCGCTGGTTAACTTTTAACCCTTATCACTTCGTAACAAAAAAAATTTTGGTTCCAAAATTGTGCTGATGTAAAGTAGATATGTGGGAAATGTTACTTATTAAGTATTTTGTGTGCCATATCTCTGTAATTTATGGGCATGAAAATTCAAAGTTGAAAAATTGCAAAATTTTCAAAAATTTTGCCAAATTTCAGTTTTTTTCACAAATAAACGCAAGTTATATCAAAGAAATTTTACCACTACCATGAAGTACAATATGTCACAAGAAAACATTGTCAGAATCACCGGGATCCATGGAAGTGTTACAGAGTTATTACCTCATAAAGGGACAGTGGTCAGAATTGTAAAAATTGGCCCGGTCATTAACGTGCAATCCCCCTTGGGGGTAAAGAGGTTAAATTTGTTTGGTGATCTGAAACATTTAAGTGTGACAAACATGACAAACATGCAAAAGAATAGGAAATCAGGAAGGAGGCAAACACTTTTTCACACAACTGTATATATTTCATGTGTTGGAATAGGATGTGTAGATACTATACATTCACTGGAAAGCGCACAATAACCTGCCTAGTAGTGAAAGCTGCTGTGGCCTTATCTATCAATTGTCTGTCAATTGTGTCATTGTCCTGACGATTGGAGGCAGAGGAGTGCTGGTTCATGACACTGGCATGTTCCACACAAGTCTTAATGAGCGGGACCACTGGAGGACCACTTAATCAGTGGGACCACTTATTAATTAAAAGGTGCATACCACTTAATAAATTAGCCATGCAATACAACTGGAATTCATCAGATATGTTACTCCAGTCTCCTTTAGAAATGTTACTGTGCATTTCAAACAAAATTTATAACACTATAGTGAATCTTTAACACAAAAGTTACACCACTTTTGTGAAGCTGAACAGGAGTGCAATAAATAGGTCAAAAGTCACTAATTTGTTTTCACAGAAGACAGGGATTTCTTTTTAACATATTTATTAATGACCTTGTAGGGGGCATACAGAGTAGAATTTCAGTATTTGCAAATGACACTAAACTCTGCAGGGTAAATAATACAGAGGAGGACAATTTAATATTACAGGAAGATTTATGTAAACTAGAAACTTGGGCTGATAAATAGCAAATGAGCTTTAATGGGGATAAATGTAAGGTCATGCACTTGGGCAGAAGAAATAAGATGTATAATTATGTACTTAATTGTAAAACACTGAGCAAAAACTCACTGAAAAAGCCCTGGGTGTATGGGTGGACGACAAACTCACATTTAGTGGCCAGTGTCAGGCAGCTGCTGCAAAGGCAAATAAAACAATGGGATGCATTAAAGAAGCATGTTGTTGATAATGTTGTGCAATTTATTCTGAGTACACAGATACCCCATATGTGGGAGAAAATCACTGTTTGGGCACACAGAAGGGCTCGGAAGGGAAGGAGCGCCGTTTGACTTTTTCAAACCAAAATTGGCTGGAATTGAGCTTGGACTCCATGTCACATTTGGAGAGCACCTGATGTGCATAAGCAGTGAAAACCCCCCACAAGTGACCCAATTTTGGAAACTAGACCCCCCCAAGGAACTTATCTAGATGGGTGGTGAGCACTTTGAACCCCCAAGTGCTTCACACAAGTTTATAACACCCGGGCATGAAAAAAAAATCATATTTTTTCCTCAAACATGATCTTTTAGTCCCCAATTTTTTATTTTCCCAAGGGTAACAGGAGAAATTTGACCCAAAAGTTGTCATATTTGTCCTGAGTATGCTGATCCCACATATGTGCGGGGAATCACTGTTTGGGCGCACGTCAGAGCTTGGAAGGGAAGGAGTGCCGTTTGACTTTTTCAAACCAAAATTGGCTGGAATTGAGATCGGACGCCATGTCGCGTTTGGAGAGCCCCTGAAACAGAGGAAACCACCAACAAGCGAACCCATTTTGGAAACTAGAGCCCCAAGGAACTTATCTAGATGTGTGGTGAGCACTTTGAACCCCCAAGTGCTTCACACAAGTTTATAATGTAGAGCGGTGAAAATAAAAAATCATATTTTTTCCACAAACATGATCTTTTAGTCCCCAATTTTTTTTTATTTTCCCAAGGGTAACAGCAGAAATTGGACCCCAAAAGTTGTTGTCCACTTTGTCCTGAGTATGCTGGCACCCCATATGTGGGAGAAAACACATCGAGGCTCGGAAGGGAAGTAGCAACGTTTTGGAATGCAGACTTTGATGGAATGGTCTGTGGGCATCATGTTCCATTTGCAAAGCCCCTGATATACCTAAACAGTAAAAAAAACCACAAATGACCTCATTTTGGAAACTATACCCCCAAGGAACTTATCTAGATGTGCCTAAACAGTGGTAATGCTCAACAAGTGCCCTCTTTTTGGAACTAATCTACTGTTTCCTGTTATGTAAATTTAAGTAAATTAGCACTGCATGGAGGTGTGGTACAGTTTGAAGCATACTTTCATACACAGGCCAGGTTTTTCTAGGCAGGTGTCACATTGATAAATGGTGTTCTTGCGTATTCCCCTTTTGTAACACACTCTGCACCTTTTTTGCAACTTACCTTTTTTCCAGTTTGCGGGACCTCCGCAGGGAAATGCTGACCTGGAACGGTATGAGCACCTTCAGTTCTGGAAGTACTGGGGCCTTCCTGATTTCCAAATATTAAGGCCTTAATCACTACCTCCTGGAACTGAAGGTACGACTTATCGGTGTGGCGTGCACATCGTGACAGCAGGAAAGTGTTGAGCATTGCCATCTGTATGATGTGCACGGCCAGCTTCTTGTACCACACCTTGGCCTTTGTCACTGTCTGGCTGGAGGAGTTGATCAGAAAGATCAACGCCCCCCATGTTTTTGTTGTACCCCAGTACACAGGTCGGTTTGCTGACCTGTGCAGAGGTACCTCGTACAGTGCTGAGGGCTCTGCCATCACCTTGTGTGGTGGTCAAGAAAAAGACATCCCTTTTGTCCTTGTACTTGACCACCAGCAGGTGGTCGCTACATTGGGCTCTGCTGTCACCCCTTCTGAGCATCTGCCCAAGTAGCATTTTCGGGAAGGATCTCTGATTTTTGCACACAGTAACGCAGGGTGCGGTACCTTGCGCAGAGAGAGATTTGAAGAGTGGGATGCTGTTATAAAAGTTATCAGTGTAGAGGTGACAACCTTTATCCAGCAGTGGGTGCACCAAATCCCACATAATTTTCCTACTCACTCCCAGGACAAGGAGGCATTCAGGAGGTTCAATCCTGGTGTCCTTCCCTTCGTAAACCATAAACCTTTAGGTGTACCCTGAGGTACTCTAACACAGTTTGTACAGTTTAATTCCATACCTGGCCCTCTTGCTGGGCAGGTACTGATGGAATCAGAGCCTTTTATTAAAATGAACTAAGGACTCAACCATGCAGATGTTCCTTTGGGGCACGTACACTTCAGCAAACTTTTTGTTGAAGTGTTTGATGACCGGCCGAACTTTGAACAGACGGTCAAAGTTGGGGTCATCTCGTGGGGGACACTGTGCATTATCGTTTTAATACAGGAATTTGTGGATGGCCTCAACGCGTCCGCGCCATGACTATTCAGAACACTGGAGTGTTGTATACAACATCAACACTCCAATATTGCTGAAGTTCTGGCTTCTTCAGGATCCCCATATGAAGGACCAGGCCCCAAAACTGCATCATTTCAACTGCGTCTACAGGAGACCAGTTAGAAAATGATGAACCAGGGTTTTGTGCCAAAAACTGACGAGCATTTAAATCAGTTTGGCCCACAATGAGGTTAACAAAATCCTCAGAGGAAAAGACTTTAGTAGTGTAGGAGTTCCACCTTTCGTCAAACTCAATCTGACAGGTCGTCACGCCCCTTATCATTTTATCCGTCTCCTTGTGATTTGATCTGTCTGGGAAATCAGGAGTGTTGAATCTGGGAAGTTCTATCAAAGTGTTTCATGATTTTATTCGGCTCTATTTATATTTTATCCATCTTCTTGTGGATTTGATCAGTCTGTGGTGGAAAGGTGTATCAAGGTGAATCTTGATTTTATAAGGCTCAAAACTATTTGTGGGGCTCTTTTAAGTCCACCAGTAAATGTATGTAAAGGGATTTTCTAGCATGGGATTAAATCCCTATGTGAGTGTGTGCTTCACTTGCTGGAAAGTTATATCTTAGTAGTCTATGTACAGGCTAAAAGGAGTTTATTGTACAGTATTATTCAGTATAAAAGAAGTTTCCCCATAGAGAATTTAAAGCTCTTTTAAGTCCATCAGTAAATGTATGTAAAGCCTTTTTCTAGCACGGCATTAAATCTGAGTGTGTGCTTCACTCGCTGGAAAGTTATATCTTAGTAGTCTATGTACAGGCTAAAAGGAGTTTATTGTACAGTATTATTCAGTATAAAAGAAGTTTTCCCCAGGACTGCCCCAGGGATGTGTCCTGACTAGGGTTGAGCATTCCGATACTGCAAATATCGGGTATCGGCCGATATTGGCTGTATCGGAATTCCGATTCCGAGTACCGATATTTTCGTCATATCGGATACCGGAATCGGGATGTCACTGTCACTGTCAGTGTCCGTCTGTCAGGTCTGTCAGGAGTCAGCGGCACTTACCTGGCAGAAGATCTCCGGCGGTCACGGGCTGGACTGCTTCATGGCCGCCATCCTCTTCTCCTCGGCGGTCACATGCAGTTTCTCGCGATAACTGCAGTGACTGCTGGGTAATCCCGGCCGTAAAGCAGTCAGTCCGATGACGTCACCGCCGGGGAAGCAGGTAATCAGCTGTGCTGCGTTGCAATGACAGGCTCTGCCTGTCATTGCGATGTAGCAGAGCTGGATCGTCGTGGGACTGTCGTTATGGACTGCGTCGGACAGGTGGTATACTGTTGGTTTGTTTTTTTTATTTTTTTACAGGAGATCGATGGCGTCGCAGGAATGAGAGAGTAATAAAAAAAATGAAAACTGTGTTGTCTCTTTTATTTCATTAAAAGACTTTTTTCTTGCTGTGTCTTTTTTTTACACATTTAAAAACTTTGGGATTAATAATGGATCGGTGTCTTATTGACGCCTCTCCATTATTAACCGGGCTTATTGTCACCGTGCAATCAACGGTGACATTAACCCCTTATTACCCCACTTGCCACCGCTACAGGGCAGTGGGAAGAGCCGGGTAAAGTGCCACAATTGGCACATCTTTTGATGCGCCAAATGTGGGGCTGCTGTAGCCTGGTATTATCAGGCTGTTGAGGGCCAAAATCCATGGGCCTTGACAGTCTTTTAATACCAGGCCGCAGCAGTCTGCATTTTACTTGGCTGGTTAACAAAAATAGGGGGACCCCTACGCCGTTTTTTTTTCGAGGGGATCCCCTATTTTTGTTAACCAGCCAAGCTAAGCAGACTGCTGTGGCCTGGTATTATCAGGCTTGCAAGGTCCATGGATATTGGATCCTTACCAGCCTGAAAAACCAGGCCTCAGCGGTCTGCTTCATCTGGCTGGTTAACAAAAATAGGGGGGACCCCACGCCAATTTTTTTCGAGGGGATCCCCTATTTTTGTTAATCAGCCAAGGTATGCAGACTGCTGTGGCCTGGTATTATCAGGCTGGCAAGGTCCATGGATCTTGGCTCCTTAACAGCCTGAAAATCCAAGCCTCAGCGGTCTGCTTCATCTGGCTGGTTAACAAAAATAGGGGGACCCCACGCCAATTTTTTTCGAGGGGATCCCCTATTTTTGTTAATCAGCCAAGATATGCAGACTGCTGTGGCCTGGTATTATCAGGCTGGCAAGGTCCATGGATCTTGGCTCCTTAACAGCCTGAAAATCCAGGCCTCAGCGGTCTGCTTTATCTGGCTGGTTAACAAAATTAGGGGGGACCCCACGCCATTTTTTTTTCGAAGGGAACCCCTATTTTTGTTAATCAGTTCCCTCTGACGTCACTGATGGTGTCCCTGGCTGACCTGAAGTGAAAGTGGAAAGCAATCAATTAAGCTTTCCACTTCCTCTCCTGTCAGCCAGGAGAGGAGCTCATTCATTTGGGGGTTTACTGTGAGGCTGCAGCATTAGCTGCGGTCCCTGCAGTAAACATTAACCCTTTCTGAAGGATTACACCGTGGGACCTGACTGTGCATCGGATTGGTAAGAATAATTTTGCTTTATTATTTTATTTTTATTACAGGAAATGGTTTTAGCAGGTAAATAAAATATGGTCAAAAACTGTGTGATTATTTCATTAAACTTCTTTTTTATTAAAGTATGTGTGTTTGATTTTTCTTTCATACAATAGGATTAATAATTGATAGTTGTCTAATTGACAGCTCTCAATTATTAACCTGGCTTAAAGTGACCTTTCAAATGCAAGATCATTTTAACCCCTTATTAACCCATTCGCCACCGCTACAGGGCAATGGGAATAGACGGGCAAAGTGCCAGAAAGGGCAAATCTAATTAGAGATTTGCCCTTTCTGGGGTGTCTGGGGGCAGATGTTAAGTAGCCGGGGGGGGCCAAAAAAAATGGTCCCTCTCTGGGCTATTATTATCTGCCCCCACTCACTGGCTTTGTCTGTCTGGTTGCGAAAATAGGGCGGGAGCCCACGCATTTTTTTTCAGCAATTTTACACCTCATATATATATATACATGTCATTGAATTTGTGACACATATATATATATATTTATATTTATAGTTCATACACTTCTACATAGTATAATAGCCGCTAATTCAATTGCCGGCTTTTGTGAAAATGCAGAACCCGACATGAAATGACACTTGGTGTACATAGGGTTAACCATGTCTTTTCATGTAGTTTGATATCTGATTTGCACAAACAATTACATGAGTGTAAGTGTGCAAAATTTCACACCTGTAGGGGTTAATTAAAGGTGTAAATTCGTAGCAAAAAAGTCCGTTTTTTTTACAACGAATTTACACCTTTAATTAACCCCTACAGGTGTGAAATTTTGCACACATAGACTGATGTAATTGTTTGTGCAAATCAGATAGCAAACAACATGAAAAGACATGGTTAACCCTATGTACACCAAGTGTCATTTCATGTCGGGTGCTTCTGTCTTTTCACAGAAGCCGGCTTTACCCGGCAATTGAATCAGAGGATATTTTACTATGTAGAAGTGTATAAACTATACATATATGTATATATATATGTCACAATGACATGTATATATATATATATATATATATATATATGTATTCTATGTGTGTATATTTAGTGTTTACAAGGAAAGAAAGAGGTTTTTTTAGTTGCGATATTTTGTTCCCATAGACTTACATGGGACTTCCGGTATCGGTATCGGGTATCGCCGATATTTTAATGGTATCGGCGATACCATTCCGATTCCGATACTTTTGGATATCGGAAAGTATCGCTCAACTCTAGTCCTGACATGTCTAGTTCAGGACAATTGACAGAAGCTTGCATCTTAACATGCTATTTAGATATGGTAATTCTGTTTCAGTTGATAGAATAGAGTATTTACACATAGTAATTAGCACTGTATTGTGTATAGACCGCGCATACTCAGCTTAGCCCGGACATGTCGGGGCATGTTTAAACGGGCATATTATGTATATGGCCGTGTTACAATATTACACACTATAAAGCGAATGTTTTATTCGTATTTTTAAAAAAGCAATGACGCGGTATTGTAAAACAAGGTTACAAGATTTTATTGTAATAAATAAATGCATCTCAAAGACATTTCAAGCATTTAAAAGTACATACAGAATGATATAAAAAGTGTCACATGTACAATTAACAAATAGCATCACACACACGACAAAATAAATAATTAACAAGTACATAGGCTACATCGTGAGCCACATGGCTGGCAGTATCGGTAGAGACCTTTTTTTAGGTAGTAGAGTTCCCCTTGTGGTGCCTAATGACGGCGAGTGCAGAGAATGAATTGTACGGGGTGAGGGGTCTACCCTCATCGATGTAGATACACCATCGCTGGAGGCCATTTTTAATTCGTCTAAATGCTGCCTAGTAGTGGGATTACCCACAACAGTAGAGGGTATATTCAGCTCGGCCATAGCTCGCATAAACGATTCCCAACCCTAGGTAAATTCCTGACGGTCAGAGCGTGACTTTGCGTTGTACTATGTTAGGGTCTGCGGAACGCACCTAATAGATATAATAGAGAGGTGCATTCGCAGCCCGGGGTCCACCGTGCAGGCGAAGCCCGCTGCTAATAAGATGGCGAAAGTAGCGAACTCTGTTATCCCGCAGAGTCGCAAAAATAAACGCCGTAGCGCGTTGTGGTAGTAAGTGCGAACTCTGTTAATCCCAGAGCCGCTAACGGGATGCCACAGCGCTATATGGCGATAGGTGCGAACTCACTTAACTTCAGTGAGCCGCAAAGTAAAACGCTAGGGCGCTGTCTAGCGTCAAAAGCAAACCCTGTTACGTCACAGAGCCGCTGAGAAAAAGTACCGTGTCCTGTCAGGCTCTCAGGTACACGGATAATTGCTAAGCGAGCATAATACGTGGTCATGCGCTAATGTCCTCGCGGGAGTCACCCGCAATCTATGGCGTCTGAACGCCAGACCCTGAATACGGCAATCAAACTCCTCACCGATTATGCCGGTAATCTAGGGCATCTAGGACACCGACCCTGACGAGCTAGCACACCAAACTCCTCACCGATTAAGTCGGTATTCTAGTGGCTTATTTCAGCCGGGTCCCTAACCGCACACACGCATGACCACACTGGCGCATAGCATACAATGGTTGATATTAGCGCATGGCGGCCCAGCCATGCTACCCTTTTATAGCAACAGCTACAGGACCTTCCAGGAACAAGGACCAATGAGAAACCTGTTCCAGAAGACTCGTAGTAACAGGGCCTTCCTGGCGGGCCAATAGGAGCTGCTGCAGTACCTGAGCATGTGACCCCTGATCTCCAATGAGAGATCTCACTCTGGGCATGCTCAGAAGGGAAAATGCAGTACTTTGTCCCAAAGACGTCTGCTCCAGCATTGACTATAATAGCAGATCCAGGAAAGGCAGCAACAAGTCACTGCCCAGTAGTGGAGTGGGCAAGATGCCTGGACCGATGCCTCTGCTGAGCAGGCTCCACTGTGGCTGGAGATGAATGGGAGACCGCAGCGGGACGGGTTCAAGACTCCCCTTGTGCAGCAGCGGGAAATCGAACCCTAACATTACCCCCTTCTCTGGGCCTCGCTGCACTCAAAGGCAGCGATGAGCTGCGGAGCGTGAACATGCTCGGCAGGCTCCCAGGATCTATCCTCAGGCCCATAACCCCTCCAATCCACCAAATAAAATTTTTTGCCTCGTACCACCTTGCACCCAACAATGGCGTTCACCTCATGATCGTCGGTAGATGAACCCGACGTCCCAGCAGATGACTCGGAAAACCGGGAAATGGCCACGGGTTTCAAGAAGGACACGTGAAAGGTGTCAGTGATACCAAGGCGAGGCGGAAGGGCTAGGCGGTAAACTACCGGGTTCACCTGCTCAAGAACGTTAAAGGGGCCCAAAAAGCAAGGTGCCAACTTGGTGGACTCTACCCGTAGTCTGATGTTTCAGGCAGAAAGCCACACTAGGTCACCCGGAGCAAACGTAGGAGCGGGGCGCCGATGGGCATCGGCCGAAGACCTCATCCTCTCTTTGGAGGCCTGAATGGCATCCTGAGTGCAGTCCCAAATGTCCCGTGCCTCCACAGCCCAGTCTGCCACCCTGGAATCGGCGGAAGACACGGGCATAGGCACTGGTACCCGCGGATGCTGACCGTAGTTCAGGAGGAATGGGGTCTGTCCGGTGGAGTCAGCCACAGCATTATTTAGAGCAAACTCAGCCCACGGTAGCAAGGATGCCCAGTCATCCTGCCTGGCAGAGACAAAATGTCGCAAGTATGTGACCAAGGTCTGGTTGGCCCTCTCTACCAACCCATTCGTCTCGGGATGGTATGCAGAGGAGAGATTCAACTCAATGCTGAGTAAACGACACAGCTCTCTCCAGAACCGAGACGCAAACTGGGGACCTCGATCACTAACAATTTTGTCTGGCATACCGTGTAGGCGGAAAATATGCCTTATGAATAATGCTGCCAAGGCCCGTGCAGACGGTAACCGTGGTAACGGCACCAAGTGCACCATTTTGGAGAAGTGGTCGGTTATCACCCAGATGATGGTGCAGCCCCGAGACTTGGGTAAGCCAACCACAAAATCCATCCCGACCATCTCCCAGGGCCTGTCTGCCACCGGTAAAGGAAAGAGTAACCCAGCTGGCCGTTGTCGAGGGGACTTATTCTTGGCGCAGGAGGCGCATGCCTGAACGTATTCCCTGACGTCACGGACCATATGTGGCCACCAGTATGTCCTCGCTAGCAACTCAGATGTCCTCTTTGCCCCAAAATGTCCACCCACCCTGGACGAGTGTGCCCAAGAGAGAACCTCCGGTCGCAAATTGATGGGCACAAAAGTCTTGCCCGGAGGCACAGACTCAAGCGAAACCGGGGCCACAGTTCTTAGGCTCTCTGTGGGGACAATCAGCCGAGGCTCCTCCTCCACCTCCTCAGAGGACACCACGGAGCGAGACAGAGCATCAGCACGAATGTTCTTCTCCCCTGAGAGAAAATGGAGGGTGAAATGGAATCGGGAGAAGAACAGGGACGATCTGGCCTGACGGGAATTTAGCCGCTGGGCGGTCTGTAAATAGACCAAATTTTTGTGGTCAGTGAACACTTGGAAGGGAAAGCGAGCCCCCTCCAGGAGATGTCTCCACTCAGAAAAGGCCAACTTCATGGCTAGCAACTCCCTATCCCCAATGGAATAATTCCTCTCCGCAGGTGTGAAGGTCTTGGAGAAGAAGAAGCAAGGATATTTACGACCTTGAGCATCCTTTTGAAAAAGGACTGCTCCAGCACCAACGGACGAGGCATCTACCTCCAATATAAAAGGCTTATCAACCTCAGGACGATGTAGGATAGGAGCTCTAGCAAAATGGGACTTGATTGAAGTAAAGGCCTTGGAGACCTCCTCTGACCACAATTTGGGATTGGCTCCTTTCTTGGTGAGGGCTACCAAGGGAGCAACCAAAGTAGAGAAGTGGGGAATGAATTGGCAATAGTAATTAATGAACCCCATAAAGCGCTGCACCGCTTTAAGAGAGTGGGGTTCTTGCCAATCCATTACAGCCTGTAGTTTGGCAGGATCCATAGCCAATCCCTGAGTGGAGATGATATAGCCCAGGAATGGCAAAGACTCCTGCTCAAACACACACTTCTCCAACTTCGCATATAAGGAATTTGCCCGCAAGAGGTCGAAGACCCTGCAAACATCTCTCCGGTGGGTGTCCATATCTGGAGAAAATATGAGAATGTCATCCAGATAGACTACCACAGAGGTGGCAAGCATGTCCCGGAAGATGTCATTTACGAAATCTTGGAAGACGGCTGGAGCATTACAGAGCCCGAAGGGCATCACAAGATATTCGTAATGTCCATCTCTGGTATTGAACGCCGTCTTCCATTTGTCCCCCTCACGGATGCGGATCAGGTTATAGGCACCACGAAGATCCAGCTTAGTAAATACCCTTGCTCCCCGGAGCCTATCAAAGAGCTCAGATATTAGGGGCAAAGGATATTTGTTCTTAACGGTAATGGCGTTAAGACCCCTATAGTCTATACACGGTCGTAATTCTCCATTCTTCTTCTGCACAAAGAAAAATCCTGCCCCTGCTGGTGACACTGACTTCCTAATAAACCCTCTGGCCAGATTTTCCTGGATGTATTGTGACATGGCCTCCGTCTCAGGAAGAGAGAGAGGATACACTCTTCCCCGAGGGGGCTCCGTTCCAGGCAAGAGGTCTATAGGACAGTCATAAGGGCGATGAGGCGGCAGAGTCTCCGCTGCCTTTTTGGAGAATACGTCTGCGTATGACCGATAAACCTTGGGAAGGGAATCAAGATCTATGGGTATCTCCGTTGTGGAAACCTGAACGTCCTCTCTGAGACATTTGTCTCTGCAATGATCACCCCAACCCAGTATTCTCCCAGAGGACCACTCAATATGGGGAGAGTGGTGGCGAAGCCAGGGTAATCCCAACAAAACCTCATCTATTCCCTCAGGAAGGACAAAAAGGGATATATTCTCCTGATGTGAAGGAGACATAGACAGAGGTAGAGTGACAGTCTGGTGGGTGATTTGTGAGGGCAGGATTGCTCCATTCAACACTCTCACCGATATTGGCTCGGCGAGCGTCACCAGCGGTATGGAATGGCGAGAGGCAAAGGAGGAGGACATAAAATTCCCCTCTGCCCCAGAGTCCACACAAAGCTTGGCGAGAAGGGTGGATGAACCTAGAGAGATTAACCCTTTAAGGAGCATCTTCGGAGCAAAATCCCTCGCGTCTAATGACCCTGCACCCATGGTCACGGAACATGACCGTTTACTTATTCGCTGGGGACATCGGTTGGCATAATGTCCTGACTGCTGACACACTCTACAGACCACGGATACTCGAGTGGTCCGAGACTTAGATCCCACTCGAGTATTCTCCACGGTCTCTGGGGAGTCAGACGCCCGAACGGGAAATTCCAGAGGTTTGGCAAAGGTGGGTGTCAGCCGAAACCTCTGCCTACACTGGGTCCGCTCTAACCTCCGCTCGTGAAAACGGAGGTCGATGCGGGTAGATATAGAAATGAGTTTCTCCAGTGTGGCAGGAATCTCCCTGGTAGCCAAAGCGTCCTTTACATGGTCTGCCAGTCCTCTCCAGAACACTGGAATAAGAACTTTATTTGGCCACTCTAATTCAGAGGCCAAAGTCAGAAATTGGACTAAGAACTGGCTGACCATGGACAAGCCCTGTGACATTGTCAGCAGTTGGAGTGCCGTATCGTGCGTGACCTGAGGTCCTAAAATACCTTTTTCAGAGCCTCCAAAAACCGAGGAGCACTCCGCACCACACGATCGTCACGCTCCCACAGCGGTGTTGCCCACTCCAACGCTCTGCCCGAGAGTAGAGACAGTACAAAACCCACTTGTGCCCGATCCGTGGGGAAACGTGCAGCCAGAAGCTCGAGCTGTATAGAGCACTGACTCACGAATCCCCGACATTGCTTGCTGTCACCGGCAAACTTGTCAGGAAGCGGGAGGTGGGATAATGTAGGGACAGAGGTAGCAGAGGACAAACTGACTGCAGCCACGCTAGCAGCCTGAACAGCGACTGCGGTAATATCCACAGCTGAGGTTGTGCGCTCAAGAGCCGCCAACTTTCTCTCCAGCTGCTGGATATACTGCCTTAGACGCTGGTCATCCGCCATTTTACTAGCCAGACCCTGGCGCTAATATTATGTTAGGGTCTGCGGAACGCACCTAATAGATATAATAGAGAGGTGCGTTCGCAGTCCGGGGTCCACCGTGCAGGCGAAGCCCGCTGCTAATAAGATGGCGAAAGTAGCGAACTCTGTTATCCCGCAGAGTCGCAAAAATAAACGCCGTAGCGCGTTGTGGCAGTAAGTGCAAACTCTGTTAATCCCAGAGCCGCTAATGGGATGCCACAGCGCTGTATGGCGATAGGTGCGAACTCACTTAACTTCAGTGAGCCGCAAAGTAAAACGCTAGGGCGCTGTCTAGCGTCAAAAGCGAACCCTGTTACGTCACAGAGCCGCTGAGAAAAAGTACCGTGTCCTGTCAGGCTCTCAGGAACACGGATAATTGCTAAGCGAGCATAATACGTGGTCATGCGCTAATGTCCTCGCGGGAGTCACCCGCAATCTATGGCGTCTGAACGCCAGACCCTGAATACGACAATCAAACTCCTCACCGGTTATGCCGGTAATCTAGGGCATCTAGGACACTGACCCTGACTAGCTAGCACACCAAACTCCTCACCGATTAAGTCGGTATTCTAGTGGCTTATTTCAGCCGGGTCCCTAACCACACACACGCATGACCACACTGGCGCATAGCATACAATGGTTGATATTAGCGCATGGCGGCCCAGCCATGCTACCCTTTTATAGCAACAGCTACAGGACCTTCCAGGAACAAGGACCAATGAGAAACCTGTTCCAGAAGGCTCGTAGTAACAGGGCCTTCCTGGCGGGCCAATAGGAGCTGCTGCAGTACCTGAGCATGTGACCCCTGATCTCCAATGAGAGATCTCACTCTGGGCATGCTCAGAAGGGAAAATGCAGTACTTTGTCCCAAAGACGTCTGCTCCAGCATTGACTATAATAGCAGATCCAGGAAAGGCAGCAACAAGTCACTGCCCAGTAGTGGAGTGGGCAAGACGCCTGGACCGACGCCTCTGCTGAGCAGGCTCCACTGTGGCCGGAGATGAATGGGAGACTGCAGCGGGACAGGTTCGAGACTACCCTTGTGCAGCAGCGGGAAATCGAACCCTAACATACTACGTACCAAATCCACTAAGTTAGACCCTGGTATTACAGCTCCTTTGAAAATAAATTTGTCTTTATCATTCCAGTCTGTCACACTCTTATTCTGGAGTAGCCTGTTTAGTAAAAATTCAGCATTCTTTTTATATCTTTGGTTTATATGGCGTACAATTTCAGTGATCTCATGATTTTTTTTATCGGTGTCGGTATTTGACGGCTGTTGATGCTCAGGACCATGAGTGCTAATGAGATTTAAAGTTGTTAATTATTTCGAGCAGCGTTTCGTATGTACCAAGTAGCGCTCCAGAACGGCGCTATACAATTTAATTTTTACATCGTCAGGGATGTCGCGGCGCTGTAAAACGGAGTTAATTTCATCATCGAGGCGGCGAATAACAGTTTCGCGTATGCTCTCGGTGGTTGGTGGCCTTAGTTTGTGTAGGTCCTGTTTGGGGACTAGATACATTTTCTCTGCATGCTCCATTATTTGCCCGCGAGCAGACTCGTTATTATGGGTATTGCAAAACCTAAAAGAGGACCGATAAAGCCACCGGTCTGATTCAGTACTCGCTTCTTTTTCTTTATGGACTGCGCTCTATCACTCATGGTTCTTATAGCTTTACGCCACTTCTTCAGTATGCCTTTTTGGCGCTCTTTCAGCGGGATTCGGCCTTTTAAGATGTTTAAAGCAATCTCATCTATAGCGGTGATTAAATCCACGCTCGCATTGCGCAAAATAGATTTCCGGACGGACGGTGTTGCCTTCACCAGGGTTTTTAAGAGAGCCCAGTTACGCCGGAGTCTCTCAGACATCTTTACAGCACAACGCACACAGCGTGGAATGTGCGATCCCGCATAAAATTCACTTTTTAGAAGCGGTTTTCTTCTGCACATAGACAGCGGGCAACGCCGGTGGAAACAACCCCGTCCGTAAGCGGTGATCCTCAGGTGTATTAGCTCTCAAATCGACCAGCAAATACCCATAAGGCTCCCACGTAGCATCCTCAAATGCTTCTAGGAAAAAACGTGTTTTTCCGGGATACATCTGACGATCTAGTGTTAAAATTTGTAATTTATCTCAAGGGTTGTTAAAAAGAACCATGTACTTTGTGTTTAACTTTATGGTGCGGCTTTTCTTACCCTGACAAAATATGTTTTGTACCAGGTAGAAAATACTGAGATTTCTGTGGTGCACATACTTGGTGAACGCTTTTTCTATCTCGCAATTTTCGCTAGCACTATCCATGAGATCATCAACAATCGCCAAATTCACCTTGTCCGGTGGGAATAATTTGTCATCTACGAATGTATTCGGCAGACCCTCCACAAATCTGGTGTTAGGAAAAGAGAGAGAGATTTCATCATATAGTTTCTGCCAGCATTAATAAAACCAAACAATATTATCCGGCTTGTGAGAAAAATTACTTTCAATATTATACAGCATTTGTTTTACAAAATAACTCTTTCCAGAATTAGACGGCACCGCTAGAATGCACGAGAGCGGGTGTTGTAGCCGCGTATCCATCACAATACTGTGCTAATAGCCATACGGCAGGGTGGTGAATTCGTCTAGTAGTCGGCGCTTTGTGTAGACACACTTCTGGGTCTTTTGTAGGACACGGGATTCAATATTCCAATATTTTTTATCTCTCACAATGCCCTGTTGCTGTACGACGATGCGCTTCTGAGTTTCAGGGGCTGAATTACGGGGGTAGTCCAGAACTAGATCTTTCAGACTGCTAAAATTGATAGATTGAGAGTTACCAACATTTAGCGTTATTCCCTTCACTTTTAAGACAGTTTTCCCTGTGTTGAGCTTGTACCCATAAGTTTTGGGCCCTGCAGAAACAAACTCTGTGATGTATGTGCCCTCGGGTATCTCACTCGTCAATTCCCCCAGGTAATCGCCTAGAGGCGGCTGCCACTCACCTTCCCTGTGCACAAAAATAACTGAATCTGTGTCGTGATAAAGGCACCTCTCCTGTAGCCTGTCCAGCAGAGAATAGAGCTCTAGCCGCGCATACGCGGTGGTAAAGCAGGCTATAAAGATGTTTGTGTTTTTATTGACTGTGTGGTGCCCTTCCGCATATTTCCAGTTAAAGGTTGCGGTTTCATCATCGATAAAATCCAGCGTAGAAATGTCATAGTAGGGCAGGAAGAGATACCTAAAAAGCTCATCAGGATCCCTAACAATCTCGGTGCTTGCTAGATTGGCCCGCTGAGCAAACTTCCCCCATAAAGAATTTAAGAAAAGTTTGGAGATCTGTCTTTTAGCGGGGTTGACGGCTATATTTTCAGGTCGTAACCGTACACCTTCTTTTTCAAGAAAACTGTCAATGTACTGCTTTTTCTTGGCATCATCAGTGCACCAGCTAGGATACCCTGACGCCTCCTGCTTATCCCTAAGGTGTAATTTAATGTAGGGTGCAAACAGATCATCACTGGTGTTTGGAAAATGCCATATTTCATAGATGTGGGCGATCCGGTACCCTTTATCTATCGCCAGCTCGAGCTCTATAGTGCACCAGGTACCTGTCAGGGAGCGTTCTTCATCACTATGTCTGCATTCCTCGGCCTGTGAATTTACAGCGCATGTATAGCAAAGGGGGAACATCAATTTTTTGTCGAGTTTTACCGGTAGAACGGGAAAAAATAAATCTCTCGGGGGATAGACCTTGACATTAGCTAAGCCAAAATATTTGTTAATGAAACCAAAGTTGTCATAGATGACGTCGGGGTGTCCCACAGGGTATGTTTTAGTTTTGTTTACAAAGGGGTACAGGCTGGTGAAGTCGTAGTAATGTAAAGTCTCATCAGCTTCCACCTGGTGATAGAGCTTAATGGCGTTAGTTCGACCCCCATAAAGCGCATCGCGGGGGTCTAAGGGAGCGGGGAAATCCATTTGATGGAGAAATGCCTGGAGGTTAGAATCATTTTTAACCATTTCACGCCACTCATGCTCCCACATCACTCTTATGGTGTACCCGCACATCTGCAGGTAGCGCTTTTTAGGTAAGAAAGCATGATATAATTGACCATAGGTGGTGTTTGTAACTTTATTTGTATCATTCTCATTATAGCACGACGGGCAGCCGTGGAAAAAACAGCCATGAAATTCAAAAGCTATGTGCTGTCCGTTAACATAGGCATAACCATCTAGAAAATATTGACCGAGTTGTTTCTCACCCCTCTTAAGGCATGCTGAATGTCAATGTTCTCGGTATGCGCTACATACATGAGCCACTGTATAGCGGCGGATGAGTAGCGCTTTTTCACCTTGTGATAATTATCACCCGGTAAAATGGCGATCGTTTTTTCTGGTAGAAATTTAAATCGATACATTGACATACATACAGAGGCCAGGGTGATGAATTGAAAAGGGTCAATACAGCTGCTCTCCACAACCATTTCTTTTTGAATGTCACAGTATTTTTTAACACTTTTCAGCGTCATTTCCATAATGCGCTCTCTATAGATCTCACAGGAGCGTCTCAAAATTTCAACATCCTGTTTGCAGTATGATTTTAGTTCACTCTTGAAGTCAAAAACTGTGTGGTTCTGACCCTCATGCCAGGCCAGGAACTCTACCTTCTCATCCGGTGCCATGTACTCCAACCCATAATATTTCACATCGGGTATGGGACCTACATAGTTTTGGTTTTCTCGGGTGTTAAAAAAGTGTGGAAAATGACCTTTGGCACCTGAAAATCCCATGGCCTGAGGTAATTTACTGAGCTTCATGGGGATAAAATTTAGCGAGTCTATGAACCTTAAAGACAAATCGGGCACCGTCACAAACAAGAGCCGGCCACCTTGGGCTATCAGCTTTACCTGTAGTTTTTCAAAAATCAGCTCCTTAACAATAAAGTAAGAATCGTAGCGCCCTGCATTGTGTGCTATAAATGTATAGCCTGAAAATTTCCCGCTGGTAAAGAACAGTAAAAAGTCATGCGTGCAGCTATCACCTTCAAACTCCCAGGACTGGTCACCACTCAGTGTTGTAGCATAAATGTAATTTGGGATGTGGGTACCTGTCTCCTGCATACATTCAAAATCGTAAAAGATATAACAATCTGTCTCGTCCCCTGGTACATAGCGGCGCATGTAACAGAGATGGGCATCAAATTTATTTACACGAGCACGACATACGGGGCAACGTAAACCGCCACATTCATGCACGCCCTCGCTATTCCTGAACACAAAGCGATGGCACTCATCACAAAATATTTAAGCCTGCAGAATGGCGGATCAACCAGAGCTAATTGTTTGTGACAATCTAAACACTCACTAGAGCGACAATGAACCCGACATACGGGGCAACGCAGGGTTTGTTGTACACCTGTACTCTCCACACAACCCACTCTTTGGCACGCTTTACAAAAATATTGACATGAATGGGTGTTCTTGTTAGTATACAATGAATTGCAGAGCTCACAAAAGTGCTTAGCACCGATAAAACCTTTCATATTCTTGATACCGTAGTAGTAGTTATCATGGAACAGTATGAATACGGTTCTACCACTAGTTGCATTGTCGGTCTGAAAGTAGCACCAATCACCCTGACTGTAGTAGAGTACTTTAATGGTGACCCCCAAATATTTCTCAAATGCTGGAATGTCGCTAAAACTCACTAATCGCTCATCAGGGATCCCCAGCGCCGCGTGTATGTTTTTAGAGCGATTCAGTAAAACCGCATCACTGACATCCGCGTCCTCAATCAGGGCGCCACACTAGCGGCCAAACACAGATTTGTACTGTAATTGTTAAAATCATACAGCAACTGCCTCTTTTGTTTAATGATTCGACTGCTCGCTATAGATTTCAAGCGTCTTTTTACACCGCCTCGGCGGTTTTTAACGCTAGTGATGACTAGTTTTAGGGTATTGCTTGCCAAGCATTCAGCATTACTTTGAAGTGTGCGAGCAACAGCAATTAAAAAAGATTCAGAATTAAAATCCTCACGGCTCTGCTTTGTAGTGAAAATGGGGTCTAAAGCATCGCCACCTTCAAGCCTTAACTGCACAAAGTCACCAGGTTCAATGTCCCTAATGACTCTATCAAGTAATGACTGAATACTGTCATGAACAATGTTCACAGCCTCGACAAATGATCGTACACGCTCCAAATTTACAAACCTAAAATGATCGGTATGTATGCGCGCACTGAAATTACGGTTGTCCCTCTGGTGATGATGGAAGTGTTGTAAAAATACTGTATGGTCTGATCCCCTCACATCATCAGCAGAGTCAGCAGCCGCATCAGAGGCCTGTGAGCTTTGTGTACCTGTATGGCCAGCATTTTCAGGGACATCATGGCTATGTGAGACAGGAGCATCTGTGTGTGGTGGCTCCTGGGCTGTCTGTGGTGGTATAGCAGGACAGATGCCTCCACCCTGCCGCCTAGCGCATAGTGCGCGTCGAGCACTGACCAGTAGTTTTAGAGCTCGTTTTATAACTCTGGACCTATTATAACGGGCTGTTTTAGTTGGTTTATGCAGGCCCGAACCGATCATATTTAGTCATAACGGGTTAGCACCACCTGGTATCTCGGTGTCTACTTGCAGCCGGCGAAGCGCGTATAGCTCGGCCTTACGAGCATCTGTTGTGACTGCTTCAGACAACAATCTTTCAAAAGTATCGCAGAAAAACAGTATTTTGGGTACCCAGATTTGTAGCGTAAGTAGCGATCTAACTGCTCCTTAAACACAGAGGCTTCGGCGGGAGCCCACCCAATGCCGTCATACATCTGCGCTGTAGCGGTCGTAGGTACAGAATCCGCACTGCTAACAGGTACAGAGGCCGCAGAACCCGCAATGCTAACAGGTACAGAGTCTGCAGAACCCGCACTGCTAACAGGTACAGAGGCTGCAGAACCCGCACTGCTAACAGGTACAGAGTCTGCAGAACCCGCAATGCTAACAGGTACAGACACAGCTGTATGAAGCCTCTGCTTTTTACACACTTTATGCTTAGTCGTTAACACTCTCTTTAACCCCATCACAACATTAACTGGATTAGATACATCAGCGTGAGATGTGGAGGGTAAATTAATGGTATCTGACAGTTCAACACCTGTGGAATTAGCGGACACAGTTACAGATGGCGGTAACGGGTGTATAGTATGAGTGGTCCATATAATGAATGGTTCTACTTACCATCAGCGAGCTGATCAATCTCACGGTCAAGCGCCTCACGAGTCTGTTGGGTAGTGGGATTCATGGCGGCAAACGTGACGGGTGATGTTTCTGAAGCATGCTTAGTTTTCTGCGTGTGTTTACGTGGCCGCTCCTGCACTTCAGAGTATAGTTCAGCGTCATTCACAAGACTGCTGGATGGTTGCGCGCCGCTTGAATGGGGCAGCACGCCCTGCATCACATAGAGCTGCTGTTGTGGCTGTGGTCTATCAGGGCCCATAGGTGTCTGTATCGGCGTCAAGAATGGCGCTGCGTTGTTCTCGTTGACGCGTAGTGGTTGCAGAGGGCTCGTGGTTGTTTTTCTCTCGACTTTAGATTTATCTGTGGATGAGATTGTACATGTGTCAATCTGACTTTACAACTATCTTTAAGGAAAGATTCTACATGTAACGGATACGTGCAGGCATCATCGTTAACCGGTAAGTGTATATTTTGATATATCAGACTAGTCTTAATACAACGTATGTTACTCTTGTCACACCTAGGATCACGATGTTCCGCACGTATCCGTTACATGTAGAATCTTTCCTTAAAGATAGTTGTAAAGTCAGATACTTACGCTACAAAATCTGGGTACCCAAAATACTGTTTTTCTGCGATACTTTTGAAAGATTGTTGTTTGAAGCAGTCACAACAGATGCTCGTAAGGCCGAGCTATACGCGCTTCGCCGGCTGCAAGTAGACACCGAGATACCAGATGGTGCTAACCCGTTATGACTAAATATGACTGGTTCGGGCCTGCATAAACCAACTAAAACAGCCCGTTATAATAGGTCCAGAGTTATAAAACGAGCTCTAAAACTACTGGTCAGTGCTCGACGCGCACTATGCGCTAGGCGGCGGGGTGGAGGCATCTGTCCTGCTATACCACCACAGACAGCCCTGGAGCCACCACACACAGATGCTCCTGTCTCACATAGCCATGATGTCCCTGAAAATGCTCGCCATACAGGTACACAAAGCTCACAGGCCTCTGATGCGGCTGCTGACTCTGCTGTGTGAATTTTATGCGGGCTCGCACATTCCACGCTGTGTGCGTTGTGCTGTAAAGATATCTGAGAGACTCTGGCGTAACTGGCTCTCTTAAAAACCCTGGTGAAGGCAACACCGTCCGTCCGAAATCTATTTTGCGCAATGCGAGCGTGGATTTAATCACCGCTATAGGTGAGATTGCTTTAAACATCTTAAAAGGCCGAATCCCGCTCAAAGAGCGCCAAAAAGGCATACTGAAGAAGTGGTGTAAAGCTATAAGAACCATGAGTGATAGAGCGCAGTCCATAAAGAAAAAGAAGCGAGTACTGAATCAGACCGGTGGCTTTATCGGTCCTCTTTTAGGTTTTGCAATACCCATAATAACGAGTCTGCTCGCGGGCAAATAATGGAGCATGCAGAGAAAATGTATCTAGTCCCCAAACAGGACCTACACAAGCTAAGGCCACCAACCACCAAGAGCATACGCGAAACTGTTATTCGCCGCCTCGATGATGAAATTAACTCCGTTTTACAGCGCGGCGACATCCCTGACGATTTGAAAATTAAAATGTATAGCACAGTGTTGGAGCGCTACTTGGTACATACGAAACGCTGCTCGAAAGAATTAACAACTTTAAATCTCGTTAGCACTCATGGTCCTGGGCATCAACAGCCGTCAAATACCAACACCGATAAAAAAAAATCATGAGATCGCTGAAATAGTAGGCCATATAAACCAAAGATATAAAAAGAATGCTGAATTTTTACTAAACAGGCTACTCCAGAATAAGAGTGTGACAGACTGGAATGATAAAGACGAATTTATTTTCAAAGGAGCTGTAATACCAGGGTCTAACTTAGTGGATTTGGTACGTAGTACAACGCAGAGTCACGCTCTGACCGTCAGGAATTTACCTAGGGGTTGGGAATCGTTTATGCGAGCTATGGCCGAGCTGAATATACCCTCTACTGTTGTGGGTAATCCCACTACTAGGCAGTATTTAGACGAATTAAAAATGGCCTCCAGCGATGGTGTATCTACATCGATGAGGGTAGACTCCTCACCCCGTACAATTCATTCTCTGCACTCGCCGTCATTAGGCACCACAAGGGGAACTCTACTACCTAAAAAAAGGTCTCTACCGATACTGCCAGCCATGTGGCTCACGATGTAGCCTATGTACTTGTTAATTATTTATTTTGTCGTGTGTGTGATGCTATTTGTTAATTGTACATGTGACACTTTTTATATCATTCTGTATGTACTTTTAAATGCTTGAAATGTCTTTGAGATGCATTTATTTATTACAATAAAATCTTGTAACCTTGATTTACAATACCGCGTCATTGCTTTTTTAAAAATACGAATAAAACATTCGCTTTATAGTGTGTAATATTGTAACACGGCCATATACATAATATGCCCGACATTGCCCGGACATGTCCGGGCTAAGCTGAGTATGCCCGGCTATACACAATACAGTGCTAACTACTATGCGTAAATACTCTATTCTATCAACTGAAACAGAATGACTGTATCGCCATTTGTATCGCCATTTTGGTGTCACAATTAGTTCAATGCTTGAAATGTCTTTGAGATGTATTTATTTATTACAATAAAATCTTGTAACCTTGTTTTACAATACCGCGTCATTGCTTTTTTTAAAAATACATGCCCTGACATGTCCGGGCTAAGCTGAGTATGCCCGGCTATACACAATACAGTGCTAATTACTATGCGTAAATACTCTATTCTATCAAGTGAAACAGAATTACCATATCTAAATAGCATGTTAAGATACGAGCTTCTGTCAATTGTCCTGAACTAGACATGTCAGGACACATCCCTGGGGCAGTCCTGGGGAAAACTTCTTTTATACTGAATAATACTGTGCAATAAACTCCTTTTAGCCTGTACATAGACTACTAAGATATAACTTTCCAGCAAGTGAAGCACACACTCAGATTTAATGCCATGCTAGAAAATCCTTTACATACATTTACTGCACGACTTAAAAGATCCCCCACAAAAAGAGCCTTATAAAATCAAGATTCGCCTTGATACACCTTTCCACCAATATACTGAATAATACTGTACAATAAACTCCTTTTAGCCTGTACATAGACTACTAAGATATAACTTTCCAGCAAGTGATGCAGCCACTCACATAGGAATTTAATGCCATGCTAGAAAATCCTTTACATACATTTACTGCACGACTTAAAAGATCCCCTACAAAAAGAGCCTTATAAAATCAAGATTCGCCTTGATACACCTTTCCCCACATACCACAGACTGATCAAATCCACAAGGAGATGGATAAAATATAAATAGAGCCGAATAAAATCATGAAACACTTTGATAGAAATTCCCAGATTCAACACTCCTGATTTCCCAGACAGATCAAATCACAAGGAGACGGATAAAATGATAGGGGGCGTGACGACCTGTCAGATTGACTTTGACAAAAGGTGGAACTCCTACACTACTGACTTTGAAAAAGTCTAGTTCTGTGAGGCCGGTGGTGTCAAACTTGATTCCTGATTCTGCCACAATATCAGGAATCAGTAGCTCATAATTTCCAAGGGGCGAGGTCCATATGGGTCTGTAATGGGGTGCGCTGATTCATCTTCTGTCCTGGGACGTCTGCCTGGCGGTTCAGCAGGACCTGAGGAGGAAGATGAGGAAGAGGAAGAGGAATCTGAGAAATAAAGAAATGTGGGATCCTCACCCTCGTTATCAGTGTCGAAGGCAAGGAAAGTATATGCCTCCTCCACTGAATAGCGTTGTCGGGACGAACGGGATGGGTGGGACGACATTTTATGTATATGGTGATTATGTCGGCACTTTATTTTTAACTGTGTGTGTGTGGGGGTGATAGTGATTGGTACAAACTTTGTCTGAAAAGAAAAAGCTAAAAGAACAAAGCAAATGGGGAGAAAAAAATTTCTGTGAAAAGAAATGTGTAAAACAGCAGGCACGAGCTCTGATGAGTGAACTGCGTCATTTATCAAAGTTCGGCAGCTGCTGGATGTGCGCACGGAGGTGGCAAAGAAGAAATGTGTCTAATACAGCAGGCATGAGCTCTGATGAGTGAACTGCGTCACTTATCAAAGTTCGGCAGCTGCTGGATGTGCACACGGGGGTGGCGCAAAAGGAGGGCGATAAAGAAAAGTGGAAAACAGCAGGCATGAGCTCTGATGAGTGAACTGCATCACTTACCAAAGTTCAGTGGATGCTGGATGTGCGCACGGAGGTAGCGCAAAAGTAGGTTAAAAAAAGCGGAAAACAGCAGGAACGAGCTCTGATGAGTGAACTGCGTCACTTATCAAAGCTTGGCGGCTGCTGGATGTGTGCAAGGAGGTAGCGCAAAGGGGGGTGAAAAAGAAAAGTGGAAAACAGCGAGCACAAGTGTTGATTGGTTAACTGCGTCATCAATCATCATTTGGCGGCTGCTAAATGTGCGCATGGAGGCGGCGCAAATAAGAGTGGAGGGGGTAAATAGAGGAAGAAGGGGGAGAGGGGGAGGGGGAAGGGTGGAAGAGGGGGATTGAGATGGATGAAGAGAGATAGGGCAGGGATCACAAAACACTTTTTAATTCGTACTCTTTCTCACTTTTCTGGTTTGGCTTCTGTCCCTGTCTTCCTGCTATTGTTCACAGCAGAGATTGTGTAGTTATAGCTTCTGTGGACCACAAGGCCGCATCACAGTAAGTCACAGCAAAAGATTGTATGTACTGCTCTGCTGGAGTCCTCAAAAAGTGTGAGGACCTGCAGTCACAGACAGGTGACAGACAGGTCAGAAAGTGGTCATACTGCTGCTCTGCCCTGTCATTGGTGTGATCGATGATGACATTGATCACACCAATCAGAGTTGGCCCTGGTGACTCTGACTTACAGCTCCAATCCTAGGCAGGTCACCGGCATGGCACAGCGCGGTCACACCGTGGCTGTGCCCTGTGATTGGTGTGATCGATGTAATCGTCTATCGCGCCAATAAGCTGCTCCAGGCCATGCCTAGGATTGGAGCTCACAGCTACGATCATAGGCAGGTCACCGGCAGGTCACCGGCAGGGCACAGCGCAGTCACACTGCAGCTGTGCCCTGCGATTGGGGCAATCAATGTTATCAGCGATTGCGCCAATCCGGGACCTTTCTGGCCATGCCTGGCGTTGCCAGGCACCAGCCTTGGATCGGTGCTCGATCCTAGGCTGGGACATCAGTGTTTCAGCCAATCTAATTGGCTGAAACAATGAGAAATGCTGCGATTGGCTGTTCAGAATTGAACAGTCAATCACAGCGATCGTGAGTGCAGGAGGGCAGCGAATCCCTCCAGGATGACGGCACCATCTACGCAGAGGTAAGATGGCTCCAGAATTTTAATGCGATCATTGCGACTTAAGTCAGAGTGTCACATTTAAGATATGATGTAATATTCCGTCCATGGTCAAACAGGCCCAGATCACATGGACGGAATATTATGTCAGATGGCAGAAAGGGGTTAAATACTATGTTACTATGTTACAGTTTCGGGTTGAGCTCAAATTTTTCAACGTGTAAAGGTTATTTACACCAGAAAATTGTTATAAACGCCTTGATGAATCAGGCCCTATGTTAATTCAACTTGACATACTATAATTTCTGTTTTATATCTCCTCCCCTGCAAAGAAATAGAAATAAGAACAATTAAATGCCATTCTATATGCCCATTTAGTACCACTACAAACTACTGTTCGTGCTGCAAAAAAACAAGCTATGTTGGAAAAAGTGCAAAAGTTCAGAAGTAGTAAAACTTTAAAAAAAACTGTAAAAATATATCAAAGTAAGCTTGTGAAACATTCAGAATAATGTAAGCATATAATTTATACTGTGCTATGGCTGGTTCGTGTCTACTGACACTTCCAGGAGCCTGTAGAAGTGTTAGTTGGCAAGAAACGGTCATAGCATGTTGTTGTTTGCTTGTACTCTCCCTACCTGATTTTTATTTCTTATTATGAGATAATAAAGAAGTTTTTTCCATGATGTGGTGAGAGTTGTCATCTTCACTTCTACTTCTTTGGACAAACACAGCTCTAGTAATGTCACAGGGATCTTAGCATTGCAAACGGATGGTAAACCGGTAGTAACCCACAGCACATTTAATAATACAGCATGCTGTCACACTTTTCATGTTTTTTAAATAAAAAAAAGTCTTAAAATTATCCCTCTGAGTCATTTGTCACTGACTTAAACTAAAGGTGTCACTGTCAGAAGTAACATCATCCTGCTGTGACTCAGAAAAGTGATGTCTTCTCTGCTAATATGCTTGAAAAGACAAAGGAGGACAATTATGAACTGCGTTTCATACTACTAATGGCAGGGAGGGCAGTTCCAGTGGTGGAGGGGGTGCTTCCTCTACTGCTACTGGCTAACCACATTCTTAGCCATGGTTGCTTCTAGCAACTCTCCTATCTCTCCCCATATCAATTGATTCTCTATTATTCCCAGGTTACTTCAATCATATTTTCATATTGCAGCTGTAGAACACATTACTGTTTATGGTATTTCTCCAATTTTTTAACTTTCTATCCCTATCTATATTGCTGAACTGTGAGCATGGATGGCTTCTCACTATCTTGAATTATTGTAAAGTGGCTGATGCATTTCCTACCTAGGCTTTTATATATATATAATGTGACGTGAAGCTGCAAGGTGTTGGGGAATCCCATGAGGTCGCACTTGAAGTGCTGTGAGTCCTCTTTCGCTGAGGCAATCTTTTCAATGTGTTAAAAGGTTGTGGACCTTTTAAATCCAATTAGTTCGAATTGCATCTCAAATTGTTTGAATTTGCTAGAACCTGTGAATTTCTTAAAATTTAACTCGAACTTCACATGGAGTTGATTTGGCTCCTCTCTGCTAATATGGCTATATTCCCATCACATTTGTAAACTATATCAGTCTTATATATTGTTTTTATTTTCTGGAAACAAATTGCAAACAAACAAAAGCAACTGTATGCAGACACATTTGTCAAATACAGTATATCAATAAAAAATACTTTACCGATACAGTTGAGTTTGGATTCAATTTATTTAATACTTCCACACAGGTTGATATAGTTAAGCCAGTCTTAAGTATAACAAAGAAACGGTGGATATTATAGCAAATGATCAGGAAAATACAGGAGACAGGTACAGTTGAAATCAAGATAATTCAATATGTATTTCAAATTACGGTAGGTTAAGTAGAAAAATGTACAAACTTTATTTTGTTTGCAAAAAAGAAATCAAACAAGAATGGAACCAGTCATGTCCCAAATGCTATTAACCTGCAAATATAGGATCAATCTGCAGGTGTTTTAAAGCTATGCTGCTGCTGCTGCATAATTGTGGTGGCTATAACCATGCATCAGTGCAGAGCCGGCTGTCTGTCAGTGCCAGGGTGCGGTTACAGCCGCCGCTCACTATGCACTAAGTAGTGACTGAAGCCACGCCTCTATGACTGAAAGCCGGAGGCTGCCAAAAGGAATAAAGTTAATTTCCTCATGGTAGCTGGGCTTCTAGTGCTGTGGCTGCACAGCTTTAGAACTGCATTTTTCTGCAAATTGACCTAATATCTGCAGTTTAATAGCAGTTTTTACATAGCAGGTTCTCTTTAAGTAGCTCAACATAACTAATATAACAAGTGGTTTGTCAGCACAGAAGAATTATTCAAGAACTTATTTCCATAAAACAGCTGCTAGTAGAGGAACATGCGACCAGAGTAGTCCTCAGTCTTTTCCAATTGTAAAAACCTCACTGGGTAAAGCAGGTTTTCTATTTGACGAGGCTAATGGATAGATCTAGTCACATGCTCCTCTACCAGCAGCTAATTTATGGACAGAAGTGCTGGTGAGCTTGTGAGGAAAGCTGCAAGATAAAGTGGCAGACCTCAATCACTCAGTGAACTGTCCTGACAGTCTAACAGAAAAGTTTGTAACTATATTCAAATTAAATGTGCATAGAAAAAAATAGTCTGTAAAAGCAAAACAGTAGAGTTGAGCGATACTTTCCGATATCCTAAAGTATCGGAATCGGAATGGTATCGCCGATATCACTAAAATATCGGCGATACCCGATACCGATACCGGAAGTCCCATGTAAGTCTATGGGAACAAAATATCGCAACTAAAAAAACCCCATTCTTTCCTTGTAAACACTAAATATACACACATAGAATACATATATATATATATACATGTCATTGTGACATATATATATATACATATATGTATAGTTTATACACTTCTACATAGTAAAATATCTTTTGATTCAATTGCCGGGTAAAGCCGGCTTCAGTGAAAAGACAGAAGCACCCGACATGAAATGACACGTGGTGTACATAGGGTTAACCATGTCTTTTCATGTCGTTTGCTATCTGATTTGCACAAACAATTAAATCAGACTATGTGTGCAAAATTTCACACCTGTAGGGGTTAATTAAAGGTGTAAATTCGTTGTAAAAAAAACGGACTTTTTTGCTACGAATTTACACCTTTAATTAACCCCTACAGGTGTGAAATTTTGCACACATAGTCTGATTTAATTGTTTGTGCAAATTAGATAGCAAAGGACATGAAAAGACATGGTTAACCCTATGTACACCAAGTGTCATTTCATGTCGGGTTCTGCATTTTCACAAAAGCCGGCAATTGAATTAGCGGCTATTATACTATGTAGAAGTGTATGAACTACAAATATAAATATATATATATATGTGTCACAAATTCAATGACATGTATATATATATATGAGGTGTAAAATTGCTGAAAAAAAATGCGTGGGCTCCCGCCCTATTTTCGCAACCAGACAGACAAAGCCAGTGAGTGGGGGCAGATAATAATAGCCCAGAGAGGGACCATTATTTTTGCCCCCCCCCCGGCTACTAACATCTGCCCCCAGACACCCCAGGAAAGACAAATCTATAATTAGATTCGCCCTTTCTGGCACTTTGCCCGTCTATTCCCATTGCCCTGTAGCGGTGGCGAATGGGTTAATATGGGGTTAAAGCCACCTTGCTATTGAAAGGTGACCTTAAGCCAGGTTAATAATTGAGAGCTGTCAATTAGACAACTATCAATTATTAATCCTATTGCATGAAATAAAAATAAAACACACACACTTTAATTAAAAATCATTTTAATGAAATAAAGACACATGTTTTTGACCATCTTTTATTTTACTGCAAAAACCATTTCCTGTAATAAAAATAAAATAAAAAAGCAAAATTATTCTTACCTATCCCATGCACAGTCAGGTCCCACGGTGTAATCCTTCAGAAAGGGTTAATGTTTACTGCAGGGACCGCAGCTAATGCTGCAGCCTCACAGTAAACCCCAAATGAATGAGTTCCTCTCCTGCCTGACAGGAGAGTAAAGGCTGGGTGTCACATAACGATACACCAGCGATCCCGACAACGATATGCACTTGTCAGGATCGCTGGTGTATCGCTACATGATCGCTGCTGAGCTGCCAAACAGGCAGCTCAGGCAGCGATCTGGGACAGCGACACTGCGGGTAACATCGCTTAAGGGCCCGTCTCACATAGCGATATCGCTACCGAGATCGCTGCTGAGTCACTAGTTTTGTGACGCAGCAGCGAGCTCACCAGCGATATCGCTGTGTGTGACATTCAGCGACGATCAGCCCCCTGCCGGGTATCGCTGATCGTCGCAGAAATGTCAGGACCTTTTTTTGATCGCTGGTTTCCCTCTGACAGGCACGCATCGCTGCGTGTGACAGGCGGGAAACCAGCGATCAAAGGTCCTGACATTTCAGCGACGATCAGCGATACCCGGCAGGGGGGCTGATCGTCGCTGAATGTCACACACAGCGATATCGCTGGTGAGCTCGCTGCTGCGTCACAAAACTAGTGACTCAGCAGCGATCTCGGTAGCGATATCGCTATGTGAGACGGGCCCTTAAGTGGAAAGCTTAATTGATTGCTTTCCACTTTCACTTCAGGTCAGCCAGGGACACAATCAGTGACGTCAGAGGGAACTGATTAACAAAAATAGGGGTTCCCTTCGAAAAAAAAATGGCGTGGGGTCCCCCCTATTTTTGTTAACCAGCCAGATGAAGCAGACCGCTGAGGCCTGGATTTTCAGGCTGTTAAGGAGCCAAGATCCATGGACCTTGCCAGCCTGATAATACCAGGCCACAGCAGTCTGCATATCTTGGCTGATTAACAAAAATAGGGGATCCCCTCGAAAAAAATTGGCGTGGGGTCCCCCCTATTTTTGTTAACCAGCCAGATGAAGCAGACCGCTGAGGCCTGGATTTTCAGGCTGTTAAGGAGCCAAGATCCATGGACCTTGCCAGCCTGATAATACCAGGCCCCAGCAGTCTGCATATCTTGGCTGATTAACAAAAATAGGGGATCCCCTCGAAAAAAATTGGCGTGGGGTCCCCCCTATTTTTGTTAACCAGCCAGATGAAGCAGACCGCTGAGGCCTGGTTTTTCAGGCTGGTAAGGATCCAATATCCATGGACCTTGCAAGCCTGATAATACCAGGCCACAGCAGTCTGCTTAGCTTGGCTGGTTAACAAAAATAGGGGATCCCCTCGAAAAAAAAACGGCGTGGGGATCCCCCCTATTTTTGTTAACCAGCCAAGTAAAATGCAGACTGCTGCGGCCTGGTATTAAAAGACTGTCAAGGCCCATGGATTTTGGCCCTCAACAGCCTGATAATACCAGGCTACAGCAGCCCCACATTTGGCGCATCAAAAGATGTGCCAATTGTGGCACTTTACCCGGCTCTTCCCACTTGCCCTGTAGCGGTGGCAAGCGGGGTAATAAGGGGTTATTGTCACCGTTGATTGCACGGTGACAATAAGCCCGGTTAATAATGGAGAGGCGTCAATAAGACACCGATCCATTATTAATCCCAAAGTTATTAAATGTGTAAAAAAAAGACAAAGCAAGAAAAAAGTCTTTTAATGAAATAAAAGAGACAACACAGTTTTCATTTCTTTTATTACTCTCTCATTCCTGCGACGCCATCGATCTCCTGTAAAAAAAGAAAAAAAACAAACCAACAGTATACCACCTGTCCGACGCAGTCCATAACGATAGTCCCACGACGATCCAGCTCTGCTACATCGCAATGACAGGCAGAGCCTGTCATTGCAACGCAGCACAGCTGATTACCTGCTTCCCCGGCGGTGACGTCATCGGACTGACTGCTTTACGGCCGGGATTACCCAGCAGTCACTGCAGTTATCGCGAGAAACTGCATGTGACCGCCGGGGAGAAGAGGATGGCGGCCATGAAGCAGTCCAAGACGTGACCGCCGGAGATCTTCTGCCAGGTAAGTGCCGCTGACTCCTGACAGACCCGACCGACGGACACTGACAGTGACAGTGACAATCCCGATTCCGGTATCCGATAAGACGAAAATATCGGAACTCGGAATCGGAATTCCGATACAGCTAATATCGGCCGATACCCGATATTTGCAGTATCGGAATGCTCAACACTACAAAACAGTGCAAAATTTGTAATGAAACAGAATTGCAAAAAAATATTTTTAGGCCAAAATACATCTATTAAAGTAAAACAAAGCCCCAAAATTTGGCCATCTCTTAAAGGGAACCTGTCATCAGAAATAACGCTGTTAACCTGCAGATATGGGGTTAATCTGCCGTTGAACAGCGCTATTTTGCTGTCCAGCAAAATGCGCCTGTACGTAACCAAATGCAGTGGGAGAAAATGATCTTTCTTCTCCACAGTATTCAGTCAAAGGGGGGGGGCGTCACTAGTTCAGTCACTGCTTTGAGAATAAAGAGCGGCCGCTGTAACTGCACCCCCTGGCCCTGACTGACAGCCGTCCACAATGTAGAGCCAATGTCAGTCAGTGCCGGGGGCTTGGTTAAATCGGCCGCTCTGTATACTCAGAGAGGTGACATACCAAGCTCAAGCGCCGCCCCCATGACTGAAACCAAATGCTGGCAGGGAGAATAAAGATCATTTTCTCCCCGCTGCATTCGGTTGTGTGCAGATGCCGGGCAGCTTAGTAACGCTGTTAACATGCAGATATGGGGTTAATCTAGTTAACAGTGTTATTCCTTGCGACAGGTTCCATTTAATAAAGCATCATTTGACTGTTATGACCTTTTGCAAATGTGATCTATAGCCAGACAACAGTTTTTGACAGCTTTTCTTAAGACTCTTTCCTCATGGCCTCCAGTTCAATAAAATTTTTGGATTCTCAAGAGATTGATCCAAAAAACTAAGAGAAAAGATCATTACACAAACAAGGAAAATGATATAAGAATAAAGGCAGTGAATATTCCTACAGATGCAGTTGGAAGCATAGTTTGCAAGTTCAAAATTGAAAAATAATTATAATTTTACTTTTTTTAAATGTAGTAGACACTGCAGATCGGTGAGGGTCCTGAGACCCCCACTAATTACTACACTTACACACATGGTCAAATTGTTGGTACCCCTCGTTTAATGACAGAAAAACCCAGAATGGTCAAAGAAAATACTTAAATCTGACAAAAGTAATAATAAATAAAAAAATCTATGAAAATTAACAAATGAAAGTCAGACATTGATTTTCAACCATGTGCTTCCACAGAATTTAAAAAAAAAAATAAAACTCATTAAATAGGCCTGATGTAGGTGTGAAAAAGATGGTTCCTCAGAGGGCAATAAAACTTTCTGTCATGTATAGTGTACAGTTCCTATAGCGTCTTGTGCTTGGGTGCGAGGAAAACACAGGAGACATAGGTTGAAATGAAATGACTTGTATTACTTCATACAAGCATGCTGAAAAGTTTACACAGTTTGCAGGAACAGCGACAGGAGACACAGCAGGCCAGAGTAACTTCAAGCTCTACAATAACTCTCCAAGCAGGTTCAGGATCTCTTCTCTGTACCGTAATTCCTCTGCAAACATGGATTCACCAAACAGCAGGTTTCCAGAGTCCAAAAGTGTTCCAAGGTTCCTCAGTAGGGAATAGCTGGAGTACAAGTCCAAGGCTTCCAGGAGTCAGGTCACAGACTGACTGAGGCTTGATTCAGGAGCACTGATTGTTCAGCTGAGGCTGCTTAAGAAGCAAGAGGGAAGAATCAGGGCGGGAACATGAAAACTGGAAACTCCATATTAACTGAGGGCAAGAGCTGCAGAAAGACAGAAAGCAAAATGGCCGACGGAAAACTGAGTTTCAAGGAACATGTCAACAGAGACAAAGAACCTTACATTACTCCCCCCTTAGGGACAACCTCCGGATGACCTCAGACCAGGCTTGTCAGGGTACCTCTGATGAAACTGGCGGAGCAGGCGAGGAGCATTTACATTATTGACTGGTTCCCATGAGTTGTCCTCCACTGGGTAGCCCTGCCATTTAATCAAATATTGCAACTGATTTCTGTACAACCTGGAATCTAGAATCCTTTCCACCATAAATTCTTCCTGACCATCGACCAGCACTGGTCAGGGCAAGGAGAAGAACGTTCAGGAAACGTATTGGGTGTTGCAGCCTTTAGTAGGGATACATGAAAGACAGGGTGGATTCTCATAGTTCTGGTAGTTGAAGACGACAAGCAACAGCACTTATAATCTTATTGATCTTATAAGGTCCAATGTACTTATGTCCCAATTTAGACGATGGAATCTTTAATTTAAGATTTCTGGTTGACAGCCAGACCAAATCTCCTACCTTGAAAGCTGGTGCAGGTTTACAAAATTTATCTGCTGCTTTCTTGTACCTTTCCTGAGCCAATTCTAGATTTTCCTTTAGAAGATCCATATTCTTTTGTAAAGAAGTGATTCTTTCAGCCACTGCCGGCAAGGGCGTATCTATGGGAAATCGAGGAAGAATGTTAGGATGATAACCTAGATTGGAGTAAAAAGGAGACTGCTTAGTGGAGGCGCTCTGAGAGTTGTTATAAGAGAACTCAGCCAGTGGAAGTAGATCCACCCAATCATCCTGTAGGTGGCAGATAAAACAGCGGAGATACTGCTCCAGGGTCTGATTGGTTCGTTCTGTCTGTCCATTAGTCTGGGGATGAAAAGCAGAAGAAAGGTTTACTTTAATGTCCAATGCTGCACAGAAATTTTGCCAAAACCTTGAAGTGAATTGCACCCCTCGATCCGAAATGACCTCATCCGGTACTCCATGTAAGCGAAACACATTCTTAATCATCAAGTCTGATGTCTGTTTTGCAGTGGTAAGCCGACACAAGGGATAAAATGAGCTGCCTTTGTTAGACGGTCAACCACCACTAGAATGGTGTTCTTCCCTTGAGAGGTTGGTAACTCCACAATGAAGTCCATAGAAATGGATCTCCACGGGCGGGACGGGGTGGGAAGAGGTTGCAACAGACCAGTTGGTGAGGAGCGAGGTGTTTTGCATCTTGCACAGACTTCACATGAAGTGACATAGTTTAAGACATCTTTCCTGTAAGTGGGCCACCAAAAGAAACGAGAAAGAAATTCTTGTGTCTTTAGAATTCCCCTATGCCCGGCTATCTTGGAATCGTGGATGAGTTGCAATACTCTCAATCTGACTGTTTCAGGTATATACAGACGTTGTCCCTGAATCCACACACCATTCTTAAAGACAAGACTTACGTCCCTTGGGGGTTGAGCCAACAAAGAATCCGCATGGTATGCTTCCTTGATGTCCTTAAGTAGGTCTTGATTATGAATCACTCCCAGGAATCTAGAGTCAGGAAGAATAGTCTTAGGAGGAGTAAGTGGACGTGTCTCTGCTGAATGAATCCTAGAGAGTGCATCAGCCTTTCCATTGCGCGATCCTGGTCTATAAGAAATTACAAAATTAAATTGGTTTAGGAAACGATTCCAGCGAGCCTGGCGAGGAGTCAGGCACTTAGCCGACCTGATAAATTCAAGGTTACGATGGTCTGTCAGGACGACTATTTGCTGTGCAGCTCCCTGAAGAAGGTGTCTCCATTCCTTGAAGGCGGCAATAATGGCCAACAATTCTCTATTGCCCATATCGTAGTTCCTCTTAGCCGAAGACAACTGCTGGGAAAAGAAGGCACAGGGATGCAAGACATTCTTCTCACCTGTTCTCTGAGAGAGTATAGCTCCAACGGCACAGTCGGAAGCATCCACCTCTATTATGAAGGCAAGCTCGGGTTGGGATGTACTAAGATAGGTGCGGTGGTAAATTTATCCTTTAAACAGGAAAATGCTTCCTGAGCTTGCGGGGTCCAGGAGAACCTAGACTGTTTCCGGGTAAGTTGGGTGATAGGTGACACTACCTCAGAAAAATTCTTAATGAAACGTCTATAGAAGTTGGCAAACCCGATGAAACGCTGCACCTCCTTCACATTTCTAGGAATTGGCCAATCCTTGATGGCTTGGGTCTTGCTTCCATCCATACTAATCCCTTGCGTAGATAGTACATACCCCAGAAATTGAATTTCGGTCCTATGGAATTCACATTTTTCAAGTTTGATGTAGAGATGGTTTTGTCTTAGGCGTTCTAAGACCATTCTCACATGTCCATGATGTTCCTCTGTGGAGTTAGAAAAAATTAGAATATCATCCAGATAAATCACCACAAATGTATCTAGGAGATCCCTGAAGATATCATTCACGAAGTGTTGGAAAGTGGCTGGGGCGGTACTCAGACCAAAAGGCATAACTAGATATTCAAAGTGTCCATAGCGTGACCTGAAAGCAGTCTTCCATTCATCCCCAGGTCTGATACGGACCAAGTTATAGGCCCCACGGAGATCCAGTTTAGAGAAAATTTTGGCATGCCGCACTCTCTCCAACAACTCAGGGATTAAAGGCAATGGATAACGGTTTCTAATAGTAACCTTATTGAGTTCCCTATAGTCTATGCAGGGTCTCAGAGATCCATCTTTCTTCTTCACAAAGAAGATGGGTGCACCTGCGGGAGATGAAGAGGGGCGTATGAAGCCCTTGGCTAAATTTTCGTCTATATAATCCTTCAAAGCTTTTAGCTCGGGCCCCGCTAGGGGGTAGATCTTACCAAAAGGTATCTCGGCTCCGGGTAATAATTCAATTGGACAATCATATGGACGGTGAGGAGGAAGCTGATCAGCATTCTTCTTGTCACATAAATCGTCATAGTCCTGGTATACAGCTGGTAGTTCAGGGACTGACATGGTTCCTTTAGGAACAGAGCAAGCTGAAACTCCTTGACTCATCTGTTTCTCCGGAAAGTGTAATTCCTTGGTCTCCCAGTTAATCGTAGGATTCTGCGCCTGCAGCCATGGTAGCCCTAGAATGATGGGAAAGTGGGGAGAAGAGATAAACAAAAAAGACATTTTCTCCTGATGATCTTTACCCATAAGGACCCTCAAAGGCTCTGTTTCTTGATCCACTGGTCCAGAAGTCAGTAGAGAGCCATCCACAGTCTCCATCTGTACTGGAGTAGCCTTCTTCACTGAACGTATCCCCTGTTTCAGAGCAAAGGAGATATCCATAAAATTTCCACTTGCTCCTGAGTCGATAATAGCAGAGCTAGACACCCAGACTGAGTCAACCCAGAGTTTGATGGAAAGGAAGCAATGAGAATTGTTTCTTTTACAACTCAGCTGGGACACCACTGAGGAAACTTGAAAAATTGCAGCGTTTATACCGTCATCGTCCCCAGAACTAACAGAGTTTAAGTCCGAGAAATCAAGATCTCTTGCAGCAGATCTCTCTGAAGCCTGAGGCTCGGACATGACAGAGCTCCTCTCGCAACACTCACAGTGAATGACTGCTGCAGTAGTCTTACGAGAATGGCTGGGGCAGTTTATAATGAAGTGCCCTGACTTACCACAGTAGAAACATAGATTTTCCTTTATACGATGTTCTTTGCATGCATCACTAACCCGTCTTTGTAAAGAGTCCACCTGCATGGGTTCAGGTTCTGGTTCCCTTGTGATCCTACTCAAAGGTTCCTTAGCTGAGGAGGGAGGTAGTAAAAGGTTAGTGCGATTATTTTTGAACCATCTCTCTTGTCTGCGTTCAGTCAGACGAGCATCAATACGGATACAATAGTTAATAAAGTCACCTAACGCAGTGGGAGGGTCGGCACGAGCAAGTTCATCCTTAATCAGTGGAGACAACCCTTTCCGAAAAATAGATTTTTTTAGCGGAAGTGTCCCAAGTGGTATCAAGAGCCCATCTCCTGAAATCCAGGGCATATTCGGCTACTGAACGCTTACCTTGGCGCAAAGTTAACATGGCTGCTTCAGCTGTTGCACCTCGATTGGGGTCATCAAACACCTGCCCCATGGCTGAAATAAAAGCATCAAGGTGATTCAAACAATCATCCTCAGTCTCAATCAGAGGGTTTGCCCACATCAAAGCCTTATTGGTAAGCAACATGATTATAGTAAGCACTTTGGATCGTTCAGTGGGAAATTGTGAAGCATGTGCAGAGAAAAATAAATTGCATTGATTAATAAATCCCCTGAATTTCTCACGTTCACCACCAAAACGAAAAGGAGGTAATTTGGGGATCCCAGAACTTGGGGTTATGGCAGGAGCCTGGGCTCGTTCCTCTAGAGCCTCAATCCTGGCTCGCAATTCCTGGGTAGTCTGTCCAAACACTTGCAAATTATGATTAGTGAGGTCCTGTAGGCTTGCAAAACGGGTTTTTAAAGTCTGTACATCTGAAAGGATTGTATCAGTCACTCCGCAAAGTTCCTTTATGCGGGCCTCCATCTTCCAGATCTTTTATGGCAGAGGTGCTGGAAGGAGAAGAGGAAAGGAAAAAAAAACAAAAAAAACAATAGTGTTTATCTGTGGTAACACTCCAGAGTAAAATTTTAAGGGAATGCGCTCACCTGGAATGGTTGTGAGAAGTCACAACCACTGTCATCACATAAGGTATTAAACGGACATCTGATATCCACAGTCACAGCAGACACGGCTTTCCCAGAGCCAGCAGACACTAAACATTGGCTCCTGAATCTTGTCATGTATAGTGTACAGTTCCTATAGCGTCTTGTGCTTGGGTGCGAGGAAAAACACAGGAGACATAGGTTGAAATGAAATGACTTGTATTACTTCATACAAGCATGCTGAAAAGTTCACACAGTTTGCAGGAACAGCGACAGGAGACACAGCAGGCCAGAGTAACTTCAAGCTCTACAATAACTCTCCAAGCAGGTTCAGGATCTCTTCTCTGTACCGTAATTCCTCTGCAAACATGGATTCACCAAACAGCAGGTTTCCAGAGTCCAAAAGTGTTCCAAGGTTCCTCAGTAGGGAATAGCTGGAGTACAAGTCCAAGGCTTCCAGGAGTCAGGTCACAGACTGACTGAGGCTTGATTCAGGAGCACTGATTGTTCAGCTGAGGCTGCTTAAGAAGCAAGAGGGAAGAATCAGGGCGGGAACATGAAAACTGGAAACTTCATATTAACTGAGGGCAAGAGCTGCAGAAAGACAGAAAGCAAAATGGCCGACGGAAAACTGAGTTTCAAGGAACATGTCAACAGAGACAAAGAACCTTACACTTTCACTCCTTATCTATGAACTGTTCCAATATTTATGTTCATCCCTCTGCCATAATGACAGTTCTGCTTCACGTCACTTGTCTTATCTTATTGCATTATTTCTGTGCTGTGTTGTGTATAAATATGTGATTCTTCAGATGTTGTATTAGTCTTTGCCTGATGAAGAGACCTGAGTAGTATCGAAAGCTTGCAATTTGTTACCATCTTTTCAGTTAGCCATTAAAAGGTATCAACCACTGAGGACTCTCAAGTCTAAATATTTTTCTAAATAGGCCTGGACAGAAATGATGGTACCACTGAAAATAATGTGACAAAAGGGACATGTTAAATCAAGGTGTGTCCACTAATTAGCATCACAGGTGCCCACAGGAACGCAAGATGGATTCAACCAACTATCAGGAAATTCTAGGAGAAAACATTATTCCTTCTGTGAAGCATCAGACCTTCCAATAAGACAATGACACCAAGCAAGATCTGCCAAGGCTTGTTTTCAGAAAAAGTTCTGGCAGATTCTAGAATGGCATAACATTTGCCTGTCTTGAACATTAAAGAAATCTCTGGGAGTTGGCGATCCTCTGCCATTCTTCCTTGCAGATCCTCTCCAGTTCCGTCAGGTTGGATGGTGAACGTTGGTGGACAGCCATTTTCAGGTCTCTGGTTGGGCCAGTCAACAATGGTCACAGAGTTGTTCTGAAGCCACTCCTTTGTTATTTTAGTTGTGTGCTTAGTGTCATTGTCTTGTTGGAAGGTGAACCTTCGGTCAAGTCTGATGTCCAGAGCACTCTGGAAGAGGTTTTCATTCAGGATATCTCTGTACTTGGCCGCATTCATGTTTCTTTCAATTGCAACCAGTCGTCCTGTTCCTGCAGCTGAAAAATACCCCAATAGCATGATGCTGCCATCACAATGTTTCACTGTTGGGATTGTATTGAGAAGGTGATGAGCATTGCCTGGTTTTTTCCTCACATACCACTTAGAATTATCACCAAAAAGTTCTATCTTTGTCTCATCAGACAAGAGTATCTTATTTCTCATAGTCTGGGAGTCCTTCATGTGTTTTTTAGAAAACTCTTTGTGGAACTTTCTCCCATCTCCCTACTGCATCTGTGGAGCTCTGCAACAGTGATCTTGGGGTTCTTGTTTACCTCTCTCACCAAGACTCTTCTTCCATGAGTGCTCAGTTTGGCTGGATGGCCAGGTCTAGGAAGACTTCTGGTGGTCCCAAACTTCTTCAATTTAAGGATTGTGGAGGCCACTGTGCTCTTAGGAACCTTGAGTACTGCAGAAATTCTTTTGTAACCTTGGACAGATGTGTGCCTTGCCACAATTCTGTCTCTGAGCTCATTGGCCATTTCCTTTGACCTCATGAATCTCATTTGGTCAGACATGCACTGTGAGCTGTGAGGTCTTATATAGACAGGTGTGTGCCTTCACAAATCAAGTCCTATCAGTTTTCAGTTTAATTAAACACAGCTGGACTCCAATGAAGGAGTAGAACCATCTAAAGGAGGATCACAAGGAAATGGACAGCATGTGACTTAAATATGAGTGTCTGAGCAAAGGGTCTCAATACTTTTGACCATGTGATATTTCAGATTTTCTTTTTTAATAAATTTGCGAAAATTTCCACATTTCTGTTTTTTTCAGTCAAGAAGGAGTATACATTAATGAGAAAAAAATGAACTTTTTGCATTTACCAAATGGCTGCATTGAAACAAAGAGTGCAAAATTTAAAGGGGTCTGAATACTTTCCCAACCCACTGTAGATCCACAGTATGAAAGATGGAATTTGAAGAAGGCAGTTGCAGCACACAAACCCAAGAATATTTGTGAACTGGAGGCTATCGTAGATCAGGAAGTGATTAAGATTCTTTAGAAAAAAAGACAAAAAGACATGTTTATAGCAGAATATACCTTACAAAGAATGCTCTACTAAGCACTAAAAATTCTTGTCATGAAAGGTTTAAGTAATTCAGAGACTGGAGTAGTCATTAAAAGTGACATTTTATAATTAACTTGGAGAAATCAATTGTTATAGTGTGTTGATATATTTGAATTGTTCATATTTGATTGTTTCATTGAATTTACAGCAGAAAGATTGTAAACTTTACTAGTAAATCTAATTTGCCATGAGGTTGATTACCGCAATTCTCATTGTAACTATACTTAGAATTACAAAAATGTTTCAACTATAAAGAACCACCCAAAGAAGATCTAGAAGAGTTTCATACTCCAATATGTTTCTGGAGGAAAACCACAGAAACATATTGATAATATATAAACTCTATGCAGATGTTGTTTTTAGTTGGATTTAAACACAGGACCCCAATAAGCTGCTGTCCTCGAAATTTCCTTGATTGATATATTATTTTTTTCTGCCATGAGCTTTGCAGTTATTATCCAGTATGTACAGTGGTCTGCTTCACAATATTCATGACATCTTTCCATAATAGTCCGCAAATAATAGAGAAGTTCTGATAACAAAAAAGTCATCTTGTTTCAGAGGTAAACATACTCTTTAGTTCAAAAATAAAAGAATGGATGGGCCAAAATGTATCCGATTCTCAGTTTTTCAAAAACTGCAAAGTATGACATTATCTCTTGCTCCAGGAATTGAAAAGTAACTGGGGTCAAGATGGGGTCAAGATGAGATTCAAGTTGATATGTTACAGGCAATATACCAGCCAAAATATTATCTAATATCCCTGTGCCAGGAAGACCTTACAGGACATCTGTCAAGTCAGCAGTCTTCCTCATGATCGTGTAGCCTACGGAAACAGACTAAGGGACCTTTTTAAACACTTAGGAAGTCTATGTAAGTGTTTTCTGCTAATTATTCTAATTTACTGAGATAATGACTTTTGGGTTTTCATTGGCTGTAAGCCATAATCATCAACATTAACAGAAATAAACACTTGAAATAGATCACTCTGTTTGTAATGACTCTATATAATATACGAGTTTCACTTTTTGTATTGAAAAACTGAAATAAATTAACTTTTTGATGATATTCTAATTTTGTGAGAAGCACCTGTATTTTCTTAGTTATATCCACAAATCTTGCTCTTCTCTTTTCTTGTTGACAGTTGTTGTCTCTACTGTAGTCTGCACATGCTGCATCATCCCTCATCTCTCTTTTGCTAAATTAATTTTGTAAGCAACAGAAACACATTGCTAAATGAAAATTAAAAGTTTTATAAGATCTATAAATGCATTTTAGGCATATTATAGTGGCACCTGCCACTCACGCAAGTGTACTAAGGGTAGATCGTAACTCTGAAGTGCACTGTGGTCTCCTCAACCCCACTTCCTCCCCCATTTGTTGATTGACAACCATGGCTGGACTAGCTATCTGGCAATTATGGGTAGTATACAATGACTGCAATACTTTTATCAGTCCTGGACCTCAGGAACTCAGGACACGGATACTGTTACCAACTGTAGCAGAGCAGAGAGCCAGCAGCTCCCTACTCAGTCACTTACACAGGCAGACCGCTTCCAGCTTGAGGCTGGTGCCATGCAGGCAACGTTGATCTGCGTCGATCCTGAGACTGGAAAATGAGAGTGAAGAGGAGCTTTCCCCCACTTGGCATGAAAGTGGGGTTAGGTGAGTTACTATTTATTTTGTTCTTTGCCTGGCACAGAGGGACAATATTATCACTATAAGGAAGCAGAAAGTGGGGAATTATAATAAGGAGGTACACTGAAGCCCTTATTATAAAGAGCTACAATGAGTTGGATTATAATAATGAGGCACAATGGAGTGTGTCACGATGGACCCAGAGTGCATTACTATAAGGCAAAATGGGGTCGCTATGACAATAAATTATTACAATTAAGAGGCACAGGGGAATATTATTTTAAGGAGATGCTATGAGGGCATTATTATACGAAAACACAATTGACATTATTATTATAAGGAGGCACAGGCGGACATTATCATTATAAGGAAACATGGGGGTGTAATTATAATAAGGAGGCACAGAGATTATTATTATGAGAGTACAGGGGATTACTATTATAAGTTGGCATAGTGTCGATTATTATAAAGAGACACATGGGGACTTTGTTATTATTATTGAGGGCTGTGTTTCTATAAGGAGGCACAGAAAACATTATTACTATGAGGAGTTATAGAGGGGCATAATTACTATGCAAAGGTGCAGAACAAACATTATTACTGTACAGTTGTGAAAGGGCACAGAGGGGAACTGTTACTTTATGGGGCACAAAAGGAGGTTCTATTACTGTGCAGGACTCAGAGGTGACATTATTAATGTCTAGACCACTGGTTATAGCACCACATGGTTTGTGCAGAGGTAGAGTAATGTGAAGAGGGAACCATAAGCCAAAATGTCACATTCTGGCAACCTGCTTTGAATGGAAAAGAAGAGAGAAAATGAATCACTACGATCATCAAGAACATCACAGAGCATTGATTTGCTAATATTTCTGCTATATGGTCAGTCTGTGACTGTATTATGAATAACAAAAAACTGACTGTCACTTACAAACCAAAAAACTGATGTGTACAGGTGCGAACTAAAAGTTGCCATTTGTTCATTATGACTGTATTATGAGTCCTAGTACATTGATTTTATTAAAGATCAGTGATATTGTCACTACTGTGTATGCTAGTAATATCTAGTTATGGTCTGACAGTATTATTTGTATTGAAGCTAACATCCTGTTTGTTAAGGTGTTAGTACACCCCTAAATAAATTTTATTTCTAGCAATCTGCAATATACACAGCTTGTTGTTCTATTGAGCAAAGTGGCTGGGACTTTTGTTGTCACATGACTGCATGTGTGTAAATCAAATATTTGTGGTCATGTGATGACCGTTAGGACGGGCAAGTGAAGCCAAATTCTAACGGTGTATACATAACCACCATTAGAATTTGGCAAACTGCAATGCATGCCAAAAATGTACACGGTGATACAACCCCTTTATTTATCAGTATAATGGCATTTTTCCATCACTATGTGGTAGTACATTATTATGTAGTCATTGAGTATCGGTATTATTTAATAGTATTTAGCAGTTTTATTGTAATAACAATTTTGACGTAAATCTTGTATTTCCTCAGTCAGATATGGGGAGTAGAGCAGTATGGGTCTGGATGCTTCCAAATTTCAGGGCTGAATTTCAGTCCCAGTCTGGCCCTGACTACAGCCGCCATCAGTCAAGCCAGAGGAGGAGGTGATGAGGCGTGCTTAGTGTAAAGAAAATGGCGTGCACTTGCAGGAGTGGCAGGCGCCGAATGCAAACAAATTACAGTGATAATTTTTTGCGATAAATTAATGGTTGTCCATCAATTTGTGCCTATACACATTGTAGTAATGCTTTGATTGAATATGTGCACAAAAATGTTAGTTTACTACGAAATGGATGATAATTTTGTTACAAAGATTTTTGATGTATTAGAATTAAAAACAATATTTCCATGGCCTATTGTTTTCTCTTTGATTCATGTATAACAATACACAAATATGTCAAAGAGAAAATATACAAATGGTGTCCTGACTATAAGAAATATACATACGGTACATGTTTTTGCTTTCAGAGTGTACTTGGCTGCCTACTGGTAGCATTATAATAATTGAAATTCCTCAAGGCTTCGCCACTTTTCAGTCTGATTTTGACAGCTCTGATTCAGCATTCCCTTCTGTTTTTTTTTTTAAACAGCCTCTTTTAGAATTGTGATGTCTCAAAAGTTATCTAATCAAGCAGACACAAAAAAATCTACCCGGGATTTGGAATTATATGTGACATCAATTGAATAGAGCACAGGTGCTTTTTTTTTTCTTTGAAGTGAAAGTTTTATTCACTCAATAGAGACATTCATGTTGTGCATGAATAATCATTTCTAGTTTAGCGTTAAGCAAAAAGGAATTTTCGGCACTGTTTTTTCACGTCTTCCCTCTTTGCATGCGAGCATGAAGCCTGGATTAAATACTTACAGATGTTCTTTTCACTCTAAGAAAAACTTTCACATAACCTCACTCCTGTCTGTTGTATAATTTGTACTCATTGGTTTGGCGATTATATAGATGTGGCCTTTTCATATTTCCAAGAGTAGATTTAAAGTCCAGAGAGTTTAGTGTGGGAAGATAAACATTTCCTGATAATAGGTTCGAGGTTGATTGGGTTGTGTACTTTAAAAGTGGTATTTTAAAAAAAGGAAACATATGCTTTCTGTTAATAGGGATATGTTCCAATAGGCTTCGGTTGTGTTTTTTTCTTCCATTTATATATTCTGTTTATTGAAGAAAAACTCATACAGTATTGAATCATTTCAAATCATTGTTACTTTTTTTTTATAAAATATGCACTTACTACACTGCTCAAAAAAATAAAGGGAACACTCAAAAACCACATCCTAGATATGAATGAATGAAATATTCTCATTGAATACTTTGTTCTGTACAAAGTTGAACGTGCTGACAACAAAATCACACAAAAATTATCAATGGAAATCAAATTTATTAACCAATGGAGGCCTGGATTTGTAGTCACACACAAAATTAAAGTGGAATGTAATGTCCTTAAAACAATTCAAAATGATGCTCAGTAGTGTGTGTGGCATCCGCGTGCCTGTATGACCTCCCTGTGCCTGTATGACCTCCCTACAACACCTGGGCATGCTCCTGATGAGGTGGTGGATGGTCTCCTGAGGGATCTCCTCCCAGACCAGGACTAAAGCATCCGCCAACTCCTGGACAGTCTGTGGTGCAACGTGACGTTGGGGGATGGAGCGAGAAATGATGTCCCAGATGTGCTCAATCGGATTAAGGTCTGGAGAACGGGCAGGCCAGTCTATAGCTTCAATGTCTTCATCTTGCAAAATAATGGGTTACAGTCAAAATAATGTACGCAGCATTTTTGTCTATCCATGTAAATGATACAGACATACATAGCACACGCTCACTCTAACATAAATATCATTCCAATTCCAAAACTGTTGGGACGCTGCATAAAATGTAAAGAAAAGAAGAATGCAATCATTTGGAAATATCTTATAGTCATATTCTACTCGGAGCAGAACATAGAACACAGATCAGAAGATTAAAGTTACACATTTTTCCATTTTATTTGAAAATATTAACTCATTTAGAAACCGATGGTGGCAACACAGCTTATAAAAGTTGTGACAAGGCCATGTCTACCATTGGGTAGCATCCCCTCTTGTTTTTACAACAGTCTGTAAACATCTGGGAAGTGAAGTGACCAATTGCTGAAGTTCTGGAAGAGGAATGTTGTTCTATTCTTGTCTGATGTAGGATTCTAATAGTCCAATAGTCCTTGGTCTTCTCTGCCGGATAGTTTGTTTTATAATGCGCAAAATTTTTCTACTGGTGAAAGGCCCATATTGCAGGCAGCGAGTTCATCACCAAAATGATTCTTCTGCCAAAGTTGTGATGGATGCAGTATGTGGTTGCTGAGATATGCAAGGCTTTTACTGAAATAGACATTGTCTGAATGGAGTATATATTGTTCTAAAACCCCTGCATAATGCTTAAAATTGATGGCACTAATACAACCCCATACCATCAGAGATGCAGGATTTTGAACTGTGCATTGATAAGAAGCTGGATGGTCCCTGACACCCTGACACGGCATCTGAGGTTTCCATAAAGATTTTCACATTTTAATCCATCTGGCCACACAATATAGTTTTTCATTTTGCATCAGTCCGTTTTAAATTAGTTGTGGCCAAAAGAAGACGTCAGCGTTTCTGAATTGTGCTGATGTATGGCTTCTTCTTTACCTTCTTAACATGTTAGAGCTTTCACTTGTAATTTTGGATTAAATGACTGTGTTCACAGACAATGATTTCTGGAAGTATTCCTGAGCAAATGCAGTGATTTGTACACTTACAACTGAATCAAACCTATTTTTAACACAGTGCCACCTGAGGGTTTGTAGCATCCGCTACTGACTGTTTGACTTGTCCCTTGTGCACATGGATTTCTTCAGATTCTCTGAATCTTGATGATATTACTTACTTTAGATGGTGGACTATTTAAAGTATTTATCATTTTATGTTCAGAAACATTTTTCTTGATTTGTTTCATAATTTTTAAACATAGTTGTTCACGGATTGGTGATTCTCTGACCATATTTGCTTCTGAGAGACTCTGCCTATCTATCATGCTCTTTTAAACACAGTCATGTGACATAGTTGAAAATTGACCCTCCAGCTGCTTTTCTTTAGTACCACTTATTTTTCAGTCTTTTCTTAACCTCGCAGTGTGTAAACAAGTTTTGCTCTACTGAGAGCAAAGGCAGCCTATGCAAACTAAATGATCTATTACAGATCATTCAGTGCATATGTGAAATGCTGTCTGCCTGTGTAACCTGGTTATTAAACGACCATATACTGGACACCTCTTGCAGCGTAAATGCATCTTTACATTCAAAAAGCCATTCAGCAACAGCTCAAATGTAGTTGGCTGTCCTCTTCATTCAAAGAGTCAGTTTTAATTTCCCCAGACCCACAGTTCCCAGTTACCACAGACAATAACTGAGATATTCAGTCAGTGTAGATGTATTGCACTTTGATGTCAAGAATCCAACAAAACGAGACAACATACACTTGAAAAAATATTTTAAATTATTGAGCATTTTTTGGACTTCCAATATTAATGCAGCAAAATGGGATTTCCTAATTTAAACTTGTAAATTCCCCAAAGTATTTTTCTCCCAGCAAAAAATTAATCAATGCTGAACTGTAGTTTTGGACATTTTGCAAATGGAAAAGATGATATATAGCATAAACAAAAGACAAGTTATGATTGGATGAATGCTTGATCCTGCTCAATAAACTTATTAATTCAAAATTTCATTACAGTTATAATTATTCATGTATTTCCTTAAACTAGCTAATACAAAATATAAAGACTAGACAATTCTGGGAGAATTTAAGGCAGATTTTCAATCTTTATAAAACTGTATCCAATGGCAAGCAATGGGTAAATAAAAATAGAAACCTTTACCCACCTCTTAAATCCCCACTGCCTCTTCCAATCTCTTCTAACATCCTATGGCATCTCACATCATTCACATGACTGCTGCAGTCAATCACTTACCTCACTGGTTACATGCTTGGAATCTCCAAATCACTGAATGAGTCATGTATGGCGTGTGATCGCTGCAGAAAGTGAAAATAATATACATATCAATTATCAAAATTAGAAATTCAAGAGCCATAAAACTTTGTAACTGGAGTGTTATAAAGGATGGTGCTGGACTGAAGTCATATTTTGCCTATTGACCACAAAGGAAAATATGGCCACGAGAAGCTTACTCAAAATGTATAAGACATTGGACAACATATTCCAGAACAATAATAAATTAATTGTTAAATATTTTTTTCAATATCTTTTATTTGAAAGACAATTTATAATCTTATAATCTTTATTTTTAATTTCAATTAAGTACAATTTCAATTAAGAATCATGGAAGTGCCGTTGCTTTTTACATTATATTTCATTGTAGCCTACCTTTACCTGAAGTATGTAAGAAGAATATTTTTCAGTAACTTATAGAAATAATCAATGAATGATATTCCAGTTACAGCAAATAAATGTTATTTTTAAGTAAAATGAACATTATAGAATTTACCCATACACTTTATGATTGCTCAGTTTTTAAGATCTTTGCTTGCAGGAACTTTCCTTTAGTTAGATACAAATCTGTACTACTTATGTGAAGATCAAATAGATACAAGACCCTTTACAGTTCCATGAAGGTTCTCATTTAATAAAAGCAAGCAGAGATTTTGAAAATCAATAGTAATTAACACAAAAAAATATTATAAAATTGTATAAAGTTGCTGAAATTATAATACGTGTTTAAGGCTTAAGCTTTCACTGACATTTTTCACTATTGTAAAAGACCACCTTTTTTAAGCCTTTCTTAAAGACTCAGACACACTTTCTTAAGTCTCAGACAAAACCTCCATTGAATACAAGTGATTCATTCTTCTCAATCAAGAAAAAACAGGAAACTTATATTTCAAAGAAAATGATACAGAAGACTCAAGAACTAAACATAATGTCAATTTTTTTGTATTTTATTTTTCTACCTGCTATTTTTATTCCAGCTTCTTTTCTTTTTGGAAGACACTTTCAGCAGATGTCAGCAAGGATATATTCTTTACTTCTATAAAAGCTGAACAGTTTAGTTTATCAAGTTGGGTGTGAATCCTGCTTCTCACGATGCACCCTTAGATCCCAAACATGATGTTGTGACCTGGTCTCTTAAGTGGACAGTCTTCTGTTCTCTGAACAATGGCAGTTTCTTTGATGCGTACGGTGTGTTTTTTAAAAATCACGTTCCTGGGGTTATTATCCTTTCCAAGAGTACTGCACGATATATAATATTCATGATGCTTTCAATGAACTATAAATCTCCTAACCTATGTGAATTCTCCACTATGATTGACTGATGGGTGTAGACATGGTTTGAACAGTCTTTTATTGCTTTGGCTGAGTACATGTTGCCTTTTGCTACCTCCAAAGGTATCAAATTTATATCTATCTGTCCAAAAAATCTTCTCCCACATCATAGATTTTCTTTTATTTTGTCTATTTCTTTTCTCAGTACACACTGACAAAGATTGAGGCTACCAGGTCATGTAGACTAACTTTGCATGACTGGATACTTCTTGACTTCATGACATGGATTCCAGCTGTGCAAATAGACTTTGGATAGTTAATTATTTAATTGCTGGTAGTTATTTTAATAAATTAAGTTACTGATAGTGGCTTAGGCTAGTATTAATGAGATGGTATTTAAAATGCGAGACTTATCGGGTATGACGTCATTCCCAGATTAATTTGATGAATTATTTGTTGGGTCTGTTTGTTACACATACTGTTGGTACACACAATACGTATATTTACTCTTTTGGCACTTTGTGTTCCATATGCTTAGTGAAATTAATTTAGCAATTGTTCACTTTAATTGTCCACAGCAATGTGTGTATGGATAGTATATAGTCATTTACTTTGCTGCGCATTTCTCTTTATTGTTTGATTCCCACTTAATACGTATAACCTTGTTATGGTACATATGTAATGCCACCTCCATACTAGTTCAAGCACCCATGTGGGGCTCATTTTTTATTACTGTATGAATTTATTCTATAAGGATTGGTATAATTTGGCCAAAATCAACAAACTGCTGACAATCCTACTTGTATGAGTAAGATGAACTCCCTTCAAGTCATTGTAAATGTAGTGAGAAAATGGATCAAGGTTAATTTTAATATGACTATTTAGGAGACTTAATGGCAAAAATTGAAGCTGGCATGTTTAGGTGGGCTGCGCTGCGAGAATGAAAAGCATTGGGATTCCAAAATTTTATTTATTAATACCAATGCGTTTCTGCACTAGACTGGTGGCTTTCTCAAGGTATAAAAACCAGGAGAGCGGGGTACAAACAACTGAGGTTTTAAATAGGAGAAAATGGTTCTAAAAAGCATGATAAATGCCCCTAAATGGGAGGAGGAGGAAGTAAAAGGACAAAAAAGAGATTGACATAGAAAGTGTGGAGTGGTTAATTGCTACTTCCTATATATAGCTCTAGAGTTTCTAATCTCTTCCTCTCTGAAAAGGCTATTCGGATATTTAAATTCTTAATGGAACATTGCAAGGACTAAAACACTCATTACGTGAACTTGGCATTTTCAACAGTGAGAAATGTATCCTTTAGGCCACCTAACAGAGGCCTCTCGCCCTACCAAAACACTTCTACTATTTTCCACTGATAAAGGGTAGACACCACAAAATACATGTCTACAAATGGAGTTTCAAGTTTGGCATGTTATCCTATGTTAAATGACAAAGACCCTTTAAGAGGTCAGTATTGACATTTAGGATTCTATTTCCAAAAGGTAGCCCTCATATGGCTATTTCAGCAGAAAAATAAAAAAGTTATGGACTTTGAAAAAAAAGAGGTAAAAAGGGAAAGCATAAAAATTGAAAATTTCAAGAGCCTTAAAGAGTTAAATCCACTGACTAGCAAAGTGACTAACAATGGTTATGTTGTTATAATACCTCCTTTCAATGGGTGGGGTATACTATGGTAAGACCACATTTACATAGCAGTATTTTGTTCAGTATTTCACATCAGTATTTTTAAACCAAAACCAGGAGAAGAACAATCAGAGTGAAAGTATAAAATAAACACATCCTCCACTTCTGGATTTTTCACCCACTCCTGGTTTTGACTTACAAATACTGATTTGAAATACTGACCAAATACTGAATGTGTGAACGTAGTCTAAGGCCAAATGTGGTGTTCATGTCATGGCTGTGATGTAGGAACAACGCAGCTGAGAAGAACAGTTGCCAAATGCAGACAGAAATTTAAAATTGTCTATTAAATAATTCTTTAATTTCGTAGAAAACAGCTGCTTCACCTCCATAGCCACTTGGCTGATTTTAATGCCACGTTTGGCCTTACTCCTAGATAGGAAATAATGTAGGCTAAATTCTGTTGTCTGGACAACTAGGTAAAATTATATCTCAAACAGAGGGTCTTTTGAGGTATTCTCAGTTTGCAGTGGGTAGTCCCTATCAAAAGTATTTATAAAAGGACAACCAGTTACCTGGCAACAGGGTCACAGAAGAGGAATGATATTGATATTGTTATGCTAGAGTAGCAACTCACTCGGGATAATAGATAAAGCTAAACAACTGCAACTGACCCTTCAAGATCCTGTACAGACTAGAGATCCTGATCCTTCCGTCCTTAGTGGTTCCTGTGTGAGCAGGTTGCGGGATGCAGTGACAGATAAGAGGCAGACCAAGGGTTAACAAGGGGTTTAATTTATAGGAGGTTACCCCTCGCCAGGAGATATTAAAATGAGGGGGGAGAGTTTTTCCCTAATACAAAGAACACTTCTAGGGGATTTAACTAATAGGGGAAGATAATATAAACTATACACTTATCACTTTGGGTTCCAGTCACAGATGTGCCTGTGGCGCCCCTGAGGGTCCAGTCACCACAGAGGTACTGCATCTCAGCCAGAGATGTGGTATCCCACCTTTCAGGAAAGATGAAGACACTACACCTGGCTCTGGCAGCACTGCATCAATCACACACACTAGCTGAGTTCCACTAGCATGTCTGCAGCTAGGAAAGGGTGTTAGATGGTGGGTAGAGCTGTTGGGTCAGAGCAGGAGTTGGAGGGAAGTAGAGGGAGTCTTCCCTTTGGGGAGGAAGAAGACAGACGTGTTATACAGCTCTCCAGTAGGGGAGAGGGAAAGAGATATAAGTGTGCAGCAGGCTCCAAGTCCTGAGGAGCTGCTCACAGAGAGAAAGATAGAACAGAAGGTTCCCTGGAAGGGAAAAGGGATTTCTCAGAGACACGGCTGAGCAGAAGGCTACCCGAGGGGCTAGTTCCAGGACTGGCGGACGCCAGCTGGGAGAATCCAGGTCGCAGAAGAGATTCGGCCCCTAGCCTAGTGGAGAACTTTAAGACTCAGCTAGCAAGCCGACAGCTGTGACAACTTTAGGGGGTCACAGCCACAACCGCAAGCATCTTCTCCGGGAAGGAAAGCTATATAGGATCAAAGAAATGCCTGGGTCACGTTGTCCTACAGGATTTGCAGCTACCGGACTGGGACACTGCTTTGCGTGGTGCTGGGAAAGAAGAAAGGAGTGGGAATCAGCACAGTGAGACGGCCAGGGAAGGCATTCACTGACAGGGAGCTTTGGGCTGGTGTTCTCCATCTACCAGGGAGTTGGCTGGACTCCTCAACTGGAGGACGTGGCACCAAGCGGGCACCTGTGTGCACCAGAACTGTGAGTAAAGCCTTGGAAACTGCATCTGAGTGTGTCCTCTCAAATTCTTCCTGCGGCACACACTCCACTCTGCTATGTCTCCCAGCACCATTACTCTCTACAACATCTATTTGCCCTGAGATAACAAAGCTCTGCCTGTGGAGAGCTATTCCAACTCTGCTGCATCACACCATCAGTCTCAGAGGATCTGCACTGCAGCGCTGGTCACCTCTGACCAGAAACCACAGGTGGCGTCACGAACACTTTACTCTCTATCATCTCCTGTAAATATTCTCCCTTTTATTGGACGCCCAGGTGTTATGTTTCGGTAGCAGAGGAAGACAGGAACAACAGCAGGGCAGCCGAACACCTGAGATGTTGGTAACTGATGGGTTGCAGATTCCTAAACTAACGACACAACTAGAGGTAGCCGTGGAGCGTTCCTACGTTGATCCTAGACACCTCATCACAGCCTGAGAGATAACTACACCTAAAGGCAGAAAGATGAAAGCTATCTGCCCCGGAGCAAATCCCCAAAGAAAATAGAAAGCCCCCAAACATATAATGGCGGTTAGACAAGATGAAAATACAAACATAGGCAGAAAATAGACTGAGCAAACGCTGGGGCCACAAGCTGACTAAATAGGATAGGACAGGAGAGATTACTTTCTGCAACCCAGAAAACCCTACAAAAATCCAACAATTCTGATTACAAAAATACTGAGATCACACGATCTTGCCACCCACTAAATCAGGTCTCAGTGTGAACAAAAACCAAGCTGCAGCCGCTGAAAAAACAGGAAAGAGCAAATGAGCAAATAACAGTGGCTGCAGATAAACTGTGAGGAGCTCAGGCCCCAGGAGGGGACCTGGCTGACCTCCACAAAAGTGCAGAAAACAATGCAAAAAGCAAGCACAAAAAGAAAAGCAAAAAATATCTTATCTGAAAGCAGGAGATGCAGGCAAGACTCCAGCAAACTTCCAAATGAACCAGGAACCACAATTGAGACAAGAACAATTGATCACCGGCAACCATCATGGGAGGGAACCTCCCTTATATCAGACCAGTCAGTGAACCCAGATTGCCACTCCTCGCTGAAAGGTTCAGTACTGTCTGTAACCACCAGAGGGAGCCTCTGCTCAGAAACCATCTCTAGCACATTCATAACAGTACCCCCCCCTTGAGGAGGGTCACCGAACCCTCACTTGTGTAACCAGGCCGATCAGGATGAGCTCAGTGATAGGCACGGATCAGTCTCCTAGCATGGATGTCCGAAGCAAACACCCAAGAATTGTCCTCCTGACTATAACCTCTCCACTTAACCAAATACTGGAGTTTCTGTCTAGAAAAACGAGAATCCAATATTTTCTCAACCACATACTCCAGATTGCCCTCAAACAAAACAGGGTCAGGAGGCGCAGCCATAGGAACCACTGGCTCGACAAACCTCTTCAATAAGGACTTGTGGAACACGTTATGGATCTTAAATGTCCCTGGAAGAAGCAAACGGAAGGAAACAGGATTAGGAATCTCCATGATCTTATAAGGTCCAATGAACCTGGGCTTAAACTTTGGAGATGCAACCCTCATAGGGATATTTCTTGAAGACAACCAAACCAAGTCCCCCACTTTAAACCGAGGACCATCAGTCCTATGCCGGTTGGCAAACCGTTGGGCCTTCTCCTGAGAGAGAGACAACCTCTCCACTACCTGGTCCCAAATCTGCTGCATTCGCTCCACAACAGTCAACACCTGGACAGACAGAAGCCTCCACCTGACCCAATCACAGATGGCTTGAACCTTGACCGGGTCCATTTCAATAACAGACAGAGACAAAATGAATCCCAGAAATGAGACCTTCTGTACGCCAAAAAGACACTTTGATCCCTTCACATACAGTGCATTCTCTCTCTAAATCTGGAACACAGTCCGAACATGTTTCACATGAGAGTCCCAGTCATTAGAAAAAATCAAGATATCATCCAAATAAACAATCAGAAATTTATCCACAAAATCCCTGAAAATATCATTCATGAAGGATTGGAAGACGGAAGGAGCATTAGTGAGCCCAAAGGGCATCACTAGGTACTCAAAATGCCCCTCTGGGGTATTAAACGCCGTCTTCCATTCATCCTCGTGCTTAATGCGAATAAGGTTATATGCCCCCCTGAGGTCAAGCTTGGTAAATCAACTCGCACTTTTCACCCTGAAAAACAGGTCAGAAATCAAGGGTAACGGATATTGATACTTCACAGTGATCTTATTCAAGAGACGATAATCAATACACGGCCTCAATGAACCTTCCTTTTTGGCCACAAAGAAAAAACCAGCACCCAAGGGTGAAGAGGATGGTCTGATATGACCCTTCTCCAATGACTCCTTGATATAAGATCGCATAGCATCGTGTTCAGGTACAGACAAGTTAAAAGGGCGACCTTTAGGAAATTTACCACCAGGCATTAATTCAATAGCGCAATCGTAGCTCCTGTGAGGGGGCAAGATGCAGATTTACTTTCACTAAATACATCCGAAAAATCAGCCAAAAAGTCAGGAACATCCTGAGACTTGGGTGAGGCAGAAAAAACAGGAGTGTCGGCATTAACACATTGGCAGCCCCAACTGGTCACAGACACAGATTTCCAATCCAAAACAGGATTATGAGACTGTAACCAAGGGAAACCTAGTACAATAATGTTATGCAGATTATACAGCACCAGAAATTTGCAACTCTCCTGATGATCTGGTTCAACCCTCATTATCACCTGAGTAGAAAACTGGGGTGTATTCTCCGCCAAAGGGGTGGAATCAATGCCCAGTAGGGGAATAGACTTCCGCAGGGGTATCATGGGAAACCCACAACGTTTGGCAAAGTCAAAATCCATCAGGTTAATAGCTGCTCCTGAATCAACAAAAGCCTGAGCAGAAAATGTGGACAGGGAGCAAATCAGGGTAACAGTCAACAGAAATTTAGTCTGAACACTACCCAAGACAACTGAGCGTGCAAAACGTCTTCCCCACTTAGGGCAGACTGAAATAGCATGAGAGGCATCACCACAGTAGAAACATAACCCATTGCGCTTTCGAAACTCATGACGCTGAGCCCCAGAAGTCACTCTATCACACTGCATGGGCTCAGAAGCTGGCTCACAAGGCAACACCATCTCACGCATACCTCTGCGCTCACGTAAACGTCTGTCAATTTGAATAGCCAATGACATAGAATCATTGAGACCACAGGGAGCAGGGAATCCCACCATAACATCCTTTACATTCTCTGACAGCCCCTTCCGAAAAAGGGCTGCCAAAGCATCATCATTCCATTTGGTCAGGACTGCCCACTTTCGGAATTTCTGACAGTACAACTCAGCGTCTTCAAGACCCTGATTTAATGCCAACAAGGTTTTTTCAGCTTGATCAGTGATATTAGGTTCATCGTACAATAACCCCAGAGCCAGAAAAAATGCATCAACATTACTCAAAACAGGGTCCCCAGGTGTCAGGGAAAAAGCCCAATCCTGAGGATCGCCGCGCAGGAGAGAGATGACAATTTGAACCTGCTGTGCTGCGTTCCCTGATGACTTAGGTTTTAAGGCAAAAAACAACTTACAGTTATTTTTGAAATTCAGAAATTTAGCTTGATCCCCCAAAAACAAATCTGGCATGGGGATCCTAGGTTCCACAACCGGCAACCCTGCAAGATAGGTAGCAATACTCCGAACTTCAGTGGCAAGCTGATCCACACGGCCAGACAACTGTGCAAACTCCATTGAGAAAAAAAAAATCCTCAGCACCCAGAGAAAAAGAGGGGAAAAAAAATGCAACAAACAGAAAAAAAAAAAATCTCTGACAACTCTGACAGCTTTTTTTTTTTTACACTATTTTTCCCTTCTGTGAGTACCATATAATTTTCAGTTTTGGCCGGTGATACTGTTATGATTTGGTAGCTTAGGAGAGCATGCAAAAACGGCAATACACCAGAGAGTTTGGAATCTACTTGATTGCAGTACCCTGACTAACCACCACAACTAAAGGCAGCCGTGGAGCGTTCCTAAGTTGGTCCTAGACGCCTCGTCACAGCCTGAGAGGTTAACTACACCTAAATATAGAAAGAGGAAAGCTATCTGCCCCGGAGCAGATCCCCAAAGAACATAGGAAGCCCCCAAACATGTAATGGCGGTTAGACAAGAGGAAATACAGACACAGACAGAAAATAGTATGAGCAAACGTTGGGGCCCAATCTTCCTAGAAAGAAAAGGATAGGAAGGACACTTACTGCAATCCAAAAAACCCTAAAAAATACCAACTCTACTAATTGCAAAAACACCTGAGATCACACGACCTCTACCACCTAAATTAGTTCTCTGGTGTAACAAAACTAAGCCGCAGCCACTGAAAAAACTGGAAAAGGCAAATGAACAAATAACAGTGGCTCAGATAAACTGAGAGGAGCACAAGCCCCCGGAGGGGACCTGGCTGACCTCCACAGAAGTGCAGAGAACAATGCAAAAAGCAAGCACAAAAATAAAAGCAGAAAATATCTTATCTGATAGCAGAAGATGCAGGCAAGAGTCAGCAAGCTTCAAAGAGAACCAGGAACCACAGTTGAGACAAGAACAATTGATCACCGGCAAACATGATGGGAGGGAACCTCCCTTATATAAGACCAGTCTGTAAATCCTGATTGCCAATCTTCACAATCTTCATTGAATGGTTCAGTACTGTTTGTAACCACCAGAGGGAGCTTCTGCTCAGAATTCATTTCTAACACATTCACAACAATAGCCACTTCTCTCAGCGGTGAGAATCCTTGTACTATCGGGGCCTGGGACACGGTCCCAAAACAGGTCACGATGGCCTGTTAGGTCTACTGAGTTGTACTGTTCAGCACCAGTATCCCTTACACAGACCTTGCCTTCCCTGGTCAGTACTGTCGGCCAGGGCAGTTGTCAGAGTCGTTGGCCGAGTTCGCAGTTTCATCATGGTAATTGATGTAAGCGGGGACAGCGATGTTAGCAGCGGTACATGCGGTGCATGCGGTGTGCCAGCGGGACCCCTTCGGTCGGCTCCTGTCAGCGTGTCCTCTTTTCCCCGACCCATCTTAGCTCCACCCTCTCGCCTCACAGCTGAAATTACCTCACACGACTGACGCACGCTCAGCGTTCCTGCCTCAACAGTTTGAATTTCTGCACGCACATTTTTTGCCTGCTTAGCCACGCCCCATCCTGTTACTCTAAGCACTCCCCCTTGTAACTTAGGCGACAGACCTGACTGTTCTGGACCAGTTATGGATGAGACAAGCCTAGCTTTCTTCTTCTCCTTACACCTGTGTAAGCCGAGATGCCCTAACTGCAAACGAGAAGATAGTAACTTGGAACTATGGTGCCTGAAAGGCGGTCGAGCGCTTCCCATTCCTCCTAAAGAACAGGAGGGCAGAGCAGAGTGTGAATTACATACAAAAGGGAAAGTGTGCTAAAAAGGAAAGGTCACAGAGTAAGCAAAATAAAACACAAAATACAAAATAAATTATAAAGTACAAACTATTAGATAATATTCAGTCTACTTCCTAAAAACAAACTAAAGATAGGTGCAGAATACAGAGCAGAAGCAGCAAAAAGATAAACCCTAGCTGGAATTTCACTGACTAGTATAACTACAGTAAAATGGCTGAATATCTGAAAGAGACTAACACCAGCAGGGAGAAAAAACATAAAGCCTGAAAGTCAATAGGACAAACAAATGAAAACACCTGTGTAATGCTAAACAGACTGCAGCAAGAAAAGCATAACTTAATCACCTGGAGAAAGCGTGTGTCTGCTGTGGCTTGGTGGACAGATATGCACAAAAAAGGGCTACGTGGCACTCCTCTGTAGGTAGGTGAAAGAATAGTATTCCACTCCACAATAAAGTAAAAAAAAGATTCACTACTCCAATATAGATGCAAAGAATATAAGAATACTTTATTGATACAGGTTCATCCACTGTATAGAAAAGACGTTTTGGCAGCTTACATGGCTTTCATCAGAACAGTGGAACCTTCTTAAGAGTAGTGTCGCCACATCTCCTGCATGGTAGTGCATAACCACAACGCCATAAGACTCTACTCTTAAGAAGGTCCCACTGTTCTGATGAAGGCAATGTAATCGCACAAAACATCTTTTCTATGCAGTGGATGAACCTGTATCCATAATGTATTCTTATATTCTTTGCCGAATCTATTTTTTACATTTTCGTGGACAGATAATATTCCCCAGAAATAATAATTGTGCCAGTCCAAATTCAATATATTTTGTTATAGATTAAATCTTACAGACAATCATTTCTAATCTATGTTCATGAGTTAGTCATGTTCTAAATATTGAAAAAAATGCACAAGAGTTCATTATCATGAAAGAAATACTTATGTGGGAATGTATCCCCAAAGCCTAATTTTCTATTGACCATACCCCATTGCTAGTAACGCTGAGAAAAAAAAATCCATCTCATCCATCAAGTTCAACTGTGAGCTGGAATTTCAACTGGGAAACAGCCAAAGAGCCCATCATGATGATGGAGTATTAAAAACATGTGCATCAATTTCACGTTACCACAAGAATATTTTACAACAGTGCATTTAACTAAAATAAAACACATTATAAAAAAGTCCAGGGATAATAGTAATTAGAAAATCCAAGACTTCCATCTGGTATAAAATGAAAATATGTAAGCAATATAATGTTCACATATTTAACGTGCAGGATAACATATTTATTCAATTATAGAGACAAATAAAACAAAAGGAATTCCCAAACTGCTCAGTTTTAATAGGAAATGTACCTACTCACTATAGATAATTTCATTCAAAATTTCCTCCCACATATTTGTATTCACTGGAGATGTAATAAACTGGAAAAAGCTAGCGATATTACACATTTTCTAGAAACAATCTTTACCATTTGGATTGTGGAGCTTCAAGCCTGCCACAATAACAAAAAAAAGTATACCTCAACTTGTAGAACTTCGCCAAATAAATCCAAGCCTTGGAGCTATTTTAATTTAAATGGTGAAATTGCTAGCCGAACACCAAAAGTTATCGCAATCTAATAGACAACTCTTACAAAAGTATTTCTAGATTAATTCATATTTTCAAATCACTCCAAAATCTCTCCCCTTGGTACTACCATTTCCTGTTAATGAGGTTGTCCAGGATATGTGACTGCAGACTTGTGAAACCTCACTGTGCGCACAGTGCATGCAGTCAGGATTCTCTGGTGCCGGGAGTGATGATTCGTATACTTCCGTTCCAGGGGTGGGATTCAGCCGGTTCTCCCCGGTTCGATTGAACAGCTTGTTAAAAAAGCTGCCGGTTACCCGAACCGAGGAGATTCAGGGCCGCGATCCGGTACTGGCCCCACTGCCCCAGCAACTGCACAGGGCCAGCCGCACAGCAAATTGTGTGCGGCCGAGCCTGCTGTACTGTGACGCGGCGGGCAGCAGACACAGCCGAATGCGTCACAGTGTATAGCGCCGGGAGCTGTGCACGGCCGTCACCTTGACGGCTGCACAGCTCGTTCTTCCTCTGTAAATGCTAGAATGTATGGGCTCCTTCCAGGTGTGACATCGTTTCCTGGAGGGGGCATGTTCTGCCATAGTCAGCCATTATAGACAGTGGGCTCTGCAGTCTGTTGCCGGCGTCTGTAGCTGCAGGAGGGAAATCCGAGGTGATAATCCTCAGTGACACCGAGGAGGATTTATTAATTAATGGGTTGGTGGCTGATACTGGGGGCTGTGTAGTGGGGTGTGAGGAGGTTATGCACGCTTGTGGGGTCTGTGTGTGCTCCTAGGGGGTTATGCACGGCTTGGGGTCTGTGTGTGCTCCTAGGGGTTATGCACACTTGTGGGGTCTGTGTGTGCTCCTAGGGGGTTATGCACACTTGTGGGGTCTGTGTGTGCTCCTAGGGGGTTATGCATGCTTGTGGGTCTGTGTGTGCTCCTAGGGGTTATGCACACTTGTGGGGTCTGTGTGTGCTCCTAGGGAGTTATTCACACTTGTGTGGTCTGGTTGTGCTCCTAGGGGGGTTAATGCACGCTTGTGGGGTCTGTGTGTGCTCCTAGGGGGTTATGCACGCTTGTGGGGTCTGTGTGTGCTCCTAGGGGGTTATGCACGCTTGTGGGGTCTGTGTGTGCTCCTAGGGGGTTATGCACAGCTGTGGGGTCTGTGTGTGCTCCTAGGGGTTATGCACAGCTGTGGAGTCTGTGTGTGCTCCTAGGGGATTATGCACAGTTGTGGGGTCTGTGTGTGCTTTCAGGGGGTTATGCACACTTGTGGGGTCTGTGTTTTCTCCTAAGGGCTTATTGCACACTTGTGGGGTCTATGTGTGCTCCTAGGGGGTTATGCACACTTGTGTGGTCTTGTTATGCTCCTAGTGGGTTAATGCATGCTTGTGGGGTCTGTGTGTGCTCTTAGGGGATTATGCACACTTATATGGTCTGGTTGTGCTCCTAGGGGGTTAATGCACACTTGTGGGGTCTGTGTGTGCTCCTAGGGGGTTATGCACGCTTGTGGGGTCTGTGTGTGCTCCTAGGGGGTTATGCACAGTTGTGGGGTCTGTGTGTGCTCCTAGGGGGTTATGCACAGCTGTGGGGTCTGTGTGTGCTCCTAGGGGGTTATGCATGCTTGTGGGGTCTGTGTGTGCTCATAGGGGGTTATGCACAGCTGTGGGGTCTGTGTGTGCTCAAAGGGGATTATGCACAGCTGTGGGGTCTGTGTGTGCTCCTAGGGGGTTATGCATGCTTGTGGGGTCTGTATGTGCTCCTAGGGGGTTATGCACAGCTGTGGGGTCTGTGTGTGCTCCTAGGGTGTTATGCACAGCTGTTGGGTCTGTGTGTGCTCCTAGGGGATTATGCACAGTTGTGGGGTCTGTGTGTGCTCCTAGGGGGTTATGCACACTTGTGTGGTCTGGTTATGCTCCTAGTGGGTTAATGCATGCTTGTGGGGTCTGTGTGTGCTCTTAGGGGATTATGCACACTTATGTGGTCTGGTTGTGCTCCTAGGGGTTAATGCACACTTGTGGGGTCTGTGTGTGCTCCTAGGGGGTTATGCACGCTTGTGGGGTCTGTGTGTGCTCCTAGGGGGTTATGCACAGTTGTGGGGTCTGTGTGTGCTCCTAGGGGGTTATGCACAGCTGTGGGGTCTGTGTGTGCTACTAGGGGGTTATGCATGCTTGTGGGGTCTGTGTGTGCTCATAGGGGGTTATGCACAGCTGTGGGGTCTGTGTGTGCTCCTAGGGGATTATGCACAGCTGTGGGGTCTGTGTGTGCTCCTAGGGGGTTATGCATGCTTGTGGGGTCTGTGTGTGCTCCTAGGGGGTTATGCACAGCTGTGGGGTCTGTGTGTGCTCCTAGGGGGTTATGCACAGCTGTTGGATCTGTGTGTGCTCCTAGGGGATTATGCACAGTTGTGGGGTCTGTGTGTGCTCCTAGGGGGTTATGCATGCTTGTGGGGTCTGTGTGTGCTCCTAGGGGGTTATGCACGCTTGTGGGGTCTGTGTGTGCTCCTAGGGGGTTATGCACAGTTGTGGGGTCTGTGTGTGCTCCTTGTGGGTTAGGCACAGCTGTGGGTCTGTGTGTGCTCCTAGGGGTTTATGCATGCTTGTAGGGTCTGTGTGTGCTCCTAGGGGGTTATGCACAGCTGTGGGGTCTGTGTGTGCTCCTAGGGGGTTATGCACAGCTGTGGGGTCTGTGTGTGCTCCTAGGGGATTATGCACAGTTGTTGGGTCTGTGTGTGCTCCTAGGGGGTTATGCACAGTTGTGGGGTCTGTGTGTGCTCCTAGGGGTTATGCACAGTTGTGGGGTCTGTGTGTGCTCCTAGGGGGTTATGCACAGTTGTGGGGTCTGTGTGTGCTCCTAGGGGTTTGTATATGTTTGAGGAAAGGTATGTGTAAATGGGTGTGGCTTTAAATGGGTGTGGTTTTAAAAATGGGTGTGGTTTTCCTGCACAAAAACACAGAACCTGTTGTTAAAAATTTGAATCCCACCCCTGTTCCGGTCGCATTCCGACTAGACGTGTCCGGCCTCACTCAATTCACTTGTGCTGAGAGAGGCTGTGCACATCTAGTCAGCATGTCACTGCCTATATTTGTAAATTTGCATGCTTGCAGTCATACGCCTGCCTGTTCCTAGTGCATTGTGGGTATTCACAAGTCTGCAGTCACATAGAGTGCAAATCACTCACTTGTCCAGCTCATGCAAATATTGAATGGAGGAGATGAAAATGGAATAAAAATCTTGTCCTTTATTAGTGCATCATAAAAACAAGCTGACACGTTTCAGGCAATACTGCCCTTAGTCATAGCATAATACAAAACATGTTACAACACAATATATAAAGGCACATAATATATGGCTGCAACTAGAGATGAGCAACTTTCCCTTTTTTCGGGTCGAGTCAGGTTTCACGGAACCCGACTTTCACAAAAGTCGGGTCGAGTGAAATCAGTAGACTATCGCAAAAAGTCGGTGGGTCGACCGAAACACGAAACGCAATGCAAGTCAATGGGGAAGCAAAGTCGGTAGGGAGTGGAGGACAGTAAACACACCTACAGTGCCCATTTCAATGGCAACAACATCAATCATTATTACTTAAGCTTGGCAACCTTAGTTAACTTTATAATAATAGTTACGCATTGAAAAATGGGGGTTATTTGGCTCAACTTGTGGGGGGGTAGGGATGGATCCCATTTTTCTTGTGCCCAGGGACAAAGAGTGTCAGTTGGCCTCTTTAACACATACCACAATTCATGATGGTCCGATACGGCACAGAAATATCGGTATAGTACAAGAAAAAATACTTCCTTTGTTACAAAAGCTCAAAAAACGGACACTATATTCCTCCTTACAGTACTATGGCCAACACATAGTGCGCCATACAGAATAATGAGCCCCATATAATGCTCCATACTGAATAGGCCTCATATGATGCCTCATACCCTATATGATGCCCCCTAAATAATGAACCCCATATGATTCTCCAGTAAATGATTGGCCACATGGATGATGCTCCAGTGTATGATGGGCCCAAATCAAGCTCCATATATAATGGGCCCCTTAATTAATGTTCCAGTGTGTAATGGGCCACGTTAATGCTGCTCCAGTGTCTGCTGTCCCCCATTTACAATGCTTCAGTATATAATGGGCCCCATGGATGCTGCTCCAGTCTGTGATCTGCCCCATTGAGAATGCTCCTGTATATGATGGGCCCCATGGCTGCTGCTCCACTGTGGTATGGGCCAAAATCATGGCGCATATATAATGGGCCCAATTATTCATGATCCAGTGTATAATGGGCCCCGTAAATGCTGCTCCAGTGTCTGCTGTCCCCCATTTACAATGCTTCAGTATATGATGGGCCCCATGGCTGCTGTTCCACTGTGGTATGGGCCAAAATCATGGTTCATATATAATGGGCCCAATTATTCATGATCCAGTGTATAATGGGCCTCGTAAATCATGCTCCAGTGTCTGCTGTCCCCAATTTACAATGCTTCAGTATATGATGGGCCCCATGGCTGCTGCTCTAGTCTGTGATCTGCCCCATTGAGAATGCTCCTGTATATGATGGGCCCCATGGCTGCTGCTCCACTGTGGTATGGGCCGAAATCATGGTTCATATATAATGGCCCCAATTATTCATGATCCAGTGTATAATGGGCCCCGTAAATGCTGCTCCAGTGTCTGATCTGCCCTATTTATATTCCTACAATACATGTCGTCCCCATGGATGATGCTCCAGTGTGTTATGGGCCAAAAGAAAGCACCATATATGATGGTGCACATTATTAATGATCCAGTGTAAAATGCTACCCATATATTCCTGAAAACATTTAAAAATATTTAATAACTCTCCTCGCTGTGCACTGCTCTACTCTGCCCTCCTCAGCGTGGACATCTTACAGGTCTCTGCACTTGGACTGTTTAGGCAGAGGGAATACAGACGTGAGGTAATTGTGCTCTGTAACCTGAATTTTACTGGCAGGAAATGCGGAAGACGTCACAGCGGTGGAGCATGGAGAGGTAAGTATTGCAAGTGCTGTGGCCCTTAGCAAGCAGGGGTGGCCGACTAGTGGGCGACGGCACTGGCACAAGGCCCCTCATAGTACGGCGGTGCGTCTGACGGCGAGAGGGCCCATCCCGCCATCAGAGACAAATGTTTGTACTATGAGGGGCCCTGTGCCAGTGTCGTCGCCCCACCTGCTCAGGGAACCTGCACTTGCCAGGGTGCGCCAGGTGCTGACGACGGCCCTGGTGGGCGTGATTTTTACGTTTTGTAGTCCGTCCACGCTTGCAAGTGTGTGGCACACCAGGATTTTGGTTGCCACAGTAACCTTGACTCCCTCCAGGGGGGAGTGATGTCATGCCTGAAAGCAACGAAGGATCCCTTTAACAGGTAACACAGCATATATCTTTCAGACTTCGGACCAGAAGGGGGAGATCCAACATCTTATTTCAGGAGAGCTCCTCGAGAACATTCTGGCTGGGAGAGGAGTTAGTGAGTGTGGCTGGAGGGACAAGAGAGGAGAGACGTGTGGAGACAAATTGGTGAAAAGAGGGGCTTTAGAGAGCTCACCCCAAGGTTGGAGCGTCAGAAACCCGACCCCCGGAGTCCGAGGCTGAGTGGGTAAACTAAAGTCCCAGCTGCAGAGTCCGGAGGACAATAGACAGCAGATTCTCTGCCCAAACTAATACTCTACTACAGAGCAGCAGCACATGTGAGCCGGAGACTCCATAAGTGAGTGATTCCTGAAGCAGGTTACACCTGCCTGCTATGAGAGTGAATTTATACCTACACAACAGACAGAGAGAGGAACGTGGATGGAGCTTCTAGCAGGCAGTGCCTCAGAAAATAGCGCTACAAAGGAGACCTCACATCACACCTCAAGTAAGGGGATTCCAAATTGCTTTCAGGCCGACCGTCTCCAGCAGCATCTGTATCCAGTGCCCTGGACAATTTGCCAGCAAAAACTGTGAGTAAGGCTTTGGAAAATGCATCTCACTGTGTCTCCTCAAGTCCTTCCTGCATTACACACTCCACTGTGCTCCATCTTTCAGCACCATTACTTTCTATACCATCTCTCTGCCCTGGGACAAGTTTCACTTGTGGGAAGCTATTCCAACTGTAATGCATCACACCATCAGTCTCAGAGGATCTGCACTGAAGCTCTGGTCATCTGTGACCAGAAACCACAAGTGGAATTACGAATACCTTCCTACAAACTGTATCATCCCCTGTAAATACTTCCCCTTTCATTGGACGGCCAGGGCCACGGACCGGGTCACTGCCGCTGTGACACATCCCTGCAATACACCGGCCCGGTAACGAGTATCCCACTGCCCTGGGGTGCGATCCATTTTGGAGTTGCGAATAGGATATGGAAGCCCGGTGCCACGGGGTCCTGTGTGCCTATTTTGAATTGTCTTTTGTGCCAGAGACTTTGGTGAAAGTTTTGTGTGATTGCCATCATTACAACGCCAAGAGGCGCTTAGGGAGAAGAGAAGCGTGCCGTCGTGGGCGGAGCCAGAGTGAGAGCGCGAGAAAAGTGAGGTGCTGCGCGCAAAATCGGCAGGTGGCAGAGAACAGGGAGCTGAGGTCTGGAGTCACGCCGTGCAACGCTCACCGCGCCGGCAGAGCAATAGCCTGTTAAGCCAGTTGAAACGCCGAGCCTGGATAAGATTAACAAGGGGGGGAAGAAAATGTATAACGTAGGAGAAGATATAGTGGCGGCCGCAGCCCCCTTACCGCCACAAGATGCAGAGTCAGGTCCAGCTGCAGCTCCCATAGCACAGCGTGATCCAGAGGCCAGCGCAGCGACAGCCCCCATAGCGCCAAAAGATGCTGAGTCAGGTCCAGCCGCAGCTCCCATAGCACAGCAAAATCCAGCGGGCACCGCAGCCACAGCCCCCAGAGCACAGCAAGATCTGGTGACCGCCGCAGCAGTCCCTATAATGCCGCTCTCAATGCCATATAGACCGTGAGCGGCCTGGCTATCACAATACTCTGTGGAGCCGTATACTCTGAGCGATTTCAGGGAGAGACTGTGCAGTTTATTTCATGTGTACACCCTGTCTGAAAACCAAAAAGTAAGCATTCTCATTGGACAGTTAACTAGTGCAGTGCAAAGACAAGTAAAGTCATGGTAGGACGCTGATAAAGAGACTGTCAAGCAAATTCTAGGTAAGCAAAAGAGCACCATTCACACCTGCACGACAGCAGAAATAAAGATGAGGTTCTTTGGGAGCAAAAAAAGGGTGCAGGACAGTATACGGGACTTTGCTCTTAACCTTCAGGAGGCAATGCGCGCCATAAGACAGATTGACCCAGGCAGCGTGCAGGATGGAGACAGATTGTTAAAGGATCAGTTTGTTGAGGGACTCCTGTCCAGCACCCACAGCTCACAGCTGTGCATCATGGCCCAACAGAACCCTGACCTGAGTTTTGCAGACTTTAAAGACAGGGCTATCCGGGCTTTACATGACCCAAATGTCAGCTGTCCAGCGCCCCCTATGCGTCCAGCCATTATATACCACAAGGAGGCGGCATCCTTCCCTCAGGCTCTCGCTGAGGCTGACGCACAGACCCTGGATGATGACTCGTCTGCAGAGCTGCGTCTGCAGGTTCAGGAGGTGACCAAAAATGTGTCTGCAGTAACCAAAAACGTGCAATCCTTGCAAGTGCCCCAAAAGGAGAAGATAGAGTTAGACTCCAGTCCAGATGACATCCCATGGTGATGGAAGATGAGGATCCCGCCAATCAGAGGGAGGAACAACGATTGCTACGACCAGGACGGATGTCCCATTTGCGCCCGCTGCAGAAAAGCAGGGCACATCGCAAGATTCTGTCGAGCGACCTCTGGGGCAGAGGGCCAACCCCAAGGAGTAAGACGACCAGGCCCACAGAACTGGCAAGCCAAGTACGTCGGAGGTCGACCGGTCCTCCCAGTTGTGATTGATGGCATCCGAATAAACAATTTGCTGGACACTGGCTCTCAGGTAACGACTATGCCATATATTCTTTACAAACGGTACTGGGCTGACTCTGATCTTACTCATGGCCCAGATGATGAGCTGACAGTAGTCGCCGGCAATGGTCAGCCGTTGCCACAGAAGGGGTATCAAGAGGTGACCATAAAGGTGGGGCGAGTAGAATTAAGAGCCCAAGGTATGATACTTGTAGCTATTCATTGACGAGAATGGAACCCAATGATGACCTTAGGTACTAATGTGATATAAAATTGTCTTGGCGAGGTTATTGTTTTGTTGCAACAGGTAGCCGAAACTGCTTGTTCCAGTGAACAACGGGTCCTGCAAAAGGAGATCAAGGCCCCGATACAAAGACAGCAGGTAGAGCTATCTGGCGGAGAAGTTGTCAGTGTCAGAGTGAGTGATGCATTCCCCATTGCAATACCCACAAAAACTGGAATGTTAATTTGGTGTCGGGCAGCCATAGGCCTCAGAGGAAGAGATTACCAAGCCTTGGTAGAACAAGTGTACTTTGATAGTAGGCCCACTATCATGACAGCCAGAGGGGTAGTTGATGTACGCAAGGGGAGGGTACCTGTACGCATGTAAAATGGTGGGGATGACGAGGCCAAAAAGCCTCGGTATGCCACCGTTGCTAAGCTGTTCACTGCCAGTAACAATGAAATTCACACAGCAGAACCCTTGGTCTCATCATACCCATCGGAGGACAATGGCTCTGCAAACCAACTGGAGGATTGGTGTGCGCAGCTGCACGTAGGCACTGACTCCACCCTTCCACACCAAAAGAATGAGGTTTATCGAGTAGTGTAAGACTTTTCACGGGTATTCAGCAGACACCCTTTAGACTTTGGGCAGGAAAAACGGGTTCAACATCATATCTCCACTGGAAATCATCCACCCATTAAAGAAAGGTACAGGCCTGTACCTCACAATCGCTATCAATGTGCCAAGAGTATGCTACGAGAGATGAAGGAGGCTGGGGTGATCAGAGACAGTTGGAGCCCCTTGTCAGCTCCACTACTCCTTGTTAGAAAGAAAGATGGTAAAATGAGGATGTGTGCTGATTACAGGAAACTTAACAGCATTACCCACAAAGAATCACTAGCCGCACTGAGAACTGCTATTTCTCTACCTTAGATCTCACTAGTGGCTATTTTCAGGTTCCCGTGGCAGAGGCAGACAAAGAGAAGAGCGACTTTGCAACACCAATGGGCCTCTCAGAATTCAACTACATGCCGTTTGGGCTTAGCAGCGCGCCAGGAACGTTACAGAGATTGATGGAGTGCTGTCTTGCACACATGAACTTCGAGACAGTTCTGTTGTACCTAGATGACGTCATTGTCTTCTCAAACAACTATGAGTAACATTTGGACAACCTGGCCAAGGTGTTAGAAGCCCTGTCCAAATTTAGCCTAAAGCTGAAGCCGTCCAAATGCCACCTCCTGAACACCAAGGTGCAGTACCTAGGCCACGTAGTCAGCACAGAAGGCGTGGCACCAGACCCAGACAAAGTCACTGTTATCAAGCTCTGGCAGAGGCCTGGCAACATCCATTAACTACGCCAGTTCCTCGGGTTGTTAGGCTACTACCGAAGGTTCATCAAGGGCTTAACTGAAATAACCACACCTCTGTAAAATCTCCTTGTGGGCCAGCCCAAGAAGGCCAGGAAGAAGAGTTCTACATTTGATTGGAATGACGAAGTGGAAAGATCCTTCACTCTGTTGAAGATGGCTCTAATGGGGGATGAAGTTCTGGCCTAACCAGACTATAACCATTAAACACCCATTCATCCTCTCTATTGATGCCAGCAATGTTGGACTGGGAGCAGTACTGTCGCAGGTACAGAATGGCAAAGAAATAGTGATCTCCTATGCCAGCAGGAAAGTTCGTCCCACTGAAAGGAACCCTGACAGCTCCTTCAAGCTGGAGTTCCTCGCCATCTTCTGGGCTGTGAACGAGCGGTTCTCAGTTAAAACAGTGTCCAGCTGCGGCAAAGTTTACCATCTTCACGGACAACAATCTGCTGACTCACTTGTGGACCATGCAACTTGCGGAGGAAAGATCGCAACAGCCAGTGAGCCCCGCTGCAGCCAATAATCACCAAACAGCCTCTTGAACTGTTAGCCTTGGAACATGTGAAGCTCACTCCAAGCCGTACATGCTATGTCTACCCCATCACCATCGTTGACCATTACTCAAGGTTCCTGGTAGTCGTGCCTGTCAAGGAGCAAACAGCGAAGTCAGTGGGCAAAGCATTTCAAAAACACATTTGTCGTCCCCTCTTGGTTATCCTTAACTAGTGCTTACTGACCAAGGCCTAGCCTTTGAAGCAGAAGTGTTCCAGGAGTTCTTTAACATGTACGGCTGGAAGAAAATCAGAACACCATACCATCCACACACAAATGGCATGTGTGAGAAGATGAACCAAGTGAAGACCTTGCCTCTGGAAGAGAGAAACTTGTGGCCATAAAAGTTGCCCGATCTGGTGGATGTGTACAACCACATTCCGGTTAATTCGACCAACTGTACACCAGCCTACCTAATGAAAGCAAGACCTGGCAAATTACTAATTGATATGGACATGGGAGTCCGGACACCTGAGATGAGTGGTGTAAGGTAAAAGAATCTGTAGAGAAGAGGTTGTCTCAGGTAAGACAAAAACAAGAAAGAAATTACAACCACCATGCACCTGCAGTTCCCTTGTCACCTGCAGAACAGGTACTCAAAAGGAAAAGGCAGCTACACAAGCTTGACGACCAATGGGAAGCTGAGCCATATACCATTATACCCTCGTACTTCGACAATACAAAGGTGTGCCGTATCAGTAAGGATGGAGGAGAAAGCAAAACAGCAGTGTCCAGGGGTCACTTAAAATCGTGCTCTGACCACTTAAAGGGAAATATTGGAGATAAGGACATTCCTTCGGCAGTTGAAAAAGTGGAAGAAAAGGTCCGCACTGTACTTGGCGAGTTCCCGTTGAACTGGACAACAGTAAACCAGGCCATAGTAGTGGCCGTCTTGACCTTTGGCCAACCAACAGTGCCTGAAAGAGAAGTGACTCAGGATCAGCCTGAAGAACAGCCAGTTCAAGTGCCAGAAGGCACACCTGCAGTGTAATGTGAAAATCTGGCAACTGCTAGCGGTTTTTCTGTCACATCCACAGTGAGTGTAGGAAATCACTGAAGGTTACTGCCTAGCTTACCAACACACATATTAGACCAGGCTAGATCACTGAGACACCTGTACTGCGTAAATCAGTCCGTAGTACTAGAGGTCAGATCCCAGCCAGGTATATGGACTAACATGCTACTGTACTAGTATTGTAAAGAAGAAAATGTTTATAATTGCAACTTTTAACCATTCTGATTTCATTCTTTAAATGGACGATTGGGTCACTGGACTAGTAGTGACCACCAGGACAATGCTTGTAAATAGTTAATATTAATGACTAAAGAACAAAAACCGTCTGGCGTGGAGGAAGACATGGTCCAAAAGGGAAACCAGCCATACCTTGTAGCCCGCCCAAGGCCTACGTTGACGGATTGAGATGGGTCCCTCACATTGAACTTTGTTAGGGTGAAAAAGGACACCCCATTTCAAGACTTAAAAAAAAATGTATATATTGGATGTTACAATTCTTGTAAATCATTACAAATTAAAATGTTTTTCGCTTAGGTTTCCTCAGTATAGGAGTAATGAATTGTAGTAGAAGGGAATGTGGCACACCAGGAGTTTGGTTTCAAAATTTACCTTGACTCCCTCCAGGAGAGAGTGATGTCATGCCTGAAAGCAAGGAAGGATCCCTTTTATACGTATCACAGCATCCAACACTTTTCTAACTCACGAGCAGAAGGAGGAGCTGTAACAACTGATTTCAGGAGAGCTTCTCTGGAATAATCTGGCTGGGGGAGGAGTCAGGAGTGTGGCTGAGGGGACGATAGTGGACAGACATGTACAGACAAGCTGGGGAAAGAGGGGCTATAGAAAGCTCACTCCCCAGGTGTGAGCACCAGAAACCAGACCCCGGAGTCTGAGGAGGATGAGTGGGTTCAATTTTACTCCCAGCAGCAGAATCCGGAGGACAGAAGACAGCAGGTCCTCTGTCCCAATTAGGACTCTTCTACAAAGCAGCACCACATGTGAGCCGGAGACTCCATAGCTGAGTCATTCCTTAAGCTGGCTACAGCTGCCGGTTATGATTCTGAAGTTCCACCTAGACAAGAGACAGAGAGAGAGGAACTTGGACCGAGCTTATAGCAGCCAGTGCCTCAGAGAACAGCGCTAGAAGGGAGACATCACATCCCACCTGAAATAAAGGGATTCCAAATTGTTTTCAGGCCGACCGACTACCGCACCATCTGTAGTCAATGCCCTGGACACTTTGCCTGCAAAAACTGGGAGGAACGCTTTGGAAACTGCATCTGACTGTGTCTTCTGAAGTCCTCCCTGTTGCACACAGTCCTTTCAGCTACATCTTCCAGCACCATTACTTCCTATACCATCTCACTGCCCTGAGACAAGCTTCACTTGGGGGAAGCTATTTCAACTCTTCTGCATCACAGCATCAGTCTCAGAGGATCTGCACTGCAGCGCTGGTCAGGTCACCTCTGACCAGATACCACAGGTGGCGTCACAAACACCTTACTACAAAGGTATCCCACTGCCCTGGCTGCCGATCCAAGTGAACTGCATTCCTGTTCTCTACTATTGTATCCTCAGTGTGGTGGTTTGTTTATGGATCTTTTCGTTTGGCCTATAATAAAGGTCTTGGGATTGTTCGCAATTCTCTTGCTCTGTTGATTGTGTGATACCGGAGACGGACCCCGTGACAACAGGCATGTTTAATTTTTATGAAGGTGAGATCAACAACATTTTACGTATATATATATCAGGAGTCACACAGACGCTTCCAGTCTCAGTATGGATTAGACAATAAGATAAAAAGCATTAAAAGGGTAATGTATGGGAAGCATACAGCTTTATACAGTGTAGTTTAATTGAAAATCTACGTCTATATTGCATTAATAACAGACAGACGCTCACAGGCTCAGTATCGATTAGATAAAAATTAGAAAAAGGGTACTGTATTATAACCCTTATAACAGCTGTATACAGTGTCTGGGTAATTGTAAATCTCCGTATATATTTTAGGAGGCACACAGAGACGTTCAATGTCTCAGTATGGATAAGACAATAATATAATAATAAAAAAGGGGTACTGTTTCAGCATATCCAAGGAATATATGGAGTATAATGAAAAAATTTAAAAATTCAGTATATATTTAATGAGCCCCACAGAGACGCTCACAGGCTGAGTATGTATAAGATAAAAATCTAATAATAAAAAAGGGAACTGAAGCAGCATATTAAAGGCATACATGTGGTATAATGAAAATATAAAACATCTCCGTATATATTTAAGGAAGCAGACAATGATGCTCAAAGGCTCAGTATCCATTACACAAGAATTGAAAAAGCTGAACAAGGGCACTGTATCATTCATAAACCAGGAGAACTTTTGGCTAAGATCAAGTGTATTATGTTTCAAAAAAGTGGCCTGCTCCTACCACTCAAGTCCATTCCTACACAATACACAGTGGGTTGTTGCACTTGCTATTACGCCAGGTGGCTCATATATCCCTCTGGTGGAAAGCATGGCCCCCCTGGATCAAAGTCACTAGGCTGTGTAAGTGTGAGGGCTTAGGTTGCAATGTGCCCCAGGAGTTGGTCTCCTTGGATGGAGTCTGAGCTTGCTTGGAGTGAGATCCAGGGAAAGTATTGGACTCTGTAGCACCCTGCACCTGGCCTTTCAGACTTTCTTGAGCAACCCCACCCCCCTATTCCTGGCCTTCTGGTCATGATGGGTAATTTTTTTAAACCAGGTTAAAGGTCAGGTCAGCTTTGGCCTGAGAACCCAACATGAAACAGGGCTCCCAGCTCCACTACAGTGGCAGTGTGGTTGGATACTGTGAGCACGAAAATTTATCTCCCCTGGCATCGGCTACGGAGAGCATCGAAGATCCCTGTTGCCTATACTGTGGCCTAGGCAGTACTGTCCCAACCCCGCTTTCCCCTGTGGACACTGCATGCACCACATTCACCCAGGTCGCAGAAGGGTCACCGGCCCCTTAGCCTATTATATAACTTCCGTACTCAGATAGCAAGCCGGAGGCAGTGTCATCTCTAGGAGTCTCAGCTACTGAACATCAATTATCTTTGCCGAAAACGTGTCCATTTAATAGCAAGGAAAAGAAGAGCAGACGTTATACCACAGGTTCCGCGGCTACTGGCTTGGGACAATGATTGCGAGGTGTTGTCAGGAAGGAGAAAAGAGTAATACTACACCGTGAGACAACAGAGAAAGGAACATATTTAAAGGAATCAGGGAAAGTTGCCTTCCCAATTTACCGGTGAGTTTGCTGTGCCCCTCACCTGGAGGACACTGTACCAAGCGTGCATGTGTGCACACCTGAACTCGGAGTAAAGCCTTGGAAAATGCACATCCCTTTAAGATCCCTGATGACTCTTTGCAACTTCATCCACTGAGATTCACAGGTGACTCATCATCGCACAGGAAATGTGGACCAAAATATAGAATAGCAGTTGGTGTACCTGGAGAACAGTGGGGAATTTTAAATGTAAGTATATTCGTGGGTGACTGGGTGGCTTACATTGCAGCACTAAACAGATAGGGATTTACAATAAATATTTGGTAACTGTACAGTAATACTAAAATGGGTAGTTCAAAATCAAAGTGTGGAGTCATATGCCTTTGTGATTTTAGGCTGGACGTTTCTGTACTGACTTTCACATTTATGTTCTCAGTGGGCCGTGGTGATCAGTCTTTGTATTTAACCATCAGTGCACTGCACTAACAGAACCACCACTCATAAGCCCATTACATTTCTCAAACATTTTCAAAATTACCTTCCGGTTTGTCACAGAACTTCTGTGACCTCCATCAACCTGAATTTCAGAAGGTTATAATGTGCCACCGTGTAAAAATTATGGAAGCTGCCACGTTTTAGGCATGTTACTACTATTATCAATGCAAATGATATTGCCTTCACAAAAGATGTCCCCAACTGATACAGATGTTCAATAAGGCCTTGGGAGCATCTACCTATTCTGGAGGAAAAGAAGTACACTCAGAAAAGAGACATAATACTTATGAACATACAAAAAAAACCCATACTGGCATGCAAATAGTGCCAAAGGTGGGAAACATAAGCTCACATAGGAGAAACAGAAAGCAGCACCCGCTCCAAAACAACATGTATACCAGGAGAAAAAGAAGCAGACAGGTGACAAAAAAGTAAAATTTGAATTTTATTAGGTAAGTACAAAAAACTCAAATTTGGAACAATACACAAAAAAATGATAATAAAGACTCAAGCAGAAAAAATGAAAGGCTCCACAGGACAGACAATCCCCCAGAAAATATCCCAAATTCATGTAGTGAATATAGAGAAAACCTCATATCTTAAAAGTGCCAGTGCATATAGAGATATGGGCGGGATAGGTAAGTATCCTTAACAAACCATCGCCAGTGCGGTAGTGAATACCAGTATGTAAGGTTCAAAATGAACCCATAAATGAAGGACGGCTTACCAATACAGATGGTCCTGAAGGGGAAAAGAGTGTCCTGGGCCAGGCAGTGTGGACCCCCGACGCGCGTTTCGCGTGCCCTTAAGCACCGCTTCCTCAAGGGGAATGTGCTAGTTTCTACTTAGAAGGACCTTTAAGAGTACATGTGATCATATCACATGGTCGATTGTGGCCAATGGCGGTGAATGTAATGGCGCATGCGCGCGGTGAGTCGCAGGTCCTGTGAACATGCAGGGATGATGTCAGGGTACCACTGCGCACGCGCCGGACTTGAGTACAGCGCGCACACAAGGGCGCCTGTGAGACGTCCCCCGCATGTCAGGAGCGACGAAACGCTGCAGCACATGCGCACCACACCAGCAGTGTGTAAACAAATAATGGCCAGAATACATGTGTAAAGTCTCAATGTGATAATATTAACACAGAGGTAAATACAAAAAAGGCTCCCAATGATACAACATGCGATGTAGGTATAACATGAACGAAAATGTATGGACAGACATGAACTTCCAAAACAATAAATTTATAAATGACAATAATATACGGATCCAGATGGAATAAAGTAGATCAATGGAGGAAGCTCATCATACATTTGAGACATTTTCATATGCTGATTGTACATGAGAGCAATAAGTACAAAAGTTAGAAGATTCATAGGAAAGGTGAAAAGGTCAAAGTCTCATTAAGACCCCGAGGGGTCATCGTCTCCAGTGTCACAATCCATCTGGCTTCGGCTTGAGCAAGCCTCTTCTTATAATCATCCCCCCTGATACCTAGATGTATCACATCGATGCCTCTTACTTTGAAAGTTGAGGGCTCACAATTGTGGTGGTAGAAAAAATGACGGGGGATGGTTTTTAAAATTGAAGGATCAGTCGCCGTCTTGGCTGCGCAAATTTCCCGCACATGCTCCCTAGTCCTTATCCTCAGTTCCCTTGATGTTAGGCCTATATATATTTTTGAACAGCCACAAGTGGCATAATAAATAACATTCGATGTATTACATGAAATACGATGTCGAATATCAAATGTTTTCATGCCATCCGAGGACTGGAAAGTTGAGCAGCGCAGGACATTTGCGCAGGCAAGACAGCGACCGCACGGAATTGAGCCAGGAATAGGACCACGTGATCCAAAAGGATAAGTGACACTAGGCACATAATGGCTTTGAACAAGGAGGTCAAGTAAATTTTTGGACCTTCTCGCAGTCATTGATGTTAATTCACCATAAGACAAACCAAGACGAGATTCGGTAAGTAGAACAGACCAATGTTTGTTTAAAATCGACCTCATCTCCTCCCACGCATGATTATAAGTTGAAATGAACCTTAACGGTCCCTTATTCCTAGATGGTGTCTCAGTTTTTTTAGGACACAACAGAGTATCATGTGGAGTGGACCTGGCTCTCTTGTAGCCCTGTTTAATGCACCTGTTGGAATAACCCCGAGTCTGAAAACGTGCTGTTAAATCCGAGGCTTGTGCCTCGAACCTGGTGTCCGAAGAGCAGATCCGCCTCGCCCGCAGAAACTGTCCGACCGGGGCGGCTCTGATGGTGGAAGGATTGTGAGCAGAAGACGCATTAATCAGAGCATTCACTGAGGTGGGTTTATGATACACATCCGTATGAATGCGTCCGCACTCATCAACCTCAAAAGTGATGTCAAGAAAATTAATCCTATGAAAATCATAGGAATATGTAAGACGGATGTTACATGAATTCTGATTCAGCGTCCCATGAAATCCCCGAGCTGCTGCACCGTGCCGTCCCACAAAAACAAAATATCATCTGTTAAGGGTCTGCGGAACACACCAAATATATAATGTAGAAAGGTGCGTTCGCAGCCCGGGGTCCACCGTGCAAGCGGAGCCTGCTGCTAGTAAAAATGGCGCGAGAAGCAAACTCTGTTATCCCGCAGAGTCGCCAACATAAACGCCGTAATGCGCTGTGGCAATGAGTGCGAACTCTGTTACTCCACAGAGCCGCTAGAAGGAGAGCCGCAGCACTATATGGCGATGTGTGCGCACTCACTAGACACAACTGAGTGGCAAAGAAAACACGCTAGGGCGCTGACTAGCGTTGAAAGCGAACCCTGTTACGTCACAGGGCCGCTGAGAAAAAGCACTGTGTCCTGTAAGGCTCTTAGGTACACAGTTAAGTGCTGAGCGTACATAAAGCGTGATCATGTGCTAATGTCCTCGCGGGAGTCACCTGCAATCTATGGCGTCTGAACGCCAGACCCTGAATACGGCAATCAAAACTCCTCACCGGTTATGCCGGTAATCTAGGGCATCTAGGACACCGACCCTGACCAGCTACCATACCAAACTCCTCACCGATTAAGTCGGTATTCTAGTGGCTTATTTCAGCCGGGTCCCTATCCACACATACACATGACCACAATGGCGCATAGCATACAATGGTTGATATTAGCGCATGGCGGCCCAGCCATGCTACCCTTTTATAGCAACAGCTACAGGACCTCCCAGGAACAAGGACCAATGAGAAACTGTTACAAACACATGTAGCTACATGACCTTCCTGGCGGACCAATAGGAGCCGCTGCAGCACCTGAACATGTGACCCCTGATCTCCAATGAGAGATCTCACTCTGGGCATGCTCAGAAGGGAAAACGCAGGACTTTGTCCCACAGACGTCTGCTCCAGCACTGGCTATAATAGCACATCCAGGAAAGGCAGCAGCAAGTCACTGCACAGTAGTGGAGTGGGCAAGACGCTTGGACCGACGTCTCTGCTGAGCAGGCTCCACTGCGGCCGGAGATGAATGGGAGACCGCAGCGGGACGGGTTCGAGACTCCCCTTGTGCAGCAGCGGGAAATCGAACCCTAACATTACCCCCCCTTCTTTGGGCCTCGCTGCGCTCAAAGGCAGCGATGAGCTGCGGAGCGTGAACATGCTCGGCAGGCTCCCAGGATCTATCCTCAGGCCCATAACCCCTCCAATCCACCAAATAAAATTTTTTGCCTCGTACCACCTTGCACCCAACAATGGCGTTCACCTCATGATCGTCGGTAGATTAATCCGACGTCCCGGCAGATGACTCGGAAAACCAGGAAATGGCCACGGGTTTCAAGAGGGACACGTGAAAGGTGTCAGTGATACCAAGGCGAGGTGAAAGGGCTAGGCGGTAAATCACCGGGTTCACCTGCTCAAGAACTTTAAAGGGGCCCAAAAAGCGAGGTGCCAACTTGGTGGACTCTACCCGCAGCCTGATGTTTTGGGCAGAAAGCCACACTAGGTCACCCGGAGCAAATGTAGGAGCGGGGCGCCGATGGGCATCGGCCGAAGACCTCATCCTCTCTTTGGAGGCCTGAATGGCATCCTGAGTGCGGTCCCAAATGTCCCGTGCCTCCACAGCCCAGTCTGCCACCCTGGAATTGGCGGAAGACACGGGCATAGGCACTGGTACCCGCGGATGCTGACCGTAGTTCAGGAGGAATGGGGTCTGTCCGGTGGAGTCAGCCACAGCATTATTTAGAGCGAACTCAGCCCACGGTAGCAAGGATGCCCAGACATCCTGCCTGGCAGAGACAAAATGTCGCAAGTATGTGACCAAGGTCTGGTTGGCCCTCTCTACCAACCCATTAGGGTGAGTTTCCACGGTCAGGAAACGCTGCGTGTTTGGCGCTGTGCGCTGGCGCAGCGCCAAACACGCAGCGTCCAGATGTTACAGCATAGTGGAGGGGATTTCAAGAAATCCCGTCTCCACTATGTGTAACAATACGCAGGTGGCAAACCTGCGTAAACGGACATGCGGCGCGTCTTTTTAGACCGCAGCATGTCCTCGCGTATTGCGGCGACGGTGCGTCGCCGCAACAGAATTAACACAGGGCTATGTAGCCCTGCGCTCTTTCCGGAGGTGTTCCGGAGGTGTCCTGAACACCTCCGGAAAGATCGCGCGTCAGAAAGGGGGCGGGGCTTAGACGGAGCGGAATTTCCGCTCCGTCCAAAGCGCTATGGTTCCGGACCGTGGAACCATAGCCTTAGTCTCGGGATGGTATGTAGAGGAGAGATTCAACTCAATGCTGAGTAGACGACACAGCTCTCTCCAGAACCGAGACGCAAACTGGGGACCTCGATCACTGACAATTTTGTCTGGCATACCGTGTAGGCGGAAAATATGCCTAATGAATAATGCTGCCAAGGCCCGTGCAGACGGTAACCGTGGTAACGGCACTAAGTGCACCATTTTGGAGAAGTGGTCGGTTATCACCCAGATGATGGTGCAGCCCCGAGACTTGGGTAAGCCCACCACAAAATCCATCCCGACCATCTCCCAAGGCCTGTCTGCCACCGGTAAAGGAAAAAGTAACCCAGCTGGCCGTTGTCGAGGGGACTTATTCTTGGCGCAGGAGACGCACGCCTGAACGTATTCCCTGACGTCACGGGCCATCTGCGGCCACCAGTATGTCCTCGCCAGCAACTCAGAAGTCCTTTTGGTCCCAAAATGTCCACCCACCCTGGACGAATGTGCCCAAGAGAGTACTTCCGGTCGCAAATTGGTGGGCACAAAAGTCTTGCCCGAAGGCACAGACTCAAGCGAAACCGGAGCCACCGTTCTTAGGCTTTCTGTGGGGACAATCAGCCGAGGCTCCTCCTCCACCTCCTCAGAGGACACCACGGAGCGGGATAGAGCATCTGCGCGAATGTTCTTCTCACCGGAGAGGAAATGGAGGGTGAAATGGAACCGGGAGAAAAACAAGGACCATCTGGCCTGACGGGAAGTTAGCCGCTGGGCTGTCTGCAAATACACCAAGTTCTTGTGGTCTATGAACACTTGGAAGGGGAAGCGAGCCCCCTCCAGAAGATGTCGCCACTCGGAGAAGGCCAACTTCATAGCCAGTAACTCCCTGTCCCCGATGGAATAATTCCTCTCTGCTGGTGTAAAGGTTTTGGAAAAGAAGAAGCAGGGATGCTTCCGACCCTGGGCATCCTTTTGAAAAAGGACTGCTCCAGCACCAACAGAAGAGGCATCCACCTCTAAGATAAACGGTTTATCGACATCGGGGCGATGTAAGATGGGAGCACTGGCGAAATGCGACTTGATGGAGGAGAACGCCTTGGTGACCTCCTCTGACCACAACTTGGGATTAGCTCCCTTCTTGGTGAGGGCTACCAAGGGAGCTACCAAAGTGGAGAAGTGGGGAATGAATTGGCGATAGTAGTTAATGAACCCCATAAAGCGCTGCACCGCCTTAAGGGAGTGGGGTTCTTGCCAATCCATCACAGCCTGTAGTTTGGCAGGATCCATAGCCAATCCCTGGGTGGAGATGATATAGCCCAGAAAAGGTAGAGACTCCTGCTCAAACATGCACTTCTCCAACTTCGCATATAGGGAATTTGCTCGCAAGAGGTCGAAGACCTTGCAGACATCTCTCCGGTGGGAGGCCATATCTGGAGAAAAGATGAGAATGTCATCCAGATAGACTACCACCGAGGTGGTCAACATATCCCGGAAGATGTCGTTCACAAAGTCTTGGAAGACAGCTGGAGCATTACAGAGCCCAAAGGGCATTACCAGAAATTCATAATGCCCATCCCTGGTGTTAAATGCCGTCTTCCACTCGTCCCCTCACGGATGCGAATCAGGTTATACGCACCCCGCAGGTCTAGCTTAGTAAATACCCTTGCTCCCCGAAGCCTGTCAAAAAGCTCAGAGATTAGCGGCAAAGGATACTTATTTTTCACGGTGATAGCGTTGAGACCCCTATAATCAATGCACGGACGTAGTTCTCCGTTCTTCTTCTGCACAAAGAAGAACCCCGCTCCCGCTGGTGACACCGACTTCCTAATGAATCCCCTTGCCAAGTTCTCCTGAATATATTGGGACATGGCCTCTGTCTCAGGAAGAGAGAGGGGATAGACCCTTCCTCTAGGAGGCTCAGCTCCAGGCAAGAGGTCGATAGGACAGTCATAGGGGCGATGAGGCGGAAGAGTCTCCGCAGCCTTCTTTGAGAAAACATCGGCATAAGACCAATAGACCTTGGGAAGAGGAGAGAGGTCTATGGGTATCTCAGTGGTGTTGACCTGCACGCTGTCCCTAATGCATCTGCCTTTACATAAATTACCCCAACCCAGAATTCTCCCTGAAGCCCACTCAATATGGGGAGAGTGGTGGCGGAGCCAGGGTAATCCCAACAAAACCTCATCTATACCCTCAGGGAGGATAAAGAATGATATATTCTCCTGATGGGAAGAAGACATAGACAAGGTGAGTGGAACAGACTGATGGGTGATTTGTGAGGGCAGAATTGCTCCGTTCAACACCCGAACCGATACTGGTTCAGCCAGCAACACCAAAGGCATGGTGTGGCGAGAAGCAAAGGAGGATGACATAAAATTTCCCTCTGCCCCAGAATCCACACACAGCTTGACGGGTAAGGTGGTAGAACCGTGGGTAATTATCCCCTAGAGGAGCACTTTAGGGGCAAAACTCATGGCATCCAGTGACCCTGTTCCTACGGTTACTGGGCGCGACCGCTTATTCAGCTGCTGTGGACATCGGTTGGCAAAATGTCCCTGCTGCTGGCAAATATAACAAATCGGGGATGGACGAGTGACCCGAGATTTAGATCCTGCAGGAGCAACCTCCTGAAGGTCGGGCGCCTGAACAGGCGACTCCAGAGGGTTGGTGAAGGTAGGAGCCAACTGGACCCTCTGCCTACACTGGACACGTTCCAGCCTCCGCTCGTGGAAACGGAGGTCGACGCGGGTGGAAATAGCGATAAGCTTCTCCAGTGTGGCAGGAATCTCCCTGGTAGCCAAGGCGTCTTTCACATGACCCGCCAGTCCTCTCCAGAACACGGGAATGAGGACTTTATCTGGCCACTCTAATTCCGAGGCCAGAGTCCGAAATTGGACAGCAAAATGGCTGACCAAAGCCGAACCCTGGGTACTTGCCAGCAGTTTGAGCGCCACATCGTGGGTGACCTGAGGTCCTAGAAAAACCTTTTTCAGAGCCTCCAGAAAACGAGAAAAGCTCTGCACCACACGGTCGTCGCGCTCCCACAGCGGCGTTGCCCACTCCAACGCTCTGCCCGACAGAAGAGCTATCACAAAGCCCACTTGTGCCCGATCCGTGGGGAAACGTGCAGCCAGAAGCTCGAGGTGTATGGAGCACTGACTTACGAATCCCCGACATTGCTTGCTGTCACCAGCAAACTTGTCTGGAAGCGGGAGGTGGGACAATGTAGGGACAGAGGTGGCAGAGGACAAACTGGCTGCAGCTACACTAGCAGCCTGAACAGCGACTGCTGTAACATCCACAGCTGAGGTTGTGCGCTCAAGAGCCGCCAACCTACCCTCCAGCTGCTGGATGTACAGCTGTAATCGCTGTTCATCCGCCATTTTACTAGCCAGACCCTGGCGCTAATATTATGTTAAGGGTCTGCGGAACACACCAAATATATAATGTAGAAAGGTGCGTTCGCAGCCCGGGGTCCACCGTGCAAGCGGAGCCTGCTGCTAGTAAAAATGGCGCGAGAAGCAAACTCTGTTATCCTGCAGAGTCGCCAACATAAACGCCGTAATGCGCTGTGGCAATGAGTGCGAACTCTGTTACTCCACAGAGCCGCTAGAAGGAGAGCCGCAGCACTATATGGCGATGTGTGCGCACTCACTAGACACAACTGAGTGGCAAAGAAAACACGCTAGGGCGCTGACTAGCGTTGAAAGCGAACCCTGTTACGTCACAGGGCCGCTGAGAAAAAGCACTGTGTCCTGTAAGGCTCTTAGGTACACAGTTAAGTGCTGAGCGTACATAAAGCGTGATCATGTGCTAATGTCCTCACGGGAGTCAACCGCAATCTATGGCGTCTGAACGCCAGACCCTGAATACGGCAATCAAAACTCCTCACCAGTTATGCCGGTAATCTAGGGCATCTAGGACACCGACCCTGACCAGCTACCATACCAAACTCCTCACCGATTAAGTCGGCATTCTAGTGGCTTATTTCAGCCGGGTCCCTATCCACACATACACATGACCACAATGGCGCATAGCATACAATGGTTGATATTAGCGCATGGCGGCCCAGCCATGCTACCCTTTTATAGCAACAGCTACAGGACCTCCCAGGAACAAGGACCAATGAGAAACTGTTACAAACACATGTAGCTACATGACCTTCCTGGCGGACCAATAGGAGCCGCTGCAGCACCTGAACATGTGACCCCTGATCTCCAATGAGAGATCTCACTCTGGGCATGCTCAGAAGGGAAAACGCAGGACTTTGTCCAACAGACGTCTGCTCCAGCACTGGCTATAATAGCAGATCCAGGAAAGGCAGCAGCAAGTCACTGCACAGTAGTGGAGTGGGCAAGACGCTTGGACCGACGTCTCTGCTGAGCAGGCTCCACTGCGGCCGGAGATGAATGGGAGACCACAGCGGGACGGGTTCGAGACTCCCCTTGTGCAGCAGCGGGAAATCGAACCCTAACATCATCTATATACCTATGCCAGCACAGCACATGGGATACGCCCGGTGCACCCCCGTCACTGAACACCAACCTCTCCCAGGAGCCCAGTAAAAGGTTGGCGTACGAAGCCGCACCCATGGCTGTGCCACATTTCTGTAGGTAGAAATGATCTTTAAACACAAAAAAATTATGTGTGAGGACAAAGTGCAGCAGCTCGAGGATTAGTTCACACAAAGAGCCGTCCAGGTCGGATGCCCCCAGGAAGAGGCGGACCGCATCCAGACCCAGGGAATGTTCAATGCACGTATACAGACTCTCCACATCAGCGGTCACTAAGAGTGTCCCTGCGTCCACAAGGATGCCATCCATCCGAGCCAAGGTGTCCGTAGTGTCACGTATATAAGATGGTAAAGTCTCCACCAAAGGTTTAAGGTAAAAATCAATAAATTGACAGACCCGATAACAGGGACCGTCAATACCAGACACTATGGGGCGTCCCGGAGGATCGAGGGCATCCTTGTGGACCTTCGGCAGAAGATAGAAAGTGGGGGTCCTAGGGCACTTCACAACCAGACCATCCAGAACCTGCTTGGTGATGATGGTGTTATCAAAAGCCAAGTTTAATATACATTGTAAATCAAGAGAGAAAGGGATCAGAGGACTGGAGGTAAGTCTAGTATATGTATTGATATCTCTCAACTGGTGAAGAGCTTCCCTTTCATACTTAGTATGAGGCCAGATGACAATGTTTCCCCCCTTGTCCGCTGGCTTAATAGCTACATCCGAAAGGGATTGTAGTTCAGTAATAGCTCGGCGTTCCTCATAGGTGAGGTTATCGTATCGTCGTCGTGTAGACAGAGTCCTAAAATCCTCACTTACCAATTTAGTAAAGATCTCAATAGCCGGGCTGAGGGACAAGGGGGGAAACGTCGTCGATCTGGGTAAAATAGAAGAAGGAAACCTACTCAAAACAGGATCATTCTGTTCGCCAAGGAGATCCTCCAGGTTCTGAAGAGCCTCCCTTTCAAATTCACTCATGGGTTCTCGAGATGTCTGTTTGTTGTGAAGTGTCCGTAAAAGCATCTTCCGTGCAAACAGGTGCAGGTCCTTCAGGGCTACAAAATAGTTAAATGAATTAGTAGGAGAAAAAGAAAGATTAAGCACCTGTAAACCTCCTTTAAATGTAAGTATATTCGTGGGTGACTGGGTGGCTTACATTGCAGCACTAAACAGATAGGGATTTACAATAAATATTTGGTAACTGTACAGTAATACTAAAATGGGTAGTCCTAAATCAAAGTGTGGAGTCATATGCCTTTGTGATTTTAGGCTGGACGTTTCTGTACTGACTTTCACATTTATGTTCTCAGTGGGCCGTGGTGATCAGTCTTTGTATTTAACCATCAGTGCACTGCACTAACAGAACCATCACTCATAAGCCCATTACATTTCTCAAACATTTTCAAAATTACCTTCCGGTTTGTCGCAGAGCTTCTGTGACCTCCATCAACCTGAATTTCAGAAGGTTATAATGTGCCACCGTGTTAAAATTATGGAAGCTGCCACGTTTTAGGCATGTTACTACTATTATCAATGCAAATGATATTGCCTTCACAAAAGATGTCCCCAACTGATACAGATGTTCAATAAGGCCTTGGGAGCATCTACCTATTCTGGAGGAAAAGAAGTACACTCAGAAAAGAGACATAATACTTATGAAGTTCGGAGTCATTAGGAATCCTTCACACGGCTACTGCCTTGGGACAATGATTGCTAGGTGTTGGCAGTAAGGAGAGGGGAGTAATACTATACCGTGAGATGACCCAGAAAGGAACATATTGAAAGGAGTCCTGGAAAGATGTCTTTACAATGTAACTGGGAGTTTGATGAGCCCCTCACCTGGAGGATACTGTACCAAGCGGGAATATGTGCACACCTGAACTCGGAGTAAAGCCTTGTAAACTGCCCCTGAATGTGTGATCTCAATTTGTTCCTGCGGCACCTTGTACACACTGCTACATCTAACAGCACCATTCATCGAACAATACATACTTCAGCCCTGAGCCAAGAAGCTGTGCCTGTAGTGAGCTAGTCAAACTCTGCTGCATCACCACCAGTCTCTGAGGATCTGCACTGCAGCGCCGTTCAGCTTTGACCAGAAACCACAGGTGGCGTAACCAACAATGGAATACAAAATCTAATCATCCCCTGTAAATAATTCCCCTTTTCATTGGATGGCCAGGGCCATGGACAGGGTCACTGCTGCCGTGACACATCCCTTTAACACACCGGCAGGGTACAGAGTACCACAGTGCCCTGGCGGGTGATCCACTTGCAGGAGCCTCAAAGGGTCAGTATGGATTACACAAGAATAAAACAATTTTGTTGGTGGAGGAGGGGTGGTGGGGCAGCCCAGATAGGGAGGTAGCCAAAATGCCATATGTTGAGGTGTATAATGGATGTAAAGATGCTGCAAATGGATTAATTGGAGAAGTCTGACGAAGAGTGGGCCCAAAAAAGGGGAACTGGATCGCCAGATAAAAGGTATATATAGTATACTGAAAATATTCAAAATATCCATATAGATTTCTGCAGGAACACCCACAGTCAGAGCCCCAGTCTGGCTAACACCCAAATATGAAAATCAGGAAACGTAACTGTATCAGTACAGTACAGCTGTATATATTGTTAGGGGGAATTGTTCATCTCCGTATCTATTTACGGAGAAACACTGTTAGCCAGAGGCCCAGTCTAGCTAACACCCAATTCTGCAAAGCAGGAAAAGTGAACTGTATAAGTACAGTACAGCTGTAGATATTGCTGTGTGAATTGTTCAGCTCCGTATCTATTTCTGTAGGAACACCCATACTCAGAGGCCCAGTTTGGCTAACACCCAAATTGAAAAGCAGGAAAGTTTACTCCATCAGTACAATACAGCTGTATACAATGTGGGTGGAATTGTTCATCTCCGTATCTATTTAGGGAGAAACACTGTTAGCCAGAGGCCCAGTCTGGCTAACACCCAATTCTGCAAAGCAGAAAAGTAGACTGTATAAGTACAGTACAGCTGTAGATATTGCTGTGTGAATTGTTGAGCTCCGTATCTATTTCCGTAGGAACACCCATACTCCGGGGCCCGGTTTGGCTAACACTCAAATTGAAAATCAGGAAAGTTTACTCTATCAGTACAATACAGCTGTATACATTGTTGGTGGAATTGTTCATCTCCGTATCTATTTATGGAGAAAAACTGTTAGCCAGAAGCCCAGTCTGGCTAACACCCAATTCTGCAAAGCAGGAAAGTGAACTGTATAAGTACAGTACAGCTGTATATATTGCTGTGTGAATTGTTCAGCTCCGTATCTGTTTCCGTAGGAACACCCATACTCAGAGGCCCAGTTTGGCTAACACCCAAATCAAAAGGCAGGAAAGTTTACTCTATCAGTACAATACAGCTGTATACATTGTTGGTAGAATTGTTCATCTCTGTATCTATTTCTGGAGTATCATTGTTAGCCAGAGGCACAGTCTGGCTAACACCCAATTCTGCAAAGCAGGAAAGTGAACTGTATAAGTACAGTACAGCTGTAGATACTGCTGTGTGAATTGTTCAGTTCCGTATCTATTTCCTTAGGAACACCCATAGTCAGAGGCCCAGTTTGGCTAACACCCAAAATTGAAAAGCAGGAAAGTTAACAGTATCATCACAGTACGGCTGTATACATTGTTGAGGGAATTGTTCATCTCCGTATCTATTTCCGGAGGAAGACCCATAGTCATAGGCCCAGTCTAGCTAACACCCAAAATTGAAAAGCAGGAAAGTTAACTCTTATCAGTAGAGTACAGCTGTATACAGTGTTGGGGGGAATTGTTAATCTCCGTATATTTTTCAGGAGAAACACTGTTAGCCTGAGGCCTAGTCTGGCTAACACACAAATTTCAAAAGCCTCAAAGTTGACTCTATCAGTACAGTACAGCTGTATACATTGTTGGGGGAATTGTTCATCTACGTATATATTTCCGGAGGAAGACCCATAGCCAGAGGCCCTGTCTGGCTAACACCCAAATATGAAAATCTGCTAATTGTACTGTATAAGTAGAGTACAGCTGTATACAGTTTTGGTGGGAATTGTAAATCTACGTATCTATATCAGGAGAAACACTGTTAGCCAGAGGCCCAGTCTGGCTAACACCCAAATGTAAACATCATAAAAGTTTACAGTATAAGTACAGTACAGCTGTATACAGTCTTGGGGGTAATTGTAACTCTCAGTATATATTTGAGGAGGCAGACTGACTAAAAAATTATCAATATGGATTACAGTACAATATAAACAAATTATCAGCAATAACTAAACACACATGTGGGCCAATCAGTGCCCCACTGCCCACCTTTTTCATAAATTACCAAAGAAGATCACAACTAAAGGCGTCATCTCTCAGGAATCAGTCAGGGAATATGTGGATCTCATCTGGCCTGCATGTAACAAGGATATGTGCCTTCTGCATTTCTTCCCCTGACCAGCAGTAGTACGGTGTTCTACAGCCGGCTCGATTCATTACTCAACCGCAAAATAAGCTATGCAATTATAAATGTCAGCAACATGGAGGCCTTTATAATTCCAGTTCCAGCATGCCAGACAATACCTACCAAACTTCACCCCTTAGGGGTGCCAGGTATGGAGGAGGAACATCCTCATCTTTTACGACTCTACTTTTGCCAAACCATCCATTCTGGTCTTCATGTCCCATTAAGAGAAAGCAGGATCAGGATATTCCTGATGAAATATTCACATCTATATTTGAAGATGTCGAAAGGGAGGAGAATTAGATGGTGGAACAAGGACACCCACCTTTAGGGCAGGAGATACCTGTTATGGAGAAGTGGCCATTGCAGACCAGGTAAATATTAGGAGGACTTATGTGTCAAGCAGGAGAAAGCAGGATCAGGATATTCCTGATGAAATATTCACATCTATATTTGAAGATGTCGAAAGGGAGGAGAATTAGATGGTGGAACAAGGACACCCACCTTTAGGGCAGGAGATACCTGTTATGGGAGAAGTGGCCATTGCAGACCAGATAAATATTAGGAGGACTTATGTGTCAAATAACCTGCAGAAAACTGTTGACCAAAAGACCAATAATTTTAAGTGTATGTTGCGACCCTGAGGGTTCAGTCGCCACAGAGGTACTGCATCTCAGCCAGAGATGTGGTATTTTCAACTTTCAGGTAAGGTGGAGACATTACACCTGGCTCTGGCAACACTGTATCCATCACACACACTAGTTTATTTCATATAGCACGACCCAGCCACCAAAGGGTGTACATGGTGGTTGGAGCTTGTGGGTCAGAGCAGGAAGTTAGAGGGAAGATATAGAGTTCAACCTTGGGGGAGGAAGAGGACAGACGTGTTTTACACAGCTCTCTCATAAGGGCGAGGGTAGGAAGATATAATTGTGCAGCAGCCTCCCGTCCTGAGGAGTTGCTTATTGAGAGAGAGAAAGAAGAGGGGTTCACTGGAAGGGAAAAGGGATTCTCAGAGAGAGCCACAGATGCGCTGTAAGCTACAGGTGGGCACATTCCAGGACTGGCATTCGCCACCTTGGATAATCCAGGTTTCAGAAGGGACTCGACCCCTAAAGTAGTGGAAGAACTCTATGACTCAGCTATCAAGCAGATAGCTGTGATAACCGCAACTACCTTCACCAGGAAGGAAAGCTATATAGGATCAAGGAAACGCATAAAGATAACATTGTCCTAGAGGATCCGCAGCTTCTAGACTGTGACACTGCTTAGCAGTGCTGGAAGGAAGAAAGGCGTGGGAAATCAGCACAGTGCGACGGCCAGGGAAGGCATATACTGACAGGGAGCTTTGTAATACTGTTCTACATCCACCTTGGAGTTGGCTGGACTCCTCACCTGGAGAGCGTGGCACCAAGCGGGCATCTGTACTGCCGGCACCAGAACTGCGAGTAAAGCTGTGGAAACTGCAATTGACTGTCTCCTCAAGTTCTTCCCTCAATGCACACTTCACTTTGCTACATTTCCCAGCAACATAACTTCATCTACAACATCTTCCTGCCCTGGGATAAGATAGTCTCGCCTGTGGGAGACTTTACAAACTGTTCTGCATCTCACCATTTGTCCCAGAGGATCTGCACTGCATGGCTGGTCAGTGGTCACCTCTGACCAGATACCAGAGGTGGCATCACAAATACCTACACTGCAAACTGTCATCATCCCCTGTAAATATTTCACCTTTTATTGGACACCCAGGGCCACCGACCGGGTCACTGTCGCTGTGACACATCTGTGTAGCCCTGGTATTTAAGGTACACAATACCAGGAGGATGAGTGGAGAGGTAACGGTTAAGGGCTCCACATGACATACACTTCGGACACACCCACCAGGGGTGTAGAGGGGTGTGGTTTTTAGCACAAGAGAGTCTGGTAGTGTCTCCTGAGGTGAAGGGAGAGAGAAGGAGTGCCTGTCTGGAGCACCAAGATTCCTGTCGATTCAGAGAGACAGTACAGTAGTGGAGGCTAGTACAGGTGAGCCAGTTCACCTTAGCCTAGTCAGTGCTGAGATTGAGAGTTTGAGCAAGTCGAAAGGCACAGTGGAAGGAATTCAGAAGTGCTTTAGGATTGAAGTATCCTGCACATTGTCACCGGTCACTGGAGACCGAAGCATCACTATAGCTTCACGCATAGTGGTAAAAGAACCAGAGGCTTACTGGACCTTAGGTAACAGAAAGCAGCCCTTGAAGTGTCAGTACGTAACAGGGGTCAGGTGGAAAAGGAACTTTGAGCTAGGCCAAGCATAGAAGAACCTAGTTTCATCACTGGAAGGCTCCACCACAAAACTGACCGGGCAGTACAGCTTTGAAATAGCTGAAGTTTCAGGAGTGAACTACGCTTTATGCTGGTTGGACTCATCATCATTGGAAAGTAAAGGAGGCCCCTGCCTTGCTCAGCCGTTGCCTCAAAACTCATCCTCCATCAACCCCATCAGCCTCCCTGGGACCTGCCTTACCATCTTACAAGTAAAAGGTATGGAAAGACGCTGACGGTGTGAGACTGAGTTATTTAATTGCATGCCTGCACAACCCCACCATAACCATCGACCTGAGGAAGAGTCCCACCTGTAGGGGACCCGACATCTAGCTGCCTCACCATCCCCTCAGAGATCTACAGCAGCGCTGGTACAAATTACCAGAGACTACAGGTGGCGTCACGAACTGTAAATATATCAAATCCCCTGTAAATATTCCCCCCAACATACGCCAGACCGCCAGGGCCACAGACCGAGCCACCGCTACCTGTGACAGCCCCATAGACTTCCATGGGCTCGGCTCTGAGTACCCCATTGCCCTGGTAATCCACAATTGTGGTGGCGGGTCGACACAAAACTTTGGCGTCACGAACAGGATACGAAACTTGCAGCATTGCGAGCCCTGTGTGCCTGTGGAGTGTTTTGGTGAAAAAGACTGTTGCTATTGTTTGGCGCCAAATACCGCCATATTTGCCGCCAGATTCGCGCCCTCAGGCGCTGGAGAAGAAGGTGGGCGTACCTGAAAGAGCGCGCAGAGTCTTGGACACGCCCCCAGCTCTGACTCATCGGCAGGTCCTGCAACAGGAAGTGAACGCTCTGACATCAGAGCGCCTGCGACGAAGGTCCTGTTCCCACTGCTGTGCCTGTGAAATAGCAGCGTCTGAAACCGGTAGGCTCCGTTTAACCAAGGGGGCGCTAAGATGTCACAACAACCGGCTGACAGTGCGGCCCCAGCCGGAGGCCCCAATCCCGCACCGCCTGGTATTGTAGCGCCAGATGGGGGTGCAGGTCCAGCACCCAGTCCGGTAGTCCCGATCATGCCACTAACACTCCCATATATGCCTGGGGCGAAATGGCTTCCCCAGTACAGCGGTGAGCCAGGCACATTAGCAGGCTTCAAGCGGAAGTTATGCAGCATCCTAGAAATGTACTCCATGCCTGAGAGACAAAAAGCTGCTGTGCTAATAGGGCAGCTAACTGGCGCTGCTGAGAGGGAAGTGGAGACTTGGGATACCGTTGATCAGGAGTCGGTACCTGCGATCTTCCTTAAGCTGCATGCCATATTTGAAGACCGCACAGAAACGGATCTCCGGATGGCCTTCTATCACTGTTCACAACAGCCAGGTGACAGCATCCGGGACTACGCTTGCCGACTACAAGGAGCCCTGAGAGCTCTTAAGCAGATTAATAATTTAAATGCTATCGATGAGAATAAAATGCTGAAAGAACAATTTATACAGGGATTGAGATCCCAAGAGGAACGCAGAACTGTAAATTGGTGGTCCTTAGATCATCCGGATGCTACCTTTGATGCCCTAAAAGACATGGCAATAAAAGGGCTGCGACCCCTGGGCAAACCTGAAGTGGCAACCCAACATCATCAGGGTGAAGTCACTCTGGAACCGGCAGTACCCCCCTTTTCCCCGCTAGTGGCAGAAACCAAAACGCAGATGACACCTCCCAGTGAATTGGATTGTCTGCGCTCAGAGGTGCGCCAGCTGACTAAAAATCTGGCTGCTGTGATGAGTGCCCTGCAGCTGCGGAAAGAGGGTGAAGGAAGATCTTGTTAGCTGACTGCCCAGAAGACGTCCCGTGGATGCACCGGAGAAGAAGGAAGACGTCGCCCCCCCGGAGGAGGACAACGCCACCCCCAGGAGCGACCTCTGATCAACACCCTCCTCGTCGAGAGATCATCTGTTACCGATGCAACCTGAAAGGTCATATGTCTCCACAGTGTCCTTTAAACGGGCAGAACCTGGGTCCAAGGGCCAACACCCAGGAGAATACCCGTCAGGCCCCCTAGACTGAACCGCAGGTATGTGGGTGGGCGACCCTACCTGTCTATCATCTTAGATGGTATTGCAGTTCCGGCATTGTTAGACACTGGGTCCCAGGTGACCCTAATACCTGATGCCCTATATACTAAGTACTGGTCAATGGACAGTCTTAAACCCCCGAGCCCTGACTTTACCGTGTATGCTTCTAATGGTCTTCCTGTAGAAGTACTCGGGACAAAATGTGTAGATGTAAAGGTGGGCAGAGAGGAGTTGAAAGACCAGGGGCTTCTGGTAGTAAAGACTGTAAATGAGGAGAACGGTTTAAATATAATTTTGGGCACTAACATTATCAGTAATTGTTTGGGAGAAGTTGTGTTCTTACTCCAACAGCTCGCTGAGATTGCCCGACCAAGGCAGAAAGGAGTAATCCAAAGAGAGATCCGGGCCCTGGTGTGTCAGCAGCAAGCGAAGCTTACAGACGGCGAAATTGGTAATGTACGGGTCACTGACTCGGATCCTATTGTGATACCCCCCAATGAGTGAAATGATCATCTGGTGCAGGGCAGCCATAGGTCTGAGGGGACAGAATTACCAAGCTGTAGTAGAACCCCACCATTCAGAACATAGACCTACACTTATGACTGCTAGAGGAGTAGTAGAAGTGGTGAATGGAAGAGTACCGGTACGGCTTCTCAATTGGGGAGATGATGAGGTAAATTTACCCCGTTATGCAACCATTGCTAAACTTCATGCTGTCGACAATAATTCTATTCTCCCGGCTGAGTCCTTAGACTCCCGCCAAATAGCGGAGGATAATGACCCAGCAACCCAGGTGGCGGAATGGTGTCAGCAACTCCATGTTGGGACGGACACCACTCCCGCTCACCAGAAGCAAGGGGTATTACGGGTGGTGCAAGAGTATGCCCAAGTGTTTAGCAAGCACCCACTTGATTTTGGGGTAATTAAGGGAGTCCAACATCATATCCCTACAGGCAGTCATCCTCCCATCAAGGAGCGGTATAGGCCTATACCCCCAGCCCATTATCAGAAGGCTAAAGAAATGTTGCATGATATGAAGAAAGCCGGGGTGATAAGGGATAGTTGTAGCCCCTGGGCAGCCCCTCTAGTTCTGGTTAAAAAGAAAGATGGTAGTATGAGAATGTGTGTGGATTACAGGCAGGTGAACCGCATAACACACAAGGATGCATACCCGTTACCACGTATAGAGGAATCATTAGCTGCTCTGAAAACGGCTAACTACTTTTCTACCCTTGATCTGACTAGTGGATACTGGCAAGTGGCTGTGGCTGAGGAGGATCGTGAGAAAACGGCTTTCACCACCCCAATGGGGCTCTGTGAGTTCGACAGAATGCCGTTTGGGCCCAGCAGTGCCCCAGGAACATTTCAGAGAGTGATGGAGAATTGCCTGGGACATCTCAATTTTGAAACCGTGCTGCTATACCTAGATGACGTTATCGTGTATTCCAAGACTTATGAGGATCATCTGAAGCACCTGGCAGAAGTATTCGAGTCCCTGTCCAGGTACGGGATGAAGTTGAAACCCTCAAAATGCCATCTACTCAAACAGAAGGTACAATACTTGGGGCACATCGTCAGTACGGAAGGAGTAGCACCGGACCCAGAGAAAGTCACTGCCATCCAGAAGTGGCCGGAGCAGAAGAACCTTAAGGAAGTGCGACAGTTCCTGGGACTAACGGGTTACTACAGAAGGTTCGTGAAAGATTACACGAAGAAGGCAGCCCCTTTACAGGACCTCCTAGTAGGCCAATCCCTAAAGAGCAGAAATCCTCCCTTCAATTGGAGTAAAGAACAGGCTGAAGCATTCCAAAAGATGAAAGAGATCCTTACAGGTGATGAGATCTTAACCTATCCTGATTACAGCCAACCATTCCTGTTGTACACCGACGCCAGTAATGAAGGTTTGGGAGCAGTTCTCAGTCAGAAGCAGAATGGCCAAGAAAAAGTCATCGCATATGCCAGCAGAAAACTCAGGCCAACTGAGAGGAATCCGGAAAATTATAGCAGCTTCAAGCTGGAGTTTCTGGCGCTGGTCTGGGCCATTACTGAAAGATTTAAGCACTATCTGGCCTCCAATCGGTTCACTGCGTTTACAGATAACAACCCCTTAACGCACCTGGAAACTGCCAAGCTGGGTGCCATGGAGCAGCGATGGATGGCTCGGTTGTCCAATTACCAGTTTACTATCAAGTACCGGGCAGGTCGAAAGAATGCTAATGCTGACGCATTGTCCCGAATGCCGCATGACTCTGACACGGAAGAAGAATCGGACGACCTGGAAGAAATTGAGCTACCTGCGTTCCATCGAAATGGGGTAGTCCACGAGCATCGAGTCAACAGAAAGCAGTATGGTGCAACATTAAATCCTTTACCCCATCACAGCTGGAAAGAGACTCAGGACAGTGATCCAGTGGTCAGCCGCATCAAGGAGTTGTTAAGACAGGAAGGTTCCTCTTTGGAAAAGGATGCACCTATGTCAGCAAAGCTCCTGTGGAACGAGAAAAGCAGGTTGTTCCTATACCGTGAGAAGTTGTGCAGGAGATACGTCAACCCCAGGACCCACAAGATGGTCTGGCAAATAGTGGTCCTCAAGGCAGACGTCCAAATGGTGTTGGAAGCATACCACGATCAAGCAGGACACTTTGGCTGGAGAAAGCTGGAGACCCTGTTGAGATGCCGGTTCTACTGGGTAGGGATGCGCAGCTCCATTGAGAGGTGGTGTCGGAACTGTGGACCCTGTGGTCTCAGAAGAAAGGACTACGGTAGTCAGAAGGCACCCCTGCAACCTATCCGGACGACTCGCCCCCTGGAGATTGTGGCCCTGGACCACGTCAAATTGTCGCCAAGTAGATCTGGATACTCATACGCCTTGACCATGGTGGACCATTACTCCAGATTTCTGGTGGTTGTTCCAGTTAAGGACCAGACCGCAGTGACAGAAGCGAAAAACTTTCAAGCAAGCTTCTGCAGACCGCATGGGTATCCGGAGCAAGTATTAACCGATCAAGGACCTGCTTTCGAAGCTGATTTATTCAAGGAATTCTGTCACATGTACGGGTGCAAGAAAATTAGAACAACGCCATACCACCCTCAAACCAACGGTCTTTGCGAAAAAATGAACCATATTGTCCTTGACTTGTTGAGATCTGTTATGTTACGGTAGCTGAGGAGTGCAGGTAAAAAAGGAAATACACCAGAGCAGTTGGAATCTATGGGATTGCAGTACCCTGACTAACCACCACAACTAGAGGCAGCCGTGGAGCATTCCTACGATGGTCCTAGACGCCTCGTCACAGCCTGAGAAACTAACTACACCTAAAGATAGAAATAGGAAAGCTATCTGCCCCGGAGCAGAACCCCAAAGATAATAGAAAGCCCCCAAACATGTAATGGCGGTTAGACAAGAGGAAATACTGACACAGAAAGAAAATAGTATGAGCAAACGCTGGGGCCCAAACTATCTAAATAGAAAAGGACAGGAAGGGTACTTACTGCAATCCCAGAAAACCCTGAAAAACACCAACTCTACTAATTTCAAAATCACCTGAGATCACACGACCTCAACCACCTAAATTAGTTCTCTGGTGTAAAAAAATCAAAACAGCAGCCACTGAAAAAACTGGAAAAAGCAAAAGTACAAAACACAGTGGCTGAACCAAACTGAGAGGGCAAAAGCCCCCGGAGGGGACCCAGAAGGCCCCCACAGAAGTGCAGGACAAAATGCAAAAATATAGCAAAAACACAAAATAAGAAACTGTCTTATCTGATAGCAGGAGATGCAGACACGACACAGCAGGCTACAAGGGAAACTGGAAAGAAGGATTCAGACCAGAACAATTGATCACCGGCAACCCTGATGGGAAAATGATTCCCTTAAATAAGACCAATCAGTAACACCTGATTCCCAATCCTCACTAGTACCGCTTGTAACCACCAGAGGGAGCCTCTGCTCAGAACTCATCTCAAACCCATTCACAACAGAGATCCATACCGTTGGAAGACAGAAATCGATGGCCGGACTTACTACCTGATTTGGTTGATTTGTATAACCATATACCTGTAAGTTCCACTAACTGCACTCCAGCCTATCTTATGAGAGCAAGGCCCGGAAGACTACCAATGGATTTAGAACTTGGAGTGGTAGAACCGGAGGCAGACGACGCCATTGAAAACTGGGACATCAATCGGCAAGAGCAGTACAGACGAGTGCAAATCTGTGTAGAGGAAAGTCTCAACAAGGCACGGGAGAAACAGGAAGATATTTACAACAGAAATGCTCCTGCCAAGCCTTTGATGCCTGGAGAAGTGGTATTGAAAAGGAAAAGGAAAATGCAAAAATTGGATAACCAGTGGGAACAAGAACCCTACGTTGTACAAGATTCTAAATATGACAACAGAAAAGTTTGTATCATCAGTAAGGACGGAGGAAGAACAATAACCACTGTGTCCAGAGACCATTTGAAATTGTGTCCAGAACCCTTAAAGCTTTGTGAAAAGAACCCTGTCATCAATCAAGAAGAAGGAAAGGAAGAGGTCATACACACGGATCTGGGAGATTTTCCTGCGGATTGGCCCTGACTGGGAGATGCTGTAATAGTTCCGGTGTTGCAGTTTTATCAGCCACAAGAGGAAGTTCTACCTCCAGTTGTGCCCGTGGTGCCAGTTGAGTCCGTTCAGGAGTTACTCATTCCAGCAAAAGCTCAACCTACGGAATCTCAAGAAGGATCATCAGAAGCAGCGCCCCATACTATGGGATCCCCTGGTGAAGCTGACTCACACCGCCCAGCCATCAGTACGCTTGCCAGATCCATAGAAAGATTGAGGCAGTTCTATAGTTTGCCGTTACGCAGTGCAGACAGATCACAACTTAATATACCTGAAGCTACCCCACGTAGATCAGAGCGAATCACAAAAGGGAAGATACCCATTCGATACCAGCAGTAATTATAACAAATTAATGTGAATATTGTAAAAAGTATATATATATGTGTCTTTTCCTTATTGTGTCTTATAATGGACTCAGAGGCTGAGGACTGAGCCAGCCCAAAAACTGTATCTTGTAAATAGTTGCACTAAGGTGCCTTATAATGGTTTCACACGAAGCCTTGACTTACCTCTGAACATAAAACCCGTATGGTGAGGCACTGAGTGAGGTCTGCATCCATATGTCCTGCAGCCCACCCAGGACCCACGTTGAAGGTTTGGTGCGGGTCCTTCACAAGAATATTGTCGTTTATTTATATGAACATGTCTATTTAATATTCTGTATTTTTCTATATTTAATGTTTTGTTTGCAACGTTCAAGAAATCCTTACCTCCCGGATGGGAAGAGTTAATGTTAATGTTTAATGCATAAACAAAAATTGTCTCTTTGTATTTCACAGCCCGGGAGTGCTGTCGTTTACCATGGGGGAATGTGTAGCCCTGGTATTTAAGGTACACAATACCAGGAGGATGAGTGGAGAGGTAACGGTTAAGGGCTCCACATGACATACACTTCGGACACACCCACCAGGGGTGTAGAGGGGTGTGGTTTTTAGCACAAGAGAGTCTGGTAGTGTCTCCTGAGGTGAAGGGAGAGAGAAGGAGTGCCTGTCTGGAGCACCAAGATTCCTGTCGATTCAGAGAGACAGTACAGTAGTGGAGGCTAGTACAGGTGAGCCAGTTCACCTTAGCCTAGTCAGTGCTGAGATTGAGAGTTTGAGCAAGTCGAAAGGCACAGTGGAAGGAATTCAGAAGTGCTTTAGGATTGAAGTATCCTGCACATTGTCACCGGTCACTGGAGACCGAAGCATCACTATAGCTTCACGCATAGTGGTAAAAGAACCAGAGGCTTACTGGACCTTAGGTAACAGAAAGCAGCCCTTGAAGTGTCAGTACGTAACAGGGGTCAGGTGGAAAAGGAACTTTGAGCTAGGCCAAGCATAGAAGAACCTAGTTTCATCACTGGAAGGCTCCACCACAAAACTGACCGGGCAGTACAGCTTTGAAATAGCTGAAGTTTCAGGAGTGAACTACGCTTTATGCTGGTTGGACTCATCATCATTGGAAAGTAAAGGAGGCCCCTGCCTTGCTCAGCCGTTGCCTCAAAACTCATCCTCCATCAACCCCATCAGCCTCCCTGGGACCTGCCTTACCATCTTACAAGTAAAAGGTATGGAAAGACGCTGACGGTGTGAGACTGAGTTATTTAATTGCATGCCTGCACAACCCCACCATAACCATCGACCTGAGGGAAGAGTCCCACCTGTAGGGGACCCGACATCTAGCTGCCTCACCATCCCCTCAGAGATCTACAGCAGCGCTGGTACAAATTACCAGAGACTACAGGTGGCGTCACGAACTGTAAATATATCAAATCCCCTGTAAATATTCCCCCCAACATACGCCAGACCGCCAGGGCCACAGACCGAGCCACCGCTACCTGTGACAGCCCCATAGACTTCCATGGGCTCGGCTCTGAGTACCCCATTGCCCTGGTAATCCACAATTGTGGTGGCGGGTCGACACACATCCCCTTAAAACAACGGCCCACCAACGAGTATTACACTGCCCTGGCAGCCAATCCATGTACGCCTCAAAATAACCAGCAAAACACAATTCCAGCAGCAGCCCCTGTTAGGCCATCATGTCCAATGGCACACAGTTTTCAGACTCCTGTTATTTTTGTCAATGATCCAGCTGCCATGTTTGATCCTTCGACCTTGTATGGTCCACCGTGCAGTAACTATTATAGTTTCAAAACGCTATGTGTCAATAGGTTTCTAAGACAATTCTTAACCCCTTCACCCCCAAGGGTGGTTTGCACGTTAATGACCGGGCCGATTTTTACAATTCTGACCACTGTCTCTTTATGAGGTTATAACTCTGGAACGCTTCAACGGATCTTCGCGATTCTGAGATTGTTTTCTTGTGACATATTGTACTTCATGATAGTGGTAAAATTTCTTCGATATAACTTGCGTTTATTTTTGAAAAAAACCGCAAATATGGCGAAAATTTTGAAAATTTTGCAATTTTCAAACTTTGAATTTTTATTCCCTTAAAACAGAGAAATTTGTCACACAAAATAGTTAATAAATAACATTTCCCACATGTCTACTTTACATCAGCACAATTTTGGAACCAAAGTTTTGTTTTGTTAGGAAATAATAGGGGTTAAAAGTTGACCAGCGATTTCTAATTATTACAACAAAATTTACAAAGCCATTTTTTTTAGGGACCACCTCATATTTGAAGTCACTTTGAGGGGTCTATATAGCAGAAAATACCCAAAAGTGACACCATTCTAAAAACTGCACCCCTCAAGGTACTCAAAACCACATTCAAGAATTTTATTAACCCTTCAGGTGCTTCACAGGAGCTGAAGCAACGTGGAAGGAAAAAATGAATATTTAACTTTTTAGCCATAAAAATGATATTTACAAACTTTTTTTTTTATGTTCACAAGGGTAAAAGGAGAAAATGGACAGATAAAGTTATTGTGCAATTTCTCCTAAATACGCCAATACCCCATATGTGGGGGAAAACCACTGTTTGGGCGCACGGCAGAGCTCGTAAGGGAAGGAGCGCCATTTGACTTTTTCAAACTAAAATTGGCTGGAATTGAGATTGGACGCCATGTCGCGTTTGGAGAGCCCCTGATGCGCTTAAACAGTGGAAACCCACCACAAGTGACACCATTTTGGAAACTAGACCCCCTAAGGAACTTATCTAGATCTGTTGTGAGCACTTTGAACCCCAAAGTGTTTCACAAAAGTTTATACTGCCTGGGTGTGAAAAAAAAAAAAACAATTTTCCACAAAAATTATTTTTTAGTCCTAAATTTTTGATTTTTCCCAAGGAAATTGGACCCCAAAAGTTGTTGTCCAATTTGTCCTGAGTACGCTGATACCCCATATGTGGGGGGGGACTGTTTGGGCGCACGGCAGGGCTTGGAAAGAAAGTAGTAACGTTTTGGAATGCAGACGTTGATGGGGGTCATGTTCCGTTTGCAGTGCCCAGATGAGCCTAAACAGTGGAAACCCCCCACAAGTGACCCCATTTTGGAAACTAGACCCCCTAAGGAACTTATCTAGATCTTTGGTGAGCACTTTTAACCCCCAAGTGCTTCACACAAGTTTATAATGCCCGGGCATGAAAATAAAAAATCCTATTTTTTTCCCACAAAAATTATCTTTTAGTCACTAATTTTTTATTTTCCCAAGGGTAGCAGGAGAAATTGGACCACAAAAGTTGTTCAATTTGTCCTGAGTACACTGATACCCCATATGTGGGGGGAACCACAGTTTGGGCGCACAGCAGAGCTCGGTATGGAAGGAGCACCATTTGACTTTTTCCAACCAAAATTGGCTGGAATTGAGATTGGACGCCATGTTGCATTTGGAGAGCCACTGATGTGCCTAAACAGTGGAAACCCCCCACAAGTGACCCTATTTGGGAAACTAGACCCCCCCCTAAGGAACTTATCTAGATCATTGGTGAGCAATTTGAACCCCCAAGTGCTTCACACAAGTTTATAACGTAGAGCCGTAAAATTAAAAAATCATATTGTCATGTATAGTGTACAGTTCCTATAGCGTCTTGTGCTTGGGTGCGAAGAAAACACATGAGACATAGGTTGATATGAAATGACTTGTATTACTTCATACAAGCATGCAGAAAAGGTCACACAGTTTGCAGGAACAGAGGCAGGAGAACACAGCAGGCCAGAGTAACTTCAAGCTCTACAATAACTCTCCAAGCAGGTTCAGGATCTCTTCTCTGTACTGTAATTCCTCTGCAAACATGGATTCACCAGACAGCAGGTTTCCAAAGTCCAAAAGTGTTCCAAAGTTCCTCAGTAGGAAATAGCTGGAGTCCAAAATCCTAGGTTTCCAGGAGTCAGGTCACAGGCTGACTGAGGCTTGATTCAGGAGCACTGATTGTTCAGCTGAGGCTGCTTAAGAAGCAAGAGGGAGAGAATCAGGGCGGGAACATGAAAACTGGAAACTCCATATTAACTGAGGACAAGAGCTGCAGAAAGACAGAAAGTAAAATGGCCGACGGGAAACTGAGTTTCAAGGAACATGTCAAAAGAGACAAAGAACCTTACATTACTCCCCCCTTAAGGACAACCTCCGCTTGACCTCAAACCAGGCTTGTCAGGGTACCTCTGATGAAACTGGCGGAGCAGGCGAGGAGCATTTACATTATTGACTGGTTCCCATGAGTTGTCCTCCACTGGGTAGCCCTGCCATTTAATCAAATATTGCAACTGATTTCTGTACAACCTGGAATCTAGAATCCTTTCCACCATAAATTCTTCCTGACCATCGACCAGCACTGGGTCAGGGCAAGGAGAAGAGCGTCCAGGAAACGTATTGGGTGTTGCAGCCTTTAGTAGGGATACATGAAAGACAGGGTGGATTCTCATAGTTCTGGGCAGTTGAAGACGACAAGCAACAGCACTTATAATCTTACTGATCTTATAAGGTCCAATGTACTTATGTCCCAATTTAGACGATGGAATCTTTATTTTAAGATTTCTGGTTGACAGCCAGACCAAATCTCCTACCTTGAAAGCTGGTGCAGGTTTACGAAATTTATCTGCTGCTTTTTTGTACCTTTCCTGAGCCAATTCTAGATTTTCCTTTAGAAGATCCATATTCTTTTGTAAAGAAGTGATTCTTTCAGCCACTGCCGGCAAGGGTGTATCTATGGGAAATCGAGGAAGAATGTTAGGATGATAACCTAGATTGGAGTAAAAAGGAGACTGCTTAGTGGAGGCGCTCTGAGAGTTATTATAAGAGAACTCAGCCAGTGGAAGTAGATCCACCCAATCATCTTGTAGGTGGCAGATAAAGCAGCGGAGATACTGCTCCAGGGTCTGATTGGTTCGTTCTGTCTGTCCATTAGTCTGGGGATGAAAAGCAGAAGAAAGGTTTACTTTAATGTCCAATGCGGCACAGAAATTTTGCCAAAACCTTGAAGTGAATTGCACCCCTCGATCCGAAATGACCTCATCCGGTACTCCATGTAAGCGAAACACATTCTTAATCATCAAGTCTGATGTCTGTTTTGCAGTGGGTAAGCCGACACAAGGGATAAAATGAGCTGCCTTTGTTAGACGATCAACCACCACTAGAATGGTGTTATTCCCTTGAGAGGTTGGTAACTCCACAATGAAGTCCATAGAAATGGATCCCCACGGGCGGGACGGGGTGGGAAGAGGTTGTAACAGACCAGTTGGTGAGGAGCGAGGTGTTTTGCATCTTGCACAGACTTCACATGAAGTGACATAGTTTAAAACATCTTTCCTGTAAGTGGGCCACCAAAAGAAACGAGAAAGAAATTCTTGTGTCTTTAGAATTCCCCTATGCCCGGCTATCTTGGAATCGTGGATGAGTTGCAATACTCTCAATCTGACTGTTTCAGGTATATACAGACGTTGTCCCTGAATCCACACACCATTCTTAAAGACAAGACTTACGTCCCTTGGGGGTTGAGCCAACAAAGAATCTGCATGGTATGCTTCCTTGATGTCCTTAAGTAGGTCTTGATTATGAATCACTCCCAGGAATCTAGAGTCAGGAAGAATAGTCTTAGGAGGAGTAAGTGGACGTGTCTCTGCTGAATGAATCCTAGAGAGTGCATCAGCCTTTCCATTGCGCGATCCTGGTCTATAAGAAATTACAAAATTAAATTGGTTTAGGAAAAGATTCCAGCGAGCCTGGCGAGGAGTCAGGCACTTAGCCGACCTGATAAATTCAAGGTTACGATGGTCTGTCAAGACGACTATTTGCTGTGCAGCTCCCTGAAGAAGGTGTCTCCATTCCTTGAAGGCGGCAATAATGGCCAACAATTCTCTATTGCCCACATCGTAGTTCCTCTCAGCCGAAGACAACTGCTGGGAAAAGAAGGCACAGGGATGCAAGACATTCTTCTCACCTGTTCTCTGAGAGAGTATAGCTCCAACGGCACAGTCTGAAGCATCCACCTCTATTATGAAGGCAAGCTCGGGGTTGGGATGTACTAAGATAGGTGCGGTGGTAAATTTATCCTTTAAACAAGAAAATGCTTCCTGAGCTTGCGGGGTCCAGGAGAACCTAGATTGTTTCCGGGTAAGTTGGGTGATAGGTGACACTACCTCAGAGAAATTCCTAATGAAACGTCTATAGAAGTTGGCAAACCCGATGAAGCGCTGCACCTCCTTCACATTTCTAGGAATTGGCCAATCCTTGATGGCTTGGGTCTTGCTTCCATCCATACTAATCCCTTGCGTAGATAGTACATACCCCAGAAATTGAATTTCGGTCCTATGGAATTCACACTTTTCAAGCTTGATGTAGAGATGGTTTTGTCTTAGGCGTTCTAAGACCATTCTCACATGTCCATGATGTTCCTCTGTGGAGTTAGAAAAAATTAGAATATCATCCAGATAAATCACCACAAATGTATCTAGGAGATCCCTGAAGATGTCATTCACCAAGTGTTGGAAAGTGGCTGGGGCGGTACTCAGACCAAAAGGCATAACTAGATATTCAAAGTGTCCATAGCGTGACCTGAATGCAGTCTTCCATTCATCCCCAGGTCTAATACGGACCAAGTTATAGGCCCCACGGAGATCCAGTTTAGAGAAAATTTTGGCGTGCCGCACTCTCTCCAACAACTCAGGGATTAAAGGCAATGGATAACGGTTTCTAATAGTAACCTTATTGAGTTCCCTATAGTCTATGCAGGGTCTCAGAGATCCATCTTTCTTCTTCACAAAGAAGATGGGTGCACCTGCGGGAGATGAAGAGGGGCGTATGAAGCCTTTGGCTAGATTTTCATCTATGTAGTCCTTCAAAGCTTTTAGCTCGGGCCCCGCTAGGGGTAGATCTTACCAAAAGGTATCTCGGCTCCAGGCAATAATTCGATTGGACAATCATATGGACGGTGAGGAGGAAGCTGATCAGCGTTCTTCTTGTCACATAAATCCACATAGTCCTGGTATACAGCTGGTAGTTCAGGGACTGACATGGTTCCTTTAGGAACAGAGCAAGCTGAAACTCCTTGACTCATCTGTTTCTCCGGAAAGTGTAATTCCTTGGTCTCCCAGTTAATCGTAGGATTCTGCGCCTGCAGCCATGGTAGCCCTAGAATAATGGGAAAGTGGGGAGAAGAGATAAGCATAAAAGACATTTTCTCCTGATGATCTTTACCCATAAGGACCCTCAAAGGCTCTGTTTCCTGATCCACTGGTCCAGAGGTCAGCAGGAAGCCATCCACAGTCTCCATCTGTACTGGAGTAGCCTTCTTCACTGAACGTATCGCCTGTTTCAGAGCAAAGGAGATATCCATAAAATTTCCACTTGCTCCTGAGTCGATCATAGCAGAGCTAGACACCCAGACTGAGTCCACCCAGAGTTTGATGGAAAGGAAGCAATGAGAATTATTTCTTTTACAACTCAGCTGGGACACCGCTGAGGAAACTTGAAAAATTGCAGCGTTTATACCGTCATTGTCCCCAGAACTAACAGAGTTTAAGTCCGAAAAATCAAGATCTCTTGCAGCAGATCTCTCTAGAGTCTGAGGCTCGGACATGACAGAGCTCCTCTCGCAACACTCACAGTGAATGACTGCTGCAGTAGTCTTACGAGAACGGCTGGGGCAGTTTATAATGAAGTGCCCTGACTTACCACAGTAAAAACATAGATTTTCCTTTATACGATGTTCTTTGCGTGCATCACTAACCCGTCTTTGTAAAGAGTCCACCTGCATGGGTTCAGGTTCTGGTTCCCTTGTGATTCTACTCAAAGGTTTCTTAGCTGAGGAGGGAGGTAGGAAAAGGTTAGTGCGATTATTTTTGAACCATCTCTCTTGTCTGCGTTCAGTCAGACGAGCATCAATACGGATACAATAGTTAATAAAGTCACCTAACGCAGTGGGAGGGTCGGCACGAGCAAGTTTATCCTTAATCAGTGGAGACAACCCTTTCCGAAAAATAGATTTTTTGGCGGAAGTGTCCCAAGTGGTATCAAGAGTCCATCTCCTGAAATCCAAGGCATATTCGGCTACTGAACGCTTACCTTGGCGCAAAGTTAACATGGCTGCTTCAGCTGTTGCACCTCAATTGGGGTCATCAAACACCTGCCCCATGGCTGAAATAAAAGCATCAAGGTGATTCAAACAATCATCCTCAGTCTCAATCAGAGGGTTTGCCCACATCAAAGCCTTATTGGTAAGCAACATGATTATAGTAAGCACTTTGGATCGTTCAGTGGGAAATTGTGAAGCATGTGCAGAGAAAAATAGATTGCATTGGTTAATAAATCCCCTGAATTTCTCACGTTCACCGCCAAAATGAAAAGGAGGTAACTTGGGGATCCCAGAACTCGGGGTTATGGCAGGAGCCTGGACTCGTTCCTCTAGAGCCTCAATCCTGGCTCGTAATTCCTGAGTAGTTTGTCCAAACACTTGCAAATTATGATTAGTGAGGTCCTGTAGGCTTGCAAAACGGGTCTTTATAGTCTGTATATCTGCAAGGATTGTATCAGTCACTCCGCAAAGCTCCTTTATGCGGGCCTCCATCTTCCAGATCTTTTAAGGCAGAAGTGCTGGAAGGAGAAGAGGAAAGGAAAAAAAAAAAACAATAGTGTTTACCTGTGGTAACACTCCAGAGTAACATTTAAGGGAATGCGCTCACCTGGAATGGTTGTGAGAAGTCACAACCACTGTCATCACAGAAGGTATTAAACGGACATCTGATATCCACAGTCACAGCAGACACGGCTTTCCCAGACCCAGCAGACACTAAACATTGGCTCCTGAATCTTGTCATGTATAGTGTACAGTTCCTATAGCGTCTTGTGCTTGGGTGCGAGGAAAACACATGAGACATAGGTTGATATGAAATGACTTGTATTACTTCATACAAGCATGCAGAAAAGGTCACACAGTTTGCAGGAACAGAGGCAGGAGAACACAGCAGGCCAGAGTAACTTCAAGCTCTACAATAACTCTCCAAGCAGGTTCAGGATCTCTTCTCTGTACCGTAATTCCTCTGCAAACATGGATTCACCAGACAGCAGGTTTCCAAAGTCCAAAAGTGTTCCAAAGTTCCTCAGTAGGAAATAGCTGGAGTCCAAAATCCTAGGTTTCCAGGAGTCAGGTCACAGGCTGACTGAGGCTTGATTCAGGAGCACTGATTGTTCAGCTGAGGCTGCTTAAGAAGCAAGAGGGAGAGAATCAGGGCGGGAACATGAAAACTGGAAACTCCATATTAACTGAGGGCAAGAGCTGCAGAAAGACAGAAAGCAAAATGGCCGACGGGACACTGAGTTTCAAGGAACATGTCAAAAGAGACAAAGAACCTTACACATATTTTTTCCACAAAAATGATCTTTTCACCCCAATTTTTATTTTCACAAGGGTAACAAGACCCCAAAAGTTATTGTGCAATTTGTCTGGAGTACGCTGATACGCCATATGTGGGGGTAAACCACTGTTTGGGTGCATGGCAGAGTTTGGAAGGGAAGGAGCGCCGTTTGACTTTTTCAACGCAGAATTGGCTGGATGCCATGTCGTGTTTGGAGAGCTCCTGATCTGCCTAAACAGTAGAAACCACCAACAAATGACACCATTTTGGAAACTAGACCCTCAAGGAACTTATCTAGATGTGTGGTGAGCACTTTGAACCCCGAAGTGCTTCACAGAAGTTTATAACGTACAGCCGTAAAATAAAAAATCTTTTTTTTTTTTTTACTTAAATGATTTTTTCGCCCCCAATATTTTATTTTCACAAGGATAACAGGAGAAATTGGACCCCAAAAGTTGTCCAATTTGTGCTGAGTACGCTTATACCCAACATGTGGGAGAAAACTACTGTAAGTTCACACGTTGGGGTTCGGAAGGGAAGTAGTGACGTTTTGGATTGCAGACTTTGATGGAATGGTCTGGGGGCGTCATGTCGCATTTGGAGAGCCCCTGATGCGCCTAAACAGTGGAAACCCCCCACAAGTGACCCCATTTTGGAAAATTGACCCCACAAGGAACTTATCTAGATGTGTGGTGAGCACTTTGAACCCCAAAGTGCTTCACAGAAGTTTATAATGTACAGCTGTAAAAATAAAAAATCTTTTTTTTTCTACAAAAATGATTTTTTCGCCCCCAATATTTTATTTTCACAAGGATAGCAGGAGAAATTGGACCCCAAAAGTTGTTGTCCAATTTGTCCTGAGTACGCTTATACCCAATATGTTGGAGAAAACTACTGTATGGGTACACGTTGAGGCTCGGAAGGGAAGTAGTGACGTTTTGGATTGCAGACTTTGATGGAATGGTCAGGGGGCGTCATGTCGCATTTGGAGAGCCCCTGATGCACCTAAACAGTGGAAACCCCAATAAGTGACCCTATTTTGGAAAATAGACCCCACAAGGAACTTATCTAGATGTGTGGTGAGCGCTATGAAGCCCCAAGTGCTTCACAGAAGTTTATAACGTACAGCCGTAAAAACAAAAATTATATTTTCGCCCCAGTTTTTTATTTTCCCAATGGTAACAGAAGAAATAGGACAAATTGCACAATAACTCTTGGGGTCCAGAGTACGCTGATACCCCATATGTGGGGTAAACTACTGTTTGGGCGCATGGCAGAGCTCAGAAGTGAAGGAGCACCGTTTGACTTTTTCAACGCAGAACTGGCTGGAATTGAGATTAGACGCCATGTCACATTTGGATAGCCCCTGATGTGCCTAAACAGCGGAAACCCCCCAATTCTAACTCCAACCCTAACCCCAACACACCCCTAACCGTAGTCCCAACCCTAACCACAAACCTAACCCTAACACACCCCTAACCCTAATCCTAACCCTAATCCTAACTTTAGCGCCAACCCTAACCCTAACTTTAGCCGCAACCCTAACCCTAACCCTAATGGGAAAATGGAAACAAATACATTTTTTTAATTTTATTATTTTACCTTAATTAAGGGGGTGATAAAGGGGGTTTGGTTTACTATTTTTAGCGGGTTTTTATGATTGGCAGCTGTCACGCTAAAAGACGCTTTTTATTGCAAAAAATAGTTTTTGCACCACCACATTTTGAGAGCTATAATTTTTGCATATTTTGGCCCACAGAGTCATGTGAGGTCTTATTTTTTGCGGTACGAGTTGACGTTTTTATTGGTACCATTTTTGAGCATGTGACATTTTTTGATCGCTTTTTATTTCGATTTTTGGGAGGTTAGAATGACCAAAAACCAGCAATTCATGAATTTCTTTTGGGGGAGGCGTTTATACCGTTCCGCGTGTGGTAAAATTGATAGAGCAGTTTTATTCTTCGGGTGAGTACGATTACGGCGATACCTCATTTATATCATTTTTTTATGTTTTGGTGCTTTTATAGAATAAAAACAATTTTATTTAAAAAATTATTATTTTTGCATCACTTTATTCTGCGAGCTATAACTTTTTTATTTTTTCGCTGATGATGCTGTATTCGGCTCATTTTTTGCGGGACAAGATGACGTTTTCAGCGGTACCATGATTATTTATATCTGTCTTTTTGATCGCGTGTTATTCCACTTTTTGTTCGGCAGTATGATGGTAAAGCATTGATTTTTTGCTTTTTTTTTTTTTAAGGGGTTCACTAAAGGGGTTAACTAGTGGGACAGTTTTATAGGGGGGGTAGTTACGGACGTGGCGATACCAAATATGCGTACTTTTATTGTTTTGGGTTTTTTATTTACAGGAATAAATGAATTTATTGGGGAATATTTTTATTTTTTTTTTGGAATTTTTTTTTACACTTTTTATTTTTTTAACTTTTATACTTTGTCCCAGGGTGGGACATCACTATGTAGGGTGAGATCGCTGGTGTGACAGTGTGCACAGCACTCTGTCACACCAGCGATCGCTCTGGCAGTGCTGCAGGCTTCTCAGTGCCTGCTCCCAGCAGGCACTGAGTAAGCCGCCTCCCTGCAGGACCCGGCGGCCATCTTGGATCCGGGTCCTTGGAGGGAGAAAGGCCTCAGAACAGCGCGATCACATCGCGCTGTTCTGAGGGTCTCAGGGGAGCGTGCAGGGAGCCCCCTCCCTGCGTGATGCTCCCCTGTGCCCCTGGTACACCACGATCATGTTTGATCGCGGTGTGCCAGGGGTTAATGTGCCGGGAGCGGTCCGTGACCACTCCTGACACACAGTCCCGGGTGTCAGCTGTGATAATCAGCTGACACCCGGCGGCGATTAGCTGCGCTCCCCCCGGGGATCGCCCTGGACGTACTATTCCGTCCATGGGAATGAGGTCCAGGGTCACATGGACGGAATATTACGTCCAATGGAATAAAGGGGTTAAGGTTTTAGACTAGGTATAGAGAAAAATTTGTTCATGTTTTCAAGAACCTTTATGCCAAAAGTTTAACAAATACAAATTTGATTCTTATCACAGACCGATTCAACATTTGTAAAGATATTTTCCCTTTTTTTAGGTTGTTTCATGTTTGTATTGTTCACAAAGCATATTAAAATAAAAATCTATACTATTTTGCAAGATACAAGGTACAGTATATGTAGTATAGTTTAAATATAATAAATCTCCTTATATAATTCATAAGTCAGACAATCACGCGGAAAGGCTCAGTTTGCATTACACAAGAATATAACAATTTGGTAGGTGGAGGAGGGGGGTGGTGCAGCCCAGATTGAGAGGTTGCAAAAATGCCATATGTTGAGGTGTATAATGGACGTAAAGCTGCTGGCAATGTATTCATTGGGGAAGTCCGAGGAAGAGTAGGACAAAATAAGGGGTACTGTATCACCAGATAAAAGGTATATATAGTTTACTAAAAATATTCTACATCTCCGTATATTTCAGGAGGCACATACAGACGCTCACAGGCTCAGTCTGGATTACACAAGAATAGTAGATTCACCAAAAATAATCACACATGTGGGCCAATGTTCCAGGTCTCAATGATGCAAACCTAATTGGGGGGGGAAGACGACGACTTTGTGCATAAACGGTTACTGTATCCCAAGAGGACAGCTGTATACAGTCTAGGAGTAATTGTAAATCTCCATATTTATTTACGGAGTAACAAACAGACGCTCACAGGCTCTGTATGGATTACACCACAATCGAAAAAGTTTACAAACTGTACTGGATCAGCAGCGTACAGCTGTACACTGTTATGATTTGGTAGCTGAGGAGAGCAGGCAAAAATGGCAATACACCAGAGAGGTTGGAATCTACTGGATTGCAGTACCCTGACTAACCACCACAACTAAAGGCAGCCGTGGAGCGTACCTACGTTGGTCCTAGACGCCTCGTCACAGCCTGAGAGGCTAACTACACCTAAAGATAGAAAAAGGAAAGCTATCTGCCCCGGAGCAGATCCCCAAAGAACATAGGAAGCCCCCAAACATGTAATGGCGGTTAGACAAGAGGAAATACAGACACAGACAGAAAATAGTATGAGCAAACGTTGGGGCCCAATCTTCCTAGAAAGAAAAGGATAGGAAGGACACTTACTGCAATCCAAAAAACCCTAAAAAAATACCAACTCTACTAATTGCAAAAACACCTGAGATCACACGACCTCTACCACCTAAATTAGTTCTCTGGTGTAACAAAACTAAGCCGCAGCCACTGAAAAAACTGGAAAAGGCAAATGAACAAATAACAGTGGCTCAGATAAACTGAGAGGAGCACAAGCCCCCGGAGGGGACCTGGCTGACCTCCACAGAAGTGCAGGAAAAAATGCAAAAAGCAAGCACAAAAATAAAAGCAGAAAATATCTTATCTGTTAGCAGAAGATGCAGGCAAGACTCAGCAAGCTTCCAAGTGAACGAGGAACCAAAGTTGAGACAAGAACAATTGATCACCGGAAACCCTGATGGGAGGGAACCTCCCTTATATAAGACCAGTCTGTAACTCCTGATTGCCAATCTTCACAATCTTCATTGAATGGTTCAGTACTGTTTGTAACCACCAGAGGGAGCTTCTGCTCAGAATTCATTTCTAACACATTCACAACAGTACACAGTGTTGGGGAAATTTTAAATGTTCGTCCACATTTCAGTCTCAGGAAGCCAGTCCAGACTCTCCGGTACAGGAAGCTAGATGGATACAAGTACACAATGAAAGTTGAGTGATTGCAGACATTTTGAAATTACTAATAATCAGGCTACAACCTCACGGTTGAATTCTGAGAGGCGATGCTGACCCTCAATTACTTTATCTGTGTAGCCAGTGAAAGCGGTTCTTTGTGAAGAGAGGCTTGCTGTATTGCAGTTTTGTCTATCCCATCACCGTTATCTGTCTACATCGGAGGCATATGTGGGGGAAAATTAGTGTTTGGGAGAATGGCAGGGCTCAAAAGGCAAGGAGCACTGTTTAACTTTTTGAACACAAAAATGGCTGGAATCAAGAGAGGACGTCATTTCGCATTTGGAGAGCCCCTGATGTACCTAAACAGTAGAGACCCCTGACAACTGACCCCATTTTGGAAAATAGAGCCCTCTGGAACTTGTGTCTTGTTTGGTCAGCTGGGTGACAGCTATCATGTAAGCTGAACACCCGGCAGTGATCACGTGGGGACAGAAGTTGTACGCGCGTGATCGACATGACATATATATACCTCATTGTTCGGGAAGTGCTTCCCTTCCATGACATATATACTTCAAATGTCATAAAGGGGTTAAAATAAGCTCTGGTGTCTGATTCTCAAAGAGATCTATGTCCGACTCATGGGTCTTAACAGCTCAGTTACATATTAAAGAAAAAGTGGATTAATCTGAAATTAGAGATCAGATTGCAGATAAGGGAAGATTTTATTAAACTTTTTATGACCTATATGCCCATACAAATGGTGTATGAGAATTGATCTTATTGACAGATTCCCATTAAGATGGAGTGCTGCAGTGTATCACAGATCAATAAATTCAGTCATACAATCTTTGTAGCTCCAGAACCTCCCTATCATTTATGTCACTGTATTATTTTTCACAGACCTAGACTATCTTTCCCATTTTCAATGTTTTTTAGTGATTATGTAATACACCCCAATTAGATTTGAGTCTTTATATAACTTATCTGTAATGAGCTGTGTGCTTTGCTTTGACCTCCTATTCCTAAGCTTAAAATGACAGCTTCTTTCCCTGCCCTCATCTTTAATAGTATCTTAGATTGTCTCAACTGATTTGTTTCGCTAGACCATTTGATGTAATAGCTGCAAAGTAATATTGGGAAGTTCCTTTGGCCTCACCTAGTGTCATAAGCCCACTCTGCCTGATACAAACTTCAACAGTGTGTAAAATGGTGTCAACCATTTTCTTTTGTGATCCCCGCAAATCAAATTGCAAATTCTTAGAATTTATAGTGTTGAAGTCGATTAGCAGCATATTGATCCATTCATCATTTTTCAAAATACATATAATTTTTTAGGAGGTTGGAAAGCTTATACATGTAGGAGCAATTTTTCACATTTAAAAAAAAAATACAAAACCTATTTTTTTAGGGATCAATTCAGTTTCAAACTGGCTATGATAGGCCACTTTATTAGAAATCCCCCATATATATTCTTTAATTCTGCATATTTTAGAAATATTCTACGTATGGACACAGTATTCAACTATGCAACTTAAATCAAACTCAGTCCTTAGAAGTGAAGGACCCTTTGGGGTTCCATCTTTATTAGGATGTTTTTCAGGTAGGAGAATAGTTTTGCAAATGGTATGGAAGCTACAGCCTTCAAAGAATTCATCCCAGTGGTGTAGTGAGCATTTTGATGACTCAGTTGTGTCTTGAAATTTTCTAGCAAATTAATTAATGGATTTATGGTGACATTTTTTTTTACTAAATCCTATTTTCATACAAATCCAATTCAATTATTTAGATCTTAGAAATATACAGCCTTTAATTACACAAATACATATTATACTTATGTAACATGACCATAAAATTAGCAATATACACATAAAATTCTGCTCATTTCACATAAAATTAATTACAAGAAAAGAAAACAAGAAAAGAAAACTGAGGAAAATTAAGAAAGCATAAAAGAAAAAGAAGACGAAAGAAATAGAAGAGCAAAGCTAGTCAGGTGGCAAATAATCCCTTACCAATGCAGAAACTCTTACCTACCCCTTCCATCCCTTTATAGTTATCCCTACACAGGTATTGTGTTCCCATCTGAAACTCATATTGGAGAAAGGTATTTATATACCTTTAACATAACCTTCTCTAGTGTGGGACAGCCAGTGGATTTCCAGTGTGATAAAATTAGGCACTGTACTGCATCTAGAATACGGGCTCCCACCCAATGTACTTCTTTTGGAATATTTTCCACTTCTTTTGGAGTGCTAGCACATTCTTGATAGTGAATCAAACATATTCATCCAGAATGGGTGAATGATTTCACAGCTCCATAACTGGTGGAACAGATTCTCTTTCATTTGACAGCCTTTCCAATAAAGAGGTGAGATCTGATGCTTGAATTTATTTATCCTCACTGTTGAACGATAATAGCGCATATTAATTTTTTTTTACTTGGCTTGGTCAGATCTCATGCTTTGCCCTGACGAGGGGCAATACCTCGAAACCTCATTTCTACAAATTGAGATTATGATATGGCTTTTATTCAACGTCATTTTGCAAGACTCATTAAAGGGTCGATAGTGACTTGTAGGATTGCTACTTCCAATAGTTGGTAGTATAGAGTTCAAGTCCTCTTCCTCTCTGAAGAGGCAATTTTCATATTTAATTTCCCAGTGGAGCATTGCATGTCGAATAAGCCTCCTTACATTGGCATGCCAGGGTCAGTATGTCACTCTCCACAAGAATAAATGTTACCCCTGAGACCTCAGTGAAGAGCCCCTCACCCAGCCAAGTCAAATCTCATACTTCGCACTGATGAGGAGTAATATCACAAAACACTGTGTCTGCAAATTGAGATTCTGATTTGGCTTTTATCCTGTTATATTCTAATGCTCATTAAATGGTCGATGGTGACTTGTAGGATCGCTGCTTCCAACAGGTATCGCTATAGTGTTTTAGTCCTCTTCCTCTCTGATGAGGCAATTTGCATATTTAATTTCCCAGAGGAGCATTACCCAGCGAATAAGCCTCCTTACATTTGCATGCCAAGGCATGTATGTCACTCTCCACAAGGAGAAATGTTACCCCTTAGACCATTTTGCTTTGGAAATTTGACTCAAATCATTTGACCTGGATCACTTTCCTTTAAAACACAGTCTAATATTTTTGGCTCTTTTGTTTGATTTAGTTGTTTTTATCTACTTTAAGGACTTGAATGAAAATTTGACTATTTCAAGTCAAATATTTGCGGAAATGTGGAAAATTCTAAAAAGTTCACAAACTTTGAAGCACCATCTATAGCTTCTTCAAATATGAAATCTCAAAGTCTCTCATTTGTACATGTAATTGTTTTTTTCCTGATTCCCCTAAATTTAACTATTTGCTGAACTGTAGATATTGCTGAACAAAGTCCGCTAATCATAAAGGGAAGGTCAAAGAGCACATAAATTAATAGCTCTTTCAAAATCAGTTCACTAGGCTGGGAAGCTTATTCTTGCCTCTATGCTTTAACCAGCTCATACATTGCAGTTATCGAGTTCAGCGCCAGGTCACATAAACCATCTCTGCCAGTGTAAGGATATTCCTAGAAACTTTGGCTTCCCCCTTCCACCCATTGAATATAAACTGCAGAAGTAAAGACTGAAGATGGTTGTGAAATTTATGTTTGAAATGTAATGGAATACAGCTATATGAGTGTACACATTTTTTTACATTAATCCTAGTAAGTAAAGATGAGTGGATCTGTCAAAAAAACACTTATGATCAACTAACCACTCACTTATTAGGCTCCTCCACTGACCACTGTCCACCACTTCTATCAGCCTGTTCACTCTAGCGGAAGACTCTCCGCTGCATCCAGGCATCAGAGATCACTGCAAGTCATACATCTTGACATTGCAGGCATTCAAACTGCAGTAATTTCTGAAGCCTAGCTGTGGCTGGAAGTCCTGGCTTAAAGTAAACAGGGCAGAGCTACACTGGAAAAAAGAAGAGGCCTTGAGGATCAGATGAGCCTCTTCTTTCGTCTGTTGCAACTTTGACCTGCACACTCTAGGCTATGACAGGGTCTCAGAGGATCAATGCACTTTGCACAACCGTGACGCCATAATGTATGACACACTGTGATCTCCAAAGTCTGGTCTCAGATATAAATTCCAGCCTAGCATGAAAAGGTTGATGGATGCGGCTTGCACCAGGAGAAAGGCTTTATTACTAGATTAAAATTGAGTGAGACAGGGGACATAATTGTCATGTAATGTATATTATATTAAGTGGGCGCATAAGGATCAGTTAAAAATAACCTGAGCATTTGAGGATGAATGTAGGCCCAAAAAAGCATTTATTATCGTCTGAAGCACCACTCCAGCATTTTTTTAGTGTAGTGCTGGAGTGGTGTCACTAATCTAACTTCCCTGCCCCTAATTTTATACTTACATTGCATTTACTTCATTTTTTGTCAATGCTGCTACCGCCAGTCTCCAACAGTTTGTGACCTGGAGTGATTGTTATATCAATATCCGCTTATTTGCTACCAGTTACACCGGAGTTCTGATCTAGTGGGGGAGAGATCGTGTGGTCTCAGTATTTTTCTATATCAGAACGTGTTGGAGTTTTCTTAGAGTTTTGCCGGATTGCAGACAGCATTCTTTCCTGTCCTATGCTATCTAGACAGATTGGGCCCCAGCATTTGTCCACTCTATTTTCTGCCTGTGTTTGTATTTCATCTTGTCTCACCGCCAATATATGTTTGGGGCTACCTATTCCTTTGGGGGCTCTACTCTGGGGCACTTAGCTTTCCCTATCTGTCTTTTAGGCTTAGTTATCTCTCCGGCTGTGTCGAGGCGTCTAGGGTACCGTAGGCATGTCCCACGGCTGCTTCTAGTTGTGCTGTCAGTTTAGGGGTCTGCAATCCGCTAGTTACCAACCTCTCCGGTGTCTGGTTGCCTGTCTATTTTTGCTGTCCTCCTCGGCTACCGAATCATAACAGAACCACAGGTCTGACTGTAAATTCTATGGTACTCAAAAGAAGGAAAGAATAGGAAGAAAAAAAACTATTTTTTCAGAATTTTTTATATATTTTTTCCTCTTTTTCTCTGGGGTCCGTAGGAGGATTTTTTCTTCAATGGAAATTAAGCAGTTGTCTGATCTTGTTGATTTGTCATTGGGTTCAGCCCACTTCATTGTAGGCTCTTCAGAGATTTTTGAGTTTTGCTAATTTTTACCGGAAATTTATAAGTAATTTCTCTGGTATTGTGAAACCACTGACTGATTTGACAAAAAAGGGTTCTGATGTAGTGAATTGGTCTCCAGAGGCAGTTTCGGCCCTGATCAAAAGTTCACATACCCCATTTAATAATACCATGTATTGCCCCCTCTAACATCAATGACAGCTTGAAGTCTTTTGTGGTAGTTGTGGATGAGGTTCTTTATTTTCTCAGATGGTAGAGCTGCCCATTCTTCTTGGCAAAAAGCCTCCAAAAAGCATTGTTTTTTTTTCTTTGCTTACAGTATTCACTGAAGGGGTTAACTAGTGTAACAGTTTTATAATTCGTATAATTCCAGACACGGGGATACCAAATATGTGTACTTTTTTGTTTGTTTTTGTTATTACATAAATATATGTAAATTATAATATCTTTTCCACTTTTTATTTTGTGATTTTAAAAAATATATATTTTTAGACTTTTTCTTTACTTTTTTGCTCTATGGAACTTTAAATTTCATTACTCTTATTGCTGGTATAGTGCAATGCAATAATGCAATGACCATGAGCCTTCCCAGCCTGACAATATCAACTCACAGGTGTCTGCTTTACCTTTGCTGGTTATCAAAAATGGGGGGGGACCACATGTCATTTTTTTCATTTATTTATTAGCTTAAAATATGAACATTAAGGCTACGTTCCCATGATCAGGAAGTAACAGTGCTTTGGAAGCAGTGTATTTTCGCTGCGTTCTTATTACGCAGGTAAATCTGCATGTGTTCACTGAACAATGCAGATTTACTACATCCAATACATTCTATTGTGTAAATTTCTGTCTGTTACGAAGACTAGCATCTCTGCAACAGAAATTGAAATGCTGCGGCTCGTAAATCCGCACTGCAGCTGAGTTTACGCCACGTCAAATAGAAGCACAGTGGGCATGGGATTTCTATAAATTCCTAAGGGATTCCTAAGGTACTGGCACAGTTGAAACCCTTAAATGGTTTGTCTACCACAAGGACATTTCCTTCTTGAACTAAATGTTTGGACCCGATAAATAAAAAAAAATTAAACTCACCCTCCGTGCTGGCTCTGGTGCACTTTGCATGCCCAACGTGACAGTGGTGATGTAGGAAGCAACGAGTCACGAAATTTGCAGAACCGGTGGTAATGGCATTATACAGGTGCTTCTCACAAAATTAAAATATCATCAAAAAGTTAATTTATTTCAGTTCTTGAATACAAAAAATAAAACTCATATATTATATAGAGTTATTACAAACAGAGTGATGTATTTCAAGTGTTTATTTACGTTAATGTTGATGATTATGGCTTACAGCCAATGAGAACCCAAAAGTCATTATCTCAGTAAATTAGAATGCTTTATAATACAAGATGGAAAAATATTTTTAAAATTTGAAATGTTGGCCTACTGAAATGTATGTTCAGTAAATGCACACTCATTACTTGGTCGGGGCTACTTTTGCATCAATTACTGCATCAATGCAGCATGGCATGGAGGCGATCAGCCAGTGGCACTGATGTTATGGAAGCCCAGGTTGCATTGATAGCAGCCTTCAGCTCATCTCCATTGTTGGGTCCGGTGTCTCTCATCTTCCTATTGACAATACCCCATAAATTCTCTATGGGGTTAAGGTCAGGCGAGTTTGCTGGCCAATAAAACACATGATACTGTTGTTTTTAAACCAGGTATTGGTACTTTTGGCAGTGTGAACTGGCGCCAAGTCCTGCTGGAGAATGAAATTTCCATCTCCTAAAAGCTTGTCGGCAGAGAAAAGCTTGAAGTGCTCTTAAATGTCCTGGAAGACGGCTGCGCTGACTTTGGTCTTGATAAAACACAGTGGACCTACACCAGCAGATGACATAGCTCCCCAAATATCACTGATTGTGGAAACTTCACACTAGACCTCAAGTAGCTTGGATTGTGTTCCTCTCCACTCTTCCTCCAGACTCTGGGTCCTTGATTTCCAAATGAAATGCAAAATTTACCTTCATCTGAAAACAACACCTTGGAGCACTGAGCAACAGACCAGCTCTTTTTCTCTTTGGCCCAGGTAAGACGCTTCTGGCATTGTCTATTGGTCATGAGTGGCTTGACACAAGGATTGCGACACTTGTAGTCCATGTCCTGGATAAGTCTGTGTGTGGTGGCTCTTGAAGCAATGACTCCAGCAGCAGTCCACTCCTTGTGAATCTCCCACAAATATTTGAATGGCCTTTTCTTAACAATTCTTTCAAGGCTGCGGTTATCCCGATTGCTTGTGCACCTTTTTCTACCACACTTTTTTCTTCCACTCAACTTTCCATTAATATGCTTGGCTATAGCACTCTGTGAACAGCCAGCTTCTTTAGCAATGACCTTTTGTGGCTTACCCTCCTTGTGGAGTGTGTCAATGACTGCCTTCTGGACATCTGTCAGGTCAGTAGTCTTTTCAATGATTGTGGAACCTACTGAAACAGACTAAGGGGCCTTTTTAAATGCTTAGGAAGCCTTTGCAGGTTTTTTGTTACTTATTCTAATTTGCTGAGATAATAACTTTTGGGTTTTCATTGGCTGTAAGCCATAATCATCAACATTAACAGAAATAAACACTTGAAATAGATCACTCTGTTTGTAATGACTCTATGCAATATATGAGTTTCACTTTTTGTATTGAAGAACTGAAATTAATTAACTTTTTGATGATATTCTAAATTTGTGACAAGCACCTGTATGTGTAGGAGTTTATTAGGACTCTTTTTAGACTGCATAAGTCTACTACTATATGGGATTCCATATGGACCTATTGAATGGGTTTATTATTGTAAGAGCTATAGTATATACCATACATGCATACATGATTATGTGTTGTACTTTTTAAGGTATTATAATAAAGATATTTTTAGCCTTTTTTAACAAAAAAAGCCTAATTTCTTTAAGTGTGAGTTTTTATAATATTCAGTATGCAAATTGCCTCTTAAGAGAAAAAGAGGACTTGAACTCAATAGCGCCACCTATTGGAAGTAGCGATCCTACAAGTCACAATTAACCCTTTAACGAGTCTTGTAATGTGACTTAGGATAAAAGCCAAATCATATCTCAATTTGCAGACACAGTGTTTCTGACTATTGGTCCTCGTCAGTACAAAGTATGAGATATGATTTGGCTAGCTGAGAGGCTCTGGACTGAGGTCTAAGGGGTAAGGTCTCTCCTTGTGGAGAGTGACATACCAGCTCTGGCGTGTCAAGGTAAGGAGGCTTATTCGCCGTGCAATGCTCCTCTGGGAAATTTAATATGCAAATTCATTTGAAATGTCTTGAGGAGAAAACTATACTTTTTTTTCCTTTTCACTTAAGAGTGTATATACCTTATCTCCCTTTTCATATTTTCCCCACTGCTCCTTTATCCTAGCAGATGAAAAGTCCCATAACAGAAGTATTCCTAACTTTGCTAGGACTCACATTATTTCTGCCCGTTTATGCTTTCAAAGGGGTTTTCCTACAGACTAAATATATTTTAATCAATAGATCTGGGAATAAAAATAAGTTCCACAATTTGATGTGTTAAACATAATGTTCCTGTGCTGAGATAATCTTATAAATGTGCTGCTGCTGTATACTGTGTAATTGCTGTTTCTCACCATGCAAGAACATAGTCTGATTATATCATATCACCTGGGCAGGGGAAGAAACAAAAGAGAGTAAATAGACAGGAAATCACGAGATCACAGACAATTCTTTTTGAAAAACATTTCTCTGCTGTTTAAAAACAGGCTGGGAAACACTTTACCTCAGAAAGAAGCATCTGTGATCACCTGCTGTCCTATCCTTGTCTACTCTATTGCATCCTTCCCTGCCCAGGAGCTGTGGTATGATCAGCCTAGGTTCCTGTATGATCAGACACAGCCATTTTCTCAGTACATAGCACGGGCACCTTATAAAGAAAGATCTATTACTTAAAATATACTCTGTTCAGGGGGACTACCCATTTAAGCATTCAAACTCATCACTTTTATTAAAAGCAATAAAAATACCAATCTCTCCTTCACCTCCCACATACAATCTCTTGTCCGCTCTTGCCGCCTACACCTAAGGAACATCTCCAGAATCCGCCCTTTTCGCACCATGGAAGCAACAAAAACCCTCACTGTAGCATTGATCCACTCCCGCCTGGACTACTGCAACGCTCTATTACTTGGCCTCCCCGTTACTCGACTATCCCCTCTCCAGTCCATCCTTAATGCAGCAGCCAGGGTCATCCATCTGGCTAATCGGTACTCGGACGCGTCCACTCTTCGCCAGTCCTTACATTGGCTGCCCATTCATTATAGGATCCAATTCAAAGTACTTGTTCTCACCCACAAAGCTCTCCACAGTGCTGCACCCCCTTACATCTCCTCCCTCATTTCTATCTATCGGCCTAACCGACTGCTGCGCTCTGCAAACGACTTTCGATTAACCTCTGCACTAATCCGTACCTCCCACTCCCGACTCCAAGACTTTTCCCACGCTGCTCCAATCCTCTGGAATGCTCTACCCCAAGAAATTAGGACTATCCACAATTTGCATGGTTTCAGGCGCTCCCTCAAAACACATTTGTTAAGAGCGGCCTATTAGGTTCACTAATCAAAGTCATTCTATGTGTGTGTGTGTGTAGCCCATTCACTATCTCAATCCATCCATCCCTCCCTCACTCCCTCCCTCAAGATGGCTGGACCATCATTGTAAATGCACCATTGTATATACACAGCCGTACTTTGTATCTCCCCACCTCATTGTAGATTGTAAGCTCTCACGAGCAGGGTCATCTCATCTTATTTTGCTTTAATTATTGTATTGTTAACGTTGCTACTTATGACTTGTGTTTTGAAACTGTTAAACTGTAAAGTGCTGCGGAATATGTTGGCGCTATATAAATAAAGATTATTATTATTATTATACCTGCATTTTTATGATCATTGTTTAAATAATAAACGCAGAAAAAATTTGAATGTAAAACCTACATTTTCCTTGTGTAATCAATGAATTTCTTGGAGAAAAACTATATCACATTTAGAAACAATTTCTTCTTTCTGAGTAAATTAAATTTTTTGTGGGGAGTTTAGGCCATTTACATTATGCAAGATAATTTTTAACCCCTTAGTGACAGAGTCAATTTGCAGCTTAATGACCAGGCCAATTTTTACAATTCTGACCACTGTCATTTTATGAGCTTATAACTCTGGAACGCTTTAATGGATCCCGCTGATTCTGAGACTTTTTTTCATGACATATTGTACTTCATGATAGTGGTAAAATTTCTTCGATACGACTTTATTTATGAAAAAAATGGAAAAATGGCAAAAAAAAATTAAAATTTTGCCATTTTCAAACTTTTAATTTTTATGCCCTTAAATCAGAGAGATATGTCACACAAAATACTTAATAAATAATATTTCTCACATGTCTACTTTACATCAGCATAATTTTGGAAGCAAAATTTTTCTTTGTTAGGAAGTTATAAGGCTTAAAAGTTGACCAGCGATTTCTCATTTTTACAACAAAATTTACAAAACCATTTTTTTTAGTGACCACATCACATTTAAAGTCACTTTGAGGGGTGTACATGACAGAAAATACCCAAAATCGCATCCCTCAAGGTGCTCAAAACCACATTCAATAAGTTTATTAACCCTTTATGTGCTTCACAGAAACTGAAGCAAACATTTTACTTCAGAACCATTTTTTTTATCTTCACAAGTGTAAAAAGACAAAATATGTTGTGAAATTTCTCCTGAATGCGCCGCTACCCCATATGTGGGGGTAAACCACTGTTTGGGCGCACGGCAGAGCTTGGAAGGGAAGTACCGATGTTTGACTTTTTTAATGCAGAATTGGCTGGAATTGAGATCGGATGCCATGTCGCGTTTGGAGAGCCCCTGATGTGCCTAAACAGTGGAAACCCCCACCCCACAAGTGACACCATTTTGGAAACTAGACCCCTTAAGGAACTTATCTAGATGTATGGTGAGCACTTTAAACCCCAAAGTGCTTCACAGAAGTTTATAACGTAGAGCCGTGAAAAAAAAATCATATTTTTTCCACAAAAATGATTTTTTCGCCCCCAAAATTTTTATTTTCACAAAAGTAACAGGAGAAATTAGAACCCCAAAGTTGTTGTTCAATTTGTCCTAAATATGCCGATACCCAATATGTGTGAGTAAACCACTGTTTGGGCGCACGGCAGAGCTCGGAAGGGAAGGAGCACTGTTTGACTTTTTCAATGAAGAATTGGCTGGAATTGAGATCGGAATCCATGTCGTGTTTGGAGAGCCCCTGATGTGCCTAAACAGTGGAAACTCCACACAAGTGACACCATTTTCGAAACTAGACCGCTTAAGGAACTTATCTAGATTTGTGGTGAGCACTTTGAACCCCCAAGTGCTTCACAGAAGTTTATAAAGCAGACGCGTGAAAATAAGAAATAATTTTTTTCCCACAAAAATGATTTTTTTTTCACCCCAAAATTTTTACTTTCACAGGGGTACTGGGAAAAATTGGACCCCAAAAGTTGTTGTCCAATTTGTCCTGAGTACGCCAATACCCAATATGTGGGGGGACTACTATTTGGGTGCATGGCAGAGTTCGGAAGGGAAGGAGCGCTGTTTTGGAATGCAGACTTTGATGGAATGGTCTGCGGGCGTCATGTTGCGTTTACAGAGCCCCTGATGTGCCTAAACAGTAGAAAACCCCACAAGTGAATCCATTTTACAAACCAGACCCCCCAAGGAGCTTATCTAGATGTGTGGTGAGCAGTTTGAACCCCAAGTGCTTCACAGATGTGTATAACGCAGAGCAGTGAAAATAAAAAATCATGTTTTCCAAAAAATTGATTCTTTTAGCCCCTATTTTTTTATTTTCCCAAGGGTAACAGGAGAAATTAGACTCCCAAAGTTGTTGTGGAATTTGTCATGAGTACACTGATATCCCATAAGTGGGGGAAACCACTGTTTGGGCACATGGCAGAGCTCGGAAGGGAAGGAGCACTGTTTTGGAATGCAGACTTTGATGGAGTGGTCTGCGGTCATCATGATGCATTTGCAGAGCCTCTGATGTGCCTAAACAGTAGAATCCCCTCACAAGTGACCTCATTTTGGAAACTAGACCCCAAGGAGCTTATCTAGATGTGTAGTGAGCAATTTGAACCCCAAGTGCTTCACAGAAGTTTATAACGCAGAGCTGTGAAAATAAAAAATCATTTTTTTTCCCACAAAAATGATATTTTCACCCCCAAATTTTTACTTTAACAAAGGTAACAGGAGAATTTGTACCCAAAAGTTGTTGTCTAAATTGTCCTGAGTATGCTGATACCCCATATGTGGGGGAACCACTATTTGGGTGTATGGCAGAGCTCAGAAAAGGAAGGAGCGCCGTTTTGGAATGCAGACTTTGATTGAATGGTCTGAGGGCGTCATATTGCTTTTGCAGAGCCCTTGATGTGCCTAAACAGTAGAAACCCCCACAACTGACCCCATTTTGGAAACTAGACCCCCCATGGGGTTTATCTAGATGTGTGGTGAGCACTTTGAACACCCAAGTGCTTCACAGAAGTTTATAATGCAGAGCCGTGAAAATAAAAAAAACTTTTTTCCACAAAAATCATTTTTTTTCCACAAAAATAATTTTCTAGCCCCCATTTTTTTATTTTACCAAGGGTAACAGGAGAAATTATACACCCAAAGTTGTTGTGCAATTTGTCCTGAGTACGCTGATGCACCATATGTGGGGTAAACCACTGTTTGGGCGCACGGCAGAGCTCAGAAGAGAGGGAGCACAGTTTGACTTTTTGAACCTAAAATTGGCTGGAATCAATGGTGGGCCATGTCAAATTTGGGGACCCCTGATGTACCTAAACAGTGGAAACCCCCCTATTCTAACTCAAATCCTAACCCCAACAAACCCCTAACCCCAACCCTATTCATAACCCAAACCACAACCCTAACCCCAACACACTCCTAACCCTAGCACACCCCAAACCCTAATCCCAACCCTAACCACAAACCTAAACCCAACACACCCTTAACCCTAATTCCAACCCTAACCATAAACCTAACCAAAACCATAACCCTAATTCCAACTTTAAACATAACCCTAACCACAAACCTGACCCCAACACACCCCTAACCCTAATCCCAACCCTAACCCTAATCCCAACGCTAACCAAAAACCTAACCTTAAAACTTTAGCCCAACTCACTTTAGCCTAATCTTAACCCTAAAACTTTAGCCCAGCTCACTTTAGCCAAACCCTAATCCTAACCCTAAAACTTGAGACCAACTCATTTTAGCTTAACCCTAACCCTAATCCTAAAACTTTAGCCCAATTCACTTTAGCTTAAATCTAAACCTAAACCTAACCATAACCCTAAAACTTTAACCCAACTCGCTTTAGCCTAACCCTAACACTAACCCTAAAACTTTAGCCCAACTCACTTTACCCTAACTCTAACCCTAACCCTAACCTTAAAACTTTAGCCCAACTCAATTTTGCCTAACTCTAACCCTAACCCTAAAACTTTAACCCAACTCACTTTAACCTAAATCTAACCCAAAACTATAGCCCAACTCACTTTACCTTAACTCTAACCCTAACTATAACCCTAAAATTTAGTTCAACTCACTTTAGCCTAACCCTAACCCTAAAACTTTAGCCCAGCTCATGTTAACTTAACTCTAACCCTAACCCTAACCCTAAAATTTTAGCCCAACTCACTTTAGCCTAACTCTAGCCCTAACCCTAAAGCTTTAGCCCAACTCACTTTAGCCTAACCCTAACCCTAAAACTTTAGCCAACTCACTTTAGCCTAACTCTAACCCTAACCTTAACCTTAAAACTTTAGCCCAACTCACTTTAGCCTAAACCTAACCCTAACCTTAAAACTTTAGCCCAATTCACTTTAGCCTAACCCTAATGAGAAAAAGGAAATAAATATATTTTATTTATTTTATTATTTTTCCCTAAGTAAGGGGGTGATAAAGGGGGGGTTTATTTACCTTTTTTTATCACTGTGATAGCGTTTATCACAGTGACCAAAATGAATCAATGGGAAAAATCTTCCTATTGTTGCCGGGTGCCAGCCGGCAGATCTCGGCGGGGGCACTGCGCATGCGCACGTCATTTTTTTCCAGGAAGAAGATGCCAGGAGCCATGGAGGGATGCGTGAGGGTCTGGGGACACCGGGAAGTACGGGCGGAGTGATCGGGGCACCCTATTTCTCTCTCCTCTGATGAGCGATCACATCAGAGGAGAGAGAAATTAAATGGCACATCAGACTTTTTTTTTTGCTGTCGCCATTATACTGTTAATAACGGCGATTGCAACCCCGAGGTCGGTAAAAAACCGACCCGAATCATGTTCTCTGGGGTCTCGGCTACCCCAGGCAGCTGAGACCCTGGAGAAAATCTGACTCTGGGGGGCGCTATTCACTTTTTCCACAGCGCCATGAATTCAAGGCTCTGTGGTTTAAGTACAATTAACTACAGCCATTAAAACGCGTATCGGCGGTCGTTAAGGAGTTAAAGTAAAAAAAATCTGACTGGATTTTACTTATGTTCCCTTGATTTAAAAAAGATAGTAAAAAAAAAGAATTAGCAGAGAAGAAAAGGAAAAAAGAAAGTATTACTAAAAAAATGAAGTCCATCTTAAGGGAACACACATAATCTTAATTAATGTGGTTATATTAGAACCACCCTGTTGGTAAGTAAAATAGAGAGTTTTAATGCCTACCAGATGGGATTGACCATGCTGAAAACATATTACTATTCAATTAAATTTTTACAAACATAACATTCTCTTACGACAAAAATATAAATATAGCATGTAATCAAGCAGCTAGCTATCAGATTTAGTGCCACCATAACCCCTTGTTAATGAAAACTTGCAATGCAGGAAAGTCCGGATGTCACAAGTTTACCGCAACAGAGAGGAGCCACAAGACCGCTGAGTCTGATTTCTCCTACTCCTGCACTGTTTAAAACAATTCAGCTTCATATTAAGCAATGCAAGTTTTTTTAGCAGTGTAGGGATTAATCTGCTCAATTGAGAGCTCCTGGAAGTTTACCTGCACTGAGGCTCTCAGCTGTTCACTGATAGCCACTCCCCTCTCATATATATGCTGGGCTCTGGCTAGCACTCATGGTCAGAGCTGAATTCTTTGCTGCATGGTTGTTCAGGAGTTGGTGGAGAGTTGTTGTTTAAGAAGGAGTTTGGTGGATTTATCTGAGACTGTTGCTAGGTTTTGGTGTGTGCTAATTCCCATCTTTCTCCTACATTGGTTTTACCCTATCCACCACTTCCCCATGCTTTCCTCTGTTCCCTGTTGATTGTGTGAGTATATTTGTATGACTGGTTTTCATTTATCCCTGTTTGTATTACCTTGTTAGTCTGGTTGGTGTATTACAGTACACTACTACTCTCCTCTTCCCTGGTTGGGTGAAAGGTACATACTGAGTGTGGATTCAGGAGTTAAGGCTCATCACTATAAATTGGACATAATTTCACATAAAACCCCCAGGATATTGGAACCTTTCCAAAATTGAGGGTAAACAACTTTGTTTCAAGCATTTGATGCTCATTCAAACTCACCTGGGCAAGTAACAGGTATGGGCAATATGAAAATCACACCTGAAACCAGATTAAAAGGGAAGAAGTTGACTCAATCTTTGTATTGTGTGTCTGTGTGTGCCACACTAAGCATGGGAAATAGAAAAAGGAGAAAAAAACTGTCTGAGGACTTGAGAACCAAAATTGTTGAAACATTTCAACAATCTCAAGGTTACAAGTCCATCTCCAGAGATCTTGATTTTTTTTGCCCATGGTGCACAACATAATCAAGATGTTTATAACCCATGGTGGTGTAGCTAATTTCTCTGGACATGGACGGCAGAGAAAAATTTATGAAAACTTGCAATGCAGGATAGTCCAGATGTTACGGGTTTACCACAACAGAGAGGAACCTAAAGACCTCAGAATCTGATTTCTCCTACTCTTGCATTGTTTAGAAGCACTTCAGCTTCATATTAAACAGTGCAGGTTTCTTTTAGCAGTGTAGGGGTTAATCTGCTCAATTGAGAGCTCCAAAAGCTTACCTGTATTAAGATTCTCAGTTATTCATTGTTAGCCACTCCCATCTCCTATATATACTGGGCATTGGCTAGCACTCATTGCCAGAGATAGGTTCTTTGCTATATGGTTGTTCAGGAGTTGGTGGAGAGTTGTTTGAGAAAGTGTTTGGTGGATTTATTTGAGACTGTTGCTTGGTTTTGGTATGTGCTAATTCCCCTCCTTCTCCTACTTTGGTTTTCCCCATCCACAACTTCCCCATGCTTTCCTCTGTTGTTTGTGTGAGTATATTTGTATGATTTGTTTTCCTTTATCCCTATTTGTATTACCTTGCTAGTATGGTTGGTGTATTACGGTACACTACTACTCCCTTCTTCCCTGGGTTGGTGAAGGGTACAGACTAAGGGCAGATTCAGGAGTTAAGGCAAGATACGTGGCCCCGGATCAGGGTGCATCACCGTCAGAGTGAACTATCTGTCGACATTTGAATTAAATGAAACACTATGGCAGGAGACCCAGGCGGACCCCATTAATGACACAAAGACATGAAAAAGCTAGTCTGCAATTTGCCAAAATGTATGTGAGTAAGCCAAAATTCTTCTGGTAAAGTGTCTTTTGGACAGAGGAGACCAAAACAGAGCTTTTTGGTAAAGCACACCATTCTACTGTTTACCGAAAATGGAATGAGGCCTACATAGAAAAGAACGCAGGGCCTGCAGTCAAAGATGATGGAGGTACAAAGATATTTTGGGGTTGTTCTGCTGTCTCTGGACTGGGCGACTTGACAGTGCGCAAGGCACCATGAAATCTGAAGATTACCAAAGGATTTTGGGTCATTTTGGTGCCTAGCGTCAGAAAGCTAAGCTTGCTCCTTGGTCATTGGTGTAGAGCAGGACAGTGACCCCAAACAGTTCAAGAAGCATACAGAAATAGATGGAAACAAAGTGCTAGAGAGTTCTGAAGTGTCCAGCAATGAGTCTGGATCTAAATTCCATTGAACACCTGAGGAGAGACATCATGACTCGTTTGCAGAGCCTCTAATGTGCCTAAGAAGTGGAAACCCCCAACAAGTGACCCCATTTTTGAAACTAAATCTCTCAAGGAATTTATTTAGAGATGTAGTGAGCACCTTGAACCCACAGGTGCATCACAGAATTTTATAAAGTTGAATCGTGAAAATGAAACACTATATTTTTGCAAAAAATGTTGGTTTTGCCCCAAATTTTTCATTTTCACAATGGTAACAGGAGAAAAAGGACTATACAATTTGTTGTGCAGATTCTCCGGAATGTATCAATACCCAATTTGTGTAGAAAAACTATTGTTTGTGCACACGGCAGGGCACGGAAGGAAAGGAGCGCAATATGACTTTTGGAACTTAAAAATGGCTGGAAAAGATAGCGGAAGGCATGTCACGTTTGCAGAGCCCCTGAAATGCCTAATAACAGTGGAAACCCCATAAGTAAGCCCATTTTACAAACTACACTCCTCAATGAATTTATTTATAGGTGTGGCGAGCATCTTGAACCCACAGGTGCTTCACAGAATTTTATAACGTTGAGCCGTGAAAATGGAACAGTACATTTTTCCCACAAAAATATTGGAGTTGCCTCAAATTTTTCATTTTCACAATGGTAAGAAAAAAATGTACCATACTATTTGTTGTGCAATTTCTCCTGAGTACACCGATACCCCATATGTAATGGAAAAATACTGCTTGGATTCATGGAAAGGCCTGGAAGGGAAGGAGCACCATTTGAATTTTGGAGCGCTTTTTTTGCTGGAATAGATTGTGGACGCCATGTCACATTTTAAGAACCCCTGACATACCAAAACAGCAGAAACTCCCACAAGTGACCCCATTTTGGAAACTACACCTCAAGGAATTCATCTACGGGTGTAGTTAGCAGTTTTAAACTTCAGGAGATTCACAGAATTGTAAAACATTGGGCTGAGTAAATGGAAAATTATGATTTTTTCTACTAAAATGCTGCTTTGGGCCCAAGTTTTAAATTTTCAGAATGCGTAATATGAGAAAACAAACATTACAATTTGTTATGCAATTTCTACTAGTACCCCATATGTGGTCAAAAACTACTGTTGAGTAGCAATGCAAAGCTCAGAAGGGAATGAGCGCCTTACTGGAGTGCAGATTTTGCTAGAATCGTTTAAGGGTGCCATGTCTCATTGGCAGAACCCCTTTTTTTTCCTTTATTTTCCTTTTTTTTATTTTCTCGCCCGTAATAGGCCGGAGTCACACTAGAGAGAAATACGGACGAGTGCAATGTGAGAAAATATCACATTGCACTCGGACCAATGTTAATCTATGGGGCAGCTCCTCTCATCATATTTTCTCGCACGTTTTATACGTACGAGGGAAATTGCAGCATGCTGCGATTTGCAGCGTATTACGGGCGAGACTCGCCAATGCAAGTCAATGGGTGCGTGAAAAAAGCGGATTGCACATGGACCAGACATGTGCGTTGCGAGAACAACGCAACAGTTCTCCTGGTGACAGGAAATTCAATCATGCTTTCTCAGGAAGTTTTGACATGCAGATTAGCCTCGCACACTATACTGCTAACCAGGAAGCACGCCTCCACGGAGTAATCATGGCCAGAATGATTAATGTGGAAATGCTGCTAGTGCTGGTGCAGGAAAGGCCAGTTTTGTGGGACCAATGCGACCCCCATTATGTGGACCGCTCCCGCAAGGAGGCAGCATGGAGATCTATATGCGCCCACATGGTCCCTGGTTATGAGGATCACCCTCGTGCGAAGCAGCAAGAAATTAGTAAGTACATTTATGCAACTATTGTGTTCACTCTTACATCTAAAGTTACAATGCACGATAGCTTATGTGTGTCCTATATTACCCATATTGTATAGGATACACATTTGCTACATCACAGGCCACATACCACTGAGGCCTACATGTTCAAACACATCCAATCTGATCATTTGTATATATTTTTTTTTTTCCTTTTCAGTGAATGATGTTACTAGACGGTGGTGGAGTTGCCGGGACCAGTACCGACGTGAACGCCAGCAATAAGGGAGGAGTGGGGATGCAGCACCCAAAAAACGGAAATATGTTTTTCATGACCATTTGAATTTTCTTGCCCCCAGCATGGATCTTAGGCCGTAAGTGCATGCATTAAGGTAGACCTTAAACACATGTTCTACTTTCTCCATAACTGCTTTATTGTAATGTTCAATGTTTTATATCCAACAGAACGGAGTCAAACCTTACAGAAAGAGAGACTGCATCCGACTCCGAGGTCATCATTGACCCTGTCGGTGAAGGTGAAGAAGTGGCTGGCCCATCTTCGGCACCCCCCGATACCAATCAGCCAGCAGCACCACCACCAGCAACATTTCAGACAGCATCAGCATCCACTCAGGAGGCTAATCCTCAGGAGGAAGATGTGGTCCAGAGCAGCAGTCCCACAGTGCGGCTTGAAAGATCACCCCTGCCTTCTCGCGGACCAATTCGTGGACGCCGCAGAAGAGTATCTTCCACTGCTAGCACTAGGAGGCAAGTGGATACTGGTGTCCTGAATTATCTTTCCAGGGCTGCCCATGATGATGGGGATGAGGCATTCTTTCGCAGCCTAGCACAATATTTGCACCGTCCACGTTCCTCAGATTGCGTGCCCGAGGTGCTCTCCAGATAGTACTGGACGCTTGTGCCCCACCCAACAATCCTCTGCCCATTTTTTATTTTTTAGAAAGGTGGCAGTTATCCCAAACAAACCTTCTGCCGCTGCAAGACCTTCCCCACCAGCAGTCAGGGGAATTACAGTCTGCACCCCCTACCTTCCAGACACAGGCCACCCAAACTGAAGGGCAAATAACCTTTGGACACTTGCCCGAGTTCAGTGCACCTGGCCAATATGGCCACTTGACCAGACACAATGTTGGAGGCTGGTCCCAACATGTGTCTGGTCGACATGGCCATATTGGGGGTTATAAAGCCATGGCTTACTCCCATAGCCAGGATGTGAGCCATCCATACCAGGCTCAACATTATTATGGAGCCGTACCACAAGACCAAACCTTGGGCCTGAATACAGCGTGGCCAAGTTCCCTAGCCCAGGGTGATAGACAGGTTGCCCAACAGAGCAGACCACCTTCTGCCCAAGGTGACCGTCCCCCTTCACCCCCACCCCCAACTTACCACAACCTATAATGAGGAATGTTGTTGTATATTTGTGTGAAATGTTTGTAATTTTTGGATTACTTTTATATAATGAGTCCTGAATGTTAGTCCGTTACAGCCATATGAATGAAATATGGCAGAAAAAATTGTGGTGCAATGAAAATATACATTTGCACTACAAAACAAGAAATGCGTGTCACGTTTTATTTCAGCTATATTTTATTATCAACCGACAACTAAGGTTATGTTGTAAATATTTATAGGATTCAAAGGGTCAAACATTACCAAAACACTGTCACAAACTGCCATAAGTATTTACATACGAAAAAAGGCTGCACTCAAGCATACTGAAGCATGACAACATAGAATACATGAAATTTTGAACAGCAATATGGCTTTGGAGTATAAGGAAAAATTTGAGACGCTTAATATAAACATTTGGCCAAACATTTTAAAGCCCACCAACCATCATCAAGGTGGTCTCAATTCTGGTGAGTCCCTGACTAATGTGAACATACCTCTATTAGGCTGATATCTGAATTTCTGGATGAATATGCACCTCTGTCAGTAATGCCTGCATTTATGGGTAAAGTAGGGACCTGGTGTAATTAAAATCACGACCTGGTGGGGGCAGAGTGCTCGGTCAGTAAGCTAATGCTTGGCCAAATGTTTATACTAAGCGTCTCAAATTTTTCCTTATACTCCAAAGCCATATTGCTGTTCAAAATTTCATCTATTCTATGTTGTTATGCTTCAGTATGCTTGAGTGCAGCCTTTTTTCGTGTGTTTTACATGGGGGTAGCTCCCCTTGGCTTGCAAATAGTTCACATTAGTCTGGATGTGCCAGTCAGGTTTTTTTGTCTTTTGAATGTGACACATAGAGCAATAGAGGTCTCAATAACAAAAGATGTAAGGGCAGGTCATACATAAATATGTCAATACATCATCAATATATCGGATGCATACATTCCGTAACGTAAGGATCAGGCGCTCCTCGGCAGATATTGCTTTACGCATCCTTGTGTCCTGAAACGTTATCCCAGGGCGCACAATCTCCAGCAATATATCAAAAGTGCGAAGGGACATCCGACAATAAGAAAAAAACTTATCAGGATTGCTGCGCAGAGAAGCATAGAGACAGAGGAAATGTCCTTCACTGTCACGTTGCCTCAAATCAATCAAATTAATCATGATTATTTAAATGTGTTTCAGGCCTAAAAACCGTTATTTGTCAGTTTCCATGCTGCCGAGAAAATCCCGCCAAACGGAGTGCATACGGATGGCATATGGATGACACACGGATGTGTTCATGCGAGGAAATCGCATCCTCACATTTCATACGGATTACATACGGATCACTTTTCTAGGAACTTCTCGGCGTATTACAGCCGTATAATACGGACCGAAATTTTATCGTTTAGTGAGACTCCGGCCATACGCTGCAAATCGCAGCATGCTGCGATTTACCTCGCACGTATAAAACGGGCGAGAAAACATCGGATGATAGGAGCTGCCGCATAGATTAACATTGGTCCGAGTGCAATGCGATATTTTCTCGCATTGCACTCATTTGTATTTCTCTCTAGTGTGACTCCGGACTTTGGACTCCATCTTTCCTCTGTTCACAAGGGTTGCCTTGAGCTGGCGGGATGGCTTGTACATTTTTTGATCAAAATTATGTTTACTAAATACCCTTATAATTATTATTACCTCCATGCATTTTTTGCAAAAAAAAAAAAAAAATTTATTTTAAGATAATTGTTTTTTGTCTGGTTTTCTCTGTGTAATGGTCATGTGTTAATATGCATTTACATTTTCCATACACATTAACTTACTTTTTCAGCTCAGATCTAGTTTCTTATTTTCTTCAAAGTGCATCTTGTGCATATAAGGGTGTGACCGCTTGTTTCTGAGTTGAGAAATCCATCCTGTCTGGCCTATGCTTTAACTGGTGAGTTCAGTCCCTCAGTCCTTGTTCACATTTACATCACTTGACAAGTGGAAAGGTTTTTGATACAAGAGTTAGGACTGTCCCACAAGGGTTGCCTTGACGTGGCGGGATGGCTTGTACATTATTTTGATCAAAATTATGTTTACTAAATACCCTTATAATTATTACTACCTTCATGCATTTTTTGCAAAAAAAAATTTTTATTTATTTTATTTTAGGATATTTGCTTTTTGTCTGTTTTTCTCTGTGTAATGGTCAGGTGTTAATATGCATTTACATTTTGCATACACATTAACTTACTTTTTCAGCTCAGTTCTAGTTTCTTGCTCTGTTCAGCAGTGTCCTTCTTTTCATACGTACAAAAAACTGTAATCGACCGAGCTTTTGTCCACGCCTAAAAAAATGAACTCTGCTGGATCATAAGACAGACAGTGTCAACAGTGTTTCCATTTGCCTCATTATAGGGAATCTTCTACTAGAGGTTCTGTCTGAATCATGTATTTCAGAGATTTATACAGAAACCCTGATGTAATTTCTCAGTGTAGATTATAGCAATACCACATTGCTATAATTTTTTATGTTTTGGCACTTTTACATAATAAAAATTTTTTAGAAATAATTATTTTTGTATCGCTATATTCTGATATCTATAACTTTTTTATTTCTCCGCTGACGGAGCTGTTTGGCAGGTTGTTTTTTTGAGGGACAAAATGACGTTTTCAGCTATACCATTTTTATTTACATTAAACTTTTTGATTACATTTTATTCTACTTTTAGCTTGATGGTATGATGAAAAAGCATTGTGTTTTTTTTGTTTGTTTACAGTATTCACTGAAGGGTTTAACTAGTGTAACAGTTTTATAATTCGGATCATTCCAGACACGGAGATATCAAATATGTGTACTTTTTTGTTATTACATAAATATATGTAAATTATAATATTTTTTTCACTTTTTATTTTGTGATTTTTAAAAAATATATATTTTTAGACTTTTTCTTTACTTTTTTACTCTATGGAACTTTAAATTTCATTACTCTGCTGGTATAATGCAATGCAATAATGCAATGACCCATATGGGGAATTTATAAGAGCAAGGAGATCTTGCTCTGATGAAGAGTTTTTTTCACAGGAGTGTACTACTATAAAAAATAGACTTCATGTTAGGGGTTACAAGAAAAATAACATTGACAGTTCACTTAAAAAAGCCACAAGTGTCACAAGAGAAAAAACTTTGAGACCAAAAAAACCGCATGCTAAATCTGCAAATAGTAGAATAACATTCAGTACTTCTTTTAGTCTCCAGTTTAATAAAATAAAAAATATTATTAAAAATCGTATTTCTGTTTTATATCAGGATAATATACTAAATCAGATTCTTGCGGTAGGTTTTAGGTGTGTTTCTAAAAGAGGAAAATCCTTGGGAGATTTTTTGACACAAAGTGACTTTCAACAGGACTCTCATTGCACTAATACAACATGGTTATCCACTGAGGGCTTTTTTAAATGCGCAAACACTAAATGTAATGTGCAAATATTCATTTAAAACGCATATGATTGATGAAAAGCTTCCCATCCAGTCCTTCATTAATTGTAACACGCAACAAGTTATTTATTGCATCCATTGCAAAATTTGTGATCTAAATTACATTGGTTGTACAAAAAGAAAACTAAAAAAGAGAATATCAGCACATATTCAGAATATTAATAACAAAAATGCATCCTATTCAGGAGCTACCAAACATTTTGTAGAAATGCATGATGGAAATCTTGATGGTTTTTGTTTTTTTTGGTATTGAAAGCGTTTTTCATCCTAAAAGAGGAGGAAATATCCCCAAAAAATTGCTCCTTCGGGAAGCTTTTTGGATCATCAAATTAGATACAAAACAACCAAAAGGATTAAATTATCGCAGAGATACCATGTATATTTATTAAGCACAAATATGTTTGATAATATTTGAGAAAAATATACCCTTTTTTTTCTTTTTTTAATGCATTTATATGTATGAAAGATAATAATAAATATGCTGTCTGTTAATAACCAAAAATATGGGCTATGATATATGATGTTGTAATAATATATAAACCTTATGTTTGTTTTTTGATATGGAATTTATTCATGTTGAATCAGTTTTTGCAATGTGAGTTTTGTTGCGTGCATTCTGTTAGGTGTAGATGCTAATTAACTGTGATGTCATAGAAATTCACACCTGTATAAATTATTTCTCTAGCTGCTATTTTGATACATTCTATGACTAAGGGCTGATAGCCAGAAACGTGTCAGAATGTGACTCTGTTTTTATCTATTTGTGGATATATCTACACATTTTTATCATGGTATGAAATAAAGAAGAATTGTTTTTGATTATTTAGCTGTGTGATCCAACAACCCCTTTTTTTTTTTCCTCTCATTGTGATCCGATGATCAGACAGAATTCTTTGGATTGCTGCTGGCAAACTCAAGGCTACACGGTGTGGCGTTCCATTTTTTTCTTTATTTTTTTCTGTTGGATGCAATGACCATGGGCTTTCCCAGCCTGATAATATCAACTCACATGTCTCTGCTTTACCTTTGCTGGTTATCAAAAATGGGGGCACCCCATGTCATTTTTTCATTTATTTATTTATTAGTTAAAATATGAACAGTAAGGCTACGTTCCCATGATCAAGTAGCAGTACTTTGGAAGTAGTGTATTTTCGCTGCGTCCAAAGCGCTGCATTCTTATCACGCAGGTAAATCTGCATGTGTTCACTGAACAATGCAGATTTACCACATCCAATACATTATATTGTGTAAATTTCTGTTGCGAAGACTAGCATCTCTGCAACAGAAGTTGAAATGCTGCGGCTCGTAAATCCACACTGCAGATGAGTTTACGCCGCGTCAAACAGAAGCACAGTGGGCATGGGATTTCTATAAATTCCTAAGGGATTCCTAAGGTACTGGCACAGTTGAAACCCTAAAATGGTTTGTCCACCACTAGGACAACCCCTTCTTGAACAAAATGTTTGGACCCGATAAAATAAAAAAAACCTATACTCATCTTCCGTGCTGGCGCTGGTGCACTTTGCATGCCCAACGTGACAGTGGTGATGTAGGAAGCAACGAGTCACGAAATTTGCAGAGCCGATGGCAATGGCATTATACAGGTGCTTCTTACAAAATTAAAATATCATCAAAAAGTTAATTTATTTCAATACAAAAAATTAAACTCATATATTATATAGAGTTATTACAAACAGAGTGATCTATTTCAAGTGTTTATTTCTGTTAATGTTGATGATTATGGCTCACAGCCAATGAAAACCCAAAAGTCATTATCTCAGTAAATTAGAATACTTTATAACACCAGCTTGAAAAATTATTTTAAAATCCTAAATGTTGGCCTGCTGAAATGTATGTTCAGTAAATGCACTCAATACTTGGTCGGGACTCCTTTTGCATCAATTACTGTATCAATGCGGCGTGGTATGGAGGCGATCAGCCTGTGGCACTGCTGAGGTGTTATGGAAGCCTAGGTTGCTTTGATAGCAGCTCTTAGCTCATCTGCATTGTTGGGTCTGGTGTCTCTCATCTTCATCTTGACAATACCCCATAGATTCTCTATGGTGTTAAGGTCAGGCGAGTTTGCTGCCCAATCAAGCACAGTGATACTGTTGTTTTTAAACCAGGTATTGCTACTTTTGGCAGTGTGGACAGGTGCCAAGTCCTGCTTGAGAATTAAATTTCCAGCTCCAAAAAGCTTGTCTGCAGAGGGAAGCATGAAGTGCTCTAAAATATCCTGGTAGACGGCTGCTCTGACTTTAGTCTTGAGAAACAAAGTGGACCTACACCAGCAGATGACATGGCTGTCCAAACCATCACTGATTGTGGAAACTTCACACTTGACCTCAAGCAGCTTGGATTGTGGCCTCTCCACTCTTCCTCCAGACTCTGGGATCTTGATTTCCAAATGAAATGCAAAATTTACTTTCATCTGAAAACAACACCTTGGACCACTGAGCAACAGTCCAGTTATTTTTCTCCTTGGCCCAGGTAAGACACTTCTGGCATTGTCTATTGGTCATGAGTGGCTTGACACAAGGAATGCGACACTTGTAGTCCATGTCCTGGATATGTCTGTGTGTGGTGGCTATTGAAGCAATGACTCCAGCAACAGTCCACTCCTTGTGAATCTCCCATAAATATTTGAATGGCGTCTTCTTAACAATCCTATCAAGGCTGTAGTTATCCCGGTTGCTTGTGCACCTTTCTCTACCACACTTTTTCCTTCGACTAAACATTCCATTAATATGCTTGGATACAGCACTCTGTGAACAGCCAGCTTCTTTAGCAATGACCTTTTGTGGCTTACCCTCCTTGTGGAGTGTGTCAATGACCTCCTTCTGGACTTCTGTCAAGTCAATAGACTTCCCCATGATTGTGGAACCTACTGAAACAGACTAAGGGACCTTTTTAAAGACTTAGCAAGCCTTTGCTTGTTGTTAATTATTCACAATGTTCATTTGTGTTCAGTGCAATCTAATGAAGACAAGGCTTTGTTTAAACTTCACAATGTGAGTTCTGTTTAAAATAAAAACTAAGAAGAAATGCCGGATTTGTGATAGAACGGATGCTATCAGCATCTGACAGATGGTTTTGCCATAAAATGGAGTGCCATTATGTTGTCAAGATAAATTTTGTGCTGCATGTACATCTATTTTTCTGTCAAATGTGTTGCCATTTGTAATTTTCAGTTGTTTTATAAGTCGATATCTGAGTCATTAGATATAAATGTGCAAAGTATTGCTAACATTACAGTAATATATAGACAACAAGAATGTTAAAATACTGTGTGTATCACTGGGAAACTTGAATGCGTAGAAAAAACCTAAACAATAGACGCAATATATGGCTGTCTTCAGGAATTCCAGAAAAACACAAGGTCAGGTTATAGTTTTATTATACAAATAATTCCCCTTTGAAGTTCACTCATCTGTGCGAGGAACTATCCTAGCTTTTCTGACAGCAAAAATCATCTTGGAGGGTGGATGCTGAGCGATGAATATAGCCTGGGGATACATTGTTTCACATAGTTGGTGCACAATACATTGTTGGACAACAATAAGATTGATGAAGATTAAGGGAAGAACTCAGAAGACAATAGTATCTCTAAGAGGTACTTTCATTTCAGCAAATGTTTTATAGGTTTAATACTAGAGATGAGAAAGTACTAAAACGCTCGAGTGCTCGTTGCTTGAACTGAGCAATTCCTAATACTTGAATGCTCATTTCAAGTAACGAGTATAATTGGAAGCAATGGGAAATCCAAGATTTTTTCCATCAGACCCTATAAAGAGGTCTGGGGGGCAGTGAAAATGTTGAAATGGATGCAAATAGTGCTGAATGGAAAGAGAACAGCATGGGGAAGATCCCTGGAAGCATCTTTTACTCCCAGATTGCTGCTGAGAACAATGGTTTTACTCCACTTTAAGGAGTGACAATAAAACTCAACTTTTACTCCACTTTAAGAAGTGACAATAAAACATTCCTAACCTATGATAAATTGCATTTTACAGGAAAAAAAAGGCCAAATTTAAAAAAAGGATTTAAAAAATTATAATTTAAGTGCACAAAAGAAAAATTTATTTGTTAAAAAAATAGGAAATCTCAGTTTAATTTATGAAGGAAGGAAGAACTGTCAAAAATTAAGGACTCATAGGGACTCAGCTACACCCTGTATTAGACATAAAGGAGCGCCTCATACACATTCTGTTCAAATTGTCATGTATGGGTAAATAAAGGCTATGCAATAAGCGCAAATCCTGCCGAACATTACAAGCAGTCATCCATACACCCTTGAAAGAAACAACTGTATTGACTCATTCAAATATTGTGAACAAACCGTAGTTGTGGTACTCCAACACTCATAAAGGCTTTGCACAAGGTGCAAAGCCAGGCAAAAATTATAAGTAGAGTCATCCATAGACCTTAAAAGGCAACAACTGCTGGGCCTTATTCAAATATAAAATATTTAAAACACTTTATGTGCTCCTATCATCTGGTGTAAAAGTCTAAGCCAGGCTTTGTTCATTATTATCAGTGTGCCTGTCAGCACTTCCTATTGACAGGCAAAAGTGTCTGTCTGTTATGACCCCACTGTGGCACTAAAATTCCACTCAGACCAGACAGTAGCAGCAGAGCAGCACAACACCGCCAAGGCATAGAGGAACAGCTCATGCCAGGTGTCCAGCTTTGATACCCAATATCTGAAGCTCGCAGAGAAATTAGTGAGTACGCTGGTTTGGTCAGCCAAGTATTGCTTGATCATCTTTTAAAACTTTTCCCTCCTTGTCAAAAAAAAACTGCCATGAGAGCCTGGATGCTTGGAGGGTGTCATGAAATTGGCCCAGCCTTTGACAGTGTAGCCCTGCCTCTGCTGTACCTGTTGTGCCTCTCCCTCACCTCTCCTCACTTCTCCTCCTTAGTTGGGCAAGGGAGCTTGCCTCCTGCCGCTAGCATTGTCTGATGGCAATTTTTTCAACATATTTTACACGATAGCCTTCTGGTATAGGATCATTTTAGAAGAACTCTCTGCGTCAAGAAGAAGAGATGCAAAGTTCTCCCTGTAGCGTTAGTCTATCAGGGTGAACAATCAGTACTGTTTTTGGTGAACAATCATTACTCTTTTTTGGCCAAGAGGAATGTAATACGAGGGTCACAGGAAAGACAGCAGTACATAAAGTCTGCCATATGTGCCAAGGTTTCTACAGCCAACACTTCCCTGTCTCCACCATGATGACTACTCTCCATCTCCTCCTCCTCCATTTCTTCTTCCTAATTCCCCTCCTCAGCCCATCAACACAGGAAAGATGAGGCGAAGCTTGTGTGGGTACTAGCTCTTTTGCGCTCAGTCAGCTTCTGTTTCTCCTTCTCTTCAGCCTCCTCCTCCTCATTGTTACCCAATCTGCACTGTGCAGATGAGATGAGGCTGGACAATATCTCCCTGTCTCATGTCTTCCTCCATCTCCACGTGGTCTGCATGCAAAGCTTTGTGTTTAATTGTCAGTAGCAACTGTTTAAGTAGGCACAGAAGTGGGATTGTTGCATTGATTATAGCGTCTTCACAGCTCAACATCTTTGTGAAGTCCTCAAAGAATTGGAGAACCACATAAATGTCAGACATCCATGCCATTTCTTCATAGAATCATAGAATGTTAGAGTTGGAAGGGACCTCAAGGGTCATCGTGCTCAATGGAGCGCAGGATTCAATTCAGTTGTTATGTGTGGAGGGCGTGTTGGAGCTGGTATTCCAGCTGGCCTCTGCTGGTCAGAAAGCCTTGCCAGCATGTGCAGTGTGGAGTTCCAGCATGTGGGAACATCGCACACCAGTTGGTGAGCTGACACTTGCATGCGCTGCCGCAGTAGTTCCTGATCGGCAGCAGCTGTAGGAGACTTTCGGAAATGGTGCTGACACGGCATACCTTGACCAGACTCTCTGTGAAATCTGGGTATGTTTGAAGAAACTGCTAGACTACCAAGTTGAGCACATGTGCCAAGCATAGTATGTGTGAGCTTGCCAAGCTTCACAGAAACCACCAGGTTATGTCCATTATCACACACGACCATGCCTGGTTGGAGGTTCAGCAGCAAAAAACATATGACAGTTGATGACATTTTGATGATCATGCTAGTGGTGGTTAGTTTCTTAGTAGTCAGGCCCCTGTTGATTTTAGCATGGCACAGGTTGCAAATGGTCATTTTGTTTGTCTCAGAACTCTCTTTAAAAAAGTCCCAGACTGGGGAACACCTAAATCTTTAATGGAGAAATTCAGGAGTGTCAGTGATCTGCTGAACAGTTGCACACCTTTTCCCTCTGGTCATCCCACTGCCTCTTCCTGTCTGTTTAAGTGCTGTCGATCACTCCTCTTTAGCGCTGCTGGCCTCGCTCTGCATGCCAGCTTCCCAGGTCGGGTCAGTGACTTCATCATCTACCACTTTGTCTTCCACCGCTGCACCCTGGCCTCCTGATTTGGTGGCTAAACAACAACAAGACTTAGCGGCAACTGTGTCTCATCATCTACCTCCTCAGCCAAAATTTGCCATTCCCCACTGTCAACTTCTTGTGGCCGTGGCTGCTCTAAGTTTTCTGCATCACTAAATAGCACGTCCTTTTGTCCCTCTTAGAGCATGCAGGTTGAGAGGCCACAATCAAGAAATGTTGTTGCAAAAAGCTCCTCGGAGAGTCCAAGTGTGGAATCACTAGTCTTCTAGGACTCAACATGGTGGGAGGAAGGAGGATTAGGGTGAAGATTAAGTGATTCAAACTGTAGGCTGGTGAGAATGGACAGTGTGGAAGACTGGGTAGTACTGCCAAGCCAGCTGGAAGTATCTGCTATCCAACTGATCACCTGTTCGCTCTGTTCTGGCTTCAGAAGTGGTGTACCGGGCCTCTCTGCAAAGATATGGGCGTTTTTCTTGTGCTCCAGCAACAGGCGTAGTCACACGGAATAGTGTATGGGAGAAATGTAATCCAGCTAATTTTTTTAATGCTTTTTCGTAGTGTTAGATGTCACAGAAATGTACTGCAGAACACATGAAACTGCATGGCTGAGAAATGTAATCATGCAAAAATTTTTACTGTATATATACAGTACAGACCAAAAGTTTGGACACACCTTCTCATTCAAAGATTTTTCTGTATTTTCATGACTATGAAAATTGTAGAATCACACTGAAGGCATCAAAACTATGAATTAACACATGTGGAATTATACATTACACTTTACAAAAAAGTGTGAAACAACTGAAAATATGTCTTATATTCTAGGTTCTTCAAAGTAGCCACCTTTTGCTTTTATTACTGCTTTGCACGCAGAAAAGGTGAACGGATGGACTCTACATGCCTGGCTCCCACAGTGAAGCATGGAAGAGGTGGTGTGATGGTGTGGGGGTGCTTTGCTGGTGACACTGTTGGGGATTTATTCAAAATTGAAGCGGTGAGCGGTCCAGCTCACCGCAAACCATCTCAATTGAGTTCAGGTCTGGTGACTGTGGAGGCCAGGTCATCTGGCGTAGCACCCCAACACTATCCTTCTTGGTCAAATAGCCCTTACACAGCATGGAGGTGTGTTTGGGGGTCATTGTCCTGTTGAAAAATAAATGATGGTCCAACTAAAAGCAAACCGGATGGAATAGCATGCTGCTGCATGTTGCTGTGGTAGCCTAGAATATAAGACATATTTTCAGTTGTTTCACACTTTTTGTTAAGTATATAATTCCACATGTGTTATTTCATAGCTTTGATGCCTTCAGTGTGATTCTACAATTTTCATAGTCATGAAAATACAGAAAAATCGTTGAATGAGGTGTGTCCAAACTTTTGGTCTGTACTGTATATATATATATATATATATATATATATCTTATATCCCCATATGGCAAATAAAAAAATATAGTCACTATTGCTAGTCAACCGTACTTAATATGTTACAAAAAGGTTGGGGTCACAAACAATAAACATGAAGAGTGAGACCATGAGTCACTATAAATTAAAAGGTATTGATGCTATGCGGTTATTAAGTTATCATTATGGTGAAATTGCCATATATTAAGTTCATGGAAGCCAGGATGAGGTTACTGAATTTGATCCTGAGCACCTGGATTGGTAAAGTTGTTTCATTTGTTGTGTAAATAAAACCGAGAGAATATTTCCAGACATGGAGGGTTAATTTGTTAATTTCCAAATTTTAGCTTGGATAGCTGATAGAATTTTGTGGTCTACCATATACAGTATTATTGTCAATCTATGCAGTCACAGAAAGATTGTTGTAAGATAGTAAATACATGTGATCAAATAAAAATGCCCACTAGTGCTTTTGCTTAATGTAAGATGTCACGCTATGATGAGAAAACATAAGTAGTATCTAAAAGTACTAGATGACAATAAAACTAAAAGAGTTTATAAGTGGAGACACAAGAAAACAGTTCAGAAAATGCACCTTCAGATGCAAATACTATAAAACAACAGGTTATTGTATGTAAGGGTGAAAAAATTGATCATGATCTTTCTTTACAGTAATATGCCAAAAGAAAAAAGGTTTCTTCATGATGTACAGTAGGTGAGATTTTTCAGCAATCATTCCCATGATTGAAGGCATGAATCTGAAGAGAAATACATGCAAAGAACATTTAAGGCTATGTGCACACATTGCGGATTCTTAGCGTTTTTGCCACGGTTTTTCGCTGCGGAAACGCCGCGAAACAGCGGCAAAAACGCTTACACAACACAACTCATTATAGCCTATGGGATTCTGCAATGCTGTGCACATGCTGTGTGTTTTTCCACGGCGGAATCGCATCGCGGAAGAATCCGCAGCATGCTCATTCTTTTTTGCGGAATCGCGGCGATTCCGCCACCATAGGAATGCATTGAACCGCTTACTTTCCGCATGTGGCTGTGCCCCCCATGCGCAAAGTAAGCGGTTCAAGTGCGGATGGTACCCAGGGTCTGGAGGAGAGGAGACTCTCCTACAGGCCCTGGGTACCATATCCATATTAAAACAATAATTAAAATAAAAAATAATGATATTCTCACCTTCCGGCGGCCCCCGCAGCTTTCCTGCCTCTCAGCGACGCTCCCGGCCAATCCCGTTCCCAGTGATGCATTGTGAGAATCACCCAGATGATGTAGCATCACGCGAGACCGCTACGTCATCTGGGGTCATTGTCGCAAAGGACGCCTGGGAATGGGATTGGCCGGGAGCATCGTTGAGAGGCGGGAAAGCTGCGGGGGCCACCGGAAGGTGAGAATATCATGATTTATTATTTTTTTTATTATTTTTAACATGAGATCTTTTTACTATTGATGCGGCATAGGCGGCATCAATAGTAAAAAGTTGGTCACACTTGTTTGACTCGTGTGACCAACCTGTCAATCAGTTTTCCAAGCGATGCTACAGATCGCTTGGAAAACGCTAGCATTCTGCAAGCTAATTACGCTTGCAAAACGCTAGTTTCTGGTGGGAATATGCATACCTATAATATGCGTATTTCCCGCGGCAGGAAGTTGTGGAATTGCCGCGGAGATTTCCATGGCAATTCTGCAACGTGTGCACATAGCCTTAATAATCAATATAGGTTACATATTTCTCACCATGATCATAATAATCAGACAATATTCCTGTTAGGAAATCTTTTACACCACCACACCAACGGGACTTAAGTCTTATGTCAGGAAGGGGTTAGCTCATTTAACCTTGTAAGAGAAAAAAGTAGCTGAAAATATGAAAAGAAATGAAAAGAAACAAAAACACATTGATAACACTTGTTGATAAGCGGGGAACGTGTGGTTGTTTTGAACTGTTCAGATTATAATCCTGAAATATTAGGCATTAAAATGAGGTCCTACTAAGGAATTTAGAAAGGGATTAATTTATTTATTGCTTTGTAGAAAAAACGCTGATGTTTGAGATCATACAGAACTTGACTTTTTAAATATTAAAAACTCTAAAACTGAAATTACAGTGTTCAGCAAAAATGAGTACACCCCCTTTGAAAAATAAGATTTTAATCAATATCTCACTGAGCACAAGAACAATTTTCAAAATTTTGACAAGACAGTTTCATAGATCATTGTGTAACCCTTAACGACCAAGCCATTTTGTAGGTTAATGACCAGTACAATTTTTACATTTCTGACCACTGTCACTTTATGTGCTTATAACTCTGGAACGCTTCAACGGATCTTAGCGATTCTGAGACTGTTTTCTTGTGACATATTGTACTTCATGATAGTGGTAAAATTTCTTCGATATAACTTGCGATTATTTATGAAAAAAACAGAAATATGGCAAAAATTGTGAAAATTTTGCAATTTTCAAACTTTTAATTTTTATGCCCTTAAATCAGAGAGATATGTCACAAAAAATAGTTAATAAATAACATTTCCTACATGTCTACTTTACATCAGCACAATTTTGGAACCAAATTTTTTTTTGTTAGGAAGTTATCAGTGCTAAAAGTTGACCAGCGATTTCTCATTTTTCCAACAAAATTTACAAAACCATTTTTTTTAGGGACAACCTCACATTTGAAGTGAATTTGAGGGGTCAATATGACAGAAAATACCCAAAAGTGACACCATCCTAAAAACTGCACCCCTCAAGGTGTTAAAAGCCACATTCAATAAGTTTATTAACCCTTGAGGTACTTCACAAGAATTGAAGCAATGTGGAAGGAAAAAATGAACATTTAACCTTATTTCCCCAAAATTTTTCTTTCGACACATTTTTTTTAATTTTGTCAAGGGTATCAGGAGAAAATAAACCACAATATTTGTTGTACAATTTCTCCTGAGTACACAGATACCCCATGTGTGGGGGAAAACCAATCTTTAGGCGCATGGCAGTGCTCAGAAGGGAAGGAGCATCATTTGAGATTTTGAATGTCAGATTGACTGGAATCGAGAGCGGACACCATGTCGCGTTTGGAGAGCCCTTGATGTACCTAAACAGTGGAAACCCCCCATAAGTGACCCCATTTTGGAAGCTAGACCCCCCAAGGAACTTATCTAAATGTGTGGTGAGCACTTTGAACCCCCAAGGGCTTCACAGAAGGTTATAACGTAGAGCCGTAAAATTAAAAAATCATATTTTTTCCACAAAAATGATCTTTTCACCCCAATTTTTATTTTTCAAAGGATAAAAGGATTCCAAAAGTTATTGTGCAATTTGTCCTAAGTACACTGATACCCCATATGTGGGGCTAAACCACTATTTGGGTGCATGGCAGAGCTCGGAAGGGAAGCAGCGCCATTTGACTTTTTTGGCTGGAATTGAGATTGGACTCCATGTCGCATTTGGAGAGTCCCTGATCTGCCTAAACAGTGGAAACCCCCCACAATTGACCCCATTTTGGAAACTAGACCCCCCAAGGAACTTATCTAAATGTGTGGTGAGACCTTTGAACCCCCAAGGGCTTCACAGAAGGTTATAACTTAGAGCCGTAAAATTAAAAACTCATATTTTTTCCACAAAAATGATCTTTTCACCCCCAATTTTTATTTTCCAAAGGTAACAGGACCCCAAAAGTTATTGTGCAATTTGTCCTGAGTACGCTGATACCCCATATGTGGGGGTAAACCACTATTTTGACGCATGGCAGAGCTCGGAAGGGAAGGAGCACCGTTTTCGAATGCAGACTTTGATGGAATGGTCTGCGGGTGTCATGTCACGTTTAGAGAGCCCCTGATATGTGCCTAAACAGTAGAAACCCCCCACAAATGACCACATTTTGCAAACTAGACCCCCCAAGGAACTTATCTAGATGTGTGGTGAGCACTTTGAACCCCCAAGGGCTTCACAGAAGTTTATAACGTAGAGCCGTGAAAATAAAAAAATCATATTTTATTCCACAAAAATAATCTTTTTGCCCCCCAATTTTTTTTTTTTAAGGGTAACAGGAGAGATAGGACCCCAAAAGTTGATGTGCAATTTGTGCTGAGTACGCTGATACCCCATATGTGGGGGGGGACCACTGTGATCGCCTTACTGCGATCTTTGGGAGGCAGAATGAACAAATCCACAAAAGGTGAAGAATTGGTTTTCTTTTTTAAGCCGTTCCTCGTGCGGTATTAGTGATTAGGCGACTTTAATTTTCGGGTCGGTGCGATTACAGCGATACCAGATTTACATCCTTTTTTCATGTTTAGCTTCTGTCACACACTAAAAGATGCTTTTTTTTGGAAGAATTTTTTGTAAGAAATTTTTGCATCGCTGTATTTTGAGAGCTATAATTTTTCCATATTTCGGCCGACAGAGTTATCTGTGGGCTTATTTTTTGCGGGACAAGATGACGTTTTTATTGGTACCATATTCGGGCACATAACGTTTTTTGATCGCTTCCTATTCCGATTTTTGTGGAAGCAGAATGAACAAAAACCAGCAATTCAGGAATTTTTTTTTTTTTCTCCGTTCCGCGTGTGGTAAAATTGATAAAGCAGCTTTATTCTTCGGGTCACTATGATTACAGTGCTACCTCATTTATATATTTTTTATGTTTTGGCATTTTTTACACAATAAAAAATTTTATAGAAAAAATAATTATTTTTGCATCACTTTATTCTGCGAGCTATAACTTTTTTATTTTTTTGCTGATGATGCTGTATAGTATAAATATCGTAATTTCGAAGTCTCTTTTTTTAAAAAATTCTTGTTTATCATATAAGTTAATTTTATATTTTCAAGGGTGGGCTCAATTCATAAACACTGGCGTTTTTTATGCTAGGGGATGCGGTACATTGATGATATTTTCCTGATCTGGCATCCTAAGCCAGAGGGGTTTTAAAAAGGGCCTATAACAGAGAAAAATATGCTACCCGTCACTCATTACTATATAACAAAGAAAATAAAAAATCTTCCCAGAATATAAGATTTATAACGGGCTATCATTCTCAAGCCATGAGAATGAGAGATTGCCTTCAGAGGGCCTGGCCTATCCTCCAGACTGATTCAATCCTAAGTCAGTTTCTTCCTGACAGACCAAGCATCACTTTCAAACGATCTCAAAATCTCAGAGATCAACTTGTACACAGTCACTATCATAGTGAAACTAATTCTGGCTTTTTTAGTGGGGTACTTCCTAGGTGTGGTTACTATCCTTGTGGTCGATGCGTCGCCTGCCTTAGCACTGATCGCAGTACCACCTTCTCGAATTCAGCGGGTACAAGGACTTATGCTATTAGGGAATACATTTCTTGTAATTCTCGCTATGTGGTCTATTTTGCCACCTGTCCATGCAACTTAATTTATATCGGAAAGACGACCCGCCAATTGAAGGTGCGTACTCGTGAGCACGTGTTGGGGATTCAGGCGGCGGCCGACAATGATGATCCAGCCACGCTTAGGACTTTACCACGTCACTTTAAGTTGCATCACGGATGTGATAGTTCCTCACTTTGTGTTAGAGCAGTGTTTCTCAACTCCAGTCCTCAGGACCCACCAACAGGTCATGTTTTCAGGATTTCCTTAGTATTGCACAGGTGATAATTTTATCACCTGCTCAAGCATTAATTCCATCACCTTTGCAATACTAAGGAAATCCTGGAAACATGACCTGTTGGTGGGTCCTGAAGACTGGAGTTGAGAAACACTGTGTTAGAGGGATTGATATCATCATTCCAGGCATTCGTGGTGGGAACTTAAGTCAGAAACTAGCCCAGCGGGAAACCAAGTGGATTTGGGCCCTAGATACAGTCCATCCCAGGGGAGTGAATGAAACTATTAGTTTTGCCCCATTTATTTAATTTTGTCTCAGTTATGTCTGTTCCTCTGAGTCACATGTGGTTGTGTTTTGGTTTTAACGTTTTATTCTCTTATTGATTTTATGTAGTTACCATTCACCTTTGTCCCATCTTGGAGATTTTCCACACTCTGATATGGTTGGAGAAAATCTTATGGCAACTGGATATATTTGATCTTATTCGTTCCTTCCATCAATCAACGATTCAAATTATATATTACTTTTATATTGATTTGTACTATTTTGCCTACATTGTTAAGTTTTCTTCACTTATGTTCACTTGTTTATACTATTCAATTTTTCCTCTGCATATTTGGGTGCTGCAACAATATGTCTGCCATTTATGTTATATTTTGAATGTTGTTTTTCGCTCTTCCCCTCCTCCTCTTTTTGTCTCCCATCATGATGTGTGCTCTGGTCATATTTTTCTATGTCATACTTACTGCCGGTACGCGCCTGTGCTGTTGCTCCGGTCATGCCCGGCGGTTCTCTGTGTCTCCTGTTGTCAGGGTGGTTGATCACGTGATTGTGACGTCTTCTGACACGTGACGCCGATGCCGCTTGGCGTCCCTGGTTGCTCAGTGAACAGGCGCGTCAACAGAGGCAGCATTAGCACTATATGATGTTACATTATGACGCTGGTTGCGTCTTTCATAATTTGACTTTGCACACAATATATTCATCATTAGTGGACAACTTCTATGATGTGACAGACATCATACGATATTGGGAATATTTTTTCCTTATGGGCGGTACCGATAATAATGTGCTTGATCAGTGGCACCAGTAATCAGTTCTCTCATTATATGTCAGCTACGGTCAGGATTTTTCATTGGTGGATGGGCATTTTTATACCCCTCACTTCCCCTTTCCCATCACCCCTTGAGGAAGGCATACAAGCCGAAATGCGAGTTGGGGGTGGACGCACAGGGTGGTTGTCCTGGATCCGTGCAGGTATATTAATGCTTTATCATTACAACAGCTTTCCTTTATATATCAACCTGTTCAGGTATCTGGCCGTCAGGGATATTGCAATATGGCAATGCTCTTTAGCTATTTAGTCTGCACTTGTAGACTTCATTACCCTATATGTGTACAGGTATATTGATTTTCCATTTCTATTTTGTTACTTCTAAGTAGCATTATTTCAATAATTATTATCCTGCCACATTTTAGGCTATCCGGGATTTTGCAATATTGCTAATATATACAATTTTTCTGCACTTTCAGATTCTTTTTGATCATTATGCATTCATGATTATTTTCATCTTCACCCTTTGTGTGTCCTCTTTGCTCCCACTGTGTTGATTGGCATGGAGTCTTTCCCTGCTTTGCTCCTTCTTTATTTTGTGATTCATTTAATAAAGTTTTTTGTACTTTATTTTTTATTATTATTATTATTATTTATTTCTATAGCACCATTGATTCCATGGTGCTGTGCATGAGAAGGGGTTACATACAAATTACACGTATCACTTACAGTAAACAAACTAACAATGACAGACTGATACAGAGGGGAGAGGACCCTGCCCTTTCGGGCTTACATTCTACAGGATTGTGAGGCAGGAGACAGTAGGTCGGGGGGTTGCAGCAGTTCCGGTGTTGGTTGAGGCAATATCTCCGGTAGTGGTGAGGAGGTAGCAGGGTCGTTGCAGGCTGTAGGCTTTCCTGAAGAGATGGGTTTTCAGGTTCCGTCTGAAGGATCCGAATGTGTTTGATAGTCGGACGTGTTGGGGCAAAGAATTCCAGAGGATGGGGGATATTCGGGAGAAGTCTTGGAGGCGGTTGGGTGAGGAGCGAATAAGTGTGGAGGAGAGAAGGATGTCTTGGGAGGATCGGAGATTACGTGAGGGAAGATATCGGGAGATTAGTTCAGAGATATAAGGAGGAGACAGATTATAGATGGCCTTGTAGGTCAGTATTAGTAATTTGAACTGGATACGCTGAGGGAATGGGAGCCAGTGAAGAGATTTGCAGAGGGGAGAAGCGGAGGAGTAGCGAGGAGAGAGGTGAATTAGTCGTGCAGCAGAGTTAGGGATGGACTGGAGAGGTGCGAGGGTGTTAGCAGGGAGGCCAGAGAAAAGGGTGTTGCAGTAGTCGAGGCGAGAGATGATGAGGGCGTGCTTTGAGCAGGGGGTTGGACCAGATGGCCCAGGAGGTCCCTTCCAACTCTACCATTCTATGATTCTATGAATCATTTTAGTAGATTGAGGGTTGAGGAAAGGACGGATTCTTGAAATATTTTTGAGCTGAAGGCGACAGGAGGTAGAAAGAGCTTGGATGTGCGGTTTGAAGGACAGGGCAGAGTCAAGGGTTACTCCGAGGCAGCGAACTTCTGGTACGGGGAAAGCGTGATGTCGTTAATTGTGATAGATAGGTCAGGTAAGGAAGATCTGTGGGATGGGGGAAAGATTATGAGTTCAGATTTGTCCACATTGAGTTTGAGGAAGCGGGAGGAGAAGAAGGAGGATATGGCTGATAGACACTCCGGGATTCTGGATAGCAGAGAGGTGATGTCTCGGCCTGAGAGGTAGATCTGAGTGTCATCAGCGTAAAGGTGGTACTGGAATCCGTGGGACTTTATGAGTTGCCCCAGGCCAAGTGTATAGATTGAGAAGAGTAGGGGTCCTAGAACAGAGCCTTGGGGGACTCCAACAGAGAGAGGGTGGGACGAGGAGGTAGTGTGGGAGTGGGAGACGCTGAATGTGCGGTTGGAAAGGTATGAGGAGATCCAGGATAGGGCGAGGTCTTTGGCTCCAAAGGAGGAAAGAATCTGTAGTAGAAGGCAGTGGTCAACTGTGTTAAAAGCAGAGGACAGGTCAAAAAGCAGGAGTATAGAGTATTGTCCGTTTGCTTTGGCTGTAAGTAGGTCATTAGTAATTTTGGTCAGGGCTGTCTCAGTGGAGTGATGGGGGCGGAAACCAGATTGTAGAGTGTCAAAGAGCAAGTTAGAAGAGAAGTGGTAGGAAAGCTCAGCGTGGACATGCAGCTCCAGGAGTTTGGAAGCGAATGGGAGCAGCGATATTGGGCGATAGCTGGACATAGCGGTTGGGTCGAGGGTTGGCTTTTTAAGGATAGGCGTGATTGTGGCATGCTTGAAAGCAGAAGGGAAGGTAACGGAAGTTAGTGATAGGTTGAAGAGGTGGGTTAGGGATGGAATAATAGTGGTGGTGAGGTTGGGGAGGAGGTGGGTTGGGATAGGGTCAAGTGCACAGGTTGTGAGGTGCGATTTGGAGAGAAGACAATTAAGCTCCCCTTCAGTTATGTTGGAGAGGGAGGTCATGGGGTTGGGGCATTGGTCTGGTATACAAAGTGGTTGAGGTGGTTGAACAATGAAGACTTGCCTTGTTTGGTCGATCTTATTTTTGAAGTGTGTGGCAAAGTCCTCAGCAGAGATGAGGGAGGTAGGAGGGGGCAGTGGTGGGCGGAGGAGGGAGTTAAAAGTTTTGAATAACTGTTTGGGGTTGTAGGATAGGGAAGATACGAGGGTTGTGAAGTAGGCCTGTTTAGCAGAGGTGAGGGCAGATTTGAAAGAGAGTGTTGCTTGTTTGAATGCAGTGAAGTCGTCTTGCGAATTTGTTTTTTTTCCAACGCCGCTCTGTAATCCTGGACACTTGCCTGAGCTTTTTAGTGGTGTTATTGTGTCAGGGTTGTCTGTTGGTACGTCGCACTCTGCCATGAACGAGAGGGGTGACCGTGTCAATAGCCGATGTGAGAGTGGCATTGTAGAAAGCAGTGGCAATGTCTGTATCGTGGAGTGAGGATATTGATGCCAGTGAAAGAATAGAGTCAGAGAGTGTGTGGATGTCTAGGTGTGCAAGGTGTCTGCGGGGGTGCACGTGTTGCTGGACATGGGTGACAGGAGAGGAGGACAGGGATGAGAAAGTGAGTAGATGGTGGTCGGATAGAGGGAGAGGGGAGGTGGTGAAGTTAGATAGAGAGCAGAGGCGGGTGAAGACCAAGTCTAATGTATGACCATCCGTGTGGGTGGCTGAGGAGGACCACTGAGTAAGTCCAACGGATGAAGTAAGGGACAGAAGTTTGGAGGCTGCTGACTGAAGGGTATCAGTGGGGATGTTGAAGTCACCCATGATGATGGTGGGGATGTCAGTGGAGAGAAAGTGAAGAAGCCAGGTAGTGAATTGGTCGATGAAGGCAGTGGTCGGGCCTGGAGGTCGGTATATCACGGCCACTTGGAGGTTGGAGGGAGAGTAGATGCGGACAGAGTGGACTTCAAAGGAGGGGAGGATTAGGGAGGGAAGAGGTGGGATTGGGTTAAAGTTGCAGTTAGAGGAAAGGAGAACACCCACTTCTCCACCATGTCTGCTTCCCAGGGCGAGGAGTGTGGGTGAATTGGAGGCCACCGTAACACAGCGCAGCAGGGGAGGCGGTGTCAGAGGGTGTCAGCCATGTTTCTGTGAGGGCGAGGAAAGCAAGATTGCGAGAGAGAAAGAGGTCATGAATCACATGAAGCTTATTGCAGATGGAGCGGGCATTCCAGAGTGCTCCAGAGAGAGGGAGCAGGGGGGTGGGTGTCAATGGCACAGGTTTTACGTTGGAAAGATTGCGGTAGTTCCTATTAGATAGGGAACGGTAGGAAGGAGTACTAATGGTGGGTATGAACTGTGGAGGTCCAGGATTGGGAGATATGTCACCAGTAGTGAGGAGGAGCAGAGAAAGGGAGAGCAGGTGGGAGAAGGAGAGAGGGAAGCTTGTTTTGTGTTTTATTAGGACAGATTTGAGGTTGAGGAGCAGGTCAGCAGAGGAGGACAGGTGGGGAGGAAGGAGGGAAGGGGAGATGATTATTTGATTAGAGGGTGCTGGGGTTTGGGGATAGCAAAGGAGAGAGAGGATTAACGGAGCAAACACTGTGAAGGCATATGTAAACATGGTGAAAGAGTGAGATAGGTAAATAGAAAAGCCAGGTACAAGAAATTAGAAGTGCTTACTCAGCAGACATACCCAAAAGAGACATAGTGTGGGGTCCTGACTCCTGCCGTAACTAACTGCCGTTGTAATAACTGCAGCTTCACTGTACTTTTGCTGCAGTGGTACTTCTGCTGCATGTGCGTGCCTGACCCCACACGCGTGCCCCCCTTAGACTGCTACTGAATATATAGGACTTATTTTGTATTTGGGATTTTTTGATTGTTTTTTCAATTGTTGTGCATCAATGTCGCGATTGTCCCCTTCATTTTGTCCTATCAAACATGCTCATTAAAATTATTGGTTTGTGACGCTGAATTATATTGATAGGCATGTTTTCTTTGAAGTGTGTTTATTAGATTGCAGCAAAATCTGCCTTCAAGTAGGCACCCCTTGATTTCACGCCTGGCAGAACCATTGACACTCCGCAAACCCATTGGCACTCCACAAGTGCATGTCTGACAGAACCAAATGAATGCTGCTTTCAGTGGATGGTTAAACATTAGTGATCAGTTCTAGAAGTAGCTGCAGTGCCTGCTATTAGAGGCAGATGTCTACTGTGTAGCAAAGCCGGCACCCACTCTCTATGCAGTAGACTCAGCTCATGAGCTCGCTCCATACACCCCAACCGAATGCTGGATATACTTATATCCTTAATTGAGAGTGGGTTAATTTCCATTATTCAAAAATTAATAACTGAAGTCAGATATATCGACCCTTAGCTTTCTTTGAAACAATTCAATGGAAAATGCAAAATGCTAGCAAACATCATGACAGATTGCAACACAAATCATAACCACTGGGTGGCCATACTCAGACACATACAGTGTGAAAGTTTTGAGTTTGACACAAATTTAGACTTTCACAAATTTTGCTGCTTCAGTTTTTATAGTGGAAATCTGTATTAACTTTAGATTAATATGAGGAGTGATCAGATGAATTTCAAAAAATTCCAAAATCACTTGCCTTGAAAATTAAAGGGGCAAGTCACTACTTTTTAATTGATAGCCTATTCTTTCTCCTGATCTACCCAGAAGATCACTGAAATTTTGTAAGCAGGTCATTTTGAGGCAGTGCTGAAATTCACTGGAAATGTTTTTTTATTTTGTTAAATAGGTCGGCCACTACTTTCGTATTAATAGCCTAACCTCACGATAGACCATCAACATCTAATGGGTGGGGGGTGCACCGATTTGCTGTTACCGGCAGCAGTCAAAAGTTCTCATATGCTGCCGCAACACAACAGCTTCATTTCCATACTATGATGATCAAACTGAGTTCTGCAGATAAGGGGTGGATCTCTAGTACCCAACCACGTTCACTATAACAATGAGGGATCTGCTGTGTTCTGGCAGCATTTGAGAACTTTCAGCCATTCTCCCCATGGAACAGATATTGATAGCCAATCATAAGGCCAGGCTATCAGTAAATTAGTAGTGACCAACCTCTTTAACAAACTCATAGAAAAAAGTGAATCTCAGCAATGCTTCACATTGACCTGCTTACATTACTTCAGTGATCTTCTGGGTATTTGAGAAGAAAGTGTCAATGAGGAGAAGGCATCTGATGTGGCGGTCATGCTGATTGAAATAAAACAGAAGACTGGTTACTTTACAAGAGGCTGATGCTTGAAATCATCATTATATTCTTCGGTTAATAATGGTTGCCTCCAAGGAAACGTGCAGTCATCATTGCTTTACATCAAAAAGGATTTACAGGCATGTACATTGTTGCTTGTAAGAATGTCCCTAAAATAAAAATTTATCGGATCAAGGACTTCAAATACAGAGATTCAATTGTTGTGGAAAAAGCTCCAGTGTGGTCAAGAAAGTCCTGCAAGTGCTAGAACCATTTTCTAAAGAGGATTCTGTTTAACACCACTGTAGAGCTTGCTCAGAAATTGCAGCAGGTATGTGTCAGTGAATCTGAATGCACAGTGAGGCAAAGGCTTTTGGAGGGTGACTTGGTGTCAATAAAAGTAACAAAAAAGCCAAGAAAAACATCAAGAACAGACTGACTGACATACTGTGGGAAGTGCAGTAATTGAACTGCAGATGACTGGGGTAAAGTTATTTTCTCTACTGAACCACCATTCAGACTGATTTGGACATCTGAAAGAATGACTGTATGAAGAAGAAAAGGAGAGTAGTGATGAGCGAGTATACTCACTGCTTGGGTTTTCCTGAGCATGCTTGGGTGATCTCCGAGTATTTTGGTGTGCTCAGAGATTTAGTGTTTGTCTACGCAGCTGCATGATTTGCGGCTACTAGACAGTCTGAATACATGTGGGGATTGCCTGTTTGTTAGGAATTCCCCAAATGTATTCAGGCTGTCTAGCAGTCACAAATCATGCAGCTGCGTCGACAAACACTAAATCTCTGAGCACTCCAAAATACTCGGAGACCACCCAAGCATGCTCGGGAAAACCCGAGCAACGAGTATACTCGCTCATCACTAAAAGAGAGCACTACCATGATTCCTGTGTGATGCCAACAGTAAAGCATCCTAAGACCATTCATGTGTGTGACTGCTTTTCATACATTAGAGTAGGCTCACTCACAATTCTACCATGTAATAATAATCTTTATTTTTTATAATAATAATACCATGTGTAAAGAATGGTATCTCCAGCAAACATCCTCCAAAAGTAACTTCTCCCAATGATCCAGGAGTCATTTTGTGATATGCAATGCTTTTTACAGCATGTTGCTGCAAGGTAAAAGTGATAACTAAGCAGCTGGCAAAATATTGAAATTTTAAGTCCCTGGACAGAAAACCTATTGATGGACAAACAAAAACTCAGAATTTGTGATAAATTTTAAGCATTGTTTTGGCAAGAATGGGTTGCCATCAGTCCATATGGGGCACACAAACTGATATCCAGTATGCCAAGGGTGAATTGCAGACGTCTTGAAAAATAAGGGTCGACACTGTAAATACTGAGATTGCATAAACTTGATGAATTTGTCAACAAAAGTTTAAAAAACTTATGAAATTCTTATAATTGTGCTAAAAGATTTAAAATCACTGTAGTTTTAGAAAACTTTGTGAAAACCAAAATTTGTGTCAGTCTCAAAACTTTTGACCTTGACTGTATAGCATACTGTTTTCAGAGTACCGCAAAATATTGATGTTAGTAATCTCTCAAGATACACATCTTGGGATACGCTGAGCCAGGGAAATTATGAAAGGACACAAGAGTTTACATTACACAGAAATTAAGCACTTTCATGAAGGATGTACCCTATTTTTTACCCTACCCTTTATTTTGTGGATAAATGTTAAACTATGTTAGTAAGGTATGACTGTAGATATCATTTAAAACACAGAAGTAAAAAGAAGAAACTTTTTACACTAGTGACATACTGATATTTTGTATTCAAATAGCAAATAGGTTAATAGCTAACCTGAAAACTAAAATGAATCACCCAGTTTTTACTGTTAAACATCATGTGCAAACTGTGTGAAAATATTGAAATTCCGACAAATAATACTAAGTAAAAAAAAATGGCAACATAACAAACTGAGGTGGATACAGGAAGAAACAAGATTTTGCTGCTTCATTCATCTACAATTATGTCTACTGAAGTCCTCCGCCACAGCAAATTAGGAAATGCAACACACTGTGAACTGATTTCTTGCTTCCAGAAGTTGATCCATAGTAGGTATGAAAAACTACCCAGGTTTTGCACAAGACCTTTGAGGCAAGTGGAAGAAATTCTTTATCTGTAAGAGGGATGTAAATGGGATTCAGAGGCAATAGAAGAAGAGTCATTTGGGGAAGGCTGTTGTTTCGCTTTGTGGCGAGTAATGAATACACTGAAATAAAGCTGAAAGATCTCAATGACCTTCCATAACAGAAGGTCTTCTTCAAGACCTCTTGGGTGCCCTGCTCTTAGGTAGCTTTTATTGTTTGTGCGTGTGTGAAAATATTTTAAAACATGAATGTTAAATGCCGGCACTTCTTATTTTCAATTATAATTGTGGAACCTCTCTTTTAAACCCTTTCCAACAAGCAATTTTTATTCATTCTGTTTTCACAAGCATCTACTAGACATAAACAAAAAAGTAAGTACAAAGTAAGTACACGCCACACAATACACTGCTCAAAAAAATAAAGGGAACACTCAAATAACACATCCTGGATCTGAATGAATGAAACATTCTCATTGAATACTTTGTTCTGTACAAAGTTGAATGTGCTGACAACAAAATCACACAAAAATCATCAATGGAAATCTAATTTATTAACCAATGGAGGCCTGGATTTGGAGTCACACACAAAATTAAAGTTGAATGTAATGTCCTTAAAAAAAAGTCAAAATGATGCTCAGTAGTGTGTGTGCTCTCCATGTGCCTGTATGACCTTCCTACAACATCTGGGCATGTTCCTGATGAGGCGGCGGATGGTCTCCTGAGGGATCTCCTTCCAGACCTGCACTAAAGCATCTGCCAACTCCTGGACAGTCTGTGGTGCAACGTGACATTGGTGGATGGAGCGAGACATGATGTCCCAGATGTGCTCAATCGGATTCAGGTCTGGGGAACGGGCGGGCCAGTCCATAGCTTCAATGCCTTCATCTTGCAGGAACTACAGACACACTCCAGCGACATGAAGTCTGGCATTGTCCTGCATTAGGAGGAACCCAGAGCCAACCGCAACAGTATATGGTCTCACAAGGGGTCTGAGGATCTCATCTCGGTACTTAATGTCAGTCAGGCTACCTCTGGCGAGCACATGGAGTGCTGTGCGGCCCTCCAAAGAAATGCTACCCCACACCATTACTCACCCACTGCCAAACCAGTCATGCTGAAGGATGTTGCAGGCAGCAGATCTCTCTCCACGGCGTCTCCAGACTCTGTCACGTCTGTCACATGTGCTCAGTGTGAACCTGCTTTCATCTGTGAAGAGCACAGGGCGCCAGTGGCGAATTTGCCAATCTTGGTGTTCTGTGGCAAACGACAAGCATCCTGCATGGTGTTGGGCTGTGAGCACAACCCCCATCTGTGGACGTCAGGCACTCAGACCATCCTCATGGAGTCGGTTTCTAACCGTTTGTGCAGACACATGCACATTTGTGGCCTGCTGGAGGTCATTTTTCAGGGCTCTGGCAGTGCTCCTCCTGTTCCTCCTTGCACAAAGGCGGAGGTAGTTGTCCTGCTGCTGGGTTGTTGCCCTCCTACGTCCCCCTCTACATCTCCTGGTGTACTGGCCTGTCTCCTGGTAGCACCTCCAGCCTCTGAACACTACACTGACAGAAACAGCAAACCTTCTTGCCACAGCTCGCATTGATGTGCCATCCTGGATGAGCTGCACTACCTGAGCCACTTGTGTGGGTTGTAGAGTCCATTTCATGCTACCACAAGTGTGAAAGCACAACCAACATTCAAAAGTGACCAAAACATCAGCCAGAAAGCATTGGTAATAAGATGTGGTCTGTGGTCCCCACTTGCAGAACCACTCCTTTATTGAGTGTGTCTTGATAATTGCCAATAATTACCATCTGTTGTCTATTCCATTTGCACAACAGCATGTGAAATTGATTGTCAATCAATGTTGCTTGATTGACAAAGTATGGAATGGACAAGGCAACTGTTAGGTGGATTCATAACTGTCTTAGTCATCAGTCACAAAGAGTGGTCATAAATGGCTGCACATCCAGTTGGAAGAATGTCTCAAGTGGGATACCGTCAATGATTTAGATGAAGGAATTGAGGGTAAGCTAAATAAATTTGCTGATGACACAAAGCTAGGAGGGATAGCTGATACTAGAGAAGAGAGAGAGAGGATTCAAAAAGGTATAAATAAACTGGAACATTGGGCAGCAACTAACAGAATGGTTTTTAACAGGGAAAAATGCAAAGTACTACATCGGCAATAAAAATAAAAAAAGCATATACAGAATGGGAGAAATAGGGCTAAACAACAGCACATGTGAAAAAGACTTGGGTATACTAATAGATGACAGACTGAGCATGAGTCAACAATGTGATGCAGCAGCAAAAAAGGCAAATACAATTCTAGGATGTATTACCAGAAGCATACAGTCTAGATCACGTGAAGTCATTATTGCCCTCTACTCCTCTTTGGTCAGACCTCATCTGGAATACTGTGTCCAGTTTTGGGCAACACATTTTAAAAAAGACATCAACAAACTGGAGCAAGTTCAGAGAAGAGCGACCAGAATGGTGACCGGTCTGCAAACCATGTCCTATGAGGAACGGTTGCAGGATTTGGGAATGTTTAGCTTGCAAAAGAGAAGGCTGAGAGGAGACTTAATAGCTGTATACAAATATCTCAAGGGCTGTCACATTGTATAAGGATCATCTTTATTCTCATTTGCACAAGGAAAGACTAGAGGCATTGGGATGAAACTGAATGGGAGAAGACACAGATTAGACATTAGAAACAACTTTTTGACAGTTAGGGTGATCAATGAGTGGAACAGTCTGCCACGAGAGGTGGTGAGTTCTCCTTCAATAGAAGTCTTCAAACAGAGGCTGAACAGGCATCTGTCTGGGATGATTTAGTGAATCCTGCTTTGAGCAGGGGGTTGGACCAGATGGCCCAGGAGGTCCCTTCCAACTCTACCATTCCACGATTCTATGATTCTATGCTTCCTAAGTGGACAGTTTGTTTTCACAGAAGTTTGATTTGCTTGAGTTATATTCTGTTGTTTAAGTGTTCCCTTTATTTTTTGAGCAGTGTATATACAGGACTCACAGATGAGTTAGCAATCTATGGGGTGAACTCCCCTTTCCTTGTGGGGAGCACTGTCCTTGCTGGCATGCAGACTGCCTGTGCTGAAGCAGCCCACACACAATTCATGAGTCCATGGACTCCCTGTTTCAGAAAAGTCAAGCCCTGCCATAGAGCAGGGAGAGCGCAACTGGCGCAACAAAACAAAACAGATTCACCATTCACTTCAGGCCATCCCACCGCAATACACCCGACTCTGGGGGTGCTCTAGGGCTCCTCTGCCCGTTGGGATGCAGAACAGTCCCTTTCTTTAAATTTTTTAGGTGCTACGGCACAGCAAAATATTCAAGCAAAAAACTTTTTTTCTTCAGCGGCACACATCTCGTGCCACTCCAGTAGTGGCAGAATCCCAGACCCGATTTTTTTGGGGGGGCTGGGGTGACTCTGCAGCTGCAGAGGTCACAGGCTGTCATGGAGTAGCAGCTGCGATGGAGGCCTGAGAGGTAGATAAAGGCTGAGGTGCACTCACCCGCTCAGATGCAGGAACATAGGCCGTGGCCGTCCTGGGAATGCTGGATCCTTCTGTGGGGGCACCTGCGCAGTCGGCTGGTAGATAAAGCTCTGGCTCATTCTCGTTTTCCGGCAAAGGTTCCTCCAGGGTGGATGCCAGTTCTGGTCTCCGCTGAACTAACAGCAAAGGTTTCGGTCCACAGGGTTCCCTTGCCTGACGTGTCGATGGCTTCGCTGCTTGTTCCCGCTGCAGAGGACATCGGAGCACTGACTCCACACTCAAGGGCTTTGGTCCTCAAGACGTTGTCGACTCTAGCAGCCGCCGACTTTGCGTTGAAGAACTCTCTGGGCGCTGGTAAGTGGGGTGCTCTGCGATTTCTTCCCACTATCTGGCGGGCCGGGTTCATTCAGCTTTCATCTCCCGACATCTCCTTTCCATGCGGCCTAGGCCGCAGCAGCTGTACTTGGAATTTTCTTCTGGGTTCCACCCATTTCCAGGGGGGTCCGCCTCTGACATCTCCACCCATCTTTTGTTAGTCAGTGGAAGGGGCGAGGCTTCCTCCTCTTCATCCGCACCCACCAGGGCGGACCAGGGCATATTGACAGGCAAGTTTTGGCGCAAGGAAACGACTGCAACGCCCACGAAGGATGCGGTTTTCATTGCTGCTTCTTCTCCACCATCTCCTGCCATTCTCACCGCTGCCATCTTGGGCACAGTAATAATGTCAAACTTTTCGTCACATATGCCAAGTCCAATTCAGTAGTCAAGTCCGGTGTTGTCACAAAATCGGTAGTAGACAAATCCAGTGTTTCTTCATTACCAGCAACTTCTGACTCCTTCTTCTGGTCATTTTCCAGGGTTCAGCAGTCGCACATACATTTTCATCATCTTTTGCAACAGATTCTTTACATGGCAAGGCAACCGCATCCTGCCAAACTTCACCTTTCTCAAACTCATCACTGGCAGCATTCCTTCGCTGAAAGTGTCGGCATCCTGCCAACTACGTCAAGTGTAAGGGAGCGACTGGACTGTAGTCGTCACCTGAATTACTGCAACATCTATGTCCGGTCCTTCCCCTACAGTAAACTGTATTCTTCTCTTCTGCATACCTGCATCTCCACATCCAGACTCCCCTGGACACTTCCCAGGCGACGACGGTCCCTCTTTCAGGCAACCCTTAGCAATGGAGACACAGTCCAGGATAACTTGAACATTTTCTTTACTTAACTCTTCACATGTTACATCCATAGTTGGCACATCATGGGTTTCACTTGTTTCCTTATCTTTCCCTGCTTTGCTGTCACTTCTGTGCAGTACACGCCCGGACCAGACCGTCTTAGACTGCTCCCCAGTACCTTCCTGGCATGACCTCGCCATGATGACATTTCCTTCAGCCTGTTTCGCTCCAGACTCGAAATCATTAGTCACCCAGTTTGGCTGCCTCTGGTAAAGCATCCGGCCCCTCTGTACTGATCTCGTCGAAGTTCCAACTTCCTTCATTTCCTCGGTCCAACCGACTCCTGCCCTAAAAGCATCCGCCCAAGCTATGAGTCACCACATCTTCCTTCTCTGTACTGGCCCACTGATATGATGCACAGTGGCCGTGGATAACGTGAGCTGCAGCACTTAACGTTGTGTTTCTGCCGAGCTGTCTGGGCCTATAGCCCATGTGGACACTTGTGCACTCTGGCCCCGTCTGAACTAACATCCTAGAAACTTCTGTCTTAGTACCCGGCAGCCCCTCCTACACTTAACCCTCTATAGAACATCCTGTCTAGGTGGACAGTATGTGTAATAATGTTATTATTTTCTGTCCACCTACCTTTGGACAACCCTGCATATAATGAAGAGCACAAAAACACGTTATAATATTACATTAGAAGGAACACAACATAATATAAAACAGTTCTACAGAGAATGGTAACACATGTATGAATGTGGCAATACCATAAGCAGTGAGCAGTAATACATATTACTATGTAGCAGTACCACAAATATTTACATAGACATTACCAATATTAGCATATATAAATATCAGTACACTGAGAACAATTAGAGGAAGGGAAGCAAGGAGGTAATTCTATCTCACACTAGCTTTTGGGCATTATGTGGAATCCTGCCTGCCCACAGCTGAGCCTTCAGCAGTATATAAAATGGCATTGGGGATATTTTGGCTGATCCATGTGAATAAAGTCACAAATGCTTTTCATTCACTGAGATCTGCAAATTTCAGGAATTGCAACTGAAATTCGATTATCTGCGGATCGTCACGATTAGCTTTATTCTACAGCCATATTCTGATGTTATCATTCAAATGATTATGGGAGTTTAAAGGGAATGGTACAAAAATGAGTATTTTCATCCAAACTTGTTGCAAAAATAAAAAAACCATTACATAGAAAGAAATGTGTATTGCATTGGGCTTATTGCAACTAGATTTGTACTGTTGGACCTAAGCGTTACAGCGTACAGTCATGGCCAAAAGTTTTGAGAATGACACAAATATTAATTTTTACAAAGTCTACTGCTTCACTTTTTCTAATGGCAATTTGCATATACTCCAGAATATTATAAAGAGTGATCAGCTTAACAGCAATTACTTGCAAAGTCAATATTTGGCTAGAAAATGAACTTTATCCCCCAAAACACATTTCAACATCATTGCATTGCATGATTAAGTAAGAATGACACCACTGGACACTTTAAAAGGAGGCTGGTGCTTGGCATCATTGTTTCTCTTCTGTTAACCATGGTTATCTCTAAAGAAACATGTGCAGTCATCATTGCAATGTACAAAAATGGCCTACCAGGGAAGAGTATCGCAGCTAGAAAGATTGCACCTCAGTCAACAATCTATCGCATCATCAAGAACTTCAAGGAGAGAGGTTTCATTGTTGCCAAAAAGGCTTCAGGGCGCCTAAGAAAGACCAGCAAGCGCCAGGACTGTCTCTTAAAAGTGTTTCAGCTGCGGGATCGGGCTACCAGCAGTGCAGAGCTTGCTCAGGAATGGCAGCAGGCAGGTGTGAGTGCATCTGCACGCACTGTGAGGCGGAGACTCTTGGAGCAAGGCCTAGTCTCAAGGAGGGCAGCAAAGAAGCCACTTCTCTCCAGAAAAAACATCATGGACAGACTGATATTCTGCAAAAGGTACAGGCAGTGGACTGCTGAGGACTGGGGTAAAGTTATTTTCTCTGATGAATCCCCTTTTCGATTGTTTGGGACATCAGGAAAACGCCTCATTCGGAGAAGACAAGGTGAGCGCTACCACCAGTCTTGTCTCATGCCAACTGTTAAGCATCCTGAAACCATTCATGTGTGGGGTTGCTTCTCAGCCAAGGGAATTGGCTCTCTCTCACAGTCTTGCCTAAAAACACAGCCATGAATAAAGAATGGTACCAGAATGTCCTCCAAGAGCAACTTCTCCCAACCCTCCAAGAGCAGTTTGGCGATCAACAATGCCTTTTCCAGCATGATGGAGCACCTTGCCATAAAGCAAAGGTGATAACTAAATGGCTCAGGGAACAAAACATAGAGATTTTGGGTCCATGGCCTGGAAACTCCCCAGATCTTAATCCCATTGAGAACTTGTGGTCAATCATCAAGAGACGGGTGGACAAACAAAAACCTAAAAATTGTGACAAAATGAAAGCATTGATTGTGCAAGAATGGACTGCTATCAGTCAGGATTTGGTCCAGAAGTTGATTGAGAGCATGCCAGGGAGAATTGCAGAGGTCCTGAAGAAGAAGGGTCAACACTGCAAATATTGACTTGCTGCATTAACTCATTCTAACTGTCAATATAAGCTTTTGTTACTCATATGTTTGCAATTATTATATTTCTGTCTGTGATAAAAACATCTGTCAAACACACATAAAAACCAGAGGGCAGCAGATCATGTAAAAATATAATATTTGTGTCATTCTCAAAACTTTTGGCCATGACTGTACTTTTGCTATCCAGCATAGCAGTTTGTCTATTGGTGTTACTAATAAGAACATTTATAATGGCATAATAAACAAAAATAATCATTTTTATTTCTATAGCACCAAAATATTCTAAGTACTTTACTTTTTAGAGGGTACTTGTACAGACTATAAAGACATTACAGAATAATACATATCTCAACAGATACCAAAATGAGTGAGGGCCCTGCTTGCAAGCTTACAATCTATGAGAAAATAGTGGAGAGACAAGAGGTAAAAGGTAAAAAGTGCTTGTATTGTATGGTCCAGCCATCAATATAATAAATAGGGTATTCACATAATTCTGAATGATCCGGCCACCAGCCAGAATGTGAACAAGTATACAGACATGGTAGTGCATAGAGGGTGTGTTAACAGATTCTACAAGGGTCCTGATATTGACGAAAATTTTGTATGGACAAAATGGTCATAGTTACATAAGGGTGGTGAGGTGATAGGCCGATAGGCCAGTCTATAGAAATGTGTTAGGCCACGCTTAAAACTGTGGATTTTGGGAATTAATCAAATTGTCTTTGGTAGTGCATTGGTCCTTAGCAGAACCCTGAAGGGCATGGGTACAACGGTAGACGGAGATGATGGTGGAAATATAGGGTGATGCTGAACCGTGGAGCACTTTTTGGGTAAAAGTGATATGTTTATATTGAACTCTGTAGCGGATGGGCAACCAGTGCAATTACTGGCACACGGTAGAGACATCGGTGTAGTGGTTGGAAAGGAATATGATCTTGGCTGCTGCATTCAGGATGGATTGAAGAGGGGAGCATTTAGTAAGAGGGAGACTGATTTGTAGTTGCAATACTCCAGGCGAGAATGAAAAAGAGCAACAGTAAGAGTTTTTGCAAAGTCAAAGGTAAGAAAAAGTCAAATTCTAGAGATGTTTTTGAGGTGTAGGTGACATGAGGGAGCCAGTGATCAGATGTGGGGAGTGAAGGAAAGATCTAATATCAAATGTAACCAAAATAGCAGGCATGTTTCTGGAGAGTAATGGTAGAACCACACATAGAAATGGCACTATCGGGCATAGGTATGTTAGTGGATGAAGGAAACACAGAGTTGATTTTTTACAGAGTCAGTTTCAGATAGAGGGAGGACATAATGTTAGAGACAGCGGAAAGACAATCATTGGTGTTTTGTAGTAATAATAATAATAATAATAATCTTTATTTATATAGCGCCATCATATTCCGCAGCGCTTTCCAGTTTAACAGTTTCAAAACACAAGTCATAAGTCACAACGTTAATCAATACAGTAATTAAAGCAAAATAAGACGGCCCTGCTCGTGAGAGCTTACAATCTACAATGAGGTGGGGGAGATACAAAATACAGGTGTGTATATACAATGGTGCATTTACAATGATGGTCCAGCCATCTTAAGGGAGTGAGGGATGGATGGAGATAGTGAATGGGCTACACACACACACACACACACACTTACACATAGAATGACTTTGATTAGTGAATGTGATAGGCCGCTCTGAACAGATGTGTTTTGAGGGAGCGCCTGAAACCATGCAAATTGTGGATAGTCCTAATTTCTTGGGGTAGAGCATTCCAGAGGATTGGCGCAGCGCGGGAGAAGTCTTGGAGTCGGGAGTGGGAGGTACGGATTAGTGCAGAGGTTAGTCGAAAGTCGTTTGCAGAGCGCAGCAGTCGGTTAGGCCGATAGATAGAAATGAGGGAGGAGATGTAGGGGGGTGCTGCAGTGTGGAGAGCTTTGTGGGTGAGAACAAGTACTTTGAATTGGATCCTATAATGAATGGGCAGCCAGTGTAAGGACTGGCGAAGAGCGGACGCGTCCGAGTACCGATTAGCCAGATGGATAACCCTGGCTGCTGCATTAAGGATGGACTGGAGAGGGGATAGTCGAGTAATGGGGAGGCCAAGTAATAGAGCGTTACAGTAGTCCAGGCGGGAGTGGATCAATGCTACAGTGAGGGTTTTTGTTGTTTCCATGGTGAGAAAAGGGCGGATTCTAGAGATGTTCTTTAGGTGTAGGCGGCAAGAGCGGGCAAGAAATTGTATATGGGAGGTGAAGGAGAGATTGGTATCAAACATAACACCCAGACAGCGAGCCTGCTGCCGGGGTGTTATTATGGTGCCGCCCACTGAGAGGGAAATGTCAGATTTAGGGAGGTTAGTAGACGGCGGGAGCAGAAGAAGTTCAGTTTTGGAGAGGTTGAGTTTCAGATAGAGAGCAGACATGATGTTGGAGACTGCGGACAGACAGTCGGTGGCGTTCTGTAGTACAGCGGGGGTAAGGTCGGGGGATGACGTGTATAATTGTGTGTCATCAGCATAAAGATGGTACTGAAAGCCAAATCTGCTGATGGTCTGTCCAATTGGGGCGGTGTAGAGAGAGAAGAGAAGGGGGCCAAGGACTGAGCCCTGGGGTACACCGACAGTGAGAGGGAGAGGAGATGAAGTGGAGCCAGAGAACGAAACACTGAAGGAGCGGTCAGAAAGATAGGAGGAGAACCAGGAGAGAACAGTGTCCTTAATACCTAGAGAGTGGAGCCTGGACAGTAGGAGACGGTGGTCAACCGTGTCGAAAGCTGCAGAAAGGTCGAGTAGAATGAGCAGAGAGTGGTCGCCGTTACGTTTTGCTGTCAGAAGGTCATTGGTCACTTTGATGAGTGCAGTTTCAGTCGAATGTAGGGGTCGGAAGCCGGACTGTGAAGGGTCTAGGAGGGAGTGAGTGGAGAGGTAACGGGTGAGGCGGGAGTAGACTAGGCGCTCCAAAAGTTTGGAGATGAAGGGGAGATTGGAGACCGGTCTGTAGTTGTTTGTGCAGGAAGGGTCAAGAGCGGGTTTCTTTAGTAGTGGAGTAATGATGGAGTGTTTGAAGGAGGATGGGAAAATGCCAGAGGAGAGTGAGAGATTGAAGATTGTAGTTAGGTGAGTTGTGACAACAGGAGAAAGAGACTGGAGGAGATGTGAGGGGATGGGGTCGGTAGTGCATGTAGTCGGACGAGAGGAAGAGAGGAGTCTGGAGACTTCTTCTTCTGTGATGGGATCAAATGTGGAAAGTGAGCCAGGGGAAATGCAGGGTGGGATGGGAGTCACAGCACTTTGTGGTTGAGAGCAGATTTCCTGACGGATAGTATCTATTTTTTCTATAAAGTGGGAGGCCAGGTCATCAGCACAAATGTCTGTGATAGGGGCTTGTGCTTTTGGCCTGAGGAGGGAGTGAAAAGTGTCAAAAAGTTTCTTGGGTTTGTTGGCTAGTGAGGAGATCAGTGTGGTGAAGTAGGTCTGTTTGGCGAGGTGAAGGGCAGCATTATAAGTTCTTAACATGAATTTAAAGTGGATGAAGTCTTCTGGTGTGCGGGTTTTTCTCCATAGGCGTTCAGCACTCCTAGAGCATCGCTGGAGAAGGTGAGTTTGCGATGTGAGCCAGGGCTGTTTTACTGTGTGTTTGGAAGTTCTGAGGGTGAGCGGTGCTACTTGGTCAAGGGTGCTTCTAAGAGTAATACAGTGATGATGTCAGGAGACGATGTGTACAACTGGGTGTCATCAGCATTGAGATGGTGCTGAAAACCGAATCTACTGAGGCAGTATAGATGGAGGAGAGGAGCAGGCCTAAGACTGATCCTTGAGGAAACCTGACAGTAAGGTGAAGAGGAGCCAGCAAAAGATACAGTAAAGGATCGGTCACAGGGGTAGGAGGAGAACCAGGAGAGAACAGTATCTTTAAGGCTGGTAGAACAGAGCATAGTGAGGAGGAACTGGAGATCCACAGTGTCAAATGCTTTAGAGAGATCCAGGAGAATCATTAGGTAGAAGTGGCCATTAGATTTAGCTGTTAGTAGATCATTAGAAACTTTAGTGAGGCAGTTTCAGTAGAGTGTAAAGAGCGGAAAGCAGATTGTAAAGGGTCATGAAGAGAGTGATCTGAGAAATAGCAGATTAGAGTGGACCAAGCATTCCAGGAGTTTAGAGATGATAGGGAGATTAGAGACTGATGGATCCAGGTTTCAGTAAGAGCCAGAAGGTTAAGTGAATTTGAAAGGAAAAAGTCATGGATGTAAGAGAGTTTGTTACACGCTGACTGTGAGTTCCAGAGTGTGCAGTTAAAAAAGACAGAAGGCATGCAAGGAACATTCGTAAGATTTGCAGAGTTTCTGAGTGCAGCAGGAGAGGAGTTAAACTTACTATTACAAGAAGGGCTGGGATCAGAGTAGATATGCAGCTTAAGATTGTAAAAAGAGCGCGAGAGCTGTACATAGGAGAAGAGAGAAGAGAAGGGCCTATATGGATGGAGCACACAGAGTGTATGAAAGGATGGTAGATGTGTGTGATTACAGCAGCTAAGACATAAATGATACTCTGCTATTCCTACTCCTGAATTCCATGCAATAGCTAGCATTATTTCCAAGCTAAGACCAACCTACAAATGTATTATTGTTCACAGCAATCTCTCAGCACACAATTGTATCTCCAGTTTACACTTACTTCTATGTTACATCGTTGGTTTTAACCATTGCCCTGTTGAAAGACACCAGATTGCATTTACATTTCTGGCTGTATTAATATATCAGGTACATATATTTTTAACCATTCCCCTGCTGGAAGATTTCAGACTGCATTCCTGGGATTAACTGCTCGGCTGCTAAAAGATACAAGTTTCCAATACAATAACTATAATCGTTTGTATCCACACACGTAGCTCTGGTTCACCTGTGCTACCTGCTCCATTTGTATGTCTGCCATTCTGCACACCCTGTTGTCTTGTTCCTCACTGATTCATGTGTCATCCGTGAAAACCCACTTCGCCCACCCTTCTATCTAAGGTGCTTGCAACTCCTACAGACCTATGGCATAGAGCAGTGGTCCTCAGCCTTTCTGAACTTGAGAGCCACATAAAGCTCTGACAGATGGTTGGTGAGCCACATCATATTCAAAGAAATTATAGACCTATAGAAAACAGGCAACAACTGCAAATAACAATAAAAAAAAGTCATACTATGCTGATGTAGCATCAGCATAACACAATCTTTGGCTGATGAAGTTTTACAGCCAAAGATGCTTACATAAATTTCCAAGATTAGAAAAATTATCTGCTTTTATTTTTATTTCTAGAAACAATGTTGCTTTAGTCCATGAGCAGAGTTTGGTATTGTAGTTCATTCCCATTTAAGGGAATGGAGATAAAACTGCAGTAATATGTGTGGAATTCACTACAGATTTCACTGCAGATATTCTGAAAAATAAATCTGTAGTAAATCTGCTATGTGAACATACTTATATTTTTAATGACAGTGGTGGGGGTTAAGAGGGTGTCCTCAATTATGGCTTTACTGGATATATAAAAAGTTTCCCTCCCTATGCCACACTCAGACAGACCATGCTCAAACTATCCGCAGGTCTCCTGACATTAGCTGAACAGCCACATACTGTATATGACTATGAACCTATAAAGCTTGGCTAATAGTGATGAGCAAAAGCGCTCAAATAAGGTGTTATTCAAGCATGCTTGTGTGCTAATAGAGTATCTTTGACATGCTCGATTACTATGCTGCATGTCTCGCCCCTCATTCAACAGTTGCAACGCATACAGGGATTGCCTAAGGCTAGTTTCACACATCCGTTTTTCCCCTTGCGGCGCCCCCGGCATTTTCCCGCAGCGCCGCATCTGAAAATCTGATGCGCCGCATGCGGCTTTTTTGGCATTGACATGCATTAGCGCCGCATGGCGCCGCATGTCAATGCGTTGCATGCGGTTTTGTCCGGATGCGGCGCAAATGTACATTGCGGCGTCCGGAAAAAACGCTGCATGTAACGTTTTTTTTTTTTTTGCCGGATGGTTTCTTATCTCTCCAAGCATCAGAAACCATCCGGCAAAAAACCGCATTTTGGGCGCCGGAAGTGTGAAAGCTTTTCACATGCGGCGCTGCGGTAAAATGCCGGGGGCGCCGTTTAGGCGCCCGCCGGATGTGTGAAAGAGGCCTAACAGAGACATACAACCACGGCGATTCGAACATAGTATTCAAGTATTGAAGATACTCTATTAGCTCTGCATTAACACCTTATCTGAGCATGCTCGCTCATCATTAGTGGCTATACACTGTCACTGGTGTGTCAGAGGCTACAGTCGCACTGCATCTAGCTGCAGAAGGTCTGACCAGTTGGCTTTGCAGACGCCTTCCTAATCCTTCTGACTCTTGGACCCAGTGGTAACCTCCCCCCCGGCTCTAATTGACACACCTGGACTGGGTGATAATAGACTTCTGTCTGTTTCTGGGAATCGCCAATGATATTACCATTTTCCCCTGTTGAGGCTTGGAACTATAGCAGTCGCTATCTTCCTCTTTGGTGCTGTTGGAGGACGTCTGTGTACCTCTCTCAGTCTACTCAAGATAAGTTTTCCCTTCTTTGTCTATCCCAGCTGTCTTTAGTTGTAGTGGGGATTGACTATTATTATTATTTATTTATATAGCACCATTGATTCCATGGTGCTGTACATGAGAAGGGGTTACATACAAATTACAGATATCACTTACAGTAAACCAACTAACAATAACAGACTGATACAGAGGGGAGAGGACCCTGCCCTTGCGGGCTTACATTCTACAGGATGGTGTGGAAGGAGACAGTAGGTATCACGGGAAGGACTGCAAGAGAACTCACCAGTGCAATCTCCCGGAAGACAGGTACAGAAGAATGCTTCAGGCTCCTAGGAATGCAGGGTGAGCAGGGCAGGAGAGAGATTCCTTCAGGACCTGAATCACCTGACGGTTGGGGGCGTGGCTTAAGCTTAGGAGATCTAGAAGCTGAAGGAAAACTCCTAGAAAGGTAACTACGGGACAAAGTTAACCAGGGGCAAAGACAGAGAAGTAAATTAGAACAGGCCGGGGTCAAAGCACGAGATAGCAGGACAGTACCAAAGGATAAGACTACAGGAATTGACCCTATAATAACCAAGCCAGCAAAACCAGGGCAGTAGGTTGGGGGGTTGCAGGAGCTCCGGTTTTGGTGAGGAGGTAGCTCCGGTAGTGGTGAGGAGGCAGCGGGGTCATTGCAGGCTGTAAGCTTTCTTGACGAGGTGGGTTTTCAGGTTCCATCTGAATGATCCAAATGTGGTTGATAGTCGGATGTGTTGGGGCACAGAATTCCAGAGGATGGGGGATATTCAGGAGAAGTCTTGGAGGCGATTAGGTGAGGAGCAAATAAGTGTGGAGGAGAGAAGTAGGTCTTTAGAGGACCAGAGATTATGTGAGGGAAGATATCAGGAGATTAGTTCAGAGATATATGGAGGAGACAGGTTATTGATGGCTTTGTAGGCCAGTATTAGTAATTTGAACTGTATACGCTGAGGGAATGGGAGCCACTGAAGAGATCTGCAGAGGGGAGAAGTGGAGGAGTAGCAAGGAGAGAGATGAATTAGTTGGGCAGCAGAGTTAAGGATGGAATGGAGAGGTGCAACAGTGTTAGCAGGGAGGCCACAAAAAACGATGTTGCAGTAGTCGAGGCGGGAGATGATGAGGGCATGCACAAGCTTATCAGTAGATTGAGGGTTGAGGAAAGGACAGATTCTGGATATATTTTTGAGCTAGAGGCGAAAAGAGCTTGGGTGTGCGGTTTGAAGGACAGGGCAAAGTCAAGGGTTACTCCGAGGCAGCGGACTTCCGTTACGGGGGAAAGCTTGATGTCATTAATTGTGATACATAGATCAGGTAAGGAAGATCTGTGAGATGGAGGAAAGATGATGAGTTCAAATTTGTCCACGTTGAGTTTGAGGAAGCAAGAAGAGAAGGAGGATATGGCTGATAGACACTCCGGGATTCTGGACAGCAGAGAGGTGACGTCTGGGCCATAGAGGTAGATCTCAGTGTCATCAGCATAAAGGTGGTACTGGAATCCATGGGACTTTATGACTTGTCCCAGGCCAAGTGTATAGATTTGAGAAGAGTAGGGTTCTAGAACAGAGCCTTGGGGCACTCCAAGAGAGAGAGTATGGGATGAGGAGGTAGTGTGGGAGTGGGAGACGCTGAATGAGCGGTTGGAAAGGTATCAGAAGATCAAGGATAGGGCGAGGTCTTTGATGCCAAAGTAGGAGAGGATCTGTAATAGGAGGCAGTGGTCAACTGTGTCGAAAGCAGAGGACAGGTCTAGAAGGAGGAGTATGCAGTCCGTTAGCTTTGGCTGTAAGTAGGTCATTAGTAATTTTGGTCAGGGCAGTCTCAGTGGAATGATGGGGATGGATAACAGATTGTAGATTGTCAAAGAGCAAGTTAGATGAGAGGTGGGAGGAAAGTTCAGCGTGGACGTGCTGCTCCAGGAGTTTGGAAGCAAATGGGGCAGCGATATTGGGCGATAGCTGAACATAGCGGTTGGGTCGAGGGTTGGCTTTTTAAGGATAGGCATGATAGTGGCATGTTTGAAAGCAGAAGGGAAGGTACCAGAAGTTAGTGATAGGTTGAAGAGATGGGTTAGGGATGGGATAAGTGTGGTGGTGAGGTTGGGGAGGAGGTGGGATGGGGTTTAGTGCAAAAGTGGTGAGGTGTGATTTGGAGAGGAGACAATTAAGCTCCCCTTCAGTGAGGTTGGAGAGGGACGTTATGGTGTTTGGGCATTGGTCTGGTATACAAAGGGGTTGTGGTGGTTGAAAAATAAAGACTTGCCCTGTTTGATCGATCTTATTTTTGAAGTGTGTGGCAAAGTCCTCAGCAGAGATGAGGGAGGCTGGAGAGGGCAGTGATGGGCGGAGGAGGGAGTTAAAAGTTTTGAACAACTGTTTGGAGTTGTGAGATATGGAAGATATAAGGGTTGTCAAGTAGGTCTGTTTAGCAGAGGTAATGGCAGATTTGAAAGCGAGCGTTGCCTGTTTGAATGCAGTGAACTCACCTTGCAAATTTTTCTTCCAACGTCGCTCTGCAACCCTGAGCACTTACCGACTAGTGCTAACCCTGTTCTTCCTCAACAGGGCTTATTGCCAGGATCAGGCAGGGATTAGGTTCCTGCTCGGAAATAGGTGCAGAAAATATATACGGACGTTTAGGGCAGACAGAGTGACTTTAGATCTGCATAGGAGTCTCCACTCCTCGCTTCCCTAGTGTTGGGCTTCCTTCCCCTCATCCCTTCATGTTGCACTTAGTCTTCCCACACTGTGCGTGATATTATCACTGGCCTTGCATACTTAAGGAAAAAAAAATGACACATGGTTTAATTTGTGTGTTTTTTTCGGGTGTATTTTTTTTCCCTTTTCTCCCTTGGTATGGATCCGGTTGCAGGGCCGACAGAGCAGCTGCGCTGTCTGTCTCTGGAGGTGAATGACCTCCGTTATGAGGTTCAGCAGCAGCGACAGCAACTGCTGGTCGTTGATGTTGGGGTCTCTGCAGGTAGGCCGGTCCAACCTGAACCCAAATTTGCCCTCCCAGACAGGTTTTTCCGAAGGAAGAGACAAGTTTTTTCTGTCTAAAGAAGCTTGCAAACTATATTTTAAACTTATTCCTCACTTCTCCGAAAATGAAGAGCAACGAGTCGGTATTGTGATCTCTCTACTTCAGGGAGATCCGCAGTCCTGGGCTTTCGCTTTGTCACAGGATTCGGTTTGTCTCCAGTCTGTGGAGGGATTTTTTGGGGCTCTAGCTCTTATCTATGAATCACCTTGGCTGAGTCCAGGTTGCGTCACCTTCAGCAGGGGAATCTGTCAGTGGAGACATATAGATCTGAATTCCACAGGTGGGCAACTGATACTAAGTGGAATGACCCGGTTCTCAGAAGTCAATTTCTTCAGGGTCTCACTGAAAGGTTGAAAGATGCTTTGGCAGTATATGTAACCCCTGAGTCCTAGGAGGCTGCTATGTCGTTTGGCTATACATGTTGACAGATGCCTTAGGGATATGTGGGTAAGACCACATTCTCTGGAGCCTCTTTTTTGGTGTATTGCCCCTTTGCCAGGGGAGAAGTCTAGCGGTGAACTCGTACCGGAGAGGGTGGAGGAACCCATGGAGTTAGGAGGTGCCTCTGCATCATACATTTCCTGGGAGGTTTGCAAAAAAAGGGGTGTGTGTGTTTTTTTTCTGTGGAAAAAAGGGACATTTTATTGGGGCCTGTCCTTTGCCACCTAAACAAAAGGAGACTCATTTAACCCTTGGTAGTCTTGAGTGGAATAAGCAAGGGGTGCATCTATCGTCAACTTGCAGTTCCCTGTTTGTCCTTACTGCAGAGGTGATGCTGGAGAGCAAAACCAAGGATATTTCTGTGATAGCTGACAGTGGAGCTGGAGTCAACATGGTTGATGCTGAGTTTGCCAGAACCCACGAGCTGGTTTCATGTATTTTAGTAAATCCCATTCTCAACTTTAAACAGCAAAAAAAAGGCAGCAACACTCACCTGCCCAGATCTCAGAACAAATGCACTACAGGATGCAGCCAGCCCATTAAGCAAGATATTAGCAGCACAGGTGCAAAATACCAGATTAAACAGCCACTCTCCATTCTCAACTTTGCAATCGACTCAGCGCCACTTGCGCAGAAAGCTCTCACTCAAATTGTACAGAATGTAAGACTGAGGGAGCGGTCGGTTTACTCTGAAATAATTCCTTTCTATGTCTTGGACTGTATTGTGTCTTCCCTGGTTGGTGAAACATAATCCGTTGGTGGATTGGCAAGCCAGGGAGATCATTGAGTGGGGGGATTATTGCCATGAGAATTGTTTAAGGATTTCATTGCAGAAAGTCTGGAGAAGGGACACATCAGACACTCATTTTCGCCCGTGGTGGCAGGGTTCTTCTTCGTGAAGAAAAAAGATGGCGGTTTGCATCCTTTTTAGATTTTCGGGAATTAAATCAAATTACCATCCGAGATCCATACCCTCTTCCTCTGATTCCGGATCTGTCCAGTCAGGTTGTAGGAGCTAAATTGTTCTCCAAGTTGGATTTAAAGGGGGGCCTACAACCTGGTTAGACTCAGAGAAGGAGATGAATGGAAGATGGCGCTCAATACTCCTGAGGGTCATTTCGAGAGTCTGGTCATGCCTTTCCGTCTGACCAATGCACCTGTGGTATTTCAGCACTTCATCAATGATATTTTCCACCCTTTGGCGGGTAGGTTTGTGGTGGTCTATCTAGATGATATTTTGATTTACTCTCCTGATTTGGAGACACATCGGGGGCATGTTAAACAGGTGCTGCAAATATTAAGAGATAACAAATTATTTGCCAATCTTGAAAAATGTGTTTTTGGCGTCAAGGAGGTGCAGTTTTCGAGGTACTTGTTGTCATCTTCGGGTTTTCAGATGGATCCGGAGAAGATCCGTGCTGTCCTTGATTGGGTCATCCTGAGAACTTGAAGGCCCTACAATGTTTTTTGGGCTTACTAATTTTTAACGGAAATTCAGACGGAATTATTCAGTATTTGTGAAACCCCTTACTGACATGAAAAGGAAGGGGTCGGACTTTTTCAAATGGTTGGATGATGACTGGTGGGCTTTTTCCTCCCTTAAGAGCTGTTTTGCCATGGCTCCTATACTTAGTCAACCCAATGTTGTGGAGGTTGATGCATTAATGGTGGAGGTTGGGGCTGTTTTGTCTCAGGATCCATCCTCTTGTAAATGGCATCAATGACCCTTCTTTTCTAAAAAAAAAAAAATTCTTCAGCTGAGAGAAATTATGATGTGGGTAATAGGGAGCTTTCAGCAATTAAATTGGCATTTGAAGATTTGCGACATTGGTTGGAGGGGGCTGTCAATCCTATTGCTGTTATCATTGACAATAAGAACTTGTGATATCTTCAATCGGCTAAACGTCTCAACTCTAGGAAAGCTAACTGGTCCCTGTTTTTTACTAGATTCAATTTAGTGGTCACTTTCCATCCAGGAGTCAAAAATGTCAAGGCTGATGCTTTGTCCCGGAGCTTCCCTGGTGGTGGTGACAATGAGAACCCTGTCCTGATTTTGCAGAAGGGGGTAGTGATTTCGGGATTGTACCATGAGCTGGAGGGTGAAATATTGGAGGCTCAGGGGGACACCCAGACTCCTGCCTTCCAGGAAGGTTATTTGTGTCACCAAATCTGCGCTGCAAAGTAATTGGGGACATCACAACTCTGTACTTGCTGGTCATCCTGGTGTTAAGGCAACCACGGACCTCTTTTCTCATCATTTTTGGTGGCTGGGGTTGCATAGGGATGTGTTTGAACAAGTAGCTGCTTGTAGTATCTGCGCACATTCTAAAGTATCACATACCCATCCTTCTGGTACCCTTCTTCCACAACATATTTCTAGTAGACCATGGGCACACTTGTCCATGGATTTTATTACTGAGCTACCAGTATCTGCAAGCAAGGCTGTGTTTTTGGTGGTTGTAGATAGGTTCAGTAAAATGGTTCATTTTGTTTCATTACCAGCACTTCCGAATGCCAAGACTCTCCCTGAGGTGTTTATAAATTAGATTGTGAAGCTCCACAGAGTTCCCTCTGATGTGGTGTCAGATTGGGAGACCCAGTTTATTTCCAAAATCTGGTGGGTGTTCTGTTCTCGACTGGGGGTGCAGCTGTCCTTTTCCTCTGCCTTCCATCCCAAGTCGAATGTATAGACCAAGCACTTTTACCAGAATTTGGAGACCTACCTCAGGTGTTTTGTCTCCAAAAATTAGGAGGGTTGGGCATCCTACCTACTGCTGGCTGAATTTGCTATCTATAATCACTGTCAAGAATCTACCGACAGGTCAGTTCTTTGGTGAATACGGCTACCATCCACAGTTTGCTACCTTTAGCGGGGAGGGGCTTTGGGAGCTCCGGAAGAGGAATGTTTTGCTTCATCGCTCTCCTCAGTGTGCCAGGGGGTTCTGAGTAATTTGAAGATTATGGGAGACAGGTACAAATGTATGGCTGACAGAAAACGCTTGCCAGGTCCGGAACTGAGTGTGAATGACTTTGTGTAGTTGTCTACCAGGAATATCAGGTTGAACGTTTCTTCCTGGAAATTGGGATCTAGATTTATTGGTTCCTATAAGATAACCACCGTCATTAATCCAGCAGCGTTTTGTCTTGAGCTACCTCAGGCTCTTAAGATCCACAATGTCTTCCATAGGTCTTTGCTCAAGAAATATGTGGAACCTCTTGAGCCTTCACCTCAACAACCACCCCCAATAATGGTTGATGGAAACTTAGAGTTTCAGATTTCGAGGATTGTAAATTCTTGCCTCCAACGTCGTTCCCTACAATAATTGGTGCACTGGAAGGGTTATAGCCCAGAGGAAAGGATGTGATCTCAGCATCAGAGGTGAATGCAACAAGGCTGGTTAGTTCATTTCACATCTCTTGTCTCGAGAAGCCTGGGCCTGAGTATCCAGAGGCCACTCATAGAAGGGGGGTACTGTCACGGGTGTGTCAGAGGCTGCAGACAGTCACACTACATCTGGCTGCATAAAGTCTCTGCTGTTGCCTTTTAAGACAGACACCTTCCTAATCCCTCTGACTCTTGGACCCAGTGGCAACCCCCCTGGCTGTTTACAGACTTCCTGTCTGCTTCTGGGAATCGCCAGTGATATTACCATTTTATCCTGTTGAGGCTTGGAACCTTAGCAGTCGGCTATCTTCCTCTTTGGTGCTGTTGGAAGATGTGTGTGTACCTCTCTGAGTCTACTCAAGATAAGTGTTCCCCTTGTTTATCTATCCCAGCTGTCTTTAGTTGCAGTAGGGATCGACTATTGCCAACCCTGTCCTTCCCTAAGCAGAGCTTATAGGCATGGTCAGACAGGGATTAGGTTCCTGCTCGGCGATAGGTGCAGAACCTATATAGGGACGTTTAAGGTTGACAGAGTGCTTTTAGATCTGCCTAGGGATCACAGCTCCCCCCTTCCCTAGTGTCGGGCTCCTTTCCCTCAACCCTTCGTGTTGCAGTCTTCCCAGTCAGTGCATGACATACATGGTCCATGTGTGGTATTCGCAGGATGCAGTGATGAGTCGGAGATGGAGCAAGCTTTAACTATAACTTTATAAGGGGAGGTTTTGTATGGACAAAAGGCAAAAACTGGTTCTCCATTCAGGGAAACCATACACAAAACACAATATAATGAACTAACAAATATTCGGCGAGTGTCAGGGCCTATAGGGCCGCGATATGGCCGTCCAATGCCCTCAGGTAATAAACAACGGTAACAGAGTGTCACTTAGCTTCTCGGACGTTCTGTAGAGTTGTGGTCCAGTTGATGTTCGTCTGTTGTCGCAGCCGCTGGGCCCAGCTGTTGAGGAGCTAATGTAAGCCTCGAGCGTTCCCACGCTCAGGCGCAGATGGGTCACAATAGGCCCTGGAGAAGTCCTCGGGCATAGAGTTCGCCCCTCCAAAAAGCGGATAGTGGCAGCTGTCGGGTAGGCCGCAACAGTGGACTGGAGCGGGACCGTAGTGACCACAGGCGATGGGACAGAGGCCGCAGTTGCGGACTCGGGTGAGACAGTGGTGGTGGCGGCTGCGGGCGAGCAGGCCTCAACCGCGGGCTCGAGTGTGGCAGTGGTGGCCACGGCTGACAGAACTCTCCTGCCTCTACAGTCCTTGTCAGAGACGTCTCGCTTTCTTCTCAATCTCAGCGTCCTGTCTCTCCTGCGTCTCTCTCTGGCTCCTCCTCTAGTCGCCCCACCCCCTTTTCTTCTAGAACCATCTCCCAGCCGTTCTGCCGTTTCTTCCCCCGGGAACCTTTCCCCTGGGAACCTAAATGAGAGCCCCTTTGGTTCTGGCCCAGGCACATAGCTGGGGGCTCTGTCCCCTACATTCCCCCATCCTGTGAGCTCGCCAGTCTTCGGGTGAGAATTTGGAGGGTTTTGTGCTAATATGTGGGCACTGAAGTTGTCTCTAACATACAAACTTATCCTGCTCATATTGCTTGGGGGTTTGCCTGCTGTAGACCGCTCAAAGAGTCACGGTTCAATGGTCGGGATGGAGTCCTCTGGGGTGGTGTCAGATGGCTGAGCAACTGGAGTTGCCGGGGCACAGGCAGTGGAAGTGTCCCTGGTCTCGCGGGCAAGTCCTCTTCATCTTCATCGTACCAGACGTCTGTTGGAGGGACTGAGGCCTGCGCTGAAGGGTCCGGGGTCTGCAGAAAGGCCTCACCCTGCGCGGGATCTGTAGACATACAGGGCTTTAACATATTGCGGTGCACAATTCGGGTGGGTTGATTCCCTCCTTCCTCCGATTGTATCTCATATACTGGTCCGTCTGGACTTACTCGGCGTAGAATTTTGTAGGGACTGTCCTCCCATCGATGGCTCAATTAGCTTTGGGGTCGTTGATCTCGTACAAGCACGCAATCTCCTTTTTGAAAATCAATGGGCTGTGACATGGTGTTTTCAGGGTGTTCCAGATCTTGGAGCTTAGTCTGCACTAATCTGCGTAGGGTCTGCAGACGATACCGGTGGTCCCGGACCCAGGAGTGAACCCCCGCCCATGACCATTCTTCTTCGAGGTCTAGCTCTACCTCAGTAATTCCCTTGCCTTCCCGACCGAAGAGTATCGTGTATGGGGTGTACCTGGTGACCCGATGTACCCGGTTGTTATATATCCAGACCAATTCGGGGACGTATTCAGGCCAACGGGCTTTCTGGTCATCTTGCAGGGTCTTTAACATTTGAATTAGAGTCCGGTTGAACCGTTCGCAGGCACCATTCCCATGTGGGTGATATGGTGTGGTCCGGGATTTGTCAATGCCGTACAGGCGATGCAGTTCCTCCATCACTTTCCCCAGGAAGCAGGCCCCTTGGTCTGAGTGGATGCATTGCGGGCAGCCATACACTTGGATAAAGTTTTTACAGATAGCATAAGCGGCCGATTCTGCTGTTTGATCTCGGGTGGGTAAAATGGTCCATGACTAAGCAGTGTTGATATCCCTGATGAGCCGGACCGATGGTTAAGTAATCCACCATTAACAGTTCAAGGGGCGTGGTGGTTACAATTGTTTGTAAGGGGGCTCGTTGTTCTGGTGGTTTAGTCAACTCACATAAGCGGCATGCTCGGCACACTTCTTCTATTACGGCTTGTAACCGGGGATGATAGGCTATTCGCTGTAGACACTGGAAAGTCTTTTGCACGCCAAAATGAGCCCCTTTCTCATGAGCCTCCCGAGCAATGTCAGTCAGTAGGGCTCCCGGCACCACCACTTGCCAGGCTACGGTGGGTTCGGCGTGTAGAGTTGTTTTGCGATACAATAGTCCCTTTTTGAGCACCAGTTTTTCCCATTGACGGAGCATTAGCACAGCGTCCTTAGAAAGTATTTTTCTTTGAGCGTCATTGGGAAATTGTCCTTGGGCTACCCACCGGCGAAGGGCGCTGATTTCACTATCTGCTTGTTGATGGCATATCCATTCATCCCAGGATTGATCGTGAATGCCTCCAGTGGGTTTTGTACAGAACTGCTCTCTTGTCACTGCTGTGGTCTCATCGGGTTTTAGGGAATACGGTGTGTCCGCTCCCTCTAGCTCTTCATCTCAGCTCTGTCCTAGGACGGGGCGCCGGATCCGGGACAAGGCATTGGCGTGGACATTCTCTGCCCCTCTCTTGTAAACGATTTTGTATTTGAACTTGGCCATCCTGGCTACCCACCGCTGCTCCAGGGCCACCAGTTTGGCATTTTCAAGGTGGGCCAGGTGGTTGTTGTTGGTTCTTACCACCACCTCATATCCCGCTAGGTACTCCACAAATCGCTCCGTCATGGCCCACACTGTTATGTTTCGGTAGCTGAAGAGAAATTGAAAAAAAATAGCAAAAGCAGTAATACACCAGAGAGGCTGGAACCTATTGGATTGCAGTAACCTAAACTAACCGCCACACTTGAAGTAGCCATGGAGCGTACCTACGGTGATCCTAGACGCCTCGTCACAGCCGGAGAGATAACTACATCTAAAGGCAGAAAGATGAAAGCTGTCTGCCCCGGTGCAGAGTCCCCAAAGAAATAGGAAGTCCCCAAACATATAATGGCGGTTAGACAAGAATAAAACACGGACGCAGACAGAAAATAGAATGAGCAAATGCTGGGGCCCAATCTGTCTAGATAGAAAAGTATAGGAAAGAATTCTGACTGCAATCCAACAAAACCCTGACAAAAATACCAACACTTCTGATTAACAAAAAAACCTGAGATCACACGATCTCAACCACCTAAATCAAATCCCTGGTGTAACAAACCGCAATTCAGCAAGCAAAAAGTGACAAAGGAACAAAGCAAAAGTGCCAACACAAACTGAGCACAATTGCAGCGCCAGAACCCCAAAAGGGGACAGGCTTCAGTCCACTGCAAGCAGCAAACCATCAGTGAAAATACAACAGAGGAAAAAAACCAGCAAACACTTATCTGAATGAGAGCAGGGAAGCGAGCTGAGCTCCAAGCAAGACCAGGAGGAACAACTGATTACCGGCAAGGCTGCTGAGAGTTCAGATCACTTATATCAGACCATTCGGATCCAGCTGAAAGCCATTCTGCAATTAGTTCATTACCCTCAGCAACCACCGGAGGGAGCGCCAGCTCCGAAGTCGCTCCAGGTTATTCACAACAGTACCCCCCTTGAGGAGGGGTCACCGAACCCTCACCTGCGCAACCAGGCCGATCAGGATGAGCTCGATGATAGGCACGGATCAGTCTCCCAGCATGCATGTCCGAAGCAAACACCCAAGAATTGTCCTCCTGACCATAACCTCTCCACTTAACCAAATACTGGAGTTTCCGTCTAGCAAAATGAGAATCCAATATTTTCTCAACCACATACTCCAAATTGCCCTCAACCAAAACAGGGTCGGGAGGCGCAGCCATAGGAACCACTGGCTCGACAAACCTCTTCAATAAGGACTTGTGGAACACGTTATGGATCTTAAATGTCCCTGGAAGAAGCAAATGGAAGGAAACCGGATTAATAATTTCCATGATCTTATAAGGTCCAATGAACCTTGGCTTAAATTTTGGAGATGCAACCATCATAGGGATATTCCTTGAGGACAACCAAACCAAGTCCCCCACTTTAAAACGAGGACCATCAGTCCTATGCCAGTTGGCAAACTGCTGGGCCTTCTCCTGAGAGACAACCTCTCCACCACCTGGTCCCAAATCTGCTGCATACACTGCACAATAGAGTCAACCCCAGACAGACAGAAGCCTCCGCCTGTCCTGAAGAAAATCGAGGGTGAAACCCAGAATTGCAGAAAAATGGAGACATCAAGGTGGCAGAGCTAGCTCTATTATTAAGAGCAAACTCAGCCAAAGGCAAAAAAGAGACCCAGTCATCTTGATCAGCAGACACAAAACATCTCAAAGTCTCCAAGGTCTGGTTTGTGCTCTCGGTTTGTCCATTGGTCTGAGAGTGAAATGCAGAGGAGAAAGACAACTGAACACCAAGTTTAGAACAAAATGTCCTCCAAAATCTGGAAACAAACTGGACTCCTCTGTCAGACATAATGTTCTCCGGAATGCCATGTAATCGAACCACGTGCTGAAAGAACAAAGGCACCAATTCGGAGGAGGAAGGCAACTTAGGTAATGGCACAAGATGTATCATCTTGGAAAACCTATCACAGATTACCCAGATAACGGTCATTCTCTGAGAGACAGGAAGGTCGGAAATAAAATCCATAGAAATATGGGTCCATGGCCTCTTGGGTACAGGTAATGGCATTAACAAACCACTAGAACGAGAGTAAGGCTTGGAACGAGAGCAAGTCCCACAGGACTGCACAAAGTCCCTGACGTCACAAGACAAAGTAGGCCACCAAAAGGAGCGACTCACTAACTCTCTGGTACCAAAAATCCCAGGATGACCAGCCAACGCGGAACAGTGAATCTCAGACATCACACTCTTTTTCCACTGGTCTGAGACAAACAATTTCCCAACAGGGCAGCGCTCAGGTTTATCCTCCTGACACCCCTCCAGAGCCAGTCTCAAATTGGGCGAGATGGCGGAAAGAACTACACCCTCTTTCAAAATAACAGCAGGATCAGATAACTCAGGAGAATCCCAAAGAAACTCCTCGAGAGGGCATCCGCCTTGACATTCTTAGTGCCCGGAAGAAAAGAAACCACAAAATTAAAACGTGTGAAAAACAAGGCCCACCTGGCCTGTCTAGGATTAAGTCGCTTGGCTGATTCGAGATAAACCAGGTTCTTATGGTCCGTGAGGACCACCACCTAATGTTTGGCCCTTCCAGCCAATGTCTCCACTCTTCAAAGGCCCACTTCATGGCCAATAACTCCGATTACCCACGTCATAATTACGTTCAGTTGGAGAAAATTTTCGAGAGAAAAAGGCACAAGGGTTACTCTTAGAGGTCTCTGGATCCCTTTGGGACAAAACGGCACCTGCCCCAATCTCAGAGGCATCAACTTCCACCTGAAACGGCAGAGAAACATCAGGTTGCCGTAGAACAGGAGCAGAAATGAATCTCTGCTTAAGTTCCTGAAACGCAGAAACTGCCTCAGGAGGCCAATTCACCACATCGGAACCTTTTTGGTCAAATCAGTCAATGGTTTAACAATACCGGAGAAATTACCAATAAATTTCGATAAAAATTGGCAAAACCCAAAAATCTCTGAAGAGCCTTCAATGAAGTAGGTTGAACCCAATCACAGATGGCCTGAACCTTGACCGGGTCCATTTCAATAACAGACGGAGACAAAATGAATCCCAGAAATGAGACCTTCTGTACGCCAAAAAGACACTTTGATCCCTTCACATACAGTGCATTCTCTCTCAAAATCTGGAACACAGTCCGAACATGTTTCACATGAGAGTCCCAATCATTGGAAAAAATCAAGATATCATCCAAATAAACAATCAGAAATTTATCCACAAAATCCCTGAAAATATCATTCATGAAGGATTGGAAGACGGAAGGGCATTAGTAAGCCCAAAAGGCATCACTAGGTACTCAAAATGCCCCTCTGGGGTATTAAACGCCATCTTCCATTCATCCCCGTGCTTAATGTGAATGAGGTTATATGCCCCCCTGAGGTCAAGCTTGGTAAACCAACTAACACTTTTCACTCTGGAAAATAGGTCAGAATCAAAGGTAACGGATATTGATATTTAACAGTGATCTTATTAGGAGGATAATCAATACACGGCCTCAATGAACCATCCTTTTTGGACACAAAGAAAAAAAGGCGCCAAGGGTGAAGAGGATGGTCTGATATGACCTTCTCCAATGACTCTTGATATAAGATCGCATAGCATCGTGGTTCAGGTACAGACAAATTAAAAAGGCGACCTTTAGGAAATTTACCAACAGGCACTAATCAATAGCGAAATCATAGCTCCTGTGAGGCGTAAAGGATGCAGATTTACTTTCACTAAACACATCAGAAAAATCAGTCAAAAAGTCAGGGACATCCTGAGACTGGGGAGAGCAGAAAAAACAGGAGTGTCAGTATTAACACATTGGCAGCCTCATCTGGTCACAGACACAGATTTCCAATCCAAAACAGGATTATGAGTCTGTAACCAAGGGAAACCCAGTACAATAATGTCATGCAGATTATGCAACACCAGAAATTTGCACTCTCCTGATGATCTGGTTCAACCCTCATTATCACCTGAGTAGAAAACTCGGGTTTATTCTGCGCCAAAGGGGTAGAATCAATGCCCAGTAAAGGAATAGACTTCCGCAGGGGTATCATGGGAAACCCACAACGTTTGGCAAAGTCAAAATCCATCAGGTTAATAGCTGCTCCTGAATCAACAAAAGCCTCAGCCGAAAATGTGGACAGGGAGCAAATCAGAGTAACAGTCAACAGAAATTTAGTCTGAACACTACCCAAGACAACCGAGCGCGCAAAACATCTTCCCCGCTTAGGGCAGACGGAAATAGCATGGGAAGCGTCACCACAGTAGAAACATAACCCATTGCGCTTACGAAACTCATGACGCTGAGCCCCAGAAGTCACTCCATCACACTGCATGGGCTCAGGAGCTGGCTAACAAGGCAACACTATCTCACGCATACCTCTGCGCTCCCGCAAACGTCTGTCAATTTGAATAGCCAAAGACATAGAATCATTGAGACCAGAGGGAACAGGAAATCCACCATGATGTCCTTTACATTTTCTGACAGACCCTTCCGAAAAAGGGCTGCCAAAGCATCATCATTCCATTTGGTCAGGACTGCCCATTTTTGAAATTTCTGACAGTACAGCTCAGCGGCTTCACGACCCTGATTTAATGCCAACAAGGTCTTTTCAGCTTGATTAGTGACATTAGGTTCATCGTACAATAACCCCAGAGCTTGAAAAAATACATCAACATCATTCAAAACAGGATCCCCAGGTGTCAGGGAAAACGCCCAATCTTGAGGGTCGCCGCGCAGCAGAGAGATGACAATTTGAACCTTCTGTGCTGCGTTCCCTGAGGACTTAGGCTTTAAGGCAAAAAACAACTTACAGTTATTTTTGAAATTCAGAAATTTAGACCGATCTCCCAAAAATAAATCTGGCATGGGGATCCTAGGTTCCACAACTGGCAACCTAGCAAGATAGGTAGCAATACTCTGAACCTCAGTGGCAATCTGCTCTATACGGCCAGACAACAGTGCAAACTCCATTGAGAGGAAAAAAAAAATTCCTCCTCAGCACCCAGAGAAAAAGAGGGAAAAATGCAACAAACAGAAAAAAAAATTCTGACAACTCCCTTTTTTCTTTTTCCTTTTTTACTATTTTTCCCTTCTGTTGAGTACCATATAATTTTCAGTTTGGCCGGTAATACTGTTATGTTTCGGTAGCTGAAGAGAAATTGCAAAAAATAGCAAAAGCAGTAATACACCAGAGAGGCTGGAACCTATTGGATTGCAGTAACCTAAACTAACCGCCACACTAGAAGTAGCCGTGGAGCATACCTACGGTGATCCTAGACGCCTCGTCACATCCGGAGAGATAACTACACCTAAAGGCAGAAAGATGAAAGCTATCTGCCCTGGAGCAGAGTCCCCAAAGAAATAGGAAGCCCCCAAACATGTAATGGCGGTTAGACAAGAAAACACGGACGCAGACAGAAAATAGAATTAGCAAACGCTAATCTGTCTAGATAGAAAAGTATAGGAAAGAATTCTGACTGCAATCCAACAAAACCCTGACAAAAATACCAACACTTCTGATTAACCCCTTCAAGACCCAGCCTATTTTGACCTCAAAGACCTTGCCATTTTTTGCAATTCTGACCAGTGTCCCTTTATGAGGTAATAACTCAGGAACGCTTCAACGGATCCTAGCGATTCTGAGATTGTTTTTTCGTGACATATTGGGCTTCATGTTAGTGGTAAATTTAGGTCGATAATTTTTGCGTTTATTTGTGAAAAAAATGGAAATTTGGCGAAAATTCTGAAAATTTTGTAATTTTCAAATTTTTAATTTTTATTCTGTTAAACCAGAGAGTTATGTGGCACAAAATAGTTAATAAATAACATTTCCCACATGTCTACTTTACATCAGCACAATTTTGGGAACAACATTTTTTTTTGTTAGGAAGTTATAAGGGTTAAACGTTGACCAGCGATTTCTCATTTTTACAGCAAAATTTACAAAACCATTTTTTTTAGGGACCACCTCACATTTGAAGTCACTTTGAGGGGTCTATATGGCAGAAAATACCCAAAAGTGACACCTTTATAAAAACTGCACCCCTCAAGCTACTCAAAACTACATTCAAGAAGATTATTAACCCTTCAGGTGCGACACAGGAACTAAAGCAACGTGGAAGGAAAAAAGGGACATTTTAATTTTTCCAACAAAAATTTTCTTTTAGCATCAATTTTTTCATTTTTACATGGGCATCAGGATAAAATGGATCCTAAAATTTGTTGGGCAATTTCTCCTGAGTACACAGATACCTCATATGTGGTCATAAACCACTGTATGGGCGCACGGCAGGGCTCAGAAGGGAAGGAGCGCCATTTGACTTTTTGAATGGAAAATATGCTGGAATATTTAGCGGTTGCCATGTCGCATTTGGAGAGTTCCTGTGTGCCTAAACATTGGAGCTCCGCCACAAGTGACCCCATTTTGGAAACTAGACCCCCTAAGGAACTTATCTAGATGCATAGTGATCACTTTGAACCCCCAGGTGCTTCACAAATTGATCTGTAAAAAAAAGAAAGTACTTTTTTTCACAAAAATTTTCTTTTAGCCTCAGTTTTTTTCATTTTCACATGGGCAACAGTATAAATTGGATCCTAAAATTTGTTGGGCAATTTCTCCTGAGTACACAGATACCTCATATGTGGTCATAAACCACTGTTTGGGCGCACGGCAGGGCTCAGAAGGGAAGGAGCGCCATTTGACTTTTTGAATGGAAAATATGCTGGAATATTTAGCGGTTGCTATGTCGCATTTGGAGAGTCCCTGTGTGCCTAAACATTGGAGCTCCCCACAAGTGACCCCATTTTGGAAACTAGACCCCCTAAGGAACTTATCTAGATGCATAGTGAGCACTTTGAACCCCCAGGTGCTTCACAAATTGATCCGTAAAAAAAAGAAAGTACTTTTTTTTCACAAAAATTTTCTTTTAGCCTCAGTTTTTTTCATTTTCACATGGGCAACAGTATAAATTGGATCCTAAAATTTGTTGGGCAATGTCTCCTGAGTACACAGATACCTCATATGTGGTCATAAACCACTGTTTGGGCACACTGCAGGGCTCAGAAGGGAAGGAGCGCCATTTGACTTTTTGAATGGAAAATATGCTGGAATATTTAGCGGTTGCCATGTCGCATTTGGAGAGTTCCTGTGTGCCTAAACATTGGAGCTCCCCCACAAGTGACCCCATTTTGGAAACTAGACGCCCTAAGGAACTTATCTAGATGCATAGTGAGCACTTTGAACCCCCAGGTGCTTCACAAAAGTTTATAACGCAGAGCCGCGAAAATAAAAAATCATTTTTTTTTCTCAAAAAATGATTTTTTAGCCCACTGTTTTTTATTTTCACAATGGTTACAGGAGAAATTGGACCCCAAAAGTTGTTGTCCAGTTTCTCCTGAGTACGCTAGTACCCCATATGTGGGGGGGAACCACTGTTTGGGCACACGTCAGGGCTCGGAAGGGATGTAGTGACGCTTTGAAATGCCGACTTGATGGAATGGTCTGCGGGCATCTTGTTACGTTTGCAGAGCCCCTGATGTGCCTAAACAGTAGAAACTCCCCACAAGTGACCCATTTTGGAAACTAGACCCGGCAAAGAACTTATCTAGATGTGTGGTGAGCACTTTGAACCCCCAAGGGCTACACAGAAGTTTATAACGCCCGGGCATGAAAATAAAAAAATCATATTTTTTCCACAATCAGGATCTTTTAGTCCCCAATTTTTTTATTTTCCCAAGGGTAACATGAGAAATTAGACCCAAAAGTTGTTGTCCAATTTGTCCTGAGTATGCTGATATCCCATATGTGGGAGAAAACTACTGTATGGGCACACGTCGGGGCTCGGATGGGAAGTAGCGACGTTTTGAAATGCCCACTAGATGGAATGGTCTTCGGGCGTCATGTTACGTTTGCAGAGTCCCTGATGTGCCTAAACAGTAGAAACTCCCCACAAGTGACCCCATTTTGGAAACTAGATCCCCCAAGGAACTCCTATAGATGTGTGATAAGCACTTTGAATCTCCAAGTCCTTCACAGAAGTTTATAACGCAGAGCCGTGAAAATATAAAATAATTTTTTTTCCACAAAAATAATTTTTAGTCCCCAATTTTTTTTCCCAATGTTAACAGGAGAAATTAGAACCCCCAAAGTTGTGCAATTTTTCCCGAGTACGCTGATACCCATATGTGGGGATAAACCACTGTTTGGGCATACGTCGGGGCTTGGAATAAAGGGAGCACTGTTTGACTTTTTGAACGCAAAATTTGCAGGAATCAATGGTGGCTCCATGTCGCGTATGGAGACCCCCTGATGTGCCTAAATAGTGGAAACCCCTCAATTCTAACTCCAACCCTAACCCCAACACACCCCTAACCCCAACCCTAACCCCTACACACACCTAACCCTAATACAAACCCTAATCATAACCCTAACCCCAACACACCCCTAACCCTAATCCCAACTCTAACCATAAACCTAACTACAAGCCTAACCCTAATTCCAACCCTAACCCTAATTCCAACCCTAACCCTAATTCCAAACCTAACCCAAATTCCAACCCTAACCGTAATTCTAACCTTAACCCTAATGCTAACCCTAACCCTAGTTCTAACCCTAAGGCTGGGTTCATATTGCGTTTTACCAGCCCGTTCAACACGTAGCGGTGACCGGCTGGTAACGGTATAGCATAACGCGATCGCGTTATGCTATACCCGCTAGCGCAGATGAATCAGCAGATAATCAGCCGCGGATCCGCAGCAAAATCCGCCGCGGATCTGCAGCGAATCAGCAGCGAAATCCCCGCGGATCGCAGCGAAATCAGCCGCGGATCAGCAGCGAAATCAGCCGGGATCAGCAGCGAAATCAGCCGCGGATCAGTAGCGAAATCAGCCGCGGATCAGCAGCGAAATCCGCTGCGGATCCGCAGCGAATCAGCAGCAAAATCAGTCGCGGATCAGCAGCGAAATCCGCCGTGGATCAGCAGCAAAATCAGCCGCGGATCCGCAGCGAATCAGCAGCGAAATCCGCCGCGGATCAGCAGCGAAATCCGCCGCGGATCAGCAGCGAAATCAGCCGCGGATCAGCAGCGAAATCAGCCGCGGATCAGCAGCGAAATCAGCCGCGGATCAGCAGCGAAATCAGCCGCGGATCAGCAGCGAAATCCGCTGCGAGCGGGATCAGCAGCGAAATCAGCCGCGGATCAGCAGCGAAATCCGCTGCGGATTCGCAGCGAATCAGCAGCAAAATCAGTCGGGGATCAGCAGCGAAATCCGCCGCGAATCAGCAGCGAAATCCGCCGCGGATCAGCAGCGAAATCAGCAGCGGATCGCAGCGAAATCAGCCGCGGATCAGCAGCGAAATCCGCTGCCGATTCGCAGTGAATCAGCAGCAAAATCAGTCGGGATCAGCAGCGAAATCCGCCGCGAATCAGCAGCGAAATCCGCCGCGGATCAGCAGCGAAATCTGCTGCGGATTCGCAGCGAATCAGCAGCAAAATCAGTCGGGATCAGCAGCGAAATCCGCCGCGAATCGCAGCGAAATCCGCCGCGGATCAGCAGCGAAATCCGCCGCGGATCAGCAGCGAAATCAGCTGCGGATCAGCAGCGAAATCAGCCGCGGATCAGTAGCGAAATCAGCCGCGGATCAGCAGCGAAATCAGCCGCGGATCAGCAGCGAAATCCGCTGCGGATCCGCAGCGAATCAGCAGCAAAATCAGCCGCGGATCCGCAGTGAATCAGCAGCAAAATCAGCCGCGGATCAGCAGCGAAATCCGCTGCGGATCCGCAGCGAATCAGCAGCAAAATCAGTCGCGGATCAGCAGCGAAATCCGCCGCGGATCCGCAGCGAAATCCGCAGCGGATCAGCAGCGAAATCCGCCGCGAATCAGCAGCGAAATCCGCCGCGATTCAGCAGCGAAATCAGCCGCGGATCCGCCGCGGATCAGCAGCGAAATCCGCCGCGGATCAGCAGCAAAATCCGCTGCGGATTCGCAGCGAAATCAGTCGCGGATCTGCAGCAAAATCAGTCGTGGATCCGCAGCGAAATCAGTTGCGGATCCGCAGCGAAATCCGCCGCGGATCAGCAGCGAAATCAGCCGCGGATCAGCAGCGAAATCAGCCGCGGATCAGCAGCGAAATCGGCCGCGGATCAGCAGCGAAATCAGCCGCGGATCAGCAGCGAAATCCGCCGCGGATCTGCAGCGAAATCTGCCGCGGATCCGCAGCGAAATCCGCCACACGTTGCGGATTTTGCTGCGGATCCGCGGCGTATTTTGCTGCGGATCCGCGGCGGATTTCGCTGCTGATCTGCGGCGGATATCGCTGCGCATCCGCGGCTGATTTCGCTGCTGATCCGCCGTGGATCAGCAGCGAAATCCGCCGCGGATCCGCAGCAAAATACGCCGCGGATCCGCAGCAAAATCCGCAACGTGTGCACAGGGCCTAATAGGAAAAAAAAAAAAAAATCTTTATTTTTTTTATTTGTCCCTACCTATGATAAAGGGGGGGTTCATTTACTTTTTTTTATTTTGATCACTGTGACAGTTTATCACAGTGATCAAAATAAATTTTTGGACACTGGGGGGCGCACTGCGCATGCGCCCGCCATTTTCCAAGATGGCGGCGCCCATGAAGAGGCCCGGGCGGACGCCGGGACCGATCCAGCGACATCGGTGGATCAGGAGAGGTGAGTAGGGTGGTCGGAAGGTTAGGGGGGGGGATCGGAAGGTGGGGGCACCGGAGCAAAGGAGGAGGGGAGCTGTTAGTGACGGCGGTGACCGATCGCTGCCATCTTTCGGTGGCGGCGGCCGATCGCCGCCGTGACTCGGTGTGGGGGGGTCAGGTCTCGGTGTCCAGCCATGGCAGATGCTATTGCAGCATCGGCCATGGCTGGATTGTAATATTTCACCAATTAAATTGGTGAAATATTACAGATTGCTCTGATTGGCTGTTTCACTTTTAACAGCCAATCAGAGCGATCATGGCCACGGGGGGGTTAAGCCAACCCCCCTGTGGTGAAGCACAAAGGGTCCTGTAACTGCGGGTCGGGTGACCTTTGAGTGACCCCGGTCTCCCGGCCCGCAGGAACGCGATCCTTTCATGACGCAGGGTATGCGTCATAGGTCGGATTGGCACCGACTTTCATGACGCATACGCTGTGTCAAAGGTCGGGAAGGGGTTAACAAAAAACCTGAGATCACATGATTTCAACCACCTAAATCAGATCCCTGGTGTAACAAACCACAATTCAGCAAGCGAGCTGAGCTCCAAGCAAGACCAGGAGGAACAAGTTATTACCGGCAAGGCTGCTGAGAGTTCAGATCACTTATATCAGACCTTTCGGATCCAGCTGAAAGCCATTCTGCAATTAGTTCATTACCCTCAGCAACCACCGGAGGGAGCCCCAGCTCCGAAGTCGCCTCCAGCGTATTCACAACACCACACCACCTCCAGGAGCTCGAGCTTGAAAGAGCTATAGTTGTCAGGATTGCGTTCGGAGTCGTGAAGTGATCGGCTGCCATACGCGATCACACTCTCTCGGCCGTCCTGCAACTGCGACAACACAGCCCCCAACCTGTGTAAGCTCCCGTCAGTGTGCAGAATGAACGGTTGCGAGAAATCCGCATAGGCTAACACCGGGGCTTCTGAGAGTGTGGCCTTAAGGTCTCGAAAAGCTTCTTCCTGCGGTTCTCGCCACTGCACCTTACAGTTGTTAGCAACTGATGGGGCTCCTCTTAGCAGGTACTGCAGGGCTCAAGCTCGGCGGGCGAAATTTTTCACAAAGCGATGGTAGTATCCAGCTAGCCCCAAGAAGGCCCGCACATCCTTCACTGTCTCTGGAGTAGGCCACTCCTGTATCGCAGCGACCTTCTTCAGAGACAGCCTCATGCCCTCGGCGGAGACCACATGCCCCAGGTATTCTATTTGTGTACGGAACAGATGGCATTTTTGGGGCTTCACCTTCAACCCGTACTTTTACAGCCGGCAGAGCACCTGGCCCAGGCGATGCAGGTGGTCTTCAAACGTGGCGGCATAGATGATAATGTCATCCAAATATATTAGGGTGGCTTCGAAGTTGAGGTCACCTAGGCATCGCTCTATCAGGCGCTGGAAAGTACCAGGGGCGTTGGCCAGTCCAAACGGCATCCGGTTGAATTCAACAGTCCCATGGGCAAAATGAAGGCGGTTTTTGCTCGATCCTCCTCGGATATCGGTACCTGCCAGTATCCGCTGGCCAAATCCAAGGAAGAAAAATATTTTGCCTTTCCTAGGGCCGACAGAGACTCCTCTATACGAGGGATTGGGTATGAGCCTTTGATGGTGCAGGCCTTCAACTTACGGTAATCCACATAGAACCGCAGGGTGCCGTCCTTTTTCCGCACCAACACTATGGGAGCTGCCCAGGGGCTTTGACTTTCCCGGATGACCCCCTTTTGCAGCATTTGATTCATCTGTCGATATTGCTTCCTGATGGGGGCCGCACCTTCAGTGGGAATGCCGTGTGTAATGGCCGTGGTGCACCCAAAATCATCCTCATGGCTGGCAAACACCTTTTGGTAATGGCCCAAAAGGGCTTTCATCTGGTGTATTTGGGCCGGGATGAGGTCAGAGTTCAGCTCGCATTTTCTCCAAGATAGCTCGCCCCGCCTCCTCAGGCGTGCACAGTTACTGCATAGGGTTTCCTTGGATTCACCCACATCTACAACGCCGGGGGCGGGAGTACCTTTTCCAATGGTTTTACTACATTTGCCGTTTCCAGGCAGGCCTTCAGTAGAAGGTCCTGGTTCTCCAGATTGACACACCGCACAAGGATGTTCCCCTTTTGTATGGTAGCCAGGGCGCGAGCCACCAGGAGCCCGGAAGGGTAGATGCTCGAGGAAACATGGCTCCACCTGCACCTCTACTTCTTCCAGCGGTACATGGACCCGGACCGGCAGCGCAACAACTGTCTGTCTTGGCGGCAGCACGAGCTGAGGAGTCGCAGGTGCAGTCACTCTCCCAGCACCTCTCCCTCCTGGCAAAACTCCTGGACTCGCGCACCCCGCACCAACTGCTGAAAGACCTGCCCCTGTGAAGAGCGGGGGCCCCATTATTTTAACGTCTCTTGGGCCAGTTCATGGAGAAGGAGACTGCCAAATTCTTTTAGCACATTCATGCCCAAGGTGACGACATATCCATCAGTCTTGCCTCCCTGAGTCAGGACCACGCCTCGCCGGCCCAATGGCTTGCCGCACATCGAGATCTGCATCCATGCTACTTCAGCGACGTGAATAGGCAGTTGATTGGCAGCCACCAGTTTTATCACGGACCAACACTGGGGTCTTGTGGCTTCTGGAAAATGTTGCCAGAAGTAAGTCTCATGCATAGTGGTCACTTGTGATCCAGTGTCTACCATGCAGCGCACGGTACAGCCTTCAAATTCCGCCCAAAATAGCGGACACTTCGTGACCAGGTCCTCGGGACTTCCACCACTCCATGATGTGCGTTCTGGCTCTGAGCGGCATCCCCCCGGCTCAGATCCCTCTAGTTTAACAGCCGCCTGGGTGAGTTCTTCCCCCGCCAAGGGCACTCCGGGGCGAAGTGGCCCATCTCTCCACAGTTAAAACAAGCGGCGGGCCGTGGAGGCCGGCCACCCGGAGCATTACGGGGCCTCCAAGTTGACATGTTCGGCCCTGGTAGGCCGCCTCTAGCTCTGGCCTTTCTTTTCACTTCAGCTAGTTCACCCCTGATATTCTCCAGCTCCTGTCACATTTCCCCACCCACGGTGGCTCACAGATGGTGTTCAGAGAGGCTTCAATGCTTTGGGCCTTCCCCAATGCGGCTGTCACCTTTTGCTCCTGCTCTCATGCACGGGCCTCCCTCCCTACTCCAGAGAAGGTCAAACGCGGGTCTACCCGTATCCGTTCTCGCAAGGCTTGCTTAGTCAGGGGGTCGCGCATTCCAGTCACCAAGAGGTCACGCAGGGTAATGTCAAGGGGCCCCACGCCTACCCCGTCCTTTCACTCGATGGCCATATAGAGTTCCTGCAGCACATTCATATACTGAGTGACCGTCTCGTCTCTCCCTCGCCCTGCATGCAGCTGAACAGTCGGGTTCTCAGTTCCCCGTGGGTTCAGTTTCAGTTTCAGTCGGGTCCCCGGACAAAAGTATTCCGTTGTTCCAGGGGCCTTAACATCTCAGAGTCAAGGGCCTCTCCCTCCAATGCTATGATGGCCACCTCAGCCTCCAGATCAAGGGTCATCAGGTGCATCCTGAACAACCCCCACATTCGCTCTGTCCAGCTCCATAGCATGGTATTACTGCCAGTGAACTTGGGCAAGTTGTTCAGCATGGCCCCCAATGTCAGACTAGTCCGGGGGCCACTGTCACCCCCCTGATCTGCGGCTTCCCCACTCGTGCTCGGAGACTGCATCCTGCCGACTACGCCAAATGTGGTATTCGCAGATACGCGGGATGCAGTGACGAGACGGAGCAAGCTTTAACTATAACTTTATAAGGGGAGGTTTTGTATGGACAAAAGGCAAAAACTGGTTCTCCACGCAGGGAAACTGTACACAAAACACAATATAACAAACTAACAAAAACTCGGCGAGTGTCAGGGCCTATAGGGCCGCGATATGGCCGTCCAATGCCCTCAGGTAATAAACAACGGTAACAGAGTGTCACTTAGCTTCTCAGACGTTCTGTAGAGTTGTGGTCCAGTTGATGCTTGTCTGTTGTTGCTGTCGCTGGGCCCAGCCGTTGAGGAGCTAACGTAAGCCTCGAGCGTTCTCACGCTCAGGCACAAAAGGGTCACTACAGGCCCTGGAGAAGTCCTCGGGCGTAGAGTTCGCCCCTCCAAGAGGTGGGATAGTGGCAGCTGTCGGGTAGGCCGCAACCGCGGACTGGAGTGGGACCGTAACGACCACAGGAGATGGGACACAGGCAGCAGCTGCAGACTCGGGTGAGACAGTGGCGGTTGCGGCTGCGGGAGAGCAGGCCGCAACTGCGGGCTCGAGTGTGGCAGTGGCGGCCACGACTGACAGAACTCTCCTGCCTCTACAGTCCTTGCCAGAGACGTCTCGCTTTCTTCTCCTCAGTCTCAGCGTCCTGTCTCTCCTGCGTCTTTTTCTGGCTCCTCCTCTAGTCACCCTGCCCCCTTTTCTTCTAGAACCATCTCCCAGCCATCCTGCCGTTTCTTCCCCTGGGAACCTAAATAAGAGCCCCCTAAGATTCTGGCCCGGGCACATAGCGGGGGCTCTCTCCCCTACACATGTTTTACAGATATCATATTCACTATTCACCCTTAAGGAAAAGCTGTCTTTTTAGATTACCAATAAGGCCATACAGTGGTGGCCAAAAGTATTGGCACCCCTGCAATTCTGTCAGATAATACTCAGTGTCTTCCTGAAAATGATTGCAATCACAATTTGCTATTTGTTTCTTCATTCAATTTGCTTGCAAGGAAAAAACACAAAAGAGAATGAAGCAAAAATTAAATCCTTGATAATTTCACACAAAACTCCAAAAATGGGCCAGACAAAAGTATTGGCACCCTCAGCCTAATACTTGGTTGCACAACCTTTAGCCAAAATAACTGCGAACAACCGCTTCCGGTAACCATCAATGAGTTTCTTGCAATGCTCTGCTGGAATTGTAGACCATTCTTCTTTGGCAAACTGCTCGAGGTCCCTGATATTTGAAGGGTGCCTTCTTCAAACTGCCATTTTGAGATCTCTCCACAGGTGTTCTATGGGATTCAGGTCTGGACTCATTGCTGGCCACCTTAGAAGTCTCCAGTGCTTTCTCTCAAACCATTTTATAGTGCTTTTGGAAGTGTGTTTTGGGTCATTGTCCTGCTGGAAGACCCATGACCTCTGAGAGAGACCCAGCTTTCTCACATTGGGCCCTACATTATGCTGCAAAATTTGTTGGTAGTCTTTAGACTTCATAATGCCATGCACACAGTCAAACAGTCCAGTGCCAGAGGCAGCAAAGTAACCCCAAAACAACAGGGAACCTCCGCCATGTTTGACTGTAGGGACCATGTTCTTTTCTTTGAATGCCTCTTTTTTTTTCCTGTATACTCTATGTTGATGGTTTTTCCCAAAAAGCTCGACTTTTGTCTCATCTGACCAGAGAACATTCTTCCAAAACGTTTTAGGCTTTCTCAGGTAAGTTTTGGCAAACTCCAGCCTGGCTTTTTTATGTCTCGGAGTAAGAAGTGGGGTTTCCTGGGTATCCTACCACACAGTCCCTTTTCATTCAGACGCCGACGGATAGTACGGGTTGACACTGTTGTACCCTCGGACTGCAGGGCAGCTTGAACTTGTTTGGATGTTAGTCGAGGTTCTTTATCCACCATCCGCACAATCTTGCGTTGAAATCTCTCGTCAATTTTTCTTTTCCTTCCACATCTAGGGAGGTTAGCCACAGTGCCATGGGCTTTAAACTTCTTGATGACACTGCGCACGGAAGACACAGGAACATTCAGGTCTTTGGAGATGGACTTGTAGCCTTGAGATTGCTCATGCTTCCTCACAATTTGGTTTCTCAAGTCCTCAGACAGTTCTTTGGTATTCTTTCTTTTCTCCATGGTCAATGTGGTACACACAAGGACACAGGACAGAGGTTGAGTCAACTTTAATCCATGTTAACTGGCTGCAAGTGTCATTTAGTTCTTATCATCACCTGTTAGGTGCCACAGGTAAGTTACAGGTGCTGGTGATTACACAAATTAGAGAAGCATCACATGATTTTTCAAACAGTGCCAATACTTTTGTCCACCCCCTTTTTTAGGTTTGGTGTGGAATTATATCCAATTTGGCTTTAGGTCAATTCTTTTTGTGTTTTTTCATTGAAGACAAATTAAATGAAGATAATAATACCAAAGAATTTGTATTATCTGACAGAATTGCAGGGGTGCCAATACTTTTGGCCACCACTGTAACTACTTAAGGCTGCATTCAAATATTGCATAAGCAGAATGGTTTTTTTTTTGCAATGTGTGAATGCATACTAAAGGCCTCTCAATCCCCACCAAAGTCTGAGGCTGGTGTGGGAAATCATCATTCATTTAAGGCCGATGTTGGGAGAGGGCCCTCAGTTTCCCATTAGTGACTCAGGGGGCACTTTCCATCACCATTCATATCACCCCTTAAAGGGAACCTGTCACCAGGTTTGGCAGATACGAGTTATGGCCACCGCCTTTCATGTCTTATCTACAGCATTCTTTAATGCTGTATATCTGCCCCCAACCTCTGCCAGAGGTTGTATGGAAACCAGTTCAATTTCCCCATGCCATGGCCTCTTCCTCACACCGAAGGTCCGCCACAGCCATTAGTCATGGTTGGGGATGAGGCATTCCAGATGTGCCAACACCTGCTCAAACCCTACTCCAGCTGGAACTTGGACCACAACAAAAAAATATTTAATTACAGGCTGACCAGGGCCAGAAGAACAGTAGAGTGTGCCTTCGGTATACTGGTTTCAAGATGGCGCATTCTGGGCACAGCCATTCATCTGAAACTGGAAACAGTGGATGAAGTGGTGAAGGCCTGTGTGGTGCTACATAATTTTGTTATGTCTAAAGAGCACCCAAACTTTGAACTTGATGATGCAGCTCCTAACCCATTGCCTGAGTTCACTCAGCACCCTCTCAGGTCTTCTGTTGAAGTTGGCCAAATGAGGGACCAATTTGCGGCCTACTTCATGTCAGATGTAGGACGGGTGGAATGGCAAGAACAAATGGTGTAAAAAAAATTTTTCTTGTCTGTATGTTAATAAAAAACCTGTGTTTATACCTGTACCGAGTGCAGTCTGTGTTTTTACACTCAAATACAATAATCAACTGGCCAGGTTCACCAGTGAATTCATGATGATGTTTTTTTTTTTTTTGAGCATCATGAATTTACTAGTAATCCGGACCAGGTGACTATATATCCGCACACACAAGTTGTATAACCTTTATCATCTCTCCAGTTTTGGTTCAATTTGCAGCGACAGTAGAGATAAAACAAATAATATTTGTGTCACCTGGCCTGATGTTACAAATAATAATTTGTGGATGCACTAGCATCCGTCACTCTTTATTATTATTATACCTGATATACCTGACCAGGTGACTATAAATATTATTTGTATTATCATCACTGTGGCTTCATTTTGAACGCACTGGAGAGATAATAAAGTTTATACATCTTCTTCAATCCCCTGGTGTCATGCTGAAGTGGTGATGCCCCAAATAACGCATCCTCACTTCAGAATGTATCACACCTGGGCAGGTGAATACACATGAGTTATAAACTAAAAAAAACAGGCACAAAAAAAAACAAATATCCAAAAATGAAATAAAAAATCTTTTTGCAAAAATGCATGAAGGTAGTAATAATCATAAGGGTATTTAGTAAACATAATTTTGATCAAAATAATGTACAAGCCATCCCGCCACGTCAAGGCAACCCTCTGTGGGACAGTCCTACTCTAATATTGAAAACCTTTCCACTTGTCAAGTGACTTAAATGTGAACAAGGGCAGAGGGACTGAACCCACCAGTTGAAGCTCTGGCCAGACAGGATGGATTTTCTCAACTCAGAAAACAGGGCGGTCACACCCTTATATGCACGGAATGCACTATGAACTACATAGAAAACTAGATCTGAACTGAAAAAGTAAGTTAATGTGTATGCAAAATGTAAATGCATATTAACACATGACCATTACACAGAAAAACAGGCACAAAAAAAAACAAATATCCAAAAATGAAATAAAAAATCTTTTTGCAAAAATGCATGAAGGTAGTAATAATCATAAGGGTATTTAGTAAACATAATTTTGATCAAAATAATGTACAAGCCATCCCGCCACGTCAAGGCAACCCTCTGTGGGACAGTCCTACTCTAATATTGAAAACCTTTCCACTTGTCAAGTGACTTAAATGTGAACAAGGGCAGAGGGACTGAACCCACCAGTTGAAGCTCTGGCCAGACAGGATGGATTTTCTCAACTCAGAAAACAGGGCGGTCACACCCTTATATGCACGGAATGCACTATGAACTACATAGAAAACTAGATCTGAACTGAAAAAGTAAGTTAATGTGTATGCAAAATGTAAATGCATATTAACACATGACCATTACACAGAAAAACAGGCACAAAAAAAAACAAATATCCAAAAATGAAATAAAAAATCTTTTTGCAAAAATGCATGAAGGTAGTAATAATCATAAGGGTATTTAGTAAACATAATTTTGATCAAAATAATGTACAAGCCATCCCGCCACGTCAAGGCAACCCTCTGTGGGACAGTCCTACTCTAATATTGAAAACCTTTCCACTTGTCAAGTGACTTAAATGTGAACAAGGGCAGAGGGAGTTATAAACTGCAGCATCGCGACAGTATGCTTGAAATAAATGCAGACTGAAGCGACGCTGCAGGTTAAAACTCATGTGTATTCACCTGCTCAGCTGTGATAGTAATGATAAAAGACTGGGCAGGGGAATACACATGAGTTATAAACTGCAGCATTGCTACAGTATGCTTGCAATATATGCAGACTGAAGCGACACTGCAGGTTAAAACTCATGTGTATTCACCTGGCCAGGTGTGATAGTAATGATACAAGGCCAGGGGATTGTACATATAACGTGTATTTTCAACATCATCTCCTCCGTTTATTCAACACACACTGAATAGAGGATGGTATATTTAGAATCCCTGGCCTTGTATCACAAAGTTAAATGATGGTAAAAACACACCATACTCATTTAACTTTCTATGATACCTGGCAAGGTAAAATAGATATGCCTTGCACTCAACACCATCCTCTATTCAGTCTGTGCAATATTAGCAGACAGAAGAGACTGGTGGCGAAAATACAAGTCATATATTTGTGTTTTTAACTACACATATCTCCAGGAATGACACAAGAAACATGTGTCATTCCTGCAGTTATGTGTAGGCAAAAACGCAAAGTGTACGGCGCAGTGTGTGTACGGCGCAGTGGGTGTAGGTGGCGAAAGACACATTAATCAAACCGTTTTTACTAAAAGCATAGTTGCACATTTATTTGTTACAACAAATCAAAAAATACCATTTTTATTGAGTAGGACGTTTTGGGGGAGATTGGGATACTCTGGGTGTGTGCAGAGATGACGAACGGCTGGAAAGCGAGGAAGGTGTTCGAAGGGAAGGGGCGACGAAAGTAGTGGGGGAAGGAAGATCAGACATGGAAGTAGAGGCAGGTAGAGACACATTAGGAGGAGAGGGGGATGGACAAACAAAGTCTTCTTTCTCTTCCTGGGGGCAGGAGTCCCCTGCATGGACCGACTTCTGTGTGACCGCCTTGAGCTTGTGGACCGTGGCCTTGAAACATAAAACACGGAATGTCGGTCACCCGTGTCATGCTCTGTGGTGGCGGTGGCGGTACTCGGAGGAGACGTGGTGGCGGTGCTCTGAGGAGGACAAGTGGTGGCAGTGGTCCAAGGAGGAGAAGTGGTGTCTGTGCTCCTAAACTGCTGCAGAGTGGTGGCGGTACTCCAAGAAGGAGAAGTGTCGTCTGTGCTCCTAAACTGGTGCTGAGTGGTGCGGTACTCCTAGAAGAAGAAGTGGTGTCTGTGCTCCTAAAATGGTGGATAGTGGTGGTGGTACTCCTAGCAGGAGAAGTGGTGGCTGTGCTCCGAAAATGGTGCGGAGTGGTGGCAGTGCTCCTAGAAGGAGAAGTGGTGGCTGTGCTCCGAAAATGTTGTGTAGTGGTGGCTGTGCTCCTAGAAGGAGAAGTGGAGGCAGTGGCCCAAGCAGGTACTGCGGTGGCGGTAGTCCAAGACTGGGGAACAGTGTCTGTGGTGGTGGTGCTCCAGACAGGAGCAGCGCTTGCCATGGTGGTGGCGACGGTGGAGTGTCCAGCAGTACTCGGACTTGTGGTGGTGTAGTGGTGACTCGGAATGCTGGTGGCCGTGCAGTGGTATGCAGCAGAAGTCGGTAGTGATGTGTGGCGAATCAGTGGTGGCACAGTTGGATATGCAACCACTGACTGCTGCACGTACCGATTCTGCTGCATTGCCTGCAAGTAAGCAGTGTTGCAGGCCTGCAACACACTCAGCTGTTGCTCAGGACTAAGGTGTTCCACCATGCCCCGTTCAATTTTACTGAAAAAATGGTGCGCTGGTCTGTTGAGGTCGGCCTCCAGCCTATCAAGCCGCTGGTCGACACAGTTGAAGCGGTGATCCATGTGGGTAAAACCCCGTTCCATTAGTGAAAAACCGCTTTCCACTGTGCTTGACAGCGACTTCATATTGCCATGAAAGGCCTCGCTCAAGTGCATGAACTCGGGCAAGACATTCCTTTCCAAGGCCCTCTGCCGCTGGCGGGAAGTGCCTGCATAACCAGTGGCAGAGACCTGGGACAGGGGAACACCTGACTGACCAGCTTCCTGGTCACCAGCTGTCCGTGTTGCTGACCTGCAAGTTGCTTCCTGGCTGTCGGATGGCTGGGACGGGTCCAAGGTCGTCCGAGGAAGGACCGCTTCAGGGACAGACTGCATGGTGCTGCTCCAGGTGCTGTGGAAAGAAAAGAAAAACATTACTATCATGCATTTACAAGAAGCATCAGCTGTGGAATAGAAAAGCACGGATTTAAAAAAAAAATAAAAAAATTTGGAAAACTTACGCTCTGCTGGCAAGGACCGGTCTCAGGAACGCCAACTCGGGATAGTAGCGATATTTTCTTCTGGTCCTTGCTGCTGAACCACTGCGAACTTGTCCCTCTGCACGAACATCAGTGTTGAAGCGGTCCTTCATCGAGCGCCATCGTGTGCGGACTTTGTTCACTGTTGGAAAAAAAAATTAATATTATACAATGCACTCAGGGCAAAATGTGTCTCATCACACACACACACACACACACACACACACACACACACCACACACACACGAGTGAAAATTGCAAGCAGTCAATGAAGCATAAAAAAGCAATAGCATACACAGGGCAGTCACTGTTGAACCAGATGACACTGTTGAGTTTGCAGGTAGAATATATCTACCAGCAAACCCATCAGTGCCATCTGGAACAAGAGTCACGGCGGCATTACAGAGCATGGAAATAATTACTAAACGCCTTTTTGAGGTTAGGAGAGGCGCTGTCCCAGCCATCCATCAACGCTGCGGCCACCTCGTTCCATAGCCGCCGGCTCACCACATTGTCCTTGTACTGCGGATCACGGCTGTCCTACAACGGGACACGCTCATGGACCCGGCAGATGAGGGCCTCATTGTCCACATAGAGGTCCTCGTCCCGTTGTGGAACCTATAAAAAACAAAAATAAATATTACAATCTTGTATATATTGCATAAATAAAAAGAGACCCAAAAAAAAAGAGACATTCAAAACACTATATACTTACATTCCGTCTCGCCTCCGGGACTTGTCTTGGCTGCGACTGCTCCTGCTGTTCTGACTCCTCAATGGCCGTGTCCGACGCTGATGTCTGAAAAAGGAACAAAAATTTTAGACATTTGGAATTCAGCAGCTATACTTACCCAAAGGCAGGAAGATACTCACATCACGCTCTGCTTGGGCCAGTTCTTGCCGGGTTGGCGAATACTGTGATCCAGAATAAGACATGCTGCAATAAAAAAAATACAGAGATTTAGTACATATACATTGGAAAGGACAGGCAGTCATTTGGTGAAGAATACTCACATTCTTGCACTTTGGATCTAAACTTGCTGTCTTGGCTGTCTCTTGAAGGCTGTCTAGTAGGGGTCCAGGCTGTATGTGCAGGCTGAAGTCTCCAGGCACTGTAGTAGGGGTCCAGGCTGTATGTTCAGGCAGTTTAGTAGGGGTCCAGGCAGTTGCTCAGGCTGCAGTCTCCAGGCACTGCAGTAGGGGTCCAGGATGTATCTTCCAGGCTGTATCAGCAGTGTCTCCAGGCAGTCTGAGTAGGGGTCTGTCTGGCACTGAAGACACCTTCCTTTAGCTCCACCCCTCACAAACAATGTTTCTTGTTTAGGGGGTGTTTTAGACAAGTGTCTAGACATTGTTTACTCAAAAATCGCATGCGCGCACAAGCACTGACGAGCGCACAGCCACGCGCACACCAGCGCACCCATAGACTGCTATGTTATTTTTATGTGCGTAGCGTGCGCATACGTGCGCACGCGCATTTTTAAAGTTGTGGGCCGGAAAAAAAATGCAACATGTAGTGTGTAGCCCAGCTGCGCTTGGTGCCACATGTTACCCTGGAGGATGCATGAAAGGTAATTCACAATCACCCGATATTCATTCACACTTCACATTTCCCTAGTGCCACCAGAGGGAGCCCTTTAGATTACGCAGGTATATAAGGGAGTGGAGAGACGCAGCAGAGAAATTTCCTGTCAGACGAGCTCAGAGCTCAGATTACACTGGTCTGTGTCAGAGCGTGTTGGAAAGCAGACGAGCTAGTTACCTCAGACATTCTGAGAGGGAACTCTAGCCAGAAAGAAAGACTTATCTGAAAGCCTGAGGACTTCAGCAAACACTCAGCTTATATTGTGGAGTCCAGTGTAGTGGGAAGGATTGCAACTTGGTCTGGTCAAGGTTGAGTCCACTGAGATTCCAACAGTGAGCGTTTCAGAAAGTAAGCGTGTCGACGCTTGGAGAGCGGTGAAGGAAAGAAAGCTGACATCTACTGCCGCCTGTGCTTATGTTAAAGGTGTGAGTAGGGCGACAGGCAAGTGGAGAAGAAGAAAGAGAGAGCGACAGAGGTCGACAGCATTGATAGCTTACCTCAGCTCTGCACTACCGGACACCGTGTCCGAGCTTGCTAGAACCTTCACGGCTAGTGGGAAAAACCGGAGACCCTGCTGGACTTCAGGTCACAGAGGGGCCCAACAGTGCTGATACATAACCGGGGTCAGGAGAACAGGAGTCTAGCAGTGCACTGCAGATAGAGACTTAGTTCTGTCCAAAAGAAGGCTCCACCACAATGTCAGCCGGGCGTAGCTGTTTCACACGGAGTTAGGCTTTGTTTCATGCAAGTCAGAAACTCACACGTATAAAGAAGGAAGGAGGCCCTACACCTACTCAGTGGATTACTGGACATGCATCCTCCACCCAGAGCAGCTTCCCGGGATGTGCCTGAAGTTACCACCAGTAAAAGGTACAGAAAGAGACTGTCTTGTGTGTGTCTGGATTATTGCCCTGCACCTTTACACCGCCATATACCTCGAGGGATCAGTCTCACCTGTGGGAGACTTAACACCTTGCTGCCCAATAACAACCCCTCACAGGATTCACCCTGCAGCGCTGGTCACCCTGATCAGGAACCACAGGTGGCGTCACAAACATTTCTATAATCCCCTGTAAATATCCCCCCTTTAGTGAGCGCCCAGGGCAATGGACCGAGCTGCGCTACCCGTGACATCCCCCAGTGAAGTGAACGGGCTCGGTGCCAAGTACCCCAAAGCCCTGGTACGTGCGACTCAGTAGCGTCTAGCGCACACCTGTAAAATGCGCTGCGCACGCCAAACGCTGATGAGCACGTGCAAGCGCAAGACCCTGCGCCGACCATGTTAAAGATAGGGGAACATAGCACATGCGACCGATAGCGCACGATGCGCTGCGCGATAAAGCGCAAGTGTGAAAGTAGCCTTAACTTCTAAAAAATGCTTTCTTTTTTTTGTCCCACTTTTCATGTTCCATGGGGAAAAAAACATGTCTATGGCATGCTGTATTTGAAAAAAGTTTTGAATCATGAAAAGAAATGCTGCTTGAAGACTTCTGTCCATGTCGTTTTTGAAAAAAAATTGCTGTTAAGAACAAAATGCCGTGTGTGAATCAAATCTGATGTAAGGGGTAAAGTTTCTCATAGAAGTTTTCTTCCATGCCTGGAATGCCAGTGTAAGGAGGCTTATAGGCCATGCAATGCTCCTCTGGAAAATTAAATAGGCAAATTTCCTCTTCAGAGACGAAAAAGACTTGAACTCTTGTGCAACTTATTAGAAGTAGTAACCTTGAATTTTATCAGACACTATAGTTCAAATCCTTTTCCTCTCTGAAGTGGAAGTTTGCATACTGACTGAAATCTAAGTGTGCATTCACATTGCGTTCTGTGTCACCATTGGGGCATACATTCGAAATCTCACTCAAAAAAGGGTCCAGACGCATCCGCCGCTGGAGCCATAGACTGTAATGGTGACAGCGGAGCGAACGTTCAATCTGCCGTGCTCTTTTCTGGGAGTGTATGCCTACAGAAGGCGGACACTCAGACGGAGTCTACTACATCTGGTGTCGGCCTCCTGTAGGCGTACACTCACGAAAATGATTTTTAAGATTTTGCTGGAATGGTTTGAGGGTGTTATGTCACATAGGCAGATCTCTTGATGTGCCAGAGCAGCAGTTGGAGCAGAAGGCACCGAATATTGGGGTGGGGGTGATTACTGTGTGTGTGGTATTTACTCTGTGTGGGGGTATTTACTGTGTGTGGTATTTACTGTGTGTGGGGGGGATATTTACTGTGTGGGGGGTATTACTGTGTGTGTGTGGGTATTACTATGTGTGTGGGTATTACTGTGTTTGTGTGTGTGTAGGAGGGTATTTACTGTGTAGGGGGTATTTACTGTGTGTGTGGGGGATATTACTGTGTGCATGTGCGTGTATTTACTGTGTGGGGAATTTACTGTGTGTATGAGGGCATTTACTGCGATGTTGGGGTATTTACTGTGTATGGGGCTTTTATTGTAATGGGAGGAGGACCTTACTGTGTGGGTGAGGTATTCACTGTGTGGGGGAGGTATTTACTGCGGTGTGGGGGGGGGTATTTACTGTGTGGGGGGTATTTACTGTGTGTGGGGACCAGTAGCGTAGCTACCGGGGGGGCAGAGGGTGCGGTCGCACCTGGGCCCACTGCTCACTGGGGCCCACTCAGAGATACGCTACCCTTAACTATATAGTTAAGCTCTGCGGTAGAGCAGGGAGACAATCTCCCTGCACTACCGTGGTCTGTTCTGTAGAGGGGCATGTTAGGACGCTGAAGAAGAAAGAAGAAAAGAAGAAAATAGGAGCAGCCAGTAGGTGCATATAGACAATAACATATGGCAACATATGTATACTCAGTCTGGACAACATGGCCCCCAAAGGAGGAGAAGGGGAAAAAAAATAGAAGACATACAAGAGGGCGCACATTCTTCTTTACAAGTGTAATATTTTAACCTCCCCCTATTTCTTTTGCTTCTCTCTTTCTTTCTGTTCCCCTCTTTAGGGTCTTGTCCAGACAATAGTATTCCTTTTAAGGTTACCTGGATACATTCAGGGACCTATACCCATATGATGGACTCTGTACACACTTACTGGCTGTTTTTATTTTCTGCACGTTGCAGCGCACAGAAAGGGACAGACAGAGACCAGAATCCAAGGAGTGGGAGATAAAGTGGGCGGCGTTACACAACATGGGAGATAATTTGAGGTCCATTATACAGCATGAGAGCTAATTCGGGGCCCATTATACAACCTGGGAGCTAATCCAGGGGCCATTATACATTCTGGCAGCTAATACGGGGCCTATTATACAGCCTGCGAAGTAATGCAGGGGCCATTATACAGCCTGGGAGGTACAGTAATGTGGGGCCATTATACAGCGTGGGAACTATTCCAGGGGCAGTTTGAAGGCTACTATGGAGACCATCATACAGTGTGGGTGCTACTGTGGGGGGGCTGTCAAACTGTGGAGTCACAAAGGAGGCATTATTACAATGTAAGAGGCACAGGGATGGCGTTATTATGTGGGGAAGTATGAGGATCATTGCTTTTGTGCCACATAGCAGGTGCAGTAATAGGGACACATACGGCAGTGGCTCAGTATTGGGGTATCAGCAGGATGAGGAGTTTGTGCAGGTTGGGAATAGATTGGGACAATGCTGGAAAAGTGAGAATTCAAATGTGTCTTTGTTGTAATCTCTGTAGCCAAGTCCTGGCTGGAGGAGTTGTCGTGTCAGTCTGGGCCAGATGGAAAAGTGAACGATTCCATCAGAAAGAACGTCAGCGGTAAGTCTCCATCTGTAACTGTGCTGTGATCTCTATATGTTCTGTAGCACTGGTAACTACCACTATATAGTCACCATATGGAGGTAGTGTTGGTCTTTGTGTACTGATTTATTTTCAGTTACAGCAGAGTCATCTGCTGAGGTTCCCTTATACCCATGATTAAAGTGTGCCACCATAGTTGTAATTATGGGTTAGGGGCCCACTCAGATGTTTCGCGCCCCCTGAGCTGAACCCCTAGCTATGCCTCTGGTGGGGTCACTTACTGTAATGGGCCTGAGGAAGATGTACTGTGATGGGGGTATTTATCGTAATGGGCATGGGAGAGAATTAGTGTAACAGGCCTGGGGGAGATTTGCTGTGATGAGGGCATTTAGTGTAACAGGCCTGGGAGAGATTTACTGTGATGGGGGTATTTAGTGTAACGGGCCTGGAGGAGATTTACTGTGATGAGGGTATTTAGTGTAACGGGACAATTATTTCTTCAGGGGCTCAGTGTATGGCATATATTTTTGTGTGGGGATTTGCAGCAGGAGACCAGAGAAGATGGAAGTCTGCAGAGACGGCTGTGGATGAGAAAAGTTATCATGGCGTCTAGACAAGATGAAGAAGAAAAGAAAGAAAACGACTCCAGAGGCGACGTAATCTATAAGGTACCTGGATGGAAAGGTTTTTTTTATTATACTAATTCTCATATTTTTATTTGCTACTAAGCATTTCAGGGGTTGTCCAAATTTGTGATGAGTCTGCAGTCATTCTATGTGACTGCTGACTTCTGAATTCTCATAGTGTGCACTGCACGCTGTCAGGATTCTCTTCTGCGAGCGACTTGCATACATACACGTGCCGACTAGACATATGTGGCCTCACTCAATGAAAATGAATAGAGCAAGGCCGGATACGTCTAGATGGAATGTGGCCACAAGTATACAAATCACATACTTGTGAAAGGGAGAATCCTAAAAGTGGACAGTGCACACTGTGAGAATTGAGAAGCTGCAGTCGTCTGAAGACTGTAGTGACTGAAGACTTTCATCTCCAACCTGGATGATTTTAATTATAAAATGAAGTATGCCAATCCTAACAGCGTGTAATATCCTCATTGTCAGGGTTCAGCTCTGCAGGTTCCAACAGTCATCACATTGCTGCATCACTCATGCAATTTTCATACTTAGGCTGGAATCACACACAGCGACTAAAAAAGCTGACCGTTTTAGTCGGTCGATAATCGGATTAAAATTTCATGAACATTGATGCGACTAGCATCCGATTTTTTGTAGTTGATGCGATTTAGTAGCATGTACGCTTACGTTTCACATCCGATTACCCACCGACTACCGATTTTTAGTGGCATCATAGCAAAATGGACATTTAACGTTTTTGAGGCCTGCAAATCATTTGAATAATGAGCCAGACCCATATTTAAGCGGGGTTTGACTGTTCTTACCCTCCCACCCTTGCCGTTCAGTGTTTTGCTTCTTAGTGGTTCCTGTTGTGTTGCAGCAAACTTAAAATTATGAGTCACAGACTTACTTTTAATACAACTGAGCGTGTGCTGTACTATTGGCTGCTATCCAGAACTTTTGGGGAGCCATATCCTGTAGTTGTTTCTCACAGAATCCGCAGAAGAATGTGGGTGCATCCCCTTGTGAAGCGAAGGATCAGCAAAGGACATTTTGAGCGCCTGTATTCAACACTGCGTAGGAATCCTGACAAGTTTTTTGACTATTGTCGCATGAGTGTTGCCACCTTTGATATTTTGCTGGACATATTGCGCCCTGGAATCACCTTTCACAACACCAGGATGCGTCCTTCAATTTCTGCTGAGGAAAGGCTTCTTCTAACATTAAGGTATGTGTGTCAACGATATGTTGATGATGTTTTGCATAATTTACCATCTTTTACATTCTTCTTACTTTCTTCATCTTAACATACTCAACATTATGGCATTATGAAATTGTCTTATTTTACCTATATGCTTGTGTGTAGCAGTCATAATGGTTTGTAAGTCATAAAATTAATAGAATGGGTGAGTATACAAATTTCCAGTGTTTCAATTGTCTTAATGGATTTTTCATATATTTTGTTTGTCTGATGTGTACATGTTTGTTGTTGTTTGTGTATTGCAGGTTCCTTTCCACTGGGCTCTCATACGCTGCTCTGCATTTAGAGTTTTTACTAGGAAAATCCACCATTTCCGGAATAGTCAGCTCTACTTGTGGACAAATTTGGTCAAGACTAAATAAAGAAGTGATGCCACAGCCCAAAATGGAAGATTGGTTGAGGATTGCACGTGGATTTCAAGAAAGCAGTAATTTTCCACACTGTATTGGAGCCCTGGACGGGAAGCACATACGTGTGCGTAAGCCGCCGAACTCAGGGACACAATTCTACAATTATAAGCAATATTTTTCTATAGTTTTGTTGGGCTTGGTCGACAGTAACTACCGCTTCATAATTGTAGACATTGGGGCCTATGGAAGGACTGGAGACTCCAGAGTCTTCAATTCTTCCATTATGGGTCGGCGGCTACGCAATAACCAATTGGACTTACCACCACCATGTCAACTTCCACACTCCAATATGGATGCAGTGCCATATGTTATAGTAGCGGATGAGGCCTTCCAATTAAGTTGTAATGTTATGAGGCCATATCCTCGGCGCAATCTCAACCATCAGAGAAGCATCTTTAATTATCGCCTTTCTCGTGCACGACGCCTGGTGGAGTGCACATTTGGTATTCTTACAGCCAAATGGCGAGTCCTACAATCAGCCATTCAGCTAAGTGCATCAAATGTAAATCTTGTAGTGCAAGCATGTGTGGTACTACATAATTTTACAAGAATACATGAATGCTCATCATCTGATATGGCTGACCTTCAGTCTTATAATATGATGAGGCCTATGAGACCAGTCATCCATCCTCGTCGTCCCCCTTCTGGTCTGAAAGTGCGTGAAATATTGACAAATTATTTTGTTTCCCCTCGTAGTTCTATTCCTTGGCAAGATGAGGCCATAGGTATGTAGTGTGTTTTATGTGATATCATAACATAAAGTAACTTTTGATGAATAAATTCATGGTACACTCTCTTTTTTTGTCTACTACTTTACCATACTTAATACACTACATAACATAGAAGAAGAAACACAGACAACCAATGTAACTTCACTAATTTTAATCATTAGTGTTTTGTGTTGAAGCCTTTTAAAGGCTGATATTTTTTTGGTTAACCAGGACCAACATGTCAAAAACTAAGCAAAATATATGTATAACATAATTATTATTCAGAAAATAAAAAAATATATCACTTATGAAAAAAGTAAAAAAATGTACAGCTACAATTGCTGGTAGCTTGGTGGTGGTGTTGGTGAGGATGGAGGGGCAGGTTGTGGATTCTGCCTCACACAATCTGCAACCTGTGTTTGAGAAAGACCAGGTGCAGATCCTACAGTAGCAGCTGGGTTACTTGCTGCATCATGAAGGACTTGTGGGTAGGGGTACATAGGGAATTGATGCTCATAGTCATATAGATATGACTGAGCAGTAGCAGAGTGACCCCCAATATGCCCATGTCTACCATATCCATGTTGTGGCCAGCCAACAACATTGGGTATGTTAGAGTGGGCATATTGTGCATGGCCACTCTGTCCCATGGTTTGAAGCTGGGAAGCTCCATACAAAGAATGAGCTGCAGTAGGAGGAGGAGGAGGAGGAGTTGGGTTTTGTTGCAAAGAAGGAGTAGGTGGAGGAGGTGGAGGAGGATGATGAGGAGGAGGAGAGGAGGAGGATCAGAGGCAGAAGCAGATTGTGCTGGATTTTGTGCTACCAACCTCCCTAAATTTTCTGGACCAACCACCCATCTATGAAGATAATCTAGTAGGTTGGTGGGATCATTAGGGCCTGATCCAGCTTCCAACACAATCTGCAGTCCACTTCTGATCCTCAGTCTGTGCTGTATTTGAGTAGCCCGGAGATAAGGGGCCAGACTGCGGCAAAATGCCTCCTCACCATCATCTTTACCTACACTGGACAAATAGTCCAGAACTCCTCGGTCCACCTGCCTCCTTGAGACAGAACCCACTCCTTCTCGTCGCCGCCTACCTCGCCTTGTGAGTTGGGAAGGAGGAGGAGATAGATCTTGAGCCCTATTAGGGCTGCTGCTCTGAGGTAGATCCTCAGTTTCCACATGCAGTGTCTGGGAATCCTCAGCTCCTGCAGGTCTTGTTGTTGCTGGTTGGGTGGACCCACATGCTGCTGAGGAAGGGCCTGCCTCCTGTTCTCCATCACCAACTGGGTCGATAACCACTTCTGAGTCAGACCCCGTCTCCCTCTCAGTTAGGTTTGACTCAGTTCTAGGAATGAAAAACAAAATAAAAAAATTATAATTTAAAAAATAACAATTTATAAACATTTAAGTCGTTCAACACACATGAACTTACGGTCGCAGATCCAACACTGGCTCAAGGAAGTTTAATCTATCAAAATAGAGGTACTTCCTCTTCTTAGATGCTGAAGCCCCACTCCGATCTCTAATCTGCCTCTCCCTCCGGTAGCAGTCCCGACAACTACGCCACCGCCTTGTCACATCATTCACTACAAATTTAAGAAGAGCATAACGGTTTTTTATTACTGATATCAATTTAATAAGGCACAAACTACAATATGCAACACTGAACATTTAAATACTGGTCATGTGTGATGTGATTTACAATATTAAAAGACATCAACATACAACCAGAAGTATAGATGTTCTAAGCAGTAACATACATTTAAAAAAATGCTTGGCCCTTTAACAAACGCCTCAATCAGTTACAATTTTATCACAAAAACACTAAATCTGAGGTGAAGAAAAATACTAAATGTGGTAGTCAATAGATGCCGAAGCATCGATGATATTTAAGTATACATGTATATTTTTGGACTACACACACAGCAATGCGTACTTCTAAATAGTAATAGGTCCATAATACAGCGTTTTAAATAGCATTTAAACACATAAGGCTAGATTATTATTTGCAAAAAAGAATGTTTAAAAAATTTAGAAAACCGTTACATGTGGTACTTACTAAGTCGCTCTTGGTCCTCCCTGGATCTCTCATTATAGTCCGGAAAAATGTGCACACATATAGTTTTCCATGCCGCCTCTTTGCGTGTCCGATTGCTGTAGTTGGAATCGCGCTGGTCCCACAATTCTGGCCTCTCCTGCACCAATACAATGAGGAGTTCCACATTGATGTGGCTAGATGCCATGTTTCTGGACTCCGTGTAGGCGTTCTTCCTGTTTTTTTTTAAGATGTGCTTAGCTAATTAGCATGTAAAGGCTTCCTGAGAAATTCAAAGGCAGTTTCCTGTCACCTGGAAAAGTTGTGCGATTTAATCGCAACTCACACGTGCGGTCCGTTTGTAATCCCACTTTTAATCGCTCCCATAGACTTGCATTGGCGACAGTCGACCCACAATCGGTGACAATCGCAGCATGCTGCGATTGCACTCGGACGTTTAAAACGGACCACAAAAAATCTGATACTGGGAGCTGCTCCATAGATTAACATAGGTCCGACTGCAATGCGATATTTCATCGCATTGCAGTCGTCCGATTTAGTCGCCAGTGTGACTTCAGCCTTAGGCTGGAGACACACTACCATAGAATACGGACGAGTGCTATGCGAGAAAACATTGCATAGCACTCAGACCAATATTACAGTATTTTTCGGACTATAAGACGGACCGGACCATAAGACGCACCCCAAATATTGGGGTGAAAATAGCAGAAAAAAAGATTTCTATAAGATGGGGGTCCGTCTTATTGTCCGAATTTAAGGTATCTTACCTGATGGCTGTCCGGTCCGGTGTCGGCGGTGCTGATGTTTGGTGTGGGCAGTGGGGAGTGCACCTAAACAGGGTTCCTTCCTGCTAAGGTGGACGAAGCCGTGGCCTGGTGTCCACGGGGGTTGCGGCAGTGGTATGGCAGAGGTGCGGTGATGCTGACACAGGGTCCCTTCCTCAGGTGAGGTGACTCCATGGCTCGGTGTCCAAGGTGAGCAGCAAAGCCGGGTTAATCACGAGTTTCTCGGTGGCGGCGGTCATCTTCCTGAGGCCGCGCGTGCGCAGATTGAGTACACTGCTTCCAGGGGCTTCAGGAAAATGGCTGCGGGAGGCAGCGCATGCGCAGATGCAGATCGCGGCGGCCATTTTCCTGAAGCCGAGCTCTCAATCTGTGAATCTCTATCTGCGCACCCGCTGCCTCCCGCGGCCATTTTCCTGAAGCCTCGGTAAGCAGAGAACTCAATTTGCGCACACGCGGTTTCAGCAAGATGGCCGCCACCATCGAGAAACCTGTGATTCACCTGGCTCTGCTCTCCGTGGACACCGTGCCGCAGCGGCGTCACCTCACCTGAGGAAGTGACCCTGCTCAGGTGCACGCCATAACGCCCACCGCGCCTCAGCATCGTTGCACCTCTGCCACTGCCACACCACACCACTGCTGTAAGCCCGCGTTTGGACTATAAGACGCAGCCTCCCATTTTCCTGACAATTTTTTTTGGGAAAAAGTGCGTCTTATAGTCTGAAAAATACGGTAATCTATGGGGCAGCTCACATCACCATTTTTTTTCTCAGGCGTATTCGACGTGCATGTAAAATCACAGCATGCTGCGATTGTACGCATATATCGTACGAGACTCTCCAATGCAAGTCTATGGGTGCGAGAAAAAATCTGACACCACATAGACCATCCGTGTAGCTTGCGACAAATACACACACATTTTCCTCATTGTATCCTCCATACGGAAACATAGATGCGAGAAAATCACATCATCGCATTACTCACGGATGACCATACGGAGAACACTTGTACGACTCTCGGCAGGGAGACTCAGACTGATTTTCCATACGTTAAGTGTGACTCCAGCCTTACAGTCATGTGACAACGAGCTTTTCTTCCTGCTTCTCAGTTTTTCACTGAACATTGAATTAGGAAGAGCAGCTTGTCGGCACATGCTAAGTGTACACATTCCATATGTGCTTGGAGGGGTGAGGGTGGGGCTTCAAACTGAATTCTTGCCCCTGGTGCCAGAAAACCTAGATACACCTCTGCTGTCATGCGCCAGCATGCAGATGTCAGCTGCTGGCCTCTGATTGGCCAGCGTCTTGCATTGATATTACTGTGCAGAGAGTCTCTGCGTGGCAATACATTTCAATTGAATGTTCGTCCAAAGGCACATATTCTACTGAAATAAAGTGTTGCTGGCGTAAAAATGTCACTTTGTCCTTCAAAGAATGCGGCCTCCCCAAATTCAATTTTTTTCTATATGCTGCCCATATACCCAGCTGAGTTTGAGACCCCTGCTCTACGCTGAGCACTTACATCAGGGTTTCAATCTAAATCTCAAGATGACACTATTCAGATGAAACCCCAGAGGGATCCTTTCACTATAATGAGGCAGCAGAGTTACTCTGGACCCCGTCTGGCCTCTGTTCAGCGGTGTCCTGTGACCGACCCTGCTTTTATGTAATCCTAAAAAGACAGACACAGCTGGATCACAGGTCAGACGGCGTCCAAAGTGTCTCCATCTGCATCATTATCGGGAATCTTCCATCGAGGGTTTTGTCTGAATCACGTATTTCAGAGATTTACATGGAAACCCCAGTGTAAGTGCTCAGCACGGAGCACAGGATAAATGTCTGCTGAGCTTTGCTGCAATCTTTGGGAGGCAGGATGAAAAAATCAACAGCAGGTGAAGAATTGCTTTTATTTATTTTTTGTTCAAGTGATTAGATGATTTTATTCTTGGGGTCAGTGTGATTACAGTGATGCCAGAATTATATGTTTTTTTTTGTTTGGCTGCTATCACACACTGAAAAACTTTTTTTTTTGCATCGCCTTATTTAGGTAGCTATAATTTTTCCTTATTTCTGCAGACAGAATCATGCGAGGGCTTGTTTTTTTGTGGGATGAGTTAGGCTGTGTTTCCACCGTCAGGAAACACAGTGCATTTGACGGAGCGGAAATTCCGCTCCGTCTAAGCCCCGCCCCCTTTCTGACGCGCGTTCTTTCCGGAGGTGTTCAGGACACCTCCGGAACACCTCCGGAAAGAACGCAGGGCTACATAGCCCTGTGTTAAATTCCGTTGCGGCGACGCAGCATTGCCGCAATACGCTAGGACATGCACAGCGCCAAACACGCAGCGTTTCCTGACCGTGGAAACTCACCCTGAACGTTCTTATTGGTACTATTTTCGGGCACATAACATTTTTTGTTCGCTATTTTTTTATGCTGTTCAACGTGTGGTAAAAATTATATTTATTCTTTTGGTCAGTACGATTACTTCAAAACCACATTTATATAATTTTTTATGTTTTGTCAATTTTACACAGAAAAAAACTATTTTATGGAAAAAATGATTGTTTTTGCATCACTTTATTCTGAGAGCTTCAACTTTTCAATTCCTCTGCTGACAGGGCTCTATGATAGCACCTGAGGGTTCAAGATGCTCACCATGCATCAAGATAAGTTCCTTGTGGGGTCTAGTTTCAAAAATTGAATACTTGTGAGGGGTTTCCCCTGTTTCGGCACAGAAGGGGCACTCGGGGGTGAAGGGGTTAAGTGAAGTGATTCAAGTCATATGCTGATTCTAGCACTTATGGCCCAATGATGGGTTGTCTTGGCAGTCAGGGGCTTGCTGAAGGCCCCCATCACAGTCATTTTTCTGCTCCTTTGAAGCCTATCCAATTGCTGGATAGGGGATAAATTCAAAATTCCACTTCAATTATTGATGCAAGTAATAAAAATATAAAAAAAGTACAGTTTTATAAAATGTCAAAAATCGAAACATACAAATCTGAATCACCCCCTTCGCCTAGTTCAAAATAAAAAATTAAACAACTAAACGTATTATCGCCACATCCGCAAAACTACAAACTGTCAACATATAAAATTACCCAATATTATAAACATTGAAAAGAGAATAAAATCAAAATCCCAGAATTGATTTTTTATCGCTCAGCAAATCTTCATCTTCGACAAAAATCTGCACCAAAAAAGAAAACAATCAAAACGTCTTCTGTACCATGAAATGACCCGGATTCCCCATGTAAAGTACAGCTCAATCAACAGGAAACAATAGTCAGAAAATGGCGGCACAAAGTATTATTTACCGACAAATTTCGGAATTTTTTTTAAACCGCTCAAATATTAAAATAAAAAATCCTATTCAAGTCTGATATCTGTGCGATCGTACTGACCCAAGGAATCATTATTATTACACAGTATATCGTGGGGATTTTCACTATTTCGTATTTTCCCCATATTATATTATATGCTCATTGAATTCACCCTATAGCAACAGAATAATAATAAAAATAAAGTTTTGACTCTTGAGGGGGGGGGAGTGCAAAAATGAAAATAGCCTGCAGCCAGAAAGGGTTAAAAATTGCAGCTGTTTTAACCCTCGTGTGCCCGGCTGGCGGAGAGGACAGGGAGACCCGCAGCCGCCGCTCGTGTGCCTCGTACACATTTGCACTGTGCTGTGGCCGCCAGCAGCTCGCCGCTTCTGTGCTTTCCCTCCTTCCCACTTCATCCCTCCCCGCCTAGCTGCGGTGGGAGGGTCCGCTCAGAGGTTGAACACTGAGTGGGAGCTGGAATGCCCGGGAGGAGAGGGGTGGTACCACACGTGTGTGTCTCCCCCCCCGCTCCGAGCCGTGCAGTCACTCTCTCCTCTCTGTCTTCTCCAACTTATGCCACTCCCTCCTGTATCTCCTCCGCTGGATTCATTTATTAAGGAGATGGAGGGGGGAAATAAATGAAGCGGGGGGGGGGAATGTCCTAAATCCCACAAACTACTAGTGCAAAGCCCTGTGCCGATCCCCAGCGCAGTCTGTGAGAGCAGCGCCGGCTGCGGGGCAACTGCTGGACAAGTTGGGAGAGAAGCAACATCTGTAAAACTTGGACTCCAGCAGGAGGAGGGAAAGAAGAAGAGGAGGACGGGGAGGAAGAAGGAGGAAAATGCCAGTGTGAGAGGCGGCGAGCCCTGCACACAAACTTGGAGCCCCCACATGTGAGTATGCCCTGCATGTGCCGGCCAGCATGCGCACGGTGAGACCCCCGGAGAGAGGCGGGAGGATCACCTTACCAGGTCCCTCACTGAGGAGAAGGAGGAAGCCAAGTGAGGGGCTGCCAGGGGGCACCTCGTACCCTCTGCCTCACACTAGGGGCTTGGGCAGGGAGGAGGAGGAGGAGAGCCTGGCTGGAAGGTGTGTGTGACTGGGTCTTTGTTTTATAAGGAAGGGAAGGAGGGGAGAGATATGGGATCCTTGGACTTGCCAGAAGTTGCTCACTTTGTCTTGGTGAGAAGTTGTAGGAAGTTCCTAAACTTTGAGGAGTTTCTGGGAGCAGAGAGGAGCTGCTCATAGCAATTACATCCCTGTAGGTTGGTTTCTTGCTAACCATGGGGGCAGACATTTTTTGGGGGGGGACTTCCTGTCTGTCATCCCATTGATGAATCCAATAGTCTGGTTGTAGAACTTTAAAAGGCTGAGCTATGGCTTGCATGTGGATCCACCTGTATGTCACGTAGATAAATATATATTATTATATGTTTACCTTCATTGGTGGTAAATAAGTAAGTGCGTTCCCATAAGTGTTTGCGGGATACCATATTGTGAGATAGGACTCAGGGCGCGAAGATATCATTTTGAAGAACATTGTATCGTTCCTCACCCCTCCCCTTTTTCCTTGGACAGTGCTGCTGAGCTTAACTTCCACACTGCATTTCTTGGCTGGGGTTCAAATTGTCCCGAGTCCTAAAGTTGAGCCTCATGCCAGCCTTCTTATGCTGGCTGTAACTTTGTATCTCAGGGCTCTCACATCTGGACGCAGAGGGAGGGAACGCACATGCACTGCTGCTCCGAGCTGGGGGCTTTCAATTCTTGGTGGAATATTAGTCCAGATTCCAGCTGGATGGTTGACGTGATTGAAAATGAACACAAAGAACTTCGAAACTTGAGTTATAAGTTCTTACTTCACAGATCAGGACTGCATTAAGTTGCTCAAGTGCTGCGGACATGGCAAAGAATTGAGTATATATATAAATATATATGTATATATAACACGTATATACGGTACACGTGTATATATATATATATGTAAATTAGATAAGTACAAGTAGTTTCAACTTTCGAGATACATTAAGATCTTGTTATGTTTGGTTTCCCAAAGAGTGTAGAATTTTTTTTCCACTAAAATGTATATATATTTTTCACTGTCGCGGTTTTACGATTCTAAAAATTGCACGTCCCATTCAGAATAGTTTAATTCTGTGGCTGGAGGGCTGGATTCTATGCAGAAGGGGCAAACAAGGACTCTGGTCAAAGTGAATCATGCCAGACACTCACTTTCTCCAGGACCAGAGAGAAAGGGAAGAGTAAGAGGTAAAGTAAATAGACAGAACACCACAAACCAGACCGGATTAACTGATCTACACCTTTTAAATAAATAGCTGTGAGAGACAGAAAAGGAGTCGAGCGGATGCTGAGGTTTTTCGGTGGCGTATGTACTTACTTTGTTTACTAACATGCTCTTTTCAGACTTCAGAGGGGAACAAATACAGTTCAACATAGAGACTAAAAGTTTACACAAGAGGCAAGAAGTTTAGCAGCCTTTGTCAGAGGAGGATCAGCATTATTGTGGGAGCGTAGGATTAGTGAATCCAGACCAGATAAACTTAATTGAGTCATATCTTTAAAAAATAAATAAATCTTTTGCAATGTTACTACATACAGCTTTGTTTTCCAAACCTTAGGAATCTCAGTTATGCGCTAAACCCAAGTATGACACATCTTAAGTGTATGTAACAGTGGCCTATGTGGAAACATGTACTAAGATGGTAACAATAACTTTTGGGATAAGGTGTCATTTAAAAATTTTCTTACTGCTTATACCTATTCATAATAAGCTCATTCTGGCAGTTGTGCCCTAAAAGGTTAAAAAAGTGAAAAACATATTAAAGAGGACACCAGTTTTCTAATGATTTCTCTCTATAGTGAGTCTTGAAATTGGAAAATTTACTTATTTGGACATGAATAAATGGGTATTAAAAATAAAAAAAAGCAAAACAACAATCCACAAACACACAATTCTCATTTCCAGATTTTCTTAACATAATTGCTTTATAATTCAGAAAAGTGCCGCTTTGATTGATTCTATAATTATTTCAGTTAGGTGCTTTATTAAAAATTAACAGTGGCCTTTCAATTTCTAAGTGAGAGTTGTCCAAATTATTTTATTGGAGGCGACGGGTAGCTTGAAAATCCTGAAAACATTTCCAAAAAAATGCCCCTAAGAACCTAAAAAATCATTTTTTATTTTAATAAGAAAAAACTGCCCTCTGGGTGGTACAGTTATTTGTCAAACCTTGCCTGGTATCTGTTAGAGACAACTATTGGATAATATTATCAGTGTTATATATTTATTTTAATTTTAAATAAATAGTTTAATAATTAAGGTTATATAATGTTTCATTGATATTATATTATGGAAAAGCAACAGCTGTAACTATAGCACAGTGCAAATATTGGTCATTTTATATGTATCTTTCTATTTTGTGTTTATTGTTTTCTTTCACACTCTACCATTTTAAAATGTTTACATAAAAGTAAAACAAATGGGCCGAAGTCTCTTATTTCAGTCTTCACGATAGATTTCCATTATGCTCCAGTCACATGGGAAGCTATAAACCTAATAACAGGCAGGGTACAATGTAATTTTTTATAAAGAAACATGTGTTCCATGCGGTCGGTAACTTTCGTGGTCTGGCCTCTTTTTCTGATTTTATTGGCAGTTTCCATGCATGTTGGTGAGGGGTCAAGCAGTAGTTAAGTGGTGAAAAGAAAATGTCCTTATGTTTTTCGGTTCATGCCGCTGTACTTTTTTCGTGTAGTTTTGCCATTAAACTCCACTAAACTTGCGAAATGTTTGGGAGAGATGTCTTGTAAAGCGATAAGGTGCTCTTTTAAATCCGGATTAAGTAGAGAACGACAATTGCACCCACTCTGTACTGACATATGGAGCTGATGACGTCCTGCTCAGCAGCAGAGGGGTTAAAGGTGTCCATTCTTTGGACTGTCAACCTCTCCCTTATACTACAGTGTTATATACATGACAGGATGGCTAATCCCAGGCCATGTTTAAAGCAGACGAAGTAATGTGTTTGCGGGGACTTGCAGTACAGTTGGGTTTAATCATTTTGCATGTTGAAAGCAAAGAGAAACTTCAATGTTTTTGGAACCCCTGCAGCACTAAAGAGGTTAATCAGGCGGAGAGGTCCTTTGCCGACTGGCCTCCCTGCTGTCAAGGCCCACAAGACATCACCCAAGAGCCTTAACACTTCCTCATGCCCATTAAGGCTCTGAAATCTGAAAGGAAAGCAACACAATACCCTTAACCCTCCATGCATGAGAATGAGCTTGCTGTGCTTTAAACATATATACAATAGGCAAGGGGGGAAAGCATAAACCAACAGGGTGCCCAATATAAACTTTCCAAATACTTCCAACAGTCCTATCATCTCTCAACTTTCTCCAGGTATTTGAATTGGGTCTAAGAAAGGAAAAAAAAGTGTTATGTAGCCAAGCAAGGACTTTCAATGAAATTTCACACTTTGATGATTCCGCCCCCCTTTCTTCTTTTCCTGCGTCTAACTTTGATATATTGACAGCAAAAGGAGCTTGCAAAGCTTTTATATAGCCTGAGCGGCAATGCTAAGCAGCAGTCAAATGTCTCCATGCATTTGTGTTTAAGTGCAGAAGAAATAGCATGTCTGTGGGCAGCTGAGGTTCTTATCAACTCCCTAATCCCAAGTCCCTGAAAACCTTGAGGGCATGCCTTAGATCTCGGTGAAATCATTGTAGACTTGCACAGTTTGCAGATTAAATATGCTATGTGTTCCTGGCCCCAACAACAGTTTTATGAGCCCACTAAGCTTCCGACTGTAAGATCCCTTACTGAAGCTGCTATAGGCAGTGATGCCTGCAATAAGTGGCCTATGTTAATTTCGAGACGCTTTGGATAGATCGCTCCTGACAGAGAGGGACCTGACAAAGTAGAAGTTTTCAAATTTGATGTCTTATTATACAAAGGCAAACATAAAACACAAAGCCTTGATGGATTTGATGCCTCTATTACAAGTTTGCAGAGGAACTTCACCGCCCCATGTGCTCTTGTTCACAGATGATTACTGTTTCTATCAGTTTATAAATTAAAGGGCCCCCAAGAGGAGATATCACAAGTTTATAGTATAGGTCATTTCTTCAGCCTCCAGAATCCCTTTGTTTTTCCATGTATTTAGGGAATACAGCAGTCCTGGAGCTGATGACAATGAATCATATGAAGCCGTGACATTGAATTTACACTATTGGAGTTTAGTCATTGGCAGATACATTTTAGTTTTTGGGAAAGGGGAGAAAATGTCTCGCGGTAGAAGAAGCAGCAGAAAAGAGTTTCCAATATTCTTTAAATATCAAAAACTTTTCCATTTATGAAACTGAAATCCATTAGGCTCAGTTCACACAGGTGTTGTGGCTTCTGTTTAGTCTCAAGTTATGACCGCTATGCCTGATCTATCAAACAGGTCCAGACAAATCCAGATGCTAATAACAGTATCTGTCAGACTTCAACAACAAGAATAACGCTGCGGAATACTCGGTGCCTGTCAAAAATAACGGAAAACTTGACACAGAAGGCAAGTGTGAACAGAGCCGCACATGGATGTATGTTGGTGTTATTGCTGTCGCTTAATAATACAGCTAATATTATGCACTCCGGTTTGATAAAAGAACAGGGTTGCCGGGTTAAAACGAATGCATTTAGATAGAAAATCTACACGTTTGTTCATTCATTCAGCTATTTGCCCTCCTTTGCCTTTTCCTTGGAGTATCATTGGAAGGCATTGTATAGACGGATCAAAGTTAGTAAGTTAATCACATTCAGTATGACTGCTCCAGGTCAGTATATCAGAGGAGAACCAGATTTTTAGAATGTCATGCTAAATAAGCCTTCCTAGCATAGGAGGGAACATTTGCTTTCAGTGTGTTGAGTTTTACATGGCTGACAATATAATCTAGCGTCATCATGTGAATTCTTTTTATGGGAGGTTATTGTTAATTAATCACGTTGTATGCATTCTAGGAGATCTAAATTCTTCTGCATACGTTTTTCTGTCATGTAAACACTATTGGCACGATACTGCTGTATATGCCTAAAATACAACTATAGAAAACCCACTACAGCTCTCTTAGCATCAGTAATTCTAGTAAATGCGACTTAAGTTGATTTACTCCTATCCCACGAAAAAGAGCGGAAGCCTCTTAATCACCCTCAAGTAAATTATCTTAGTAAATCTACCCCCTTGTCTAATCACAGGATAATCATGCTGGTGCTTGACATGGCAGCCCCTCCTCTTATAAATGTGGTGTGAGTCCATTAATTAGAAGCGAGAAAAAAAGTCATATCCTATTTCTAAACAATAACATGTGTCAGCTCATTACCCACGAGACTCAGGCCAATATTGTACTCAAAGGTTGTTTAACGAATGGAAATGTGAAAGTCCATTTGTCAAGGTAGTGCAATGTTCCTGTTAGTTTTCAACCCCAAATTCATTGTCTGCACGGCCTAGTCATTAGTCATCTCTGTATTAGTACTGCCCTCAGGCAGCCCAGCCCTGTGCTACTTCACACCAGCATGACTTTGAAAGCGTACTGTACTGACTTGTAGAATTACTGCTGTTATTTCCGCCTAACTGGGTCCTAGGTAAGTCCCCTCCCCACATTATCACTCAACTTAATCCTTTTCTATTCAGCTGCTCCCTATGACTTTAAGAGCCCTTTCAGCTGTATCCCATACACCAAGTCAGGCATTGTGGTAGTAATATTAAAACACCTTAAAACAATGCAACACAAGTTAATATTTGATTATAAGTATGTACTTGTCTAGTGTCTATTGCAATATACGTCTTAGAATTGATGCCGAAGGAGTTAACCTAGAGTAGACGGCTATGGAATTGCTTTTAGTTTTCTCCTATGTAAAATGTGCCCGGGCCTCTTATGTAACGTGTTCTGTATTTCAAAAAACAGACAATTTGTTATCATGTGGATTACATCCTTGTTTGGCTCCTCTGGAAATGTTGCGAGGAGTGGAGGTAACTTAGAAAACATATGGCATAAGATATTTGACAGTTTTCAACCACTAATGTTTATAAATGACATATTTTTGGATAAGACTGCACAGGTAGAGGATACTTTATGCACTGAAAGTATGAATGGCCATTTACCGCTACTTCACTATCTGTACATCCGGGTGTTATTTCTATTCACTGTTTTGGTAATAAAGTCCACCGTAGCTGAAAAGCCACCGGTAATATTTTGTACTTATGGTTTTCGTATTTTAAAGGCAAATCAGACCAACATTAGACACAGCTATATTCCGTAGAAAACAATAGAAGTTGGATAACAAGGTCTGTGTCTCCTATTGTACCTTGGTCAATTTCACCAAATTGGGGCATTGGTCACAAATATCTAGACTTATTGGCTACTCAGATCGGCTCCTGTTTGCCATAGGTTTATTTTAGATATTTCATTTTGATGGGGGTTAGGCTTAATTAATTGACTTGTCTCAAAAGTACTAGTAGCACAATAATGATTATGTTTCACTTACCTTAGCAAAGCTTATGATGTTCTGCTCACCCTACAATCTGGTAGTACATAGAGGGTATTTTCAAACAACAGAATTTTCATACGGATATCGGTGCATATTCCACTTCAGAATCTGCATGAAATCTGGATCTTATTGATTTATATGGTAAATTTGTGCTGTGTTTAACGCAATTTGAAATTCACATTATGGAAAAATAATAGGTGTCATGTTAATTGTTAAGCAAATTCTGTGCAGAAACTGCAGGAAGTTATGGACATGTGCATTCACCTCACTGAAAGGGCGAATCCATCCATGGGAAATTGAAGCAGAAATTCAAGGGTCACCTTAGGTTTCTGCGGCGAATTATCTTGCATATCCGCAAGAGTTTTCTACACCTGAAATTTTGACATATGAACATAGTCTTAAAGGGGTTTTCCCAACAAACAAAGTTAATTTTAAAGTTGATTTTTAATGAATACATCTTGGAATAATAATAATTTACACAATTGGATGTGTTTAAAAAAAGTGATCCTGTGCTGAGATAATCTTATAAATGTGCCCCTGCTGTGTACTGTGTGATGGCTGTGTCTGACCTTATAGGAACATGGTTCAAGGGGGGAGATATTCAAAAATCATTGAGAACACGAGAAGCTTACTGGATTTTCTATCTGGGAACCTGTTTTCCTGCTGGTCTTAATGCACGCAGAGAGTTAAAGGGAATCTGTCACCCCATTTTTCGACCATCAGCTGTGGCCACCGCCATCAGGGGTTTATCTACAGCATTCTCTAATGCTGTAGATAAGCCCCCAATGTCACATGAAAGAGAAGAAAAACTAGTTATATTATACTCACCCAGGGGCTTTCAGCCGTCCGGTCCGGTGCCTCCCATCTTCTAGCGAAGCCCTCCTCTTCTTAGCTTCCCTTGTGGCTCCGGCGCAGGCCTATGCAGCATCAATAGTTAAAGATAGAATGTTAAAAATAATAAAAAAAATAAAAAATATGGATATACTCACCTCCTGTCAGCCCCCGATCTCAGTGGCGTTCCCGGTCCTCAGCAGCGCTGCCGGCAAGTTCCGTTCCCAGTGAGTCATTGCGAGAATGACCTCTGATGATGTAGCGGTCACTTACCGCTATGTCACAAAGGTCATATTGGCGCGAAGCACTCCTGGGAACAAATCCGCCGCGTGCACTGCTGAGGACCGGGAGGACTCCGGGGGCCGACAGAGGGTAAGTATATCTCTATTTTTTATTTTAATTCTATTTTTAACAGGAATATGGTACCCAGGGCCTGGCTGCGGCGGAATCGCCACGATTCTGCAAAATTAATGAACATGCTGCGTTTTTTTCCGCAGTGTGATTCTGCTGCGGAAAAAAACGCAGCATGGGTACAGCAATTGCGGAATGTATTTAAAATTAATGGAATGCGTTTTGTAAGCGGTTTTTAAGTGTTTCCGCAGCGGCAAACTGCTGCGGAAACGCTTAAAAAACGCAACGTGGGCACATAGCCTTAATGTACAACCATTATAGATGCATTTCGTAGATTTTTCATTGTTGTTTTTTCACATTTTCCACTGTGTTTTTTGTTTATTTTCTAAACTGTATTCTGTCACACATGGTTTTAATTATTTTGTCACATGATGTGTGCCAAGGATTTTCATTGGCTGGTGTTGTGTATAAAAAGTTTGTGCATTAACCCCTTTCTGACATCAGACGTACTATCCTGTCCATGGTACCTGGGCCCGTATGACAGTGGACGGGATAGAACGTCATCGCGATCAGCTGCGCTCACGGGGGGAGCGCAGCTGATCGTGGCCCGGGTGTCAGCTGTTTATCACAGCTGACACCCGGCACTATGTGCCAGCAGTGGTCACTGACCGCTCCCGGCACATTAACCCCTGGCACACTGCGATCAAACATGATCGCAGTGTACTGGGGGCACAGGGAAGCATTGCGCAGGGAGGGGGCTCCCTGCGTGCTTCCCAGAGACCCTCAGAACAGCGCGATGTGATCGTTCTGTTCCGAGGGCCTTCTTCCTGCATGACCCCAGATCCAAGATGGCCGCGGGGTCCTTCCGGGTCCTGCAGGGATGCGGCTTCCTCAGTGCCTGCTGAGAGCAGGCACTGAGAAAGCCTGCTGCAGTGCCTATCAGATCGCTGGTCTGACAGAGTGCTGTGCAAACTGTCAGACCAGCGATCTGATATTATACAGTGATGTCCCACCCTGGGACAAAGTAAAAATGAAAAAATTTAACATAAGTAAAAATAATTAAAAACAATATTCCTAAATAAATAATAAAAAAAATATTCCCCAATAAATTCATTTCTTTATGTAAATAAAAAAAACAAAACAATAAAAGTACACATATTTAGTATCGCCACGTCCGTAACGACCCGCCCTATAAAACTGTCCCACTAGTTAACCCCTTTAGTGAATCCCTTAAAAAAAAGAAAAAGCAAGGCAAAAAAACTACTTTATCATCATACCGCCGAACAAAAAGTGGAATAAAACGCGATAAAAAAGACGGATGTAAATAAACATGGTACCGCTGAATCCATCCATGGGAAATTGAAGCAGAAATTCAAGGGTCACCTTAGGTTTCTGCGGCGAATTATCTTGCATATCCGCAAGAGTTTTCTACACCTGAAATTTTGACATATGAACATAGTCTTAAAGGGGTTTTCCCCACAAACAAAGTTAATTTTAAAGTTGATTTTTAATGAATACATCTTGGAATAATAATAATTTACACAATTGGATGTGTTTAAAAAAAGTGATCCTGTGCTGAGATAATCTTATAAATGTGCCCCTGCTGTGTACTGTGTGATGGCTGTGTCTGACCTTATAGGAACATGGTTCAAGGGGGGAGATATTCAAAAATCATTGAGAACACGAGAAGCTTACTGGATTTTCTATCTGGGAACCTGTTTTCCTGCTGGTCTTAATGCACGCAGAGAGTTAAAGGGAATCTGTCACCCCATTTTTCGACCATCAGCTGTGGCCACCGCCATCAGGGGTTTATCTACAGCATTCTCTAATGCTGTAGATAAGCCCCCAATGTCACATGAAAGAGAAGAAAAACTAGTTATATTATACTCACCCAGGGGCTTTCAGCCGTCCGGTCCGGTCCAATGGGCGTCGCGGTCCGGTCCGGCGCCTCCCATCTTCTAGCGAAGCCCTCCTCTTCTTAGCTTCCCTTGCGGCTCCGGCGCAGGCCTATGCAGCATCAATAGTTAAAGATAGAATGTTAAAAATAATAAAAAAATAAAAAATATGGATATACTCACCTCCTGTCAGCCCCCGATCTCAGTGGCGTTCCCGGTCCTCAGCAGCGCTGCCGGCAAGTTCCGTTCCCAGTGAGTCATTGCGAGAATGACCTCTGATGATGTAGCGGTCACTTACCGCTATGTCACAAAGGTCATATTGGCGCGAAGCACTCCTGGGAACAAATCCGCCGCGTGCACTGCTGAGGACCGGGAGGACTCCGGGGGCCGACAGAGGGTAAGTATATCTCTATTTTTTATTTTAATTCTATTTTTAACAGGAATATGGTACCCAGGGCCTGGCTGCGGCGGAATCGCCACGATTCTGCAAAATTAATGAACATGCTGCGTTTTTTTCCGCAGTGTGATTCTGCTGCGGAAAAAAACGCAGCATGGGTACAGCAATTGCGGAATGTATTTAAAATTAATGGAATGCGTTTTGTAAGCGGTTTTTAAGTGTTTCCGCAGCGGCAAACTGCTGCGGAAACGCTTAAAAAACGCAACGTGGGCACATAGCCTTAATGTACAACCATTATAGATGCATTTCGTAGATTTTTCATTGTTGTTTTTTCACATTTTCCACTGTGTTTTTTGTTTATTTTCTAAACTGTATTCTGTCACACATGGTTTTAATTATTTTGTCACATGATGTGTGCCAAGGATTTTCATTGGCTGGTGTTGTGTATAAAAAGTTTGTGCATTAACCCCTTTCTGACATCAGACGTACTATCCTGTCCATGGTACCTGGGCCCGTATGACAGTGGACGGGATAGAACGTCATCGCGATCAGCTGCGCTCACGGGGGGAGCGCAGCTGATCGTGGCCGGGTGTCAGCTGTTTATCACAGCTGACACCCGGCACTATGTGCCAGCAGTGGTCACTGACCGCTCCCGGCACATTAACCCCTGGCACACTGCGATCAAACATGATCGCAGTGTACTGGGGGCACAGGGAAGCATTGCGCAGGGAGGGGGCTCCCTGCGTGCTTCCCAGAGACCCTCAGAACAGCGCGATGTGATCGTTCTGTTCCGAGGGCCTTCTTCCTGCATGACCCCAGATCCAAGATGGCCGCGGGGTCCTTCCGGGTCCTGCAGGGATGCGGCTTCCTCAGTGCCTGCTGAGAGCAGGCACTGAGAAAGCCTGCTGCAGTGCCTATCAGATCGCTGGTCTGACAGAGTGCTGTGCAAACTGTCAGACCAGCGATCTGATATTATACAGTGATGTCCCACCCTGGGACAAAGTAAAAAATGAAAAAATTTAACATAAGTAAAAATAATTAAAAACAATATTCCTAAATAAATAATAAAAAAAATATTCCCCAATAAATTCATTTCTTTATGTAAATAAAAAAAACAAAACAATAAAAGTACACATATTTAGTATCGCCACGTCCGTAACGACCCGCCCTATAAAACTGTCCCACTAGTTAACCCCTTTAGTGAATCCCTTAAAAAAAAGAAAAAAGCAAGGCAAAAAAACTACTTTATCATCATACCGCCGAACAAAAAGTGGAATAAAACGCGATAAAAAAGACGGATGTAAATAAACATGGTACCGCTGAAAACGTCATCTTGTCCCGCAAAAAAAGAGCCACCATACAGCATCATCAGCGAAAAAATAAAAAAGTTATAGCTCGCAGAATAAAGCGATGCAAAAATAATTATTTTTCATATAAAATTGCTTTTATTGTATAAAAGCGCCAAAACATAAAAAAATTATATAAATGAGGTATTGCTGTAATCGTACTGACCGGAAGAATAAAACCGCTTTATCAATTTTACCACACACGGAACCGTATAAAGGCCCCCTAAAGAAATTCCTGAATTGCTGGTTGTTGTTCATTCTGCCTCCCAAAAATCATAATAAAAAGCAAACAAAAAATGTCATGTGCCCGAAAATGGTATCAATAATAACGTCAACTCGTACCGCAAAAAATAAGACCTAACATGACTCTGTGGGCCAAAATATAGAAAAATTATAGCTCTCAAAATGTGGTGATGCAAAAACTATTTTTTGCAATAAAAAGCGTCTTTTAGCGTGTAACAGCTGCCATACATAAAAACCCGCTATAAATAGTAAATCAAACCCCCTTTATCACCCCCTTAGTTAGGGAAAAATAATAAAATAAAAAATAATGTATTTATTTCCATTTTCCCATTAGGGTTAGGGTTAGCGTTTGGGTTAGGGTTAGGATTAGGGTTAGGGTTGGGATTAGGGTTAGGGGTGTGTTGGAGTTAGGATTGGAGTTAGAATTGGGGGGTTTCCACTGTTTAGGTACATCAGGGGCTCTCCAAACGCGACATGGCGTCCGATCTCAATTCCAGCCAATTTTAGATTGAAAAAGTCAAACGGCGCTCCTTCCTTTCCGAGCTCTGCCGTGCGCCCAACAGTGGTTCCCCCCCACATATTGGGTAATAGCTTACTCAGGACAAATTGCACAATAACTCCTGTTACCCTTGGGAAAATAAAAAAATTGGACCTGAAATAATTTTTTTTTGAAAAAAAGTTAAATGTTAATTTTTTTTAAACATTCAAAAAATCCCTGTGAAGCACCTGAAGGGTTAATAAACTTCTTGAATGTGGTTTTGAGCACCTTGAGGGTGCAGTTTTTAGAATGGTATCCCTTTTGGATATTTTCAATCATATAGACTCCTCAAAGTGACTTCAAATGTGATTTGTTCCCCCCCCAAAATATGGTGTTGTAAAAATGATAAATCGCTGGTTAACTTTTGGCCCTTATAACTTCGTAACAAAAAAAAAATTTGGTTCCAAAATTGTGCTGATGTATAGTAGACATGTGGGAAATGTTACTTATTAAGTATTTTGTATGACATATCTCTGTGATTTAAGGGCATGAAAATTCAAAGTTGAAAGATTGCGAAATTTTAAAATTTTTTGCCAAATTTCCGTTTTTTCACAAATAAACGCAAGTTATATTGAAGAAATTTTACCACTAACATGAAGTACAATATGTCACAAAAAAGCAGTGTCAGAATCACCGGGATCCATAGACGCGTTCCAGAGTTAAAGCTCATAAATGGACAGTGGTCAGAATTGTAAAAATTTGCCCGGTCATTAACGTGCAAACCATCCTTGGGGGTAAAGGGGTTAAAGGATATGTAGCTTTGAGAAAGAACATGGTACTGTGTTTGAAACGCGTAGCATTGCTACACTATTTATGTGAACTGTTTTTACATGATTCCTTTTAAATAAATACATTTTTGGATCATATAGAAGATGGAGAAATTTTTTTTTTTCCTCTTCATTTGTGGCACGTGCTGACTACACATTCTCCTTGCTTCCACATGCCACGGACTGCTACAGGTGAGCTGTTTTTTTTCTTTTTTCTGGATAAGTTGTACAATGTTTGCCAGTGTAACAGAGTTGTATATTACAGAATACTGACAATAGCGACACAGCACCGACATTTACTGACTTTCATTTCATATTGGGGGCACATGAAATGTTGACAGCAGTTTAGTTTAAAGATGTTATAAAAGTGATAAAAAATGTTTTCTACCTACTTAAAAACTAAATCCTCTACTAGGGACTGTGTGCTATTTATTAAATGTTTTTCTCACACCCACTGTGCATTTCATTCCAAGGAGGCTTACTCACTGGCCTGATTCGTGAGCCAAATTCTGCGACTTCATAAGGACAAGCCCTTGGAAACAAAACTGTTTGAATTTGAATATTTTGTTCCAAGACGGTCGGAGCTGAGCTATGTAAAGATGGAGGATGATTTACTGATTGTGGAATGTGATGCTCATGTCATCATACATGCAAGCATGCAGAACACATATTGTTACTGCATGTGTAGTGCTCTCCACTTCCTAATTACATTGCCTGGATCTCAGCTGTTGTGCCACCGATGTATGATAGTTCCTTACTTGTACTATATTCCCTAAACAGGGACAGCATACTTTAATATACAGTATTGCACAAATGCCTCAGATTGCCAATAGAAGAATGAAAAGATTCAATACTCATCTTCAGTGATGCCTGCCGGTCCAGGTTAGACGCTTACCCGATCTGTGATTGTCTCTGCTTCTTGTCTCATTCTCGACATACCGGAAATGGCAGAGAAGCCCACTCTGCCAATTATGGGGTCGTCATCTTCACCAGTTATACTTTTTCTATCAATAGATTATTTATATCCTACAATGCTATTTGTTGTGAGCAAAGCATCCAGCCCTTTTTTAAATACTGTTATACTGTCTGCCATTATTACTTATGGTCGGACAATCCACAGTCTTGACTGCTCTAACTGTAAAGAAACCTTTTCTATTTAGCTGTCGGAATCACATTTCCTCCATACGTGATGAATGTCCCCTGGTCCTTAGTATGGCCTTTGGAAGAAATAAGTCATGTGACAGTCCTTTGTACTGACCAGATACTATATGAATTTATACATATAAATGAGAGCTCTTAGGCTACTTTCACACTTGCGTTTTTTTTGCGCTGCGTTTCGAGCGCACGTGAAGCGCATTAAAAAAACGCATGCAAACGCTTGTAAACGCTGCGATTTTTATTGGCATCAGCATGCGCATTTCGACAAAAAAAACGCAGCGTTTGTCTGCGATTTCATGCGTTTTTGCATGCGTTTGCTTTTTTTTTGTCGCATGCGTTGTCTATGTGTCACATTTCTATCATCTCTGTCTGTCTCCATCATCTCTGTCTCCATCATCTCTGTCTGTCTCCATCATCTCTGTCTCCATCATCTCTGTCTGTCTCCATCATCTCTGTCTCCATCATCTCTGTCTGTCTCCATCATCTCTGTCTCCATCATCTCTGTCTCCATCATCTCTGTCTCCATCATCTCTGTCTGTCTCCATCATCTCTGTCTCCATCATCTCTGTCTGTCTCCATCATCTCTGTCTCCATCATCTCTGTCTGTCTCCATCATCTCTGTCTCCATCATCTCTGTCTGTCTCCATCATCTCTGGCTCCATTATTTACAGAAAAATCGCATGCGTGCAAAAGCGCTGACAAGCGCAAAGCCATGCGCACGCCAGCGCCCCCATAGACTGCAATGTTATTTTTTGCGCATAGCATGCGCACACGTGCGCACGCGTTTTTTTAAAGCGGTTGACCGAAAAAAAAAATGCAACATGTAGCATCTAGCGCGTATGGGCGCACACCGGGAAAATGCGCAGCGCACGACAAACGCACATAAACGCGTGCAAGCGTTAGACCCTGCGCCCGCCATGTTAAAAATAGGGGGACATTGCGCATGCGTCCGATAGCGCAAGATGCGCTGCGCAAAAAAACGCAAGTGTGAAAGTAGCCTTAGAAATCTTTTTTTCTAAGCTTAAGAAGGTCAACTTTTCTAACCTCTCATAGGAGAAACCTTCCATCCCATGTAATAATCTAGTTGCTCGCCTTCGGGCTGATTCTAGCTTCCCAAAATCCTTTTTAAAGGTTGAGCAGCCATTTCTGTTGTGTCAAATACAGGATGAGGAACAGGAGGTTGGCAGGGGTAGGGTGAGCAGATATCAAAAGATGGGCATTATTTCCTTTTTTAAGACAACATGGGACATTTAAAGCTGCACTCCAGTGTTTGTTTTTTCAGTGCTGGGTGGTGCATTAAATGTAAGCCCCCAGCCCCTGTTCTTATACTCACATTCCGATGTCTTCACCTTTTACTGACGCCTTTCCTTTCCCGTGGTGCCATCTTGTGCCCGTAACTTCTGACTGGACGGAAGTCAGAAGTTACGTCACAAGAGCTCAATGCAAGTCTATGAGAGACAGAACAAGGCTATCATAGCGTTGTATTTAAAAGTGACCTCCGTCGCGCTGCAGCAGACACTGGAGCATGCCGACAGGCCACTTTTCGCCAGAGACCGATCAGAGAGACCCTGGGAGAGAATGGAGGAGACAATATGTAATTATGAGACAGGGGGCAGGGGACTTACACTTACAGCACCACTCCAGCGGTGCGAAAAAAAAATGCTGGAGTCATGCTTTAAGCAATAATTTATATTCCATGGACAACCATTTAAAGGCTTTGATGGCCGTATCCACCCAGCAAGACACAGTAGAGCAAGCATTGGAAGATTTGGTTGCATGCAAGCCTACTTTTGTGTCATAGCTACTTCTCCCCAAGAATAGAGGGTAACTCCATGCAATTAGTATACAGTGGCTTGCAAAAGTATTCACCACCTTGGCTTTTCATCTATTTTTTTTACATTACAACCTGTGTTTAAATTATTTTATAATCCGATTTGTGTAAGGTTCATCACCCCTAAATAATTGAAGTTGGTGAAGTGAGAAAATACAGGCAAAAATTTAATTTATGGGATAAAATAACTGAAAATTGGCATGTGCATATGTATTCACCCCTTTTGCTACCTTCATAAGTCACATGCTTAGTGAAAGGAAGTCCACCTGTGTACAATCTAAGTCTCACATGGTCTGCTAGTATATACACACCTTTTCTGAAAGGCCACAGAGGCTGCAACAACATTAAGCGAGAGGAAACAAGTGGAAAAGGGAAAAGGAGAGTCAGCTTACCATTGATGCATCCACAATCCTGCTGGGATCCGGCTGAGGCAAACGCAAAGGAAAAATCCAGCGTAAAAGCAGGTAAGTAAAACGTCCAATTTTATTGAAAAAATAAATCACATCCATAAAAACATGGTAAGTTCGGTTCTAGACACAGTAGATACAATCGACGCGTTTCAGCTCCGATGAGTCATTTCAGCTCTGATGAGTCTAAACAACTATGAATAAGCTGTACACTCCATAGTGGTGGCCTTTATGGAAGAGTGGGCAGAAAAAAGCCTTTACTTACAAAAATTTATAAGGCTTGTTTTGAGTTTACCAAAAGACGTGGGAGAAAGATGCTGTAGTCAGACGAGACCACCATTGAACTTGGTAAGATGTGGAAAGCTCATAGAGAATTATCCAAAGCGACTTGGGGCAAAATGAGGCTCTACAAAGTACTGACTTTAGGGGGGTGAATAGTTATGCACACTGAAGTTTTCAGTTACTTTGGCCTATTTGTTATTTGCTTCACAATAAAAAGAAAACTAAATGTTCACAATTGTAGGTATGTTATTTTCATGAACTGATACAAACCCTCAAAAAACCGAGTGAAATTCCTGTTTATGAGGTAGCAAAACACAAAAATGTCAAGGGGGATGAATACTTTCTCAAACCACTGTATAAAGATAAAATCAGAAGAAGAGTTGGATTCATTTGGTTTCTCCTATCTGTATTTTCTGATTACATTTCAGACATTTAAAATGGCATTGTGCTGGTAGATTTCTCAACGGTGTGAGGCTCAGAGCTAAAGATGGGTTTTTATGAGGATTGCTAATATCTTGTAGCCTCATTTCCTTCATCCGATATAGTGATAGTAGTATATAGTACTCTTTACCACTGGGATTCACAGAACATAATCCTACTCTGATTAACTGAAACTTTTCTCACATATGCTTAAAGACAATCTGTTGCCGGCAGATCCATTTTAATTAGGGTGTTAATTAGATGGATGCTGTAATAATGGTAAGCTAGCTGATGGAAAAAAGTACTGAGGCGCCGCTCATCTATGTATGTGATCTCACACGGCAGCTAGGTGGCATCGTGTCTCATAAAGCATGTGACCCAGACTGGAAATTTGGGGGGTCTTTTAGTTGGTTTTATGTAATTTTTGGTAAGAAGCTTCATAATTGGTAATATTTGCTGCCGGTCTCACAAACATATTTCCATGTGAATGGATAACTACTACCTAGAAGCCTGGTGGGAATGGTGTATAATGGTTGGTCTGATAATTGTATTCAGTAGGACTGGTAATGAAGAAGTGGCTGAGAAGAGCCTCTAATGATGGTGTACTAGTACTGCAAGCTGATCCGGCTTTTCTTTTAATGAACACAAGTCTATGTAAATGTGTTCCTCGGTGTGTGGAGCGATGATATTGATTGCCATGATTTGATGGATAGATGTATTTCTAAAAATTACCAGGACGCTTATTGCGCATAGCTGAACATTGACAAAATTATTCATCATGACTAGTCAGATTCAATGGCACATACAATGGTCTGGTTTCTTATGCCATGTACATGCGATATGTGAGATATGTAGATCTGTACATACAAATTGAAAAAAATCTCAATAAACCATATTTATTACTATGGGGTTATATTTGGATATTGTAATTGAAAAAATGTAAATTATAATATTTTTGTCATTTAAGAGATCAATTCTGTTAATTGATTCCATGGCTTATATGAGATGCTTAAATAGCAAATGTTTCATAGGATAGGGCTACAATTATTTATGCATTTACCATCTAGTAAAGTTCCAGTATATGATCACAGGTGATTTAGTGAGAATTTTACTGTAGGGTCATCTGCTTCTTCTAAAACGATGGCCACCTGTCTGTCACTTCACAGCATGGGTGTGATTTTCCCAAGTGTCACATTTCACATGGGCTTCTATGTTTGTTTCTTTAAGCAGTTCGCTCTTCATTAAAAGTGCAAAATGTTACCTTGATTCTCGCCTTTCTTATACTTACCTTTTGTTTTTAAAAAGTAGTAAAATTCCATTATAATTATACTAGCTTGGCCCGTGCGAAATTTTCGCACATTGGTCGTCGGGGCCGCAGGCAATTTCAGAAAAAGTAAGCTGGTCAAATGTAAATTTATTTCATGAGATGATGAACACAGACAGGTTTATATATGTAGCTTGGTAATACAATAAATTGATTTGATAAGTAGAGGCTAAAAAATGTCTTCCGGTTGAGGTGCCACCTGCAGGTCATTGTGTCTTTCTGTAGGTTTATGAAAATAAATGTTTAAACTGTATTTAGTGATAAAATCGTGAATGTGTGGTGTGTTTGGCTCTTTTCTTGCTGAAGGGGGCCAGTTTACCTTTCAAATGGTGTATCATTTGTGTGTATGGGCCGAAGTAATCAGCGAAAAAGCAGTGCATGTTTACAAATGTGTTTGCATATGTGACTCACCTGCAGTGAAGTGTGCAATCCTCCAATGTGCCTGAAATAAGCTGGGCAAGCACTTAGGCAAGCAGGAAAGACCCCCAAGGCCATTGTTTGGATTTGTTTGTGATGTCTGTAAGCAGCTTTGTGGTAGTGTGCTTTGGGGTAGTATGCTGCCACCTGCAGGTAATTTGACCTTTCAAATGGTGTATCATTTGTTTGTGTGGGTGGAGTATGAACGGAGCAAGTGTGCAATTCAATAGGCAGTGCATGTTTACAAATGTGTTTGCATATGTGCCTCACCTTCAGTGAAGTGTGCAATCCTCCAATTTGGCTAAAATAGGCAGGGCTAGCAGTTCGGCAAGCTGGAAAGCCACCAAGGCAAATGTTTGGATTTGTTTGTGATGTCTGTAAGCAGCTTTGTGGTAGTGTGCTTTGGCGTACTGTGGTGCCACCTGCAGGTCATTTTTCCTTACTGTAGGTTTATGAAAATTAATGTTTAAACTGTATTTTGTGATCAAATCGTGGATGTGTGGTTTGACTATTTTCTTGCTGAACAGGGCAAGTTTACCTTTGAAATGGTGTATCATTTGTGTGTGTGGGTGCAGTATGAACGGAGATACAAAGTAATCACCGAAAAACAGTGTTTAGAAATAATAGAATAGATAGATAAAATGGTTTTAAGGTTTACGAGTGGAACCAACAAAAGTCTGTCGTGGAAAAAATATGATTTGTTGAAGAGAATCTGTCACCAGGTGAAAAGTGACCCGTTTTGCTCTTATTTTATTCTCTCCTGGGTATTTTTTCTTTTCTTTATTTAAATCCTCCATATGGTTCCAGAGATATGGGCCTTTTTATTTTGTGCTAATTTCTATTGTTTTTACCAAAGGGGCATGGCTTTAGGATGTTGTGCATAATTAGCCTGTGAGCTACACCCCTTTGTTAAAGAGCATAAAAATTAGCACCAAATAAAAAGACCCAAGTTTCTGCAGGCATTTGGCTGATTTAAAACAAAACAAAAAAACAAAAAATGGAATACTCAGGGGCATAGCTTTAATAAAATAGTGAAATTGAACACTTCTGAACTTGTGACTAGTCCTCTTTTAGGTACTTTTTATGGGTCACTGGGGCTAATGTTATATGGTACACATATTGATTGTATGATATGCTATGTCTAGTTGAGGTTTGCTAAATATATGTATGTCTAGACAGGGTATATATATGTGTGTATATATATATATATATATATATATATATAAAAACTGTGGCTGGTAGTATGAAAACACATATCTCACTCTTATGAGGACACTCTGCTATGTGGACAGTGTTACTGGTTTTATGATTACCCTGTAGATAGCTTTCTGTTTGTTCTGTGACTAGTATTATTTGTGCACTATGGTACATACTATATGTGCATTACAGCTGCTAGTGTGTGTGGATTATGGCTTATTTTATATCTACACACTAAGGCTTATATAGATTATATTTGTATTTTCTGATATAATGGCACTGCTGTCAATACGAATATATTTGCATAACCTCTCGAACCTTTACTATACATACTTTAAGTATACACTGTGTGTTCTATGGCATGCACTTTGTGCTCCAATTTCCAGGCATTGTAAGAACCTTGCTTGCTTTAAGTGATGTTTTTAGCCTCGGGGGGTAAACAATAATGTTCTTCTTTAGATTGACAACAAGCAGAGATGTTGAATATGGTGAGAAATTAAATTCAAATATGGACATAAACCATTCTGTTTACACCAGAAACTGGCATAAAAAATTGCAAATTATCGGTGCACGTCATTTGTACACCATAGTTTGAGAGTTTTGAAACTTTCTTTGCTGCTCACGCCACTTTCCCAAAAACGGGTGCTGGCAACATGCAGCCCGACACATTTATTTATGAAAGTAAACGATAGTACAGATCTATGGCATCTGTACTGCAGGTGTGTACACAGCATGTGCCGCTGAATAAATCAGGCGCATCTTACACCACGGTGCTTTTTATTAAGGCTGGTGTTAAGTAAGGAGTTCTTAATAATAAGCCCTTCCCTTTACTCAAACACCTTTTGAGCATTTTTTACACTTTTCCAATTTACTTAAAATGGCAATCAAGTTTTTGAATTTGCAAAATATGACCTTCTTATCTAGGCAACAACCAATACTGGAAACCAGTGCTGTTTTTAGTGGTCAACAAGGATGTTATCTGTTTGGAAATGAAGGTACTTTGAGTTTTACAAGCGCTTGGTTACTGAATACATTGTTTCATGTTAGTAGACATTTGTTATAATTTAAGTATAGACTAGAGGACACTAATTAAATAATGATGACTCCATAGATTCTAACACTAGCGTCCAAGGTATTTGTGATTTGTAGGGCTGTTTGCATTCACTTCTGAGGAGTTTCTACCTAGGGTGTTTATATCTATTGTTTATGTAAGGTTTAAATATTATAAAGGAAACACAATTATTTTATTTTTGTTTGGGGTTTATATATAATTGTCTGAATTCTATGGATGCTCAGGAGTTAGTGGTCTTTGTTTCAGTTCTGTGTTGCTCATTAGAATATTTCATAGTGTACAAATGGTTGTGAAAGCCTGATGTCTTCAGGAAACCTTCTAGTGATAAGGAGCCCATTTTCTTTTCAGGTCTTATCTGCTCACCTGCTCCACATGCAGAATGATTTTAACTACAAGGATTCTCCATTTTTTTTATTTTTGAAAGCACAGACAGCAAAGCATAGCTTAGTACACAGTGAGATCATCAATAAAATGTGCTCATAATTTTACAACTCAACATTCTCAATTATATTTTTTTTGTAGGATTTTAAATTTTCTATCAATACAAGTTGCAAATCACATTTAAGTGTATAAAACTATGGGATGTCAGTTCTGCCTCTTGCCTAAAACAATCTTTTTTCATAATTATATTATTTTAAACTCTTTGAAATAAAGCCCTTAGGCTGGGGTCACACTTGCGAGAAACTCACACGATTCCTGTGTGAGTCTCTCATCAACACCCAGCACTTCAGCCGGCACTCGGATCGGAGCGTGCGGCTGCATGTATTTCTATGCAGCCACACGCTCCGGTCCGAGTGCCAGCGGCAGTGATGGGTGTTGATGCGAGAGACTCGCACGAGGATCGTGCGAGTTTCTCGCAAGTGTGACACCAGCCTTAAAAGAGTTTACCGGTGAAAACAATTTTTTACCTACCCCTATGATGGGTGTGGCTATAGTGACCTGCACCAATCTGCAGAGCAGATTACTTTTATCACTGCGCGTGCTTGGCTGCCACGCCATTCATCCCCCAAGGGGATACTGAGCATTTGGCTCAGCTTTTTCCATCAGCCCCAGAGAGAATGAATGAAGCAGCAGTGGAGCATCTGACCTGTCACTCCAATTAGTAACAGGGGTATAAGTGCCCCATTGGAATAAAAAATGTTCTGTTCTGCCCAGCAGTTGGGGCCCATCCGATCAGTAAGTTATCATTTATCCTGCGCATAGGTGATAACTGGTTTTCACTGAAAAACACCTGTAAGCACCATTTGCATTATTACAAGGTTTGTGGTGGGCTATGTTGTGAACGTGCTTTTTTCCTTGCACTACTGTGCTGCAATACTACTGTTTTGCAGTGTCTATTTCTTGACCAGTTACCAAAGTGGTATAAAATTGTATCTGAGTCATCTAGCCTTAAAGTGATTGTGCTCTACTTAGATATTGATGACTTATTTTAAATATAAAATTAGGTATAAGATCTATGATTGGTGCCCACCAACTGGCACCCCCTAAAATCAGTTGTTTGCATCGCCACCTTTGTGAACAGTATACGGTGGAAGAATAGCACACTTCTGTACACTGTGTGGTAGTTGTTTTCAGGTACTGGAGCCCAGCTACTTTTCATTTCAATATAATCTGAGGTGCAGTTCCTTAGAATGGCCACTAAGTGTAAGGTGACATGCTATTCTGGCTCTGTACACTGTACAGTACAGCTGACTGGTGGGGGTGCTGTGTGTTGGACCCCCCACCGATTTGATATTGAATACCTATTCTAAAGATAAATCATCAAAAAAGTAAGTATTGGGCAAATCCAAGTTGTGAAGTAGTAGATAATAAAACAAATTAAAAACACAATACTTACCCTTGGATTTTACCAACATGATAGCACTCTGGTTGTCCTCACCTGTCCAACAGTGATTACTCACCATTCATCACGACTGGAGTGGCAGCTCTGTTGACCACCTTGATACATTTAGAATTTTACACGTTTCTCCCTCTTGTCTTCCAAAGGGTTACACTCTTCATGGGTAATGATCGCCGTATAAGAATGTTTTTACATATAAATATGTCAAAGCTGAGTACTAGAGTGTCTCCTAGAAAGTCCAGGGTTGCTGCACAGAACTTTGCTCTATAGTAGTTTGCTATATATTGTGGTACATTGTCACATAATACTGATGACACATCTTGCACTATAGTGCAGTGACCAGTCGATAATAGTTTCCACTTTGGTTTAACACTGCAACACTTTGTCATTTCCAGCGCTGTAAACTCGGAGGTTGTAAGTTATGAGAAGACAACATGGAGACACAGTCTCACAACACTACATGAGTGAAAAGAAAAAAGTAGAGAACTCAATATTGAAAGCTCACACTAGGACAGATGTGAGTGAGAAGGCAGTTGCTTCCAGTACAACCTCCAATGGTAAGTGGAAAATACAAAGTCTGGTTATTCGTCTGTGTAAGTGTTTTCTATGTCTGGGAGTTGGCGGCTCTAACAGTCTGAGCTATTCAGATTCATGCATGTATTGCTAGGAAGCAAATTCAGTTATACAATTATAATTTTGAGGTTGTAACCATTTCTTGTTCTTGAGTAACATTTTTTTTTATTACCTGCCCTTTTTAATGCATTTTCCCAATTAAAAAAATGTGTACATTCCGCTGAAATGGAGTTTAACTATCTATAGTTATCTATTAATGTTTTTGTCAACTTTAGGTAAGAAGCTAGCAATAGTATGAATCTAGGATCGTGTGGATAGATGAGAATTTGCCCAGTTGGAAATCATCATTTAAGCTTGTGTCTGTTACAACTAAGGGTGGTTTTCTAATCATTTTGCTGTGATTACTAATGTAAAATAATCTGCCATTGCTGAACAATTGGCAGGTGCCCACACACATGAGATAGATGCTGACAGTGGGTTTTCCTAATGTAGAGTTTCTTCAATAGTCACAGGACCAGCTTTTAAGAGAATCCAGCCAGCTGCTCCATGGTGATCTATTTGTACATCCCTCACCAGCATAGGCAGTGAATATGAGGAATATATCCAGATCTCTACCGTGGGGTAGAGACCAGAATGCAGGGCCGGCTCCAGGTTTTTATGGGCCCCGGGCGAAAGAGCCTCAGTGGGCCCCTTTAACACAGACCACGATTCATGATGCACAGATATAGCAGAGAAATATAGGTATAGTACAATGCCAAATACTTCACTTCTTCCATTACATGACTGATATCTATTGTAAATTGTACAATAGCTCAAAAACTGCCAAATCCTCACAGCGCACAGTACAGACTGGACAGTACAGTCCTCCATACAATATTATGGGCACCACAGTCTCCCCCTCATCACCCATATAATACCCCATGCAGGATGTCACCCCCCATATAATGCTCCATACAGAATACTGGACCCAAAATAATGCTCCATACAGAATACTGGACCCAATATAATGCTCCATACAGGATACTGGTCCCCATATAATGCTCCATACAGGATACTGGTCCCCATATAATGCTCCATACAAAATATGGAGCTCTCCTCTGCGCTGTACTGCGTTCTGCACTGTTACGGCTCAGGAAAGGGCGCTGTGGAAAGACTCCCCATTATCATCATGATTGCCTCCTTATCATCATCATTGCCTCCCCATCATCATCATGGCCTCCCCATTATCATCAATGCCTGCCCATCATCATCATCTCCTCCCCATCATCATCTTCTCCCCATCATCAATGCCTGCCCATTATCATCAATGCTTGCCCATTATCATCATCTTCTCCCCATCATCATCAATGCCTCCCCATTATCAGCAATGCCTGCCCATCATCATCTCCTCCCCATCATCATCAATGCCTGCCCATCATCATCTTCTCCCCATCATCAATGCCTGCCCATTATCATCAATGCCTGCCCATTATCATCATCTTCTCCTCATCATCATCAATGCCTCCCCATTATCAGCAATGCCTGCCCATCATCATCTTCTCCCCATCATCAATGCCTGCCCATTATCATCAATGCCTGCCCATTATCATCATCTTCTCCCCATCATCATCAATGCCTCCCCATTATCAGCAATGCCTGCCCATCATCATCTCCTCCCCATCATCATCAATGCCTGCCCATCATCATCTTCTCCCCATCATCAATGCCTGCCCATTATCATCAATGCCTGCCCATTATCATCATCTTCTCCTCATCATCATCAATGCCTCCCCATTATCAGCAATGCCTGCCCATCATCATCTTCTCCCCATCATCAATGCCTGCCCATTATCATCAATGCCTGCCCATTATCATCATCTTCTCCCCATCATCATCAATGCCTCCCCATTATCAGCAATGCCTGCCCATCATCATCTCCTCCCCATCATCATCAATGCCTGCCCATCATCATCTTCTCCCCATCATCAATGCCTGCCCATTATCAGCAATGCCTGCCCATCATCATCTTCTCCCCATCATCAATGCCTGCCCATTATCATCAATGCCTGCCCATTATCATCATCTTCTCCTCATCATCATCAATGCCTCCCATTATCAGCAATGCCTGCCCATCATCATCTTCTCCCCATCATCAATGCCTGCCCATTATCATCAATGCCTGCCCATTATCATCATCTTCTCCCCATCATCATCAGTGCCTCCCCATTATCAGCAATGCCTGCCCATCATCATCTCCTCCCCATCATCATCAATGCCTGCCCATCATCATCTTCTCCCCATCATCAATGCCTGCCCATTATCAGCAATGCCTGCCCATCATCATCTTCTCCCCATCATCAATGCCTGCCCATTATCATCAATGCCTGCCCATTATCATCATCTTCTCCCCATCATCTTCATCAATGCCTCCCCATTATCAGCAATGCCTGCCCATCATCATCTTCTCCCCATCATCAATGCCTGCCCATTATCATCAATGCCTGCCCATTATCATCATCTTCTCCCCATCATCATCATCAATGCCTCCCCATTATCAGCAATGCCTGCCCATCATCACACACAGACAGCACACAAGCACTCTCTCACATACATACATACACACACACATACACACACAAAGCACCGCACTACATACACACAGACACACACAGAGACACACACACACACGTCTTACCTGTCCGGCGTCCCCGCGCTTTCTGCCACAGCCGGCCGCTGAATGATGACGTCATTCAGCGGCGCTGCTGTGAGAGGAAGCGCCGGCGCCCCCTGGAGCCCGGAGCTGCGGCAGCGGAGGCACGGGGGAGGTAAGTATTGTGCCAGCTGATGCCGGGGCCCTGAGCAAGCGGGGGGGGGCCCAGTGGCGGCGCTGACACCGCTCTCCTCCGCTAACGGGCGCGGGGGTGCCAGACTGCGAGTGGGCCCCCCTGCTTGCTCAGGGCCCCGGCACTTGCCCGGGTGTGCCGGGTGCTGACGCCGGCCCTGCCAGAATGTGTCACCTGTAATTGCAGCGTCCAACTGATAAATATTATACCTGTAAATGAGCTATATTTTTTTTTATCCATATACAACCCCAATTCCCAAAAATGTAGGACGCTGCTTAAAATATAAAGAAAACAAGAATGCAATGATTTAGAAATCAGTTATAGCCATATTTTATTCACAAGAGAACATAGGGGACAGATCAGAAGACGAAAGTTAGACATTTTTCCATTCTATTTGAAAAAGTTAACTCATTTACAAATTGATGGCAGCAACAGATTTAAAAAAGATGAGACTGTTAACAAAAGGCTGGTAAAGTAAGTGGTACTAATGAAAAACAGCTAGATTCAATTTTCAGTTAAGTCATATGACTATGTACAAAAATAATTTTTTAGAGAGGCAGAGTCTCAGGAACAAATATTGTCAGAGGTTCACCAATCTGTGAACAACTGGGTTTAAAAATTGTGGAGCAATTTATGAATGTAAAATGTTTAATGGTTAAATATTTCTCCATCTACACAAAATCATGAAAAGATTCAGAGATTCAGGAGAAATCCATGTGCACAAGGGACAAGGCTGATGGTCAATATTGGATGCTCGTGATCGGTGGCATCCCAGGTGGTACTGCATTATAAACAGGCATGATTTGATGGTGCATATCACTGCATAGGCTTAGGAATACTTCCAGAAATCACTGTGAACATAGCCCGCTGTGCAATTCATAAGTGCAAGTTAAAGCTCTATCACTGTCTGGACCAAAGCTCATGTACAATGAACTGAGGTAAAATGGAAAACTGTTCTGTGGTCACATGAATCAAAATAAAAATTTTTTTAAGGAAACCAGACGCTGTGTTCTATGGACTCAGTAGGACCATCCAGCTTGTTAGTGCACAGTTCAAAAATCTGCATCTTTGATGGTATGGTGCTACTTTAGTACCTATGGCGTTGGTCATACCTCTTAAAAAGGCTGAGCATTATATTTCAGAGAGAAGGCCTTGCATATTTCAGCAGCACAATGCTAAACTACATACTGCATCCATCACAATAGTATGGCTTCTCAGAAGAAGAGTTTGGGTGATGAACTGGTCACTTGCAGTCCGGACCTTTCACCAATAGAAGACATTTTGTGCATTTTTAACCCCTTTCTGCCATCCGACGTACTATTCCGTCCATGAAACCCGGGACAATCTGACCATGGACGGGATAGTATGTCGCAGCGATAGGACGCGCTCCCGGGGGGAGCGCGGCTGATCGCGGCCGGGTGTCAGCTGATTAGCACAGCTGACACCCGGCACTATGTGCCAGCAGCGGTCACGGACCGCTCCCGGAACATTAACCCCTGGCACACAGCGATCAAACATGATCGCAGTGTACCGGGGGCACAGGGAAGCATCGCGCAGGGAGGGGGCTCACTGCGTGCTCCCCTGAGACCCTCAGAACAGCGCAATGTGATCGCGCTGTTCTGAGCTTTCCTCCCTGCAAGACCCCGTATCCAAGATGGCCGTGGGGTCCTGCAGGGAGGCGGCTTCCTCAGTGCCTGCTGAGAGCAGGCGCTGAGGAAGCCTGCAGCAGTGCCTGTCACATCGCTGGTCAGACAGAGTGCTGTGCACACTGTCAGACCAGCGATCTGACATTATACAGTGATGTCCCACCCTGGGATAAAGTAAAAAGTTAAAAAAATGAAAATCACAAGTGTAAAAAAAAATTCCAAAATAAAGGAAAAAAAAATATTCCCCAATAAATTCATTTCTTCCTATAAATAAAAAAAACAAAACAATAAAAGTACACATATTTCGTATCGCCGCGTCCGTAAAGACCCGCCCTATAGAACTGTCCCACTAGTTAACCCCTTTGGTGAACCCCTTAAAAAAAAAACAAAGCAAAAAATCAATGCTTTATCATCATACTGCCGAACAAAAAGTGGAATAGCACGCGATCAAAAAGACCAATATAAATAAATATGGTACCACTGAAAACGTCATCTTGTCCCGCAAAAAGCGAGCTGCCATACAGCATCATCAGCGAAAAAATAAAAAAGTTATAGCTCGCCGAATAAAGCGATGCAAAAATAATTATTTTTTATATAAAATTGTTTTTATTGTATAAAAGCTCCAAAACATAAAAAAATTATATAAATGAGGTATCGCCGTAATTGTACTAACCCGAAGAATAAAACCGCTTTATCGATTGTACCACAGGAGGAACGGTATAAACGCCCTCCCCAAAAGAAATTCATGAATTGCTGATTTTTGTTCATTCTAACCTCCCAAAAATCGAAATAAAAGCGATCAAAAAATGTCACGTGCTCAAACATGGTACCAATAAAAACGTCAATTCGTACCACAAAAAATAACTCACATGACTCTGTGGGCCAAAATATACAAAAATTATAGGTCACAAAATGTGATGCAAAAACTATTTTTTTGCAATAAAAAGCGTCTTATTACGTGACCGCTTCCAATCATAAAAACCCGCTATAAATAGTAAATCAAACCCCCCTTTATCACCCCCTTAGTTAGGGAAAAATAATAAAATAAAAAAATGTATTTATTTCCATTTTCCTATTAGGGTTAGGGTTGCGGCTAAAGTTAGGGTTAGGGTTGGGGCTAAAGTTAGGATTAGTGTTAGGGTTGGGATTAGGGTTAGGGGTGTGTTAGGGTTAGGTTTGTGGTTAAGGTTATGGTTAGGGTTGGGAGTAGGGTTAGGGGTGTGTTGGGGTTAGGGTTGGAGTGAGAATTGGGGAGTTTCCACTGTTTAGGCACATCAGGGGCTCTCCAAATGTAACATGGCGTCTGATCTCAATTCCAGCCAATTCTGAGTTGAAAAAGTCAAACGGTGCTCCTTCACTTCTGAGCTCTGCCATGCGCCCAAACAGTAGCTTACCCCCACATATGGGGTATTAGCGTACTCAGGACAAATTGCACAATAACTCTTGGGGTCCAATTTCTTCTGTTACCTTTGTGAAAATAAAATATTGGGGGCGAAAAAATCTTTTTTGTAAAAAAAAAAAAGATTTTTTATTTTTACGGCTGTACGTTATAAACTTCTGTGAAGCACTCCGGGGTTCAAAGTGCTCACCACACATCTAGATAAGTTCCTTGGGGGGTCTATTTTCCAAAATGGGGTCACTTGTGGGGGGTTTCTACTGTTTAGGCACATCAGGGGCTCTCCAAACACGATATGACGCCCTCAGACCATTCCATCAAAGTCTGCAATCCAAAACGTCACTACTTCCCTTCTGAGCCCTGACGTGTGCCCATACAGTAGTTTTCTCCCACACATGGGGTATCAGCGTACTCAGGACAAATTGGACAACAACTTTTGGGGTCCAATTTCTCCTGTTACCCTTGGGAAAATAAAAAGTTGGGTACTAAAAATCATGTTTGTGGAAAAAATATGATTTTTTTATTTTCATGCTCGGGCGTTATAAACTTTAGTGAAACACCTGGGGGTCAAAGTTCTCACCACACATCTAGTTAAGTTCCTTGAGGGGTCTAGTTTCCAAAATGGTGTCATTTGTGGGGGTTTTCCACTGTTTAGGCAGATCAGTAGCTCTCCAAACACGACATGGCGTCGAGCCAATTCTGCGTTGAAAAAGTCAAACGGTGCTCCTTCCCTTTCGATCTCTGCCGTGCACCCAAACAGTGGTTTACCCCCACATATGGGATATCAGCGTACTCAGGACAAATTGCACAATAACTTTTGAGGTCTTGTTACGCTTGGGAAAATAAAAATTGGGGTGAAAAGATCATTTTTGTGGAAAAAATATGATTTTTTAATTTTACGGCTCTACGTTATAAACTTGTGTGAAGCACTTTGGGGTTCAAAGTGCTCACCACAGATCTAGATAAGTTCCTTAGGGGGTCTAGTTTCCAAAATGGGGTCACTTGTGGGTGGTTTCCACTGTTTAGGCACAACTGGGGCACTGCAAACGGAACATGACCCCCATCAATGTCTGCATTCCAAAACGTTATTACTTCCTTTTCAAGCCCTGCCGTGCGCCCAAACAGTTTCCCCACCCCACATATGGGGTATCAGCGTACTCAGGACAAATTGGTCAACAACTTTTGGGGTCCAATTTCCTTGGGAAAAATCAAAAATTTGGGACTAAAAATTCATTTTTGTGGAAAATTGATTTTTTTTTCACACCCAGGCATTATAAACTTTTGTGAAACACTTGGGGGTTCAATGTGCTCACAACAGATCTAGATAAGTTCCATAGAGGGTCTAATTTCCAAAATGGTGTCACTTGTGGGGGGTTTCCACTGTTTAGGCGCATCAGAGGCTCTCCAAACGCGACATGGCGTCCAATCTCAATTCCAGCCAATTTTGGTTTGAAAAAGTCAAACGGCGCTCCTTCTCTTACGAGCTATACCGTGTGCCCAAACAGTGGTTTCCCCCACATAAGGGGTATTGGCGTACTCAGGAGAAATTGCACAACAACTTTATCTGTCCATTTTCTCCTTTTACCCTTGTGAAAATAAAAAAAAGTTTGTAAAAGATAATTTTTGTGACTAAAAAGATAAATATTCATTTTTTCCTTCCACGTTGCTTCAGCTCCTGTGAAGCACCTGAAGGGTTAATAAGCTTCTTGAATGTGGTTTTGAGTACCTTGAAGGGTGCAGTTTATAGAATGGTGTCACTTTTGGGTATTTTCTGCCATATAGACCCCTCAAAGTGACTTCAAATGTGACGTGGTCCCTAAAAAAAATAGCTTTGTAAATTTTGTTGTAAAAATGAGAAATCGCTGGTCAACTTTTAACCCTTATAATTTCATAAGAAAAAAAAATTTTGGTTCCAAAATTGTGCTGATGTAAAGTAGACATGTGGGAAATGTTATTTATTAACTATTTTGTGTGACATATTTCTCTTTTAAGGGAATAAAGATTCAAAGTTTGAAAATTGCTAAATTTTCAAAATTTTCGCAATATTTGCGTTTTTTTCAAAAATAAACGCAAGTTATATCGAAGAAATTTTACCACTAACGTAAAGTACAATATGTCACGAGAAAACAATCTCAGAATCGCGAAGATCCGTTGAAGCGTTCCAGAGTTATAACCTCATAAAGAGACAGTGGTCAGAATTGTAAAAATTGGCCCGGTCATTAACGTGCAAACCACCCTTGGGGGTGAAGGGGTTAACTGAAAACTGGAGACAAGATGATCCAGTTCTGTTGAGCATCGAGAATTCTACTTCAGACAAGCATAAGACATCATTCCTTTGCTAAAACTCCAGAAATTGGTCTTATCACTTCCGAGACGTTTTCAGACTGTTGTGGGAAGAAGTGGGAATTCTGGCCTTGTCTCAACTTTTTTAAATGTATTGTTGCCATCAATATTTTAATTTGTTATTTTTTTTAAAATGCCTAACTCTCAACTTCTGTTATGTGTTCTGTTGTGAATAAAATATGGCTATAAGAGATTTCTTGCTTTATATTTTACACAGCATCCAAACTTTTCTGGAAATTACATTACATTATTTGATTTTTTTAAATAAATCAGACATTGTATAATTGTATCATTTAGATACTAGTGTGATTGTCCTCATGGTCATTGATTTTAAAGGGTTATTTTCATGGATGAGTTTTTTTCACTTCTGTGTTAATAGTTTTGCACTTTAAAAACACCTGCAATTTTTAAAGCACAATTCAATGGTGTCTTAAAGAGAATCTGTCACCCCATTTTTCGACCATCAGCTGAAGTCACCGCCATCAGGAGCTTATCTACATACAGCATTCTGTAATGCTGTAGATAAGCCCCCGATGTCACCTGAAAGAGAAGAAAAACGAGTTATATTATACTCACCCAGGGGCGGTCCGCCGTCCCGTCCGATGGGCGTCGCGGTCTGGTCCGGCACCTCCCATCTTCTAGCAAAGCCCTCCTCTTCTTAGCTTCCTGTCGCTGCTCCGGCGCAGGCGCACTACTCTGCCCTGGTGAGGGCAGAGCAGAGTACTGCAGTGCGCAGGCGCCGGACCTCTCTGACCTTTCCCGCGACGGGAAGCTAAGAAGAGGAGGGCTTCGCTATCCGATGGGAGGCACCGGACCGCGACACCCATCGGACCGGACCGGATGGCAGACCGCCCCTGGGTGAGTATAATATAACTCGTTTTTTTTCTCTTTCAGGTGACATCGGGGGCTTATCTACAGCATTACAGAATGCTCTAGATAAGCCCCTGATGGCGGTGGCTACAGCTGATGTTCGAAAAATGGGGTGACAGATTCCCTTTAAGCACACACTTTCATGAGTTTTCATTAAATAACATCCACTTTGCTAGAAAGGTCAGGCTATGTTCCCATGATGAGCTTTTGGTGAGTTTTTGACACTGCAGAATTTCTGCACCTATTACTTAAATGAGGTTACTTGTGTTTTTTCATTGCATTTTTCTGTGCGCTTTCTTTAACATGCGCTTTTATTGCGTTTTTGACGCTTTATTTTTTCTCTTTTTTGTGTGTGATGCTTTAAATAAAGCTGTTTTGTTTTTGATACTTCCTGTGTTTAGCTTTGATAAACTCTTTATTAATATACTTAGGTGTGGAATGTGCAATTTTTACCTGTGGATTTTCCACATTTAATGCAAGTCTATGGGAAGTTCCACACAGAAAACTCAGTGTACCTACAAGAGAAATTGACATATTGTGGATTTGAAACACACACAGCAGGTCAGTTTACACTGAGTAAAAAAAAGCACAGTGGGCATGAGATTTCTAAGACGCTGCGTTTTTGACTCTGGAAAATATGTAGCGTCAAAAATGGACCAAAAGCTCATTCATGGATTGTAGCCTTCAAGTGAATTTTCTCCATAAAGTAAAAATGTAATGGAAAAAGTCAGCGTTTATGCTACGTAGGAACATGGAATTACAATAATAAGATAGAAAAAAGTGTGTTCTTATAGAATATAAAGTATTTTTTTAAAGAATATGAAGCATCTACTGAGTATAATCAATACAGTTTATTGAAAGAAAAGCAGGAATAGATTTAGTCCTTCCCTGTAGCCTACAAAATTGCAGAATGGAATTAGGATAACACCTTAGGGGTAATATCCTAATATTTTCCAGGTCTTGAATAGAAATTGTGATATATGGTTGACATGCGGCATACCTGTGTATATTAAATATCACCTTGACCGTTCAACCGTGGAAAGAAAGAAAGTGGAGTTTTCAGGCATTTCATTCTCGGCCATTTCTTTGAGACCCAGGTGTGCCTCTTTGTCTGCCTTTCAACCTAACTTCGTGGAATTGTAACTCAATATTTCTCATTTTCATACATCACTGCCATTATAATGCATCCATTATAGTGACTTGACTTCTGGAAGCTGTCTGCATGAAGTCTTGGCAGACAACCTAACATCAGTTCTCTGTCATTTTTTGGTGGATTATGGTGCAGTTTTGTGGAACTTAAATGTTTGTTTTCTTTGAAGAGTGATGCATATTCTGTAAGCAGGATCCTTTGCCTCCTCCTGACACTGATTGATGGCTTTCACCCCACATATATTTAGGGTAAGTGCACATCTTAACTGTTTGGTGCAGACATTTCTGCATCTCTTGGCAGGAAAAACACAATGTTAAATTGGTGCGTTTTTGATGCATTTTTTTACATGCGTTTTTGTTGCAGATTTTTTCCGACTCATAAGGCTAGGTTGACACTAGGCGTTTTTGCTGCACTTTTTTAATGCAATTTTTTAATGCTAGTTTTCAGCTCCGTTTTATAGTACCAGCAAATCCTATGAGATTTCAGAAATCTCATGCACACACATTGGTCTTTTTGTCATCAATATTTTGTGCTTTACATGTTTTTTTGGACATAGAACGTGTCACTTCTTTCAGCGTTTTTTCAGCTTTTTCTCATCGTTTTTCACCTATTGACTTGAATGTGTGGTGAAAAAAACGCTAAAAAAACGCACCAAAAACACAGGTATCATGTTTTGCTGCGTTTTTTTGTGCCAAAACCTTCATTCTCTGGATTAGGACTGTTTTTTTTTTAACACTTAACTGTATCAGCATGCACAAGAGACAAATCTAGCATGCTAAAACCGCCGCAAAAAAACACAACAAAAACAAAAGAAAACATGCTTTTTTTCTGCATCTTCTTTACTGCCAAGAGATCAAATTTTGCTGCAGTAAAGAAAAACGCTGAAAAAATGCCTAGTGTGTATTTACCCTTAGTATGGATGAAATCTGCAGTAAACACACTGAAAGAATTAACATGCTGCAAGGAAAAAAATAAGGTTTTTTTTTACAAATCTGTCTGAAAAAAAGGGACAAAAACGCAACAAATGTGCAAAAGCAATAATTGTGAAAAAAGCTATCAATCAGCATTAGGCCGGTGTCACACTTGCGTGTGTGATGCTAGAAACTCGCATCAGTACCCGGCACTGGCGCCGGCACTCGGACTGGAACGTGCGGCTGCGTAGAAATACATGCATCCGCACGCTCCAGTCCGAGTGCCGGCGCCAGTGCTGGGTACTGATGCGAGTTTCTCGCATCACACACACAAGTGTGATACCTGCCTTAGGGGGAGCCCACAGCACATGAATATGTTGGACTCCTAGTTTCCAGCACTTGCTTCACGCTGCAATTAATAAACTGTACTTTTCACAAAGCTATGACATATTTACAGATAAATGACGCCCAGCTAAAATCAGGGCAACTTTTACTACTAGGCAGCATGAAGACAGAGTGATAGGTTCCCTTACACCATCATTGCTGGATTCTAGTGTTGCTCCAATGTAACAAATATGGGTCAGTGGGAGAGTTTCTTTATTTTACTGCCTTTGTTACAAGCAAACTTGTTTTGAGAAGACATAGTAATGCGTTTCAGACTTCTCTCCAGTCATTGGCTGCAGGATGTCATCCTTTCATGGTATCCCCGGGTGTATTGTGGTATACATGCTTTATTTTCTCCAATCAGTGTTGTGTACAGACATTTCCTGCGAAAGAAAATTCCTTCACATTGCAGCCTCCCCCAAGACACTACTACTAAAAGAGCAGCAAACAACTGAATTCCTATGTTCTGAAGATAAAATAATAGTCATAAATAATAATTCAAAATAAATAAACAGTAATGAGTTTCTTAAATGATACACATCTTAAAGAACCCCCTTGTTGTCTTATATATCTGTAATACGGGGCTCATAGAAACCTATAGGCTTATACTATGCCTGCTTGTGTGATTGCTTACTATATTACACAGGCATCCAAACCCTAGAAATATTACTTCTAGTGGAAAACACTGTAAAGGCCCCGTTACACTTAGTGAGATCGCTAGCGAGATCGCTGAAACGTCACTGATTTTGTGACGTAGCAGTGACCTAGCCAGCGATCTCGCTCAGTGTGACACTCAGCGACGATCAGCCCCCCTGCTGGGTGTCGCTGATCGTCGCTGAATGTCATGGACCATTTTTTGATCGCTGGTCAGCGTGCATCGCTGCGTGTGACAGGTGGGAGACCAGTGATCAGCCAGCCGGAGCTGGTAACCAAGGTAAACATCAGGTTTCTAAGCTCCGAGCGGCGCCTGGAAACCCGATGTGTACCTTGGTTACCAGCTCCCTGCACCAGGGCGCTGGTATCTAAGGTACACTGCAGGTAATTAAGCGACGTGTGTCGCTTGTTACCCGCATAGTCGCTGTCCTGATCGCTGCCTGAGCTGCCTGTTTGGCAGCTCAGCAGCGATCATGTAGAGACTCACCAGCGATCCTGACAAGTGCATATCGTTGTCGGGATCGCTGGTGAGTCGCTATGTGTAACGGGACCCTTAGACTATGTTTACATGTTGCGTTTTTGCAGCTTTTTTTATGCAAATTTTCAGCTGCATTTTATAGTACCAGCAAAGTCTATTAGATTTCAGAAATCTCATGCACACACCTTGGGTTTTTTGTCGTCACTGTTTTGTGCAAAACATTGGTTTTGCATCATGTCACTTCTTTCAACGTTTTTGCTGCGTTTTTTGTGCCAAAACCTAATGAAGTAGAATCAGATTTTTTTTGCACGAAACTTTATCAGCATGCACAAGAGACAAATGTACACTGATAAAAACGCAGCAAAAAAGCGCACCAAAAATGCCACAAGAAAAGCTGTAAAAAGCAAAACCTGAGATTTTGAGACAAGTTTTTTACTGCCAACAGAACAGGTTTTGCCATAGGACAAAAACCTAGCAGAAAATGCAGCGTGTGAGCATAGCCTTACGATGATGGAGCTAAGCGGAGAATCACCAATGCGTACAAAGATAAGGCATCACAGTGTACACAGAATTGTTGTGTTCATGGGACCTAATTGTTTTAGATGGATAATATTAGTGAATGGGAATATGTCATTTCTCATGCGTACATTGACGTTTTTTAGACTATTTGCTTTTCCTTTTTTTTTTAGACAACATACTTAGCATGAGCATGTTAGTGGCATTTTTTCAGAATGATGTAAGGGAAATTACATCATATGCATATTAAGCTTTCTGTTGTACTGCAGATTACCTCTTCAGAGAGAAAGAGTACTAGTACTCTACTGCTACCTATTGGAAGTAGCAATCCTAAAAGTCAATATTGACCCTTTGCAAGCTTTGCCATTTGACGTAAGGCACTGCCACACTTAGCTATCGCACTAGCGATCACGATAACGACAACCTGGCGAGATTGCTAGTGCGATCGCTATGTGATCGCTAGTTAGATTCCAAACACAACTCATCAGCGATCTGTGATTCCAAACACAACTCATCAGCGATCTGTATAACGACCTCTGCAGTTGTTGGGAAAACTTAGTCCCACCTGCGATGCTGGTGAAGTCGTTCATAAAGGGTGTCACACTCATCTCAGCAGGGGCCACATCACCGGTACATGTCACACACAGCTAAGTCACTAACGAGATCGCTACTGCGTCATAAATGGTGACGCAATAGCGATCTCGTTAGCGATCTCGCTTAGTGTGGCATACCCTTTAGGGCAAAAGCCAAACCAGAATCTCAATTTTCAGACACAGTGTTTCAGGGTATTGCCCCTCCTCAGTGCAAAGTTGTGATCTAATTTGGCTAATTGAGAGGTTTAAGGCTGGGATCTAAGGGACCTGGCTTGTCACTCTCCACAAGGAGACACGTTACCCATTAGATCCCAGTCTTAAGCCTCTCACCCAGCCAAATCAGATCTCATACTTTGCACTGACGAGAGGCAATACCCCAAAACATTATGTCTGAAAATTGAGATTCTGTTTAGGCTTTTATTCTAAGTTAAATGGAAAGGCTTGTTAAAGGGTTGATATTGACTTTTAGGATTGCTATTTCAATAAGTGGCGCTAGAATTCTAATCCTCTTTCCCTCTGAAGAGGCAGTTTGCATATTTAATTGCACAGAGGAACATACATGGCATATAAGTGTCCTCACTCTGGCATGCCAGGCCAGGCATGTCACTCTCCACAAGAAGAAATGTTAATCCTTAGTGAATATACAGGTACAGGTATTTTTCCTCTATCTGAATATAGTGTTGCTGTCTTTCCCTCTCCGTTGTATAGTTGTATATAGTGGGAGCAAAGAGCTGTGAATAAAACATATTCTTAATAATTTTGCGGATGATGTGACTACATTTTTTGTAGTTTACTTTCTTGCTTACATGGTAAAGCTATGCCCATTGTCTCCCATATCCTCTGTATATTTACATCTCCACCATCACAGTTTACCAGAAAATAATTACCTGTTAGATGACATGATGTATTGTTTGAGGAAAACTCTACGAAATGTCCCAGATTTATCATTTACGATTTTGTAATTAAAGACAGATTCTATAACGAGAGTAGATGGACAACTCATTTTGCACACGTTAATCACATTACTTTTAATGAGTTGCAGACCATTATGCACATCAATGAAAATGCATTCAGTTCCAGGGTAATTTTAGCAATAGCCTTGTAAATTATTGTGTACCATATATAGTATTTTATTTAAGGATGAAATAAGGATCATTGCTTATTTATAGCTGCAAATCTTTTGGTCATTGGTGCAAATAGTCTGTGTTTTGTTTTCCTTAAAAAGCTCTAAATGATGACTAAAACAGTTGCTAGTGTGAGTTAAAAATAATCGGCACCTATATTTTTCATTTTAAGAATTAAAGCGGGGGTTGTGCTGCTTAGAATATGCAAACTTTGTGGGGACAAGCCATGGTAGTGACGATCATTCGTCCTCATACAATTTGCACATACACCTGATTGCCACATGTCAATGAAATTGTAGTGAGCGCCAGTCTACCAGCTAGGTTATCGATCAGCACGCGTTACATGATTATCTGCTTGTGTGTTGGGGTCCTTACTTGTAGGCCCTCTTATACTGGCCAATTACCCAGACATTCCTAGTTTTTGGGCCAATATAATTGGCCAGTGTGAGTGAAATGAAATGATGCCTTAAAAATGAGGCTGTGCCATGATCGCTACATGTAAATGCCACACATTCACATTCATAATAGACATTGATGCTGCTCAGACAGGATCTGCCTGCTAATAATGACCTTCAAATCATCGCCATGGATTGTTGAAAAGCACCAATTGTTTCCAATTGCATGTTAAATAAAAGCCTTTAACTGAAAACTTTGGACTTCAAATAAATATTTAGTCTAGAAGTTCATTATTCGACATAAGGTTTTGGTCCTGAAGAAGGGGTGCTGTGTGACCTTGAAACGCGTTGACTGCTAAACCTGTTCAGTATAAACGATTTTAAGGAAATAAGCCGACATCCTGGATCTTTCAGCAGCGCAGATTTGACGCATATTTTCCTCCACTTGTTGAATAAGTTCATTATATGAATCAGAGAAAAATTATTCACTGGCAAATGTAATATAAAGGAGGGTGTCCAAACTCTCTCCCAATGTAAAATCTGGAGAGAAAGAAGCATTGGGCATATTTTGATTTCAACATGGCTGATCCTTCTCCCCTCAGCGAAACCACAAGTGTTTATATGTGGGGTATGGGGAGAGGAAAGAGGAGGGGGTTGTTAAAAAGTAATCAGTAATCATTGTTTGCTCAAAATCTGCTTTGTATAGTTTACGCCCAACAAACCCCAATACATTTGCTCTTAAGAAATATAAGGTATATGGTACCTAGCAGCAGCTCATCTCTCTCTTACTGTTAAAACTAACACGAGTTGGAGGAATTTTTTTTATTCATTGTTGCTTTACAATTTGTAGAATAAAATTTCTTTCAACCACTTCCCAACATATTAACATCATATATCTGATCCCCTTCTTTTATTGCAGGCTCAGGCACTGAGCTTGCATCATTGCCGGCAGATACTAACTGTATTATTTAGCCATTTTGTACTGTATTATTTAGCCATTTTGTGTCTTTTACAGCAGAGGTTGGAGCTGAGCTCCGCCGACAACTATAAACCCTTTATATGGCGCGGACAATATCTGACAGCAGCATTTAAAAGAGTATTCCCATCTCCAAGATCCTATCCCAATATGTATAGGTGTAATAATAATATTATCAAACACCTCCAATTAGAAATGTAGTATAGTTCTTCTGATTTGCTATGTCTCTTTCCTCATGTTCAAACTATTCTACAATTCTAATTGGAGATAATTGCTAATATTATTATTATTATTATTATTACACCTACTACATATTTAGATAGGATCTTGGAGACCTTTAATGCGCGCGGTCTGAGGTATGTGGCATTCTAGACGACCATCAACTTTCACCATAATGCGATCGCTGGGTGCCATTGAATTACTTTGGCAGCCAGAGATCTGCTGAAAACCACCACCATGCCTGACATTATACAGTAGTATTATAAATTATCCAGGGATCACAGATTCAAGTACCAAAAAAGAGACAAGAGAAAAAGTTTTTTTTACAAATATAACTAAAAAAAATGTAGACTTTGAATCAGACTCCTTTTTCTGAATTCAAAATAAAGACATAATAAAAATAATAATAAAAATAAAGCTGTAATTCTTCTTTTGTAAATGTCTGCTCTATCAAGAAATAAAATTATTTTTTGCTGACCTGTATCTGCCATGAGGAGAAAAAAAATGCCAGAATTTTTTTGTACCACTGTAACAAAATGCAATAAGAAGAGATCAAAATGTTGTATCTACCCAAAATGGTATTAATAAAAACATCAGCTCAGGGTGCAAAACCAAGCCCACTTACAGCTCCATTTACAGGAAAATCTCCCAGGAGATGGCGACATAAGCAAAAAATTTTTATGAATTTCATTTTCACCACTTGTTTGATATCGCTATAATTACAGTGAACTGGAGAATCATGTTGCCTGGTCATTTTTACGGCACAATGAATGCCATGAAAACAAAAAACAATTGCAGAATTGCATTTTTTATGCGCTTGTATTTTTTCCTGTTTTCCAGTACATTGAATGGTAAAATGAATGTCATGATTCAAAACCCTCACATGGCTATATACTGTATTTTTCGGACTATAAGACGCACTTTTTTCCCAAAAATTTTTTGGGGAAAATGGGGGTGCATCTTATAGTCGGAATATACTTACAAATACTGTGGCGGCAGCAGGAGTCGGGCGATTCTGCGGCGGTTCCAGTCTGAGCGCTGCCAAGCGATGATCACACTCCCTTCCCAGGCTGGTGCAGCAGGTTTGGCAGTTGTGCTCTGTGGTGTGGGAGGGGGCTCCGCCGGCATCTTGTGAAAGCCTGGAGGCCCCGCATATCCATTGCTGTGATGAGGTGGCCTCCAGGAAAATGGCCGCCGGGGGTGGGGCATGCTCAGATTGAGATCTCGGCAATGGATATGCGGGGCCTCTGGGCTTTCACAAGATGCCGGTGAAGCCCCCCGCACCACAGAGCGCCACCGCCGAACCTGCCGCACTAGCCTGGGTTGAGATTTCCCGGAGGCCACGCACCTGCCTGGGATGGGAGTCATATCACCGGACCACCGAACACGCCCTGTGACCCCACTCCACCAGCGCTGCTGATCCCCCCAGATAAGCATTTGACACATTAATTTTATTTTTCCCTATTTTCCTTCTGAAAATTTGGGGTGCGTCTTATGGTCTTATAGTCCGAAAAATACGGTAAATTAAAAAATAAAAAGTTATGTCTCTCGGAGGAAAAGAATGAAAAAAATGAAAGCACAAAAATAGAAAATCGCTTTGTTGAGAAGCAGTGGCTCCGTGGTTAGCACTGTAGCCTTGTAGTGGTGTCCTGAGTTTAAATCCCACCAAGGAAAATATCTGCAAGGAGATTGTATGCCCTCCCCCTGTTTACGTGGTTTCCTCTGGGTTCCTCGGTTTTCTTACATACTCCAAAGACATACTGATAGGGAATCTAGATTGTGAGCCCCAATGGGGACAGTGATGATGATGTCTGTAAAGTGATGTGGAATTAATGGCGCTATATAAGTGAGTAAATTAAATAATTTGTATGCCAAGTCTGTATTCATATTGCAATCCTATTGGATGCAGCTGACTAAGATTTATCCTGCTAGAACTGTTTTCAGAGCCTTTAGGTTCATCTTCCTACATGGAACTGCAACACAATGGGATACTCTGGGATCAATTTCCTATTGTCAGGCCAAATTCACATAAGATGGTGAATAATTTATGTTCACATATTCATCTATTGATACATTTGACAATTTCAGAAGCATTTGTCTCAGTGGAGTTTATTATGATTGTTTATAAATTCCTTATCAATATGTCTTTGGAGTGTGGGAGGAAACCCACGCAAACACAAGGAGAACATACAAACTCACTGCAGATGTTGTCCTTGGTGGGATTTAAACCAAGGACTCCAGCGCTGCAATGCTAACCACTGAGCCACCATCCTGACCAAGTTTGTAGTGTTGCTCATATGTTCGAAATTCTCCTTTGAATTTGATGTTTCCATCTTTCCCACTGATATAGTTAGAAATGTATTACACTATATTTGTACAGCTTTGTCACGAAAGAACTTTGTATTGTCTGTAATATTTTTTTTTATAATTTTCTAATGAAACAAGATATCTGATTGATAGCGGAAAATACCAACTGTCTAGACAACCTCCATACCCTTATCATTATCATGGCAAACACAGAGGCATAGCTGTAGTATTGAGATACAGAATATACAAAAAAAGTAGAAAGATGACACTTGTAGAAGAACTTATATCTAGCAAACCAAAAAATGGAGAAGTTCATATATTAGGCTTACTATGTAGTTATTGATTAGTTTTTACTAGTATTGTTTGATTATCTATAACCTCTTGTAATTAATTTATCCTTTGTACCTCATGCGGTTCTGGATATTGCCAAGACGTCTTGGCCTGATTAAGGCCTGATACCTTTTTCTTAAGACATGGAAAAGTTAAGTTCGAGTCCAATTATTAAATCTTTGGAGACCATTCCCACATGGTTGTGTAAATGGTAGCTTCATCCTGCGTTCTTTCATCTCTTTCCCTGCTCTCCTGGCTTGACAGTTGAAAAGCTCTGACTGTGCCACACAATGGTTTGATTGGTTTCTCTGGGGGAGGCTTTTCCCTGCCTCATCATTCGCCAGGCAGGTGGACCAGAAAGTCTCTTGATTCTTTTGTTGCTTCTCAAAGTCCGGGGGTCTTTGACTGAATAAATCCGCCGTCATGGGATAATTTGCTAAAAGGAGACTGAAAGATTTGAGAGAAAAGCCTCACTACTTGGGTGCTGAATTAATGAAATAACTTGGGCCCTGGAGTTTGCAATTGAAAAATCACTAGGAATGCAATGAGGGGCGGAGACCGACTTCAGAATGCAAGTCTTTTATTCCCCGTAATAAGCTATAAAGGCTTTCTGTGATGTAGCTAAGTAAGTTGGCTTGTCTGGCCTCTGGTTATTTGCATTTTAACACCGTAGGAAGGGAAGCCCTTTGCGAGAATAAAAGCCGCTCGCATGCAGCGTCTACTTACTCATTAGATTATTGCAAGTGGATAGAAAGAATCACACATGACAGAACTTAAGGCTGAGTTAACCCTGGATGAAAAGTAATTTACAGATAGTCTGTCCTTAGCCATATTTGTAGCCCCGATAAGGTTTCATTTCAGAATGGATAGGCGACATTTCCCCCAACGGACCCATTCTGCGACACCTGTGATAACAGCTCTCAGATCCTAATTGAAATTGGTTTCAAAATGGATTTTCACTTTCCTCTGTCTGAGAAAAATATTGAATGGGCTCCAAGCTGCCACAGAGAATCTTAGACCTTGGCGTTAGGAGCAGGAAGCCGGGATCATCTTTCAAACAGTGTCGATGACATGTCAGTGCGGCTATAGGTCTTATTAATGAACTCATTGATCATTTGATGAGGGCGATAATACACAGGATCCTTCCGCTTTTTCAAAATTATGTCTCCGCAAACAGTTTAAGTGGAATGCAAGAAAAAAACGGACAGAAGCTTGTAATGAGGGGAACGGCTCCTTATAAAACTGAAAAGTGATTTCAAGATAATGATGAAGGTAATGACTATTATTATTATTATCATTATCATCATCATATAATTAGCTCACAAACTCTCTCTTGTCCCTAAGTTCCGGAATGCGGCTTTTTTTTCAGGTCGGGATAGGTTTTCATAGGGTTTTCATAAGGGAAATGTTACGGGCTTCTCATATTTCACTTTGAATTGTCTCTTAGGTGTTTCGCCATTCTCTGTGCTAGCGTGGGTCAATTCATCCCCTATTCAGTGCTTGAAAGAAGATCTGTGATCAAAGGCTTCAGTGATGTCACTGATCTCTGGTGATTGATTGGGAACAGAAGTTTTGCAGCATTTCGCATGTCTTCTTTCTTATCACATCAAATCCATTAGCATCTCATTTTCGAGCTCTCCCAAATTTAAATGTTTCATTTTTTAGTCTTTTAATGTTAAAGTCAACTACAAATACAAGGACTTAAGAGGATTTATCTCATTCAGCTTTTCACAAAACATAATTCATTAGCTTTCACATTTGTTCATTACACACACTTATATAGATGTATATAAATATAAATATATATTTTTTATATACACTTATACCGCATCTATTAATAGCATTCAGTTTTATTGAACTCCTAGATATACTAGTGATTACTACACATGTATATCCCCTCCCACCATGCTTTATATACAGTACAGACCAAAAATTTGGACACACCTTCTCATTCAAAGATTTTTCTGTATTTTCATGGCTATAAAAATTGTAGAATCACACTAAAGGCATCAAAACTAAGAATTAACACATGTGGAATTATACAATACACTTTACAAAAAAGTGTGAAACAACTGAAAATATGTCTTATATTCTAGATTCTTCAAAGTAGCCACCTTTTGCTTTGAATACTGCTTTGCATGCAGAAAAGGTGAACGGATGGACTCTACATGCCTGGTTCCCACCGTGAAGCATGGAGGTGGTGGTGTGATGATGTGGGGGTGCTTTGCTGGTGACACTGTTGGGGATTTATTCAAAATTGAAGGCATAGTGAACCAGAATGGCTACTACAGCATCTTGCAGCGGCATGCTATTCCATCCGGTTTACGTTTAGTTGGACCATCATTTATTTTTCAACAGGACAATGACCCCAAACACACCTTCAGGCTGTGTAAGGGCTATTTGACCAAGAAGGAGAGTGTTGGGGTGCTACGCCAGATGACCTGACCTCCACAGTCACCAGACCTGAACCCAATCGAGATGGTTTGGGGTGAGCTGGACCGCTCACCGCTTCAATTTTGAATAAATCCCAACAGTGTCACCCGCAAAGCACCCCCACACCATCACACCTCCTCCTCCATGCTTCACGGTGGGAACCAGGCATGTAGAGTCCAGCCGTTCACCATTTCTGCGTGCAAAGCAGTAATCAAAGCAAAAGGTGGCTACTTAGAAGAACCTAGAATATAAGACATTTTCAGTTGTTTCGCACTTTTTTGTAAAGTGTAATGTATAATTCCACATGTGTTAATTCATAATTTTGATGCCTTCAGTGTGATTCTACAATTTTCATAGTCATGAAAATACAGAAAAATCTTTGAATGAGGTGTGTCCAAACTTTTGGTCTGTACTGTATATTTTTTATATTTCTGGTTAAGGCCTTTTATCTATATTACCTTTATTTTTTAGATTAGTACCTCTTGTTTAATTTGACATATCTGAATAATATTTATGAAGTAATAGACAATTCCATAATAGCATTAAAGGGTACTAAAGTGAGACAATGTTAGTCTGACACAGTCCACGCCCTGCTCCAGTTGATTGACAGGTCTCTCCCTGTGTACACACATAGTAGTGACCTGAGAGTCAGCTGGGGCTGAGCAGGGAGAAGCTGGCCAGGGACTGCACCAGTCTAGTCAGGTCTCTTCCTGTAGTTCTCGCCTGGCTTTTCAAACTATATTTTTTCTGAAATTCCACTGTTTCAGTGTGCAGCCAGACACTTATTAATGCTGTCTGTTGGTTGGGCATCATGAATTTAATTACAGGTTCTTTTTAATAAATTATAACCTCTATCTGGGCAGACATTCAGGTATACAATTCATTTGTTTTGCTTAGCTGAGGAAGGTGTTTGAATATAGTGGTTATTACCCACCAAAAGTAATCCAAGGACAGACAACTAGCAAGTTCAACTGGGAATTCTAGTCCTTCTGCTCCAACAGTACAGAAAACAATGGGCTGACATGCTCATAGTAATCCACTGCCAAGAGGGCCATTAATGGGCACATGAGAATCCAAACTGGAGCATGGAGCTACGTGGTATAAGGTGACATGGTCTAAGTCACTTTTTTATATGGGTTAGCCAGGTGCAGGAGAGACCGCACCATGATTCAAAATGGGAAGAAAACAAACCATCGGAAGCAGAGTGATGCTCTAGACAATGTTCTGCTGGGAAACCTTGTGTCCTGGCATTCTTATAAATATTACTTTGATATATACCACCCCACCTTTACATTGTTGCACACCAACTACACCCCTTCATGGCAACAGTATCCTCTAATGTCAGTGGTCACTTTGAGCAGGATAATACATCCTGCCATACTGCAACGAATATTCAGAAATGGTTTTAGGCACATGACATAAAATCAAGGTGTCTTTATAGTAACACTTCACTTTTTAGTACAAAATAACATTATATTGACAGAATATCAAATTATTTTAGCAAATATCATTCAGTGGGAATCCTAGGCACTCAGAGAGAGGTGTGAATAATACATGGACTCCCCTGGGTGCCACTCTCAGCCAGTGGTTGTTCTTCAGATTTTATATAATTTATACATAAGGTCAAATTTAATAGGTATTGAACGGAGTATGTAAGATACTAAGTTCTACAGTGAGAACACCATGAAGGATACAGTATGAACTGGTACATGCAAATTACATCAGTCCCCAGAAACGGTGCTCAGGACAGTTTTCTGTTTACCGGTAGTGATTTTATTAGTAATTGGTTTGATTTTTTAGGAGAAATGTTGTTTAATTCCACAGCATGAGACATAAAAAGTAACAAAAATATTTTTCAGAGAAGCAAAAAGTGTCAATAAAGAGAAAGTTTCATTATAATAATGACTCCAAAGTAGCAGAGCTTGAAAATTGCATTTGAGTTGACTTGATTGTTACATATCTGCTACATAAATGGTGGAAAAACAAGGTAAAAATTCATTGTGCTCAAGTGATTGGTAATAAACCAACAATAAACATCATAACAACTATTTTAGAAAACATTTAACAAATTAATCCTGTCTTCCATTATCACATATTCCTATATATATATTTATAATAATTAGCCATCGGTAATGATATTTTATAACGCAAGGCCAGAATGAAGATTTAAAGAATTGCAGTCCGGAGGCGGGAGTGATTTTTTATGCTCACCATGAATTCAGCATATAAATTGAATCAGATACACCTTAGAATAGTGTGGAGTGATTGCATCTTGAATGGAAAATGAGAACATCTGCAGAATTCCAGCGCGATGGAACAGGAGCTGTAGAAGGAAAAGTTTGATGCAAACCAGAGCAGAACTATTAATCATGAGCAGAGTTACTTCCTAAGGGCTGCCACTGACTGTCAAAGGAGATTGCCGCAGGCTTGTTTATTGCTGATTCTCTCTAGAGAAACCTTCAATTTGTGGGCCGGTCTCTGAATGGGATTGATAACTCTGTTTATGGACCAGGATGAGCATCTATAGATAACAGATAATGCAAATTAGTCTACAGACTGCGATAAGCCTGTAAAGTAATTATTGTTGGAGATTGATTGAGTGATTTTGGAATGATACTTTTTGGGTGCTGCTTTGGAGGACACAAAGTCACAATTTAGAGGCTGCGGAAATATGTACATTGAATAACCTGTTTTTACTTGCTCACTAATTTCTTTTTGGAGAATGTATTTATTCTGTATGCTTCTAACCATTCTTTTCTTACTATGTACGGCTTTACAATTGAATATACATGCAGCATATAGCGAATGAAATATATAGCAGAAACTTGTAGCAAAGTGTAAAGTATTAACCCCATTTTGCAGCATATACGTTGTTTACCTCATGATCTCATAATGAATTAGAATAATTAGATGATATGAAAAAACTAAAAAGACATTGTCAGCAAAAAGTGATAAAAGTGAAAATTGTGATAGGAGGGGAAGTGGCTTTTATCAAATGCTCATAGGTCTCCCATCATGAGGCCAAGGTTTTGATGCCCCTCATTTTTTATTTCTAATTCCACAAGTAATTTTTGTTGTCTTTTCCTCTGAGAACCCTCTAAATTAGTGCCCGATTCATCAGTCAGTGTCTTTGCTCCTATCTTCTCTCTAGTTTTGCTGCTTTTTTGGGTATTATTCTGAGTCATTTTTAAGTGTATTTTTTTTTCATTATGGTCGGAGTTTTGCGTTTCCTCATGTCTTCGCCTCATTAATTAATTGCAACTTTTTAAAAGTCGCAGAATTTGGTGCAAGGCCACTCCCGTCCCCCTCAAGTGTATTTTTGAATACGCCAGTATTTTGGCACACATTTTGCACCATGTGTAACCATGCACCATTTGCAAAATGTGTAACTTTTGGTGCCACTGAGTCTAAAATACTGTTCAAGAATGAAAGAAAGGCCAATTTGACCATTTTGATCATTTGCATTTTTCTCAAAGTTACATTCCTTTTTTGGCATGTGAGTTGCCGTTATTGGCTCCAAATTCTTCAAAATGGTGCGATATTCATGAATTTTGTTCAAAGTCAATGTGTCTTGAGTTGTTTTTACAACTTATTGGTGCCAAAAGTTACATGTTTCATAAAATGGTGAAAAATTTGCATAAAAACTCTGGCGTAAAAAAAATACACCAGTGGGTGATTGGAGTGGAGTTGCGCAAATTTTGTGAGTTTTTGAAAACTAAAATCCGGCCACGAATCTGAAGACAAAAAAAAAACCAGGCGAGCACATATAAAATAGACTTAAAAAAAGATGCAAATAGAATAATGAATTCGGTGAAAATAAAATAAAGGCGTTAAACACACAAAGCTAGGCAAAAAAAAAGTGCAAAGGCAATAATGAGTCGGGGCCTTGCTTTTTAAATGTTATTCGATATTTTAAGGGTTTCTAGTTATCTACTCTCTTGAAAATTAAGTAGTGCACATGTGTTGCTTAAGATGCAAGCCCACACTCTGAGACCAATGTAATAGAGAGACAGGAACTTAAACGGAGTCTTTACTTTTGCAGACAGTTTTTTATAGCCTCTACATTTTACTGTTTATTACTGGTTACAGAATAAGGTCACTGAAAATCCGTCAGTGAGCTCGTTCTGACTATCTGATGGGGAGTTTATAACTCCTTTATCTGTGTTTTTCTGAGCTCTTCTCAGCTGATTTATTACTACAAACCACATCAAAGTTTAATGCACAGTAAACCAAAGCGCTTGTAAAGGCCAAGTGGTACAAAATTCTTACTAAAACCCAATTACAACAAAGATTGCCCCTAATACATGCATTTCAGTAAAGAAAAGGTGTCCACTTTAATCAATATGATATTTTATGAAAAATAAGAGTTCAGAATGTTGGAAAAAATATAAAAGGGTTGTCCCTCACTTTAAAAGTTGTTTGGCAGGCATATTGGAGCAGTGGCTATGGGGAGAAAGTGAAGTTATATTCTCCCAGCAGCCGCTCCTTCCAGTCATCGTTACGATGCAGGGAGCAGATGCAGCCAGTGACTGCACTGTGACCACTTGTTGATTGACAGCCTGCTGTATAGGCAGTGTGTGTGTGCAGAGCAGGCTGTCAGTCAATGTGCAGGGGAGTGAATATAGTAAACCAACTGTATATCAGCAGTGACTGTAACAGTCTCATGTATTGCCCCAATGACTGGGAGCAAGCAACCGCAGAGACGATTTTACCTGCAGGTTACAACTATATCTGCAGGTAAAGTGGCTTGCAAAAGTGTTCATCCCACTTTGCATTTTTTGTGTTTTCCTACCTCACGACCTGCTTAACTGTTCACAGCAACAGTAATTTTGACCAGGGGTGCTGACAATTTTACATGTCACTGTAGATTGCACACAGGTGGACTTCCTTTCACTAAACATGTGACTTATGAAGCTAATTGCTTGCATCAGAAATTTTTAGGGGCTTCATAGCAAAAGGGGTGAATACATATGCGATGTCGCTTTTTAGGTATTTGATCCCATAAATTTAATTCATGCCTATATTTTTCTCATTTCACTTCACCAACTTAGACGATTTAGCACTGATGCATCACACACAAATTGGATTACAAAAATATTTACACACAGGTAAAAAGCCAAGGCGGTGACTACTTTTGCAATCCACTGTAAATACTGTTTCTGGAGGTGACATATTCCCTTTAAAGGGGTATTCTCAAGTTGTCTTTTGAGCAGCTCATAACTGCAGTCTCCTTACTTCCTGGTTTCTGGCAGGACGGGCATTTCTTTATGAGTGACAGCTCTAGTGAATACTAGAACTGTAGCATTAGTTGAACACAATCAGCTTTTAGTGGTTTATTCTGGATTGTATTTACACATTGAAATATCAAACATTGAAACAAGCACGCTGCTTGGGGCAGTGAGAGCTGTGATGCTAGATGTCAGAGAGGGGATTGATAGTGATTACACAAGACTGATAAGAGCAGCTGGTCAGGAAATGAGAGCGAGAAAGAACTACTGCACTTACATTTTTAGCCACTGGGTAGATTCTGGTGGTTCGATCTCCTTGGAATCTAACTGTACACTATGTCAGATAAAAGCTCTTACAGCAGGAGAATGAAAGCAAATAGAAAAAGTACCGGTAAGTCAATTGCAGACTTGCTTATTTTCAAGCTGTCTATCTGACTAAATCTATTTATTCTAAATCTATAACTTGATAATACACCTTTAGATATAAATTTTAAAGTAAGGGACACCCCCTTAATGTGCTTGTATATAGTCTTTGTATTTGGTATGATTCCCTGCTCTATACAGAGCCAATGATTGTATTCAGCATGGCTTGTACAGCAGTTAACTATTGAACCGCATTTGAATAATGTCACTGCAGTGAAGAACAATAACTTTTATCTTGACAAGTCTTAAGTGAACTGTAACAATGACGCAGATTTTACAAAATGTTTTTCATAGTCTCACAAGTGTAAATGGGGCATCTTTGTATTATAGCTCAGCAAGACTATTTATATTGACATTGAAATGCAAGGATTGTCCTAATTCTTGTGTTGTCATTTGGCAATTAATGCTTTAAAGTCATGTACATATAAATAGGTGGGTGATCTCCTCTCCTTTAGCCTTTTTATTCCTATTCTGTATCTAACTAAGCCTTTGTGGCTGGCCAATCAATGAACTCTTCCTGCTGGTAAATCTTAGAATAACTTTCAACCCCCATCCTCCTATGTTACCTTTTTTCTTTTGTAAAATCCATTTGACTCCCCAGCTTTAGGCCAGTTTTCACAGTGCACTACACAATGATTGGGTAAGTTGAATGTTGCTGCAATCATACAGGTTATAGTGATATGTGGTGATCAGTCACGGTATTACACTGATTTTAGTGCCTACCAATTTAAGAGGCAAACCAAAATCTGACAACAGGACAAAGAACATGCAGTTTTCCTGATTCACTTGGCATGCAGAAAAAAAAATATAATATCAACACAAGATCCAGATGAATGGTGGTCAACCTGTCCTGTTGTGGGAGCGGCCCTTTTCTGTTACAAAGGACACTCTCTCCCCTGTAGGACACACCAGTTTTATTTTTTTATGGACAGAATTTTTTCCAAGGGCCTGAATTATTTATTAAGGTGTTTTTATGTAAAAACTCCTTCAAACGTTGCAAAATTCAAACTGTTGTGATTTTTGATGATTTTACACCAATCTCGGCCAGCTTCACCAAATTGGGTAGGGCTCAACATGGCAAGGCCCACCTGTGTAATTCATCAAAATATACGCCATTTTGGTGCCGTAAATTTAGCCAGAAATAAATTCCAGTCTCTGACCGGTCCTTGTCCCTGTCCTTGAGAATCATTTCTGGCGGCGCTTGACATAGCTGTTGTTTGGTGCGCCTAATTTATTAAGTGGCATGCACCTCTTAATGAATTGGGTGCACCTTACTTCAGCTGTCCTGATCATTAATGCAGGTGTCAAAAATGCTTTACACTTCATTTAGAGCTAACTTCGCCAATTATTTCAATGTAGACAAGTATATTACGAATATAATAAATTTTTCTTAATGATAACAACAGCTTTATGTTTAAATAGTGGCTCCTTACCTATCTTAGTAAACCTATCTACCGGATGCGTCATAAATAGCAGACCCATTTAGTTCCAACCCTGGGTGCCCAACTGATCGTCTGTTGTTTGCTTTAGTGACGGCCATATGTAAACACTTATAAACGAGCTACCTGGGCACAATTCCTTTCAAAGTGTAGCAGCGACTCTGGCCGTTTGTCGGCTATATATCAGTTATATTCTGGCCATTGCCGGCTATATTCTGTTATATTCTGACCATTGCCGCTATATTGTTATGTTCGGCCGTTGCCACAATATTCTGTCATATTCTGGCCTTTGCGGCTATATTCTGTTAAATTCTGTCCGGTTGCCAGCTATATTCTGTTATATCTGGCCGTTGCTGGCTATATTCTGTTATATTCTGGCCGTTGCCGGCTATATTCTGCTATATTCTGGCCGTTGCCTGCTATATTCTGTTACGTTCTGGCCGTTGTCAGCTATATTCTGTTATATTCTTGGCCGTTATGCCTGCGCTATATTCTGTTATATTCTTGCCGTTGCCGGCTTATTCTGTTATATTCTGGCCGTTGCCAGCTATATTCTGTTATATTCTGGCCATTGCGGCTATATTCTGCTATATTTTATCTGGCCGTTGCCGGCTATATTCTGTCTATATTCTGCCGTTGCAGGCTATATTCTGCTATATTCTGGCCGTTATCGCTATATTCTGTTATATTCTGGCAGTTTCTCGCTGTATTCTGTTATATTCTGTTCGGCTGTTGCCGGCTATATTCTGTTATATTCTGGCCGTTGCTGGCTGTATTCTGTTATATTCTGGCCTTTTCCGGCTGTAATCTGTTATATTCTGGCCATTAGCCGGCTATATTCTGCTATATTCTGGCCGTTGCCTGCTATATTCTGTTATTTCTGGCCGTTTCAGCTATAATTCTGTTATATTCTTTCCTTGCCGGCTATATTCTGTATATTCTTGCCTGTTTGCCGGCTGTATTCTGTTATATTCTGTGCACGTTTGTCCATGCTCGCTATATTCTGTTATATTCTGGCCATTGCGGCTATATTCTGCTATATTCTGGCCGTTGCCGGCTATATTCTGCTATATTCTGGCCGTTGCAGGCTATATTCTGCTATATTCTGGCCGTTGTCGGCTATATTCTGTTATATTCTGGCCGTTTTCGGCTATATTCTGGCCGTTTCCGGCTGTATTCTGTTATATTCTGGCTGTTGTCGGCTATATTCTGTTATATTCTTGCCGTTGTCGGCTATAATCTGTTATATTCTGGCCGTTGCCGGCTATATTCTGCTATATTCTGGCCGTTGCAGGCTATATTCTGCTATATTCTGGCCGTTGTCGGCTATATTCTGTTATATTCTGGCTGTTTCCGGCTGTATTCTGTTATATTCTGGCTGTTGTCGGCTATATTCTGTTATATTCTGGCCGTTGCCGGCTATAATCTGTTATATTCTGGCCGTTGCGGGCTATATTCAGTTATATTCTGGCCGTTGCTGGCTGTATTCTGTTATATTCTGGCCGTTTCCGGCTGTAATCTGTTATATTCTGGCTGTTGTCGGCTATATTCTGTTATATTCTGGCCATTGTCGGCTATAATCTGTTATATTCTGGCCGTTGTCAGCTATATTCTGTTATATTCTGGCCGTTGCCGGTTATATTCTGTTATATTCTTGCCGTTGCCGGCTGTATTCTGTTATATTCTGGCCGTTGCCGGCTATATTCTGTTATATTCTGGCCATTGCGGCTATATTCTGCTATATTCTGGCCGTTGTCGGCTATATTCTGTTATATTCTGGACGTTGTCGGCTATAATCTGTTATATTCTGGCCGTTGTCGACTATATTCTGTTATATTCTGGCCGTTGTCGGCTATATTCTGTTATATTCTGGCCGTTGTCTGCTATATTCTGTTATATTCTGTCCGTTGCAGGCTATATTCTGTTATATTCTGGCCGTTGTCGGCTATATTCTGTTATATTTTGCCTGTTACCGGCTATATTCTGTTATATTCTGGGTGTTGTCAGCTATATTCTGTTATATTCTGTCCGTTGCCGGCTATATTCTGTTATATTCTTGCCATTGTCGGCTATATTCTGTTATATTCTGTCCGTTGCCGGCTGTATTCTGTTATATTCTGTCCGTTGCCGGCTATATTCTGTTATATTTTGGCCGTTTACCGGCTATACTCTGTTATATTCTGGGTGTTGTCGGCTATATTCTGTTATATTCTGTCCGTTGCCGGCTATATTCTTTTATATTCTGTCCGTTGCCGGCTATATTCTGTTATATTCTGGCCATTGTCGGCTATATTCTGTTATATTTTGGTCGTTGTCGGCTATATTCTGTTATATTCTGGCCGTTGTCGGCTATATTCTGTTATATTTTGGTCATTGTCGGCTATATTCTGTTATATTCTGTCCGTTGCCGGCTATATTCTGTTATATTCTGGCCATTGTCGGCTATATTCTGTTATATTCTGGCCATTGTATGCTTATACTCTGTTATATTCTGGCCATTGTCGGCTATATTCTGTTATATTCTGGACGTTGTCTGCTATAAACTGTTAAGTTCTGTCCGTTGCCGGCTATATTCTGTTATATTCTGGCCGTTGCCGGCTATATTCTGTTATATTCTGTCCGTTGCCGGCTATATTCTGTTATATTCTGGCCGTTGTCTGCTATATTCTGTTATATTCTGGCCGTTGCCGGCTATATTCTGTTATATTCTGGCCATTGTCAGCTATATTCTGTTATATTCTGGCCATTGTCAGCTATATTCTGTTATATTCTGGCCATTGTCGGCTATATTCTGTTATATTCTGGCCGTTGTCGGCTATAAACTGTTATATTCTGTCCGTTGCCGGCTATATTCTGTTATATTCTGGATGTTGTCGGCTATAAACTGTTATATTCTGTCCGTTGCCGGCTATATTCTGTTATATTCTGGACGTTGTCGGCTATAAACTATTATATTCCGTCCGTTGCCGGCTATATTTTGTTATATTCTGTCTGTTGCAGGCTATATTCTGTTATATTCTGGCCGTTGTCGGCTATATTCTGTTATATTTTGGCTGTTACCGGCTATATTCTGTTATATTCTGGGTGTTGTCGGCTATATTCTGTTATATTCTGTCCGTTGCCGGCTATATTCTGTTATATTCTTGCCATTGTCGGCTATATTCTGTTATATTCTGTCCGTTGCCGGCTGTATTCTGTTATATTCTTGCCATTGTCGGCTATATTCTGTTATATTCTGTCCGTTGCCGGCTATATTCTGTTATATTCTTGCCATTGTCGGCTATATTCTGTTATATTCTGGCCATTGTCGGCTATATTCTGTTATATTCTGTCCGTTGCCGACTATATTCTGTTATATTTTGGCCGTTACCGGCTATACTCTGTTATATTCTGGGTGTTGTCGGCTATATTCTGTTATATTCTGTCCGTTGCCGGCTATATTCTTTTATATTCTGTCCGTTGCCGGCTATATTCTGTTATATTCTGGCCATTGTCGGCTATATTCTGTTATATTCTGTCCGTTGCCGGCTATATTCTGTTATATTTTGGTCGTTGTCGGCTATATTCTGTTATATTCTGTCCGTTGCCGGCTATATTCTGTTATATTTTGGTCGTTGTCGGCTATATTCTGTTATATTCTGGCCGTTGTCGGCTATATTCTGTTATATTTTGGTCGTTGTCGGCTATATTCTGTTATATTCTGTCCGTTGCCGGCTATATTCTGTTATATTCTGGCCATTGTCGGCTATATTCTGTTATATTTTGGTCGTTGTCGGCTATACTCTGTTATATTCTGGCCGTTGTCGGCTATATTCTGTTATATTTTGGTCGTTGTCAGCTATATTCTGTTATATTCTGGCCGTTGTTGGCTATATATTGAATAGAAGCCATACTGCTAGGAGCGACTGCTACTCTTTCATAGAACAGTGCTCACCAACTCTGTTTAAAGTGTTTACATATGGCCACCACCAGAGCAAAAAGCAGCTGATTGGTGGGGCCGCCCGGTGTCAGACCCTCACCTATCTGCAGTTGATGAGCTATACTCTAGATAGGTAATAAAGTACTTATGCCTTAATTCATGTTAATCTCTGTCCATCAGAGATTACAGTATTTTGGACACAACAAAGTCCTCCATACAGTATAGTGGACTCCATATATTGCCACTGCCTGCGCTGTGGGGAATCAAAAGTCTGCAGACAGAGTGACTGCAGACTTTTCGTTTTAGTCCTCCATACAGTATTATGGGCACTGCAGAGTCCTCCATACAGTATAGTGGACCCCATATATTTCTCCATACAGTATAATGAGCTCTATATATTGTGCCATACAGTATAATGAGCCCCGTATTTTGCTCCATACAGATTAATGGGCCCAATATAGCGCTCTATACCGAAAAATGGACCCTTATAATGCTCCATACAGAATAATGGACGCCTTATGATGCTCCAAACAGAATAATGGATCCCATAAATTGCTCCATACAGAATAATGGGCCTCATATAATGGTTCGTACAGTATATAATGGCCCCATATATTACTCCATACAGTATAATGGGCCCCATATAATGCTCCATTCAGAAAAATGGGCTTCATATAATGCTCCATACAGAATGACGGATCCCATATATTGCTCCATACAGATTAATGGACCCCTTATAATGCTCCATACAGAATAATTTACTCCATATATTTCTTCATACAGAACGTGCCCTATACAATGCTCTAGAATGAGCTCCATATAATGCTCCATAGAGAATGGGACCAATAGAGAATGAGACCCATATAATGCTCCATACAGTATGTAATAGGCCCCATATAATGGTCCATACAAAATAAGCTCCATATAATTCTCCATACAGAATGGGCCCCATATAATGCTCCATACATAAATAAACAAATACCTCTCCTTGCTCCCCGCTGTCCGCTGGTCCTGTCTGTACAGCATCTTCTGACCCTCTGCGCTGCTCAGTACAGAGAGCGCGCTGTAGTGACGTCATCGTGCATTCTGCCTTGAGACATCACAGTCATAAGGTGCAAAAGTGACAAGACCTGCATCCAGAGGGAAGCGAGGCGAGGTAAGTATTTCAAACAGTTTAATGTACAGGGGAGACTTGTTGCCATCTTACAAACCTTTTGTGGGCTGATTAAGGGGAATATTAGCAAGTACAAAGATAAAAGTCACAATTTTGTAAAAAGTGTATCATCTATGCAGCCATAACCGCTATTTGCAGGAGATAAATAAACCTGGTGACAGAATGCACTTAACCTAACATTATACCATTCTCAGCCTTTCATACCTAAAGCGCATCTGTCAATAGATTTCACACTAGAAACTGCAAACAATCGATCTCTTAGAATTGATGAGGCTGGTGTGTTCATATTAAAATTTTTTACCAGAATGGTAAGGTAATCTTGAAAGTGAAATAAGCATTTAATGAGTCCAGATTCAGCTGTTACCTTTAGATAGTGAAACTTTCAAAGAAGATTATACACCCATTTTTTATTTAAGTACACCAGCCTCATCAGGTCTAAAACATTTGTTTAATAATTTATGCAGTTTAAACAGTCAAATCTGTTGACTAATCTACTTTAATCGCGAACAGTCATATGCATAACCTTCAGCCATCTTTCACTCTATATTTAACCTTGAACTATTTCAGCTTTTTATGTTTAATCTTGAACCTCAATGGGGGCAACACTTCATGCTTACCCTTCTCTCATCCATATTGCTTTACTTTTAACCTTGTGCCCTCCTCAACCTCTCATGTAGAACCCAGCATCCTTTCATGTCTAAAAAGTCCCATCATGAACCAGAGCCGAAGGTGAGTTTGCAAGTACCATGTAAATTCTTCTCCAACAAAAGCAATATACTACCTCTTTAAAGTCTACATAAATCAAACCTTTCACCTATGCCTTTTTCTAAAGTGAATGTGTGAGGATGCTTTTGTGCCGCACTTTATTGTGTCTTGCCATTTAAATGTAGATTCTTTTTCCCCCCTTTTTGCCTGATATGCTGCGAATCTTCTGCAAAGAAATGTTAATCAGACTGTCTATTGTAGCGGCGTGCTTGTGAGATAAAATATTTATTGCTGTTGTAAGACATAGTTTGTGTTCTGGTAATAGGTTGGTAGATGCTGTACATAAAAGATTGTCTACGTATTATTTTCATGTAGTGCTGTTTTTCTTAAAGGTGTGGAGGGGAATGTGTGCTCTTTAAAAGTATTCTAACCTAGTGGGTGAAGAAAATCTTTCTATAAGAATTTTGTGTGAATTTCAGGCAGTGGAGTAACACCACAATACACAATTTCTGCAATTTCTTGAAGTTGGCATTACCAAAATATGATGAATGCAAGGCTCTGTGCAGATCATGTTTTATATTTCCATTTGGCACATACAGTAAAATCTTCGATGTAAGCGCTGAATGTAAACCCTTGATGTATTCAGCTGTATAACATACAGATACATTCATAATCAGAAAGGGCCTTAAAGCAGCACACCAGCAGGCTTTTTTTTATTTGACAGCTGGAGTGTTGCCACTCATATAAAGTCCCAGCAATATCAGCACACAACTGTCTGTTTACCTTTTTGCTGGTTAGTAAAAATAGGGGGGACACCACGTTCTTTTTTTTGGGTCCCCCTTTTAACCAGTGAAAGATACACAGACAGCTGTGAGCTGGTATTACTAGGCGGGGAACCCTAATGGCTATGGGCCCCTTCTAACAATATTACCAACAGCCCTCAGCTGTGTGCTTTCCCTCAGCTGGTTAAGACAAACTTTTTTTTTCAATTAATTAATCAATTTATTTATTGCGCGTTATACAGAGATGGCGGGTGCTGACTACAACTGTCATCAGCTTCAGCTGGGACGCTGCATATACATTAACATTAATGGCATATAGACTAAGCTTAGAAAAGTACTTAGCACACAATTTGAGCCCTGACAAGGTGTACATGATGGTACCCTAACCATTTTTATCAGACATGCCTCTCCTGGGCCAATATATTTCAAGTTTAAAGGGAAAGAAAGATCCAATAATAATTAAATACAGCCTTAGGCTATGTGCACACAACACTTTTTTAAGGGCTCGCTCACACCAGTGTGTTAATCGGATGAGTGCTATACGATTTTTTATCAAGTGCGTGGGCGTCGACAATATGACAAGCCTGTGACTGAAAGAAAATGAAGCGTCAACCTTATGACTGAAAGAGAAGGCACTATGTAACTATAGAAAATGATTTTTGGAGATGATTACGGCGACGTTTTGATTTAAAACAACATATTAGTGATGCACATTGCATTACTAACAACACACTTGGGACAGTTTAGTTGCTAAAAATGACTTGACAGGTTCAGTTTAAGGCCACCATATCTGCAAGTGTTCCTGAAGACAGAGAAGAGGGAAGTCTGGAGAGACAAGCTGTGGACATGAAATCTCATCATGGCGCCTCTGCTACAGTGAAAAAAGGGATGGGATTGACTCTAAACAGTGAAGATGTCACCTATAAAGTACCTGGATGTAAATGTTTATTTGTGATACTGACTATGTCTTATCAGTACTGTGGTTCCTGTATGGTCGGCAGTCTCATGAAGGCTGGTAACAACAACTCCCAGTATCCCCTTACCATTGTTAAAGACTTAACTGGGATTTGTAAGTTTATGGTTCATGCAGTCCAATTATATATGGGGCTGACCTGACATTGCAATTCATCTCTGTACTAAGCTTGGTGTTGTATACATGTACTGATTGTGGTTCTGGTGCTGCGTTCATGTGCTGATGGTCATTCTGGCACTGCGTTCATGTACTGATGGTGTTTCTGGCACTACATTCTTGTACTAACTGTGTTTATGGTGCTGCATTCATGTACTGACACTGTTTCTGGCACTGCATTCATGTACTGACAATTGTTCTGGCGCTGCATTTATGTAGGGACAATAGTTCTGGCTCTGCATCAATTTAAGGACAGTGGTTTTGGTGATGTAGCCATGTACTGACGATGGTTCTTGTGCTGCATTCGTGTACTGATGTCGGTTCCGGTGCTGCATTCATGTACTGACATTGTTTGTGGCGTTGCATTCATGTACTGATGGTGGTTCTGGTGCTACATTCATGTACTGATGTTGGTTCTAGCACCACACTCGTGCTGATGGTGGTTCTGATCTTGTACATATGTAGCAATTTATAATGTGCTTTATGGCTATGATCAAACATAGAAATCCTCAAAATTTAGAGATTTGATATTTTGAGGATGATTTGTTGAGTTTCTGCTCCATAAACTCAGTTTAAGTTAGCGTATGTTTACATTTATTTGTTTTGAGCAGAAACTCTTCAAATCCTCCTCAAATACGCAAAACTTGGTTCTTGTGGTGTAATAATATAAATGCCCATTTAAAGTTTTTTGCAGCCCTTGGGATTGGTTCAGTAAGGTAGTATGGTCCTTGGACCAAAACATATTGTGTACCTCTGGTCTAATGCTTCATTCAGACGTTCATTTTTCACATATGTGTTCTATTCAAGATTTTCACAGCTATAACACATGTCAATTAATCTATCATGCTATTCAAATGTCCATGCTTTTTTTGCGGACCAAGTGTCCCCAAAGCATTCAGACCATGAAGACATGTATGTTTTTTATTAGCATCATGGACAAACATCACCCATTCAAGTCTATCGGTCTGTAAAAACACAGACATCACATGGTTGGCATCAAATGTACAAACTGTGTGGTGTCTGTGATTAACATTGTAGAAGATTTTTAATGTATGTATTCATCCATACGTGAAAATCATTGGTGAAATACTGGTGGTAAAAACTGACCTGGACCAAACACTGTTAGCACTTGGACCATTTTTTGCATGCTTGAAAAAATACAGATTTCTGCTTGAGGCATTAAGCCTCAGTATTTTTGATCAATATTCCCTTAGTATTTGTATACCAAATCCAGGAGTGTCTCCAAAACACACAACAGGTGTTAGACTTTTAATTATAGTTTTTCTCTGTAAGTTGAACTCCTGGTTTTGGCATAACTCTAGTTGATCTTACAAGAGGGGTATGTCTGATAGAAATGGTTAGTGTCCCTTCAAAGAAAGGTCACCTTCTCATGGCTAGTGGGCACATACGAATTGGCTAATTTTTCGTCAAGTATGTCAATTTTATAAGTATAGTCTACTTGTCATTAAGGTCATTTAAAATAATTCATATTTTTAATATTTGCACATATCTTGCCGTAGGAGTGCTGCTGCACATTTTCTTCATACTGTTAGAAGGTCAGTAAAGAAAAAGAAACTATGTATCAAAAGTTATATCTAATTATATATAATATATAACTACATATAATTATATATGTATATACATAATTATATATAATTTTTTATACATAGTTTCTTTATTGTATATTTTTCCTGCTGTAAAGACTCATTCAGATGTCAGTTTTTGTTGTTGGAAAAACACGGACGGAACTCATATCCATTATAGTCTACAGAGCTGTTCCCATGTCGCTGTTTTTTGCAAACTGAATGGTCCACACAGAATCATGGAGACTTGTCCAATTTTCATCAGAGTCTCTAATCAAACTCGCCAAAACAAGACTATTAGTCCGTGAAAAAAATCAGACAGCACTCGGAAGCCATCTGTGTGATATCCATTTTTATGTACTGTTTGTTCTCAGAAATTTGAGCAATCTCCATCATTTTTTTCATCCTATAAAAACTGATGAAACTCTGATGATAAAAACTGACACAGTGATGAAACTTTGATGAAACTACCATACAAAAATATTTCTGAAATTGAGATTGTTTTTTTTCTAGAAAAATCACTATCATCTTAATAAGCCTTAACTGGGGCTTCCATGTCTGCATCAGTTATAGGGGAAAAAACACACTAGAGTGTCAGAAGTCAGTGACAGAACTGATCTAGGGGTGCTAGGACCCAGCAGCTCTAATATACATGGCAGACACTTTGTGATCAAGTGATCGCCAGGTCCTGCATAAGCATCGGCAGTGCATCATTTGCTTCTTTCTGACTTGTTATTATGGCGATTATTTTATTTATTAATTATTCCTAATCCTAAAGTGAATTGGCCTGTATGAATTCAAAAGAAGATTATCATTGATCTTTGTAGATCATATTTTTTAATCAGTGGTGTATGATTGATAAATGTAAATACAGCAATTACAGTTGTGCCCAAATGTTTATATCCTCTGGCATAATTTTTGCTTTCTTAACCTTTTTTTCAGAGAGCAAGAATGATAAAACCACAACTTTTTTCTCCACTCATTGTTAGTAGTTGGGTGAAGCCATTTATTGTCAAACTACTGTGTTTTCTCTTTTTAAATCATAATGAAAACCCAAAACATCCAAATGACCCGGATCAAAAGTTCACATACCCCATTTCTTAATACCGTGCATTGCCCCCTCTCACATCAATGACAGCTTGAAGTCTTTTATGGTAATTGTGGATGAGGTTCTTTATTTTCTCGTATCGTAAAGCTGCCCACTCTTCTTGGCAAAAAGCCTCCAGTTCCTGTAAATTCCTGGGCTGTCTAACATGAACTGCACGCTTGAGATCTCCCCAGAGTGGCTCAATGATATTGAGATCAGGAGACTGAGATGGCCACTCCAGAACTTTCACTTTGTTCTGCTGTAGCCAATGACAGGTCAACTTGGCCTTGTGTTTTGGATCGTTGTCATGTTGGGACGTCCAAGTACGTCCCATGGCCAGCTTCCGGGCTGATGATTGCAAATTTGCCTCCAATATTTGCTGATAACGTGCTTCATTCATCTTTCCTTCAACTTTGACCAAGTTTCCTGTGCTTTTGTAGCTCACAAATCCCCAAAGCATCCGATCCACCTCCATGCTTTACAGTAGGAATGGTGTTCCTTTCATCATAGGCCTTGTTGACCTCTCTCCAAATGTAACGTTTATGGATGTGGCCAAAAAGTTAAATTTTGGTCTCATCACTCCAAATTACCTTTTTCAAAAGTTTTGAGGCTTGTATCACAGTACACAGCGGGGCACATTTATAAGATTATCTCAGCACAGGGACATTTTTTTAACACATTCAATTGTGGAAATTATTATTATTCCAAGATCTATTGATTGAAATGTACTTTTCAGTGGGAAACCCCCTTTAACTTTTATACGTGAGAATATATAGTAGTGAAACTATTGTGTATACACTCATACATACTCATGTAAAATGGCTATTTATATGAATGAAATCTTTTCCGTTATGTACTAATCCAAGCGTGGTAAAATGAGTAATCAGTGGATAATGTAATTTGGTCAGGGCTATAGTGCAAAGGGACCTATGCCACATGAGCAGGTACCATTATTATAATTGGGCCAGATTTTGCATTTGGGCCTCTAGGAGGTCCGACTTTTATGTAGTATATAGTAACATTCTCAGATAATGAACTTGTTTATATACAGTAGAGGTTGTTGAATGTTAGAGTGATGCACTAACTCTTTCCCATAAAATAAATTGTAATCATGTCTAAATCTAGCATTTCTGATATAATTTAGCTCGGTGGTACGCACAGACTTGATAGATGTTACTGCCTTAAATTGTCTTAATTGCTTTTTAGAGCATAATAAAAAACAAAGCTCCTTAACTTGTCAAATTGGCAATCTCCATAACTGAGATTTAACAGGTGTCACAGCCTTCACCCACAATTGCTCAGGGCTCTTCATATTTCCAGCGAAAATATGGGAAGAAAATCGTCTTCATACACAAAGATTTAATAAACAAGCAGCTTCCTGGTACATGCCAAGCATCTGTGCCAACACGCACATGTTACAGCTGTTCCTTCTCTGGATGGTTGGTTACAGATGCAGGGAAGAGTGCGTGGTTTACATGCAGCACAGATTGCGGTGCCTATGGTGTTTACACTCTTCCTATGGAAATCGGCATTTGTATAATACTTACATTGTACTCAATCCGCTCCTAGCCTCAATTATACAGATGTAGTTACTTATGGTGCATTTAAACATACATTTAGCATTTTTCTAGGGGTTTTGGCCAAGTTCTAAAATTGTGATCTATCATTTAAATAAGGAATAACTTCCTGACTAATGGAGGTCTAGCCGCTGGGACCTCCATCTATCCCAAGAATGGGGCTCTTCAGAGCAGCGCTTGGCTATCTGCATTAGTCCCATAGAGAGTGATTGGAGCAGTGGTGGCAGGCTCAACTCTCGCTTCCTTCAAGTTGAGCTCTTTAGAGCCCTGTTCTTGGGACAAGTGGTGGGGATAATTTCAGAATTTGTCACAAACCCCTCAAAAAATGCAAAGTATATGTTTAAAGCTTCATAAGTGACTACATTTATTATTAAGACTAGAAGCAGATTTAGCACAAAATTTACGTTAGGCCTCATTCACATGTCCGTATTAAAACACGTACGTGAAAAAATGGTACCTACATCATCAGTGTTTCATTAGTGTACGGTCAGTAAGTCAATTTTTAGTGTCAGTGTGACCTCAATGTTTTTCACGGATTAATACATAAATAAATTAATTACCAAGCTTATCCTATACTTTGCAATGTGAAATACGGATAGCACACGGATGTCCTCCATGAGTTGTATGTCTTTTTCACTGACTCATAGACTGTTATTGTAGAAAAAGATGTTCAGCAAGGTAGCAGGTAAAATGTCATATAGACACATTTTTATTGGACCATTAACACAGTAGAGGTGCCTCTGGAAAGAACTCAAATCAACGTGTTTCACAACCATGAGTAAGGCTATCTAGCCAAAACACGTTGGTTTGAGTCCTCTCCAGAGGCACCGCTACTGTTTTAATGGTCCAATAAAATTGTGTCTATATGACATTTTACCTGCTACCTCGCTGGACATTTCCTTTTTCTGCTTGGCATTTCTGAATCTGACTCCGGGCAGCTCCGTGTGAGGACTTTGACAGATCTCCCTGCACTTCTTAGAACCGGTGAGCTGACTCTCCTCTTTCCCGCACCACTCCTTTCATAGACTTGTATTGGTATTATTCATCTGTGATATCGGAAAAACGGACATGGCACTGACGCATTGTCATGTGAATAGCACCATAGATCATAATGGATACATGTTCTATCTGGGATAAAAAAGGATAGAACACGGACGTCTGAATGAGGGCTAATGTAGTGAAGTGTTTGGAATATACCGTATACTGGACATGCTTATTTAGATGTCGGGATTGCTGGGGGTCCAGGATCTAGACGCCCAGCGATCAATAAATAATCCCTTAGCATTTAAATTGTGGATAACTTATTAACTTGGTAGAAACCCTCTCAATGTCCATTTACATGGACCATCCAACAGCACGATATGACCACTGATCGGTAGAGCAAGCGATGCGCACTGAGTGATTTTTACTAGATCTCGCAGTGCACAGAGGCTGCCATTGTTATCGCCAGTGCAAGATGCACTTCCAACAGCAATGATCTTTTATGCTAAACAAAAGATTATTTCTCCCAATGATCAAGCAATTTGCTCTTTCATCGGATGATCAGCAGCATGTTTACCTAGCAAGATAATTGTGAAACATGCGTTTTTAGCAATGCTCATTCAAGATTATCATGCGGTTTAAATGCCACTTAACTCTGCCATAAGAGCTTTTAAATGGAACCTGTCATCTGGTTTTTGCAGAGACTCCGATCCCAGTGATGTGTCACTTACTGGGTTGCTTGCTGTCATTTTGATAAAATCACTGTATTTATCTGCTGCTGATCTAGCAGTTCTCTGAATGCTGAGCTCTGCATAACCCCACCCACACCATTGGTAGACAGTAGAGTTAAGCGAAACAGGTCGGTCAGATTCAAAAGTCGCCGACTTTCACCAGAGGCGGGTTTCGTTGGCCGAAACCCGACCATAGCGTGCATTGGCCATGTGGTCGTCGACCCCAGTGCCCAAGTCGGTTTTCCCATAATGCTTGCAGGCGCCTTTTTTCAACCAATGAGCAAGGACGTACACTGTGGGCAACGAGATGACATGAGCAGCGTCCACCATCATCTTAGAGAAGGGCATTGCAGTGATTGGCTTGCTTTGGGGGGCGTCATAGTGTCTATGAAAGCCCTCACCGCCGACCGCCATTTTACTTCTGCCGATATTAACAGTAGGGAGAGGTTGCTGACACTGTTTATCAGTAGGGAGAGAGTTAGGCAGGAAAGAGAAGTTCTTCTGTGCTTGTGCTGATAGCAATTGTGCTGTACAGTTAGTGTGCAGTGACAGGGGAGGATTATCTTGTGTGCAGCAGCGCTGGTTATTAGGCTGCCTGAGAGCTGTATTGCTGTGTGTACACTGCTGTGCAGACTGCTTTTTACACAGCACTAAAGCCCCCGTCTCACACAGCGATCTCGCTAGCGAGATCGCTGCTGAGTCACTAGTTTTGTGACGCAGCAGTGAGCTCCCCAGCGATATCACTGTGTGTGACATTCAGCGACGATCAGCCCCCTGCCGGGTATCGCTGATCGTCGCTGAATGTCCTGGACATTTTTTTGATCGCTGGTCTCCCGCTGACAGGCACGCATCGCTGCGTGTGACAGGCGGGAGACCAGCGATCCGCTGGTAACCAAGGTACACAGCGGGTTTCCAGGTGCGGGGCTGTGCCTGGAAACCCGATGTGTACCTTGGTTACCAGCTCGCTGCATCAGAGCGCTGGTATCCAACGTACACTGCGGGTAACTAAGCGATGTTACCCGCAGTGTCGCTGTGCTGATCGCTGCCTGAGCTGCCTGTTTGGCATCTCAGCAGCGATAATGTAGCGATACACCAGTGATCCTGATCGTTGTCGGGATCGCTGGTGTATCGCTATGTGAGACCCGGGCTTAATACTTTTATTCTTTTTTTCTGAACACTTACCGACTGTTCATTTTTTCCCACACGGTATAGAGCTGTACGCTCCTCACACACTACCGTGTACAGGCTAGTATCACGGACAAATACAGTACAGACCAAAAGTTTGGACACACCTTCTCATTCAAAGATTTTTCTGTATTTTCATGACTATGAAAATTGTAGAATCACACTGAAGGCATCAAAACTATGAATTAACACATGTGGAATTATATACTTAACAAAAAAAGTGTGAAACAACTGAAAAACTGAGCTGAAAAAGTAAGTTGATGTGTATGCAAAATGTAAATGCATATTAACACATGACCATAACACAGAGAAAACAAAAAACAAGAAACAAATACCCTAAATTAAAATAAAAAATATATTGCAAAAAATGCATGAAGGTAGTAATAATAATAAGGGTATTTGGTAAACATAATTTTGATCAAAAGAATGTACAAGCCATCCCGCCACGTCAAGGCAACCCTTTGTGGGACAGTCCTAACTCTTGTATTAAAAACCTTTCCACTTGTCAAGTGATAAATGTGAACAAGGACAGAGAGACTGAACCCACCAGTAAAAGCATAGGCCAGACAGGATGGATTTCTCAGCTCAGAAGCAGGGCGGTCACACCCTTATATGCACAAGATGCACTAAGAACTAAATGAAAAACTAGGTCTGAGCTGAAAAAGTAAGTTGATGTGTATGCAAAATGTAAATGCATATTAACACATAACCATTACACAGAGAAAACAAAAAAAACAAGAAACAAATCTCCTAAAATAAAATAAAAAATATATTGCAAAAAATGCATGAAGGTAGTAATAATAATAAGGGTATTTGGTAAACATAATTTTGATCAAAAGAATGTACAAGCCATCCCGCCACGTCATGGCAACCCAACTTAATACAAGAGTTAGGACTGTCCCACAAAGGGTTGCCTTGACGTGGCGGGATGGCTTGTACATTCTTTTGAGTCCAAATATGAGATCTTTGGTTCCAACCACCGTGTCTTTGTGTGACGCAGAAAAGGTGAACGGATGGACTCTACATGCCTGATTCCCACCGTGAAGCATGGAGGAGGAGGTGTGATAGTGTGGGGTGCTTTGCTGGTAACACTGTTGGGGATTTATTCAAAATTGAAGGCATACTGAACCAGCATGGCTACCACAGCATCTTGCAGAGGTATGCTATTCCATCTGGTTTGCGTTTAGTTGTACCATCATTTATTTTCCAACAGGACAATGACCCCAAACACACCTCCAGGCTGTGTAAGGGCTATTTGACCAAGGGGGAGAGTGATCAGGTGCTACGCCAGATGACCTGGCCTCCACAGTCACCAGACCTGAACCCAATCGAGATGGTTTGGGGTGAGCTGGACCGCAGAGTGAAGGCAAAAGGGCCAACAAGTGCTAAGCATCTCTGGGAGCTCCTTCAAGACTGTTGGAAGACCATTTCCAGTGACTTCCTCTTGAAGCTCATCAAGAGAATGCCAAGAGTGTGCAAAGCAGTAATCAAAACAAAAGGTGGCTACTTTGAAGAACCTAGAATATAAGACATATTTTCAGTTGATTCACACTTTTTTGTTAAGTATATAATTCCACATGTGTTAATTCATGGTTTTGATGCCTTCAGTGTGAATGTACAATTTTCATAGTCATGAAAATACAGAAAAATCTTTGAATGAGAAGGTGTGTCCAAACTTTTGGTCTGTACTGTACATGCTGACTATCTGTGTGTGACTCCGGAAATATATACAGAGATTTAAATTTTCCCCCAAACCATATACAGCTGTCCGCTTCTGATACAGTACCATATATCTGCTCTTTGTATTATGGTCAGATCCATACTGAGTGATCGTCTGTGTGTGACTCCACAAATATATACGGAGATTTAAATTTTCCCCAAAGCCGTATACAGCTGTCCGCTTCTGATACAGTACCATATATCTGCTTTTTGTATTACGATCAAATCCATACTGAGTGAGCGTCTGTGTGTGACTCTGGAAAAATATACAGAGATTTAAATTTTCCCCTACACCATATACAGCTGTACGCTCCTCATACAGTACCATATATCTGCTGGTATTTTTGGTACATTTTCCCAAACATGAGGAAGTATGGTGGAAGAGGCCGCGGACGTGGGCAGGGGGGGGCCAGCTGGGAATGATGGTGGTGGTGGTGTTGCATCTGCTGGTAGTGCGAAAAGCCTAATAGCACCTAAGGCAGGAGGTGTTGAGCCTGCGTCATCGTCTGGCTCCAGAAGGCCTGCAAGTCTTCCTTTTCTGGGAGTAGGTAAACTGCTTTTAAAGCCAGAGCATCAGGAACAGGTTTTGGCTTACATTGCCGAAACAGCCTCCAGCTCTATCGCCTCCTCTTCTGAAGTTTCAAAAAATGCAAACACTGAGTCGTCAGTGCAGGCTCCTGGTCAGGAACAACACCTTTCCTTGTGTCCTTCACCCCCACCAAAAGTGAAGGATGCGGCATGCCACACTTCAGATTACTCCCTGGAGCTCTTTTCACATACAATGACTGGGTTATCAAGTGAAATCCTGAATTCCCCAGTCCAAGATGAATATGACATGGAGTGCACTGATGCACATCCACTTATATATGATTCTGCTGGTACATTCACCCAGAGCACTGCATTGCCCTCACAGTCTACTGAACCAGATTCTGACCCTGATGAAACTCAGGTGCCCCTTCCCGCATACGATACCAGAAGGTGCAGATAAAATTGAAGAGGAGGTGATGGATGACCCAGTTGTTGACCCGGATTGGCATCCATTGGGGGAAGAGGGTGCCGCTGGCAATAGCTCAGAAGACGAGGAGGATAAGCGGCAGGCATCGATATCGCAGCTGCGGTTATCTGGCAGGCCAGTAGCAGTCCAAAAACGTGTTAAAAAAACAAAAAGAGTTGCAGGACAACTTGGCCAGACAGTCAAATTAGCAAATCGCGCAAACCCTGAAAATTTATCCCATAGTACGAAGGGTGCAGTGTGGCACTTTTTTCACCAAAATCCTATTGATGAGGCAACGGTTATCTGTAAGAAGTGCGGAAGGACCTTTAGCAGAGGGAAAAATCTCTGAAAATTGAATACCAGTTGCATGCTTGACATTTAAACACCATGCACTTGCAAGCGTGGACAGACTACAAAACCTCGCTGGCTTTGAACGCCTACATTGCCAAAATGATCTTATTAGAGATGATGCCCTTCCGTTTGGTTGAAAGCGCAGCGTTCCGAGAGCTCATGGTCTATGCTGTCCCTGGGTTAATGTGGATGCAGGCTCCACAGGGGACAGCGGCGGTGGGACAGTGCTGCCAAGCCCTCGATATAGGCAACAGTTGGCTGTAGGCGTTCGACCCTCCTCCTCCTCCAAAAGCAAAAGCTCATCGACAAAGTGCAGTCGCACGAGCACTCCATCCGCAGCTGCCAGTGTTGCACACGAGGTGTCCCACTATCGATCAGCTAGTGGTAAGCGTCAGCAGGCTGTTTTAAAGATGATGTCTTTGGGCAACAACAGACACACCGCGGAGGTACTGACCGACTAGTTGCAGCGATAAACTGAGTCATGGCTGGGTAGTCTACATCTTGAGCCAGGCAAGGTAGTCAGTGATAACGGCCGTAATTTTGTGGCGGCCATAGCCCTGGCAAAACTCAGACACATACCTTGCCTGGCTCACACCTTGAACCTGGTGGTACAGTGCTTCATAAATAATTATCTAGAGTTACCAGCCCTGCTCCATAAGGTGCGAAGACTGTGATCGCACATCCATCGCTCGCCCGTAGACTCCAGTTGTATGCAGTGGCTGCAGCGATCGCTCCACCTCCCCAAGCACCGCCTAATCATAGACATTGCAACAAGGTGGAACTCCACCATGCGCATGGTTGAGAGGCTGTGTGAACAGAGGCAGGCTGTAATGCATTTGTGGGAGGATACACGGGCAGGCAGTTTGAGGGCGGACATGGAGTTGTCGGGTGTGCAGTGGTCAAAACTGAAAGACCTCTGTAAAGTCCTTCAGTGTTTTGAGGAATGCACACGGCTGGTAAGCGCAGAAGACGCCATCATAAGCATGAGCATCCCACTTATGCGTCTGCTCATGCAAACTTTGACGCACATTAAGGATCAGGCGTCTGCAGCGGAGGAGGAGGAGGAGAAGGAGGAGGGAAGCCTTCATGACAGTCAGGCATTGTCTGCTCAGGGAATTGTCCAGGACGAAGTGGAGGAAGAAGAGGAGGAGGAGGAGGATTATTTTGGGGAGGATGATGCTTCTCAGGGGGAAGAGAAAATGTTGGCTTGCCAAGGTCAGGTACAGGGTTTGTGCGTGACTGGAGGGATGTGGATTTGGCAGAAAGTGCTCCTCCACCCACCACTGTCAGTGCATCATTGACACCTGGAACATTTGCCCACATTTGTGATTATGTCTTGCGGTTCCTAAAAAGGGACCCCCGCATTGCCAAAATTATGAAGGATGACGACTACTGGTTGGCCAGCATCCTCGAGCCACGCTATAAAGGCAAATTACAGAACATCATGCCACAGGAGAACCTAGAGCTAATATTGGCGAACAAACAAGCAACTCTGGTAAACCGTTTGTTAGAGGCATTCCCAGCACACAACAACGGTGCAGGTTCTACCACGAGCCGTACTGGACCAAATGGAAGAGGTGTTCGTGGTGCACACAGCCGAAGTGGCGTTGGAGACAGGTGTTTCATGACCATGTTGTGGTCTGATTTCTCGAGTAACGCTCACATGACTGGTAATACTGAATCAATTGCAACAGACAGGAGACAGCAGTTGTCAACTATGGTTCAAAATTACCTCTCCTCCCCTATCGATGTTCTTCCTCACAGTTCATTCCCTTTGACTACTGGGCCTGTAAACTGGACCCCTGGCCTGAATTGGCACAATATGCCTTACAGGAGCTCGCTTTCCCTGCTGGGAGTGTGCTATCAGAAAGAGTCTTCAGTGCTGCTGGATCAATCCTGACAGAAAGAAGGACCCGGCTGTCGACCCAAAATGTAGGTGATCTCACCTTCATTAAAATGATCCATGCCTGGGTTTCAAAGGATTTTGTGCCACCTTCCCCTGATGACACATAGGTTGCCAGCAAAATGGCTCGCTTTGTCCTCCTCTTCCTCCAACTTCTCCAAATCCTCCATTTGCAGCTGCTGAACGTCCAGCCTACACCTCAACATATGCCAGTTTTTCCACCTCCCTAAATGGGCTGTACCCCCCCCCCCAGGTCCGGCGTCAGCACGTGGCGCACCCGGGCAAGTGCCGAGGCCCTGTGCAGGTGGGGGGGCCCACTCGCCGTTAGAGACACCGGAGTACTATGAGGGGCCCTGTGCCAGTTCCCGGCGCCCACTAGCATGCCCTCCTTGCTCAGGGCCCCAGCACTTGCAATTCTTACCTCTCCTGCTCCACCGCTGTGACGTCTTCCGCATTTACTGACAGTGACATTCAGGTCAGAGAGCGCGATGATGTCACGTCTGTGCGCCCTCTGCCTGAATAGTCACAGTGCAGAGAGCTGGAAGATGGCGACGCTGAGGAGTCCAGAGTAGAGCAGTGCCCAGCCAGGAGAGGTATTCCATTTTTTTTAATGGTTGGAACAATATATGGGGAGCATTATACACTGGAGAATTATATATGGGGCCAATTATACACTTGAGCATCATAGATAGGGCCTATTATACACTGGAGCATTATATATGGGGCGCATCATACACTGGAGCATCATCCATGGGGCACATCATATACTGGAGTATCATATGGGTCCCATTATATATGGCGCATCATATGGGGCACATTATATATGGAGCATCACATGGAGACCATTATATATGGAGCATTATAATATGGGGACCATTATATTTGGAGCATTATATGGGGCTCATCACACACTGGAGCATGATATATAGGGCCCATCATATACTAGAGCATCATATGGGGTTCATTATTTATGGGGCAACATATAGGGCCCTTTATATATGGAGCATCATATGGAGCACATATGGGGCCTATTCTGTATTGAGCATTATATGGAGGCCATTCTGTATGGAACAATATATCGGGCTCATTATTCTGTATTACGCACTATATGGTGCCCATAATACTGTATGGAGGACTATACTGTCCATTTTTTGAGTTATTGTAGAATTTAAAATAAATATCACTCATGTAATGTAAGAAGTGAAGTATTTGGCATTGCTCTATACCTATATTTCGGTGCTGTATCGGAGCGTCATGAATTGTGGTATGTGTTATAGGGGCCCATTAAGACTCATTCACCCGGGGCCCATGAAAACCTGGAGCCAGCCCTGCCCCCCCCACAACTTTAGCCAAATAACCCCCAGTTTTCAATGCGTTACTATTATTATAAAGTTAATTAAGGTTGACAAGCTTAAGTAATAAGAATTGATGTTGTTGGCATTGAAATGGGCACTGTAGGTGTGTTTACTGTCCTCTACTCCCTGCCGACTTTTATTCCCCATTGACTTGCATTGGGGTCGGATTTTCGACTCCGACCCGACCTTTTCCGTTAGTCGGCCGACTTTGTTCGACTCGACTTTTGAGAAAGTCGGGTTTCACGAAACCCGACTCGACCCTACAAAAGGCAAAGTCCTCATCTCTAGTAGGCAGCTTTTTGTCTAAGTATAGTGTACACAGAAAGCTGCCAATTAGTGGTGTGGATGGGGTTCTACAAGGCTCATGAATATTCTTGACTACCTGGCAGCAGGTTTACTAGTGATAATCTCCTGCTGATAAAACAGTGGTTTTATCAAACTACGCTAAGCAGCCCAGTAAGTGACACATCACTGGAATCAGGATCTCTACATTATTCCACTCTCAGATCAGGTGGCAAAAACCTGATGACAGATTATCTTTAATCAATTGTTCCACAGCATCAGACTACAGTCGGCACCTTTGACACCTAAATCAAATTATCACAGCAGATAAAGAAAGTGTTTATAGCCTGTTGACTGACTTCTGGCAGCATTTACACCAGACTGTGGACTGACTGAGAAGTTTGCATTTTATGTTAAGCCTAGTAATAGCATTGCATGCAGTAAGCATGATGCCTCTAGATGTGGCTGCAGGCTGAACAGAGTTATGCAACTTTATCTATACAGCAGCGCTCTGGCTGCAAAAATAATCACCTGCACTCCTATGGCTTTCAAGTTTGAATATTTAAGAGCAAAAATTATGTAATTGGGCCTTTGACTATTTTAATTGTTAACCTGGAGCCTGTTGGGGGATGCATCTACTGTTATGAATAAGTAGCCTTTAAGATACCTTCCTTTGTCTCCAACGTTAGGATAGTTTTCTAGCAGATCTGATGCTCCCATAGTAATTATATATCTGACAGCTAAGCTTCTACATAGTTCTGACATATAATATAGTGGCAAGGTTGCACTAAATAAAACTGAAGCACGTCCAAAAGACCCAAGTACATTTTAGCAGCCTACCCTACCTGCCAGGGATTTGTCTTCTCCTACCAATACTGGATCAACTAATTTCCAGATTTGGCGCTTACATGCATTTATGGATTTGTGGACACAGAATAATGGCATGCAGTATGAGCCAGGTCATTATATGATGTTATTACCGAGGCACAGACAGCTAATGGTAAAACAGTAATTGTATTATGTAAGAGCAAATATGGTGAAGGAAAGCTCTCCTGTGAGACAGACGTGCTCAGTCCTGTCCAGGGATGAACCTCCCTGGATGAATAAGTTAAGCATTGGCATCATGGATCATGTTGCTTTCGTGAGCTAGAATTTCATTGAGAATGGCTCTGCTTTTCCTGAATTTTGCCATGAAATATTTGTTAATACGTCATTCTTAGTTGGTTTTACTGCAGCTTTTGTACTCTCTTACATTATATAGTATATAGCAGACTAGTAACTAACTGTGGCTGGGCCACAGGCATATAAACTATCTTCTATCTATAAGCCCTAATATAATACACAATAGTTGTTTCTTCTACACATAACACCTTATATGCTGTAGTCACAATTGGGCCTTTGAATAGAATATATGATCAGAATCAGACGTAGTCTGTATTACTAGGTTTCATCTTGAATCATTTTTATCCACTCTATTATATAGGCCAAACCTAAGTTGTAAGGAACATTGATTGCATGACCCTGGTACCTCACTTCACTGCAGCCACCACCCCCGGGAAGCAATAAGACACATGAAAGCACCATCATTTTATTAAAAAAAGTTTTTTTTCCTATTTTCTCCTCAAAATTTGGGGTACGTTTTATAATCCGGTGAGTCTTATAAACTGCAAAATACGGTAATATTCGGCACAGAAACCTTTGTTTGCAATTACAGAGATTAGACATTTCCTATAGTTCTTGACCAAGTTTGCACACACTGCAGCAGGGATTTTGGCCCACTCCTCCATACAGATCTTCTCCAGATTTTTCAAGTTTCGGGGCTTTTACTGGGCAACATTGAGTTTCAACTCCCTCTAAAGTAGCGCGTCGGAGTTGGTGTCCATTTTTGTAGAGTCGGAGTTAGTATAAAATGGACCGACTCAGACTCCTAAAATATATAATATATTGGTATAGTAGTACAATGCACGATGTGCTGTAAATGTTTTCTTAAGAATTTGGTGAAAGTTATGAAATGTCCTATAAGTGTCTGCTCTATTCCTGATCTAAGGATGTAAGCTTTTAGTTGAGATGAATCTGTGTTGCACTTTATGTACATGCACTAGTGAGGCAGTGCTGTGGAGTCGTGGAGTCATAGTTGGAAACTGAAGTAAGGGAAATTAAGGAGTTAGAAATTTTCTATTGGGTTCAGGTCTGAAGACTGGTTAGGCCACTCCAGGACCTTTAAATGCTTCTTACAGAGCCACTCCTTAGTTGCCCTGGCTGTATGTTTCGGGTCATTGTCATGCTGGAAGACTCGACCACGACCTATCTTCAATGCTCTTAATGAGGGAATGAGGTTGTTGGCCAAAAGCTTGTGATACATGACCCAATCTATCCTCCCTTCAATACGTTACAGTTGTCCTGTCCCTTTGCAGAAAAACACCCCAAAGTATGATGTCTCCACCACCATGCTTCATGGTTGGGATGGTGTTCTTGTGGTTGTACTCATTCTTCTTCCTCCAAACACGGCAAATAGAGTTGATACCAAAAAGTTCTATTTTGGTCTCATCTGACCAAATGACCTTCTCCCATGCCTTCTCTGGATCAGCCAGATAGTCATTGGTGAACTTCAAACGGGTCTGGACATGTGCTGGCGTGAGCAGAGGAACTTCGCATGCCCTGCAGGATTTTAATCCATAACATCGTAGTGTGTTGCTAGTGGTAATGTTTGAGACTGGTCCCAGCTCTCTTCACGTCATTAACCCCTCTCTGACATTAGACGTACTATCCCGTCCATAAAACCCGTGACAATCTGACCATGGACGGGATAGTACGTCATAGCGATCAGCTGCGCTCCTGGGGGGAGCGCAGCTGATCGCCGCTGGGTGTCAGCTGATTATCACAGCTGACACCCGGGACTGTGCCGGCACATTAACCCCTTGCACACCGCGATCAAACATGATCGCGGCGTACTGGGGGCACAGGGGGGCATCGCGCAGGGAGAGCGCTACCTGCGCGCCCCCCTGAGACCCTCAGAACAGCGCGATGTGATCGCGCTATTCTGAGGGCTTCCTCCCTCCCAGGACCCGGATCCAAGATGGCGCCGGGGTCCTGGAGGGAGGCGGCTTCCTCAGTGCCTGCTGAGAGCAGGCACTGAGAAGCTGCAGCGCTGCCTGTGAGATCGCTGGTCTCACAGAGTGCTGTGCACACTGTGAGACCAGCGATCTCACATTTTACAGTGATGTCCCACCCTGGGACAATGTAAAAAAGTAAAAAAAATAAAAATAAACGTGTAAAAAAAAAATTCCAAAATAAGTAAAAAAAAAAAAATATATATTCCCCAATAAATTCATTTTTTCCTGTAAATAAAAAAATAAACAATAAAAGTACACATATTTGGTATCGCCGCGTCCGTAACGACCCCCCCTATAAAACTGTCCCACTAGTTAACCCCTTTAGTGAACCCCTTAAAAAAAAAAAAATAAAAACAAAGCAAAAAATCAGTGCTTTATCATCATACTGCTGAACAAAAGTGGAATAACACGCGATCAAAAAGACGGATATAAATAAACATAGCACCGCTGAAAACGTCATCTTGTCCCGCAAAAAACGAGCCATCACACAGCATCATGAGCGAAAAAATAAAAAAGTTATAGCTCGCAGAATAAAGCGATGCAAAAATAATTATTTTTTCTATAAAATTGTTTTTATTCTATAAAAGCGCCAAAACATAAAAAAACTATATAAATGAGGTATCGCCGTAATCGTACTGACCCGAAGAATAAAACTGCTTTATCAATTTTACCACACGCGGAACGGTATAAACTCCTCCCCCAAAAGAAATTCATGAATTGCTGATTTTTGTTCATTCTAACCTCCCAAAAATCAAAATAAAAAGCGATCAAAAAATGTCACAGGCTCAAAAATGGTACCAATAAAAACGTCAACTCGTACCGCAAAAAATAAGACCTCACATGACTCTGTGGGCCAAAATATGCAAAAATTATAGCTCTCAAAATGTGGTGATGCAAAAACTATTTTTTGCAATAAAAAGCGTCTTTTAGCGTGACAGCTGCCAATCATAAAAACCCGCTATAAATAGTAAATCAAACCCCCTTTATCACCCCCTTAGTTAGGGAAAAATAATAAAATTACAAAAATGTATTTATTTCCATTTTCCCATTAGGGTTATGGTTAAGGTTAGGGTTGCGGCTAAAGTTAGGGTTAGGGTTGGCGCTAAAGTTAGTATTAGGGTTATGGTTGGGATTAGGGATAGGGGTGTGTTAGGGTTACGTTTGTGGTTAGGGTTGGGACTAGGGTTAGGGGTGTGTAGAGGTTAGGGTTGGAGTTAGAATTGGGGGGTTTCCGCTGTTTAGGCACATCAGGGGCTCTCCAAATGTGACATGACGTCTGATCTCAATTCCAGCCAATTCTGCGTTGAAAAAGTCAAACGGTGCTCCTTCCCTTCTGAGCTCTGCCATGCGCCCAAACAGTAGTTTACTCCCACATGGGGTATCAGCGTACTCTGGACCCTAAGAGTTATTGTGCAATTTGTCCTATTTCTTCTGTTACCCTTGGGAAAATAAAAAACTGGGGGCAAAAATATAATTTTTAAAAAAAAAAATGATTTTTTTTGTTTTTACGGCTGTACGTTATAAACTTGTGTGAAGCACTTGGGGCTTCATAGCGCTCACCACACATCTAGATAAGTTCCTTGTGGGGTCTATTTTCCAAAATGGGGTCACTTGTGGGGGGTTTCCACTGTTTAGGCGCATCAGGGGCTCTCCAAATGCGACATGACGCCCCCACACCATTCCATCAAAGTCTACAATCCAAAACGTCACTACTTCCCTTCCGAGCCCCAACGTGTTCCCATACAGTAGTTTTCTCCCACATATTGGGTATCAGCGTACTCAGGACAAATTGCACAACAACTTTTTGGGTCCAATTTCTCCTGTTACCCTTGTGAAAATAAAATATTGGGGGCGAAAAAAATAATTTTTGTAAAAAAAAAATATATTTTTTATTTTTACGGCTGTTCGTTATAAACTTCTGTGAAGCACTTAGGGGTTCAAAGTGCTCACCACACATCTAGATAAGTTCCTTGTGGGGTCTATTTTCCAAAATGGGGTCACTTGTGGGGGGTTTCCACTGTTTAGGTGCATCAGGGGCTCTCCAAATGCGACATGACGCCCCCAGAGCATTCCATCAAAGTCTGCAATCCAAAACGTCACTACTTCCCTTTCGAGCCCCAACGTGTACCCATACAGTAGTTTTCTCCCACATATTGGGTATCAGCGTACTCAGGACAAATTGGACAACAACTTTTGTGGTCCAATTTCTCCTGTTACCCTTGTGAAAATAAAATATTGGGGGCGAAAAAAATAATTTTTGTTAAAAAAAAAAATTTTTTTGTTTTTACGGCTGTACGTTATAAACTTCTGTGAAGCACTTGGGGCTTCATAGCGCTCACCACACATCGAGATAAGTTCCTTGTGGGGTCTATTTTCCAAAATGGGGTCACTTGTGGGGGGTTTCCACTGTTTAGGTGCATCAGATGCTCTCCAAATGCGACATGACGCCCCCAGACCATTCCATCAAAGTCTACAATCCAAAACGTCACTACTTCCCTTCCGAGCCCCAACGTGTACCCATACAGTAGTTTTCTCCCACATATTGGGTATCAGCGTACTCAGGACAAATTGGACAATCACTTTTGGGGTCCAATTTCTCCTGTTACCCTTGTGAAAATAAAATATTGGGGACGAAAAAATCATTTTTGTAAAAAAAAAAAAAAAAATTTATTTTACGGCTGTACGTTATAAACTTCTGTGAAGCACTTGGGGGTTCAAAGTGCTCACCACACATCTAGATAAGTTCCTTGAGGGGTCTAGTTTCCAAAATGGTGTCATTTGTGGGGGATTTCCACTGTTTAGGCAGATCAGGAGCTCTCCAAACACGACATGGCATCCAGCCAATTCTGCGTTGAAAAAGTCAAACGGCACTCCTTCCCTTCCAAACTCTGCCATGCACCCAAACAGTGGTTTACCCACACATATGGGGTATCAGCGTACTCAGGACAAATTGCACAATAACTTTTGGAGTCTTGTTACCCTTGGGAAAATAAAAATTGGGGTGAAAAGATCATTTTTGTGGAAAAAAATATGATTTTTTAATTTTACGGCTCTACGTTATAAACTTGTGTGAAGCACTTGGGGGTTCAAATTGCTCACCAAAGATCTAGATAAGTTCCTTAGGGGGTCTAGTTTCCAAAATGGGGTCACTTGTGCTGGGTTTCCACTGTTTAGGCACATCAGTGGCTCTCCAAATGCAACATGGCGTCCAATCTCAATTCCAGCCAATTTTGGTTGGAAAAAGCCAAATGGTGCTCCTTCCATTCCGAGCTTTGCCGTGCGCCCAAACAGTGGTTCCCCCCCACATATTGGGTATCAGCGTACTCAGGACAAATTGGACAACAACTTTTGTGGTCCAATTTCTCCTGTTACCCTTGGGAAAATAAAAAATTAGTGACTAAATATAATTTTTGTGTGGAAAAAAATAGGATTTTTTATTTTCATGCCCGGGCATTATAAACTTGTGTGAAGCACTTGGGGGTTCAAAGTGCTCACCAAAGCTATAGATAAGTTCCTTAGGGGGTCTAGTTTCCAAAATGTGGTCACTTGTGGGGGGTTTCTACTGTTTAGGCTCATCTGGGGCACTGCAAACGGAACATGACCCCCATCAACGTCTGCATTCCAAAACGTTACTACTTCCTTTCCAAGCCCTGCCATGCGCCCAAACAGTTTCCCCCCCCCACATATTGGGTATCAGCGTACTCAGGACAAATTGGCCAACAACTTTTGGGGTCCAATTTCCTTGGGAAAAATCAAAAATTTGGGACTAAAAAATCATTTTTGTGGAAAATTGTTTCTTTTTTTTTCACACCCAGGCATTATAAACTTTTGTGAAACACTTGGGGATTCAAAGTGCTCACAACAGATCTAGATAAGTTCCTTAGGGGGTCTAGTTTCCAAAATGGTGTCACTTGTGGGGGTTTCCACTGTTTAGGCGCATCAGGGGGCTCTCAAAACGCGACATGGCGTCCAATCTCAATTCCAGCCAATTTTAGTTTGAAAAAGTCAAACGGCGCTCCTTCCCTTATGAGCTCTGCTGTGCACACATACAGTGGTTTTCCCCCACTTATGGGGTATTGGCGTACTCAGGAGAAATTGCACAACACCTTTATGTGTCCATTTTCTTCTTTTACCCTTGTGAAAATAAAAAAAAAGTTTGTAAAAGATCATTTTTGTGGCTAAAAAGTTAAATATTCATTTTTTCCTTCCACGTTGCTTCAGCTCCTGTGAAGCACTTGAAGGGTTAATAAACTTTTTGAATGTAGTTTTGAGTACCTTGAGGGGTGCAGTTTTTATAATGGTGTCACTTTTGGGTATTTTCTGCCATATAGACCCCTCAAAGTGACTTCAAATATGAGGTGGTCCCTAAAAAAAAATGGCTTTGTAAATTTTGTTGTAAAAATGAGAAATCGCTGGTCAACTTTTAACCCTTATAATTTCCTAAGAAAAAAAATTTTGATTCCAAAATTGTGCTGATGTAAAGTAGACATGTGGGAAATGTTATTTCTTAACTATTTTGTGTGACATATTTCTCTGTTTTAAGGGAATAAAAATTCAAAGTTTGAAAATTGCAAAATTTTCTAAATTTTCGCCATATTTGCATTTTTTTCAAAAATAAACGCAAGGTATATCGAAGAAATTTTAGCACTAACGTAAAGTACAATATGTCACGAGAAAACATTCTCAGAATCGCGCAGATCCGTTGAAGCGTTCCAGAGTTATAACCTCATAAAGAGACAGTGGTCAGAATTGTAAAAATTGGCCCGGTCATTAACGTGCAAACCACCCTTGGGGGTGAAGGGGTTAACCAGGTCCTCACATGTAGTTCTGGGATGATTACTGACCTTCCACAGAATCATCCTAACCCCACAAGGAAAGATCTTGAATGGATCCTCAGACCGAGGAAGATTGACAGTCATTTTGTGTTTCTTCCATTTTCAATTGTCCAAGAAATATCGTCACTCCTTGCGGAGATCAACATGCTAAGCATGCAGATGAGGAGACTTAAAGCCGCAATGCTCCTCTGGGAAATATGCTAATTATGCAAATTGTCTCTTCTTCAAATTGTCTCTTCTGACTTGTAGGATTGCTACCTTCCAAAAGGTGGCACTAGAGTTCTAGCTCTCTTCCTCTCTGAAGAGACAATTTGCATAATTTCCATTTTCTAATAATTGTGCTAACAGTTCTTGCCTTCTCACCAAACTGCTTGCCTATTGTCTTGTATCCCCTCCCAGCCTTGTGCAGGTCTCCAATGTTGTTGCGGGTGTCCTTAGACAGCTCTTTGGACTTGTCCATGTGAAGAGGTTGGAGTGTAATTAATTGTGTGGACAGGTGTCTTTTATGCAGGTAATGAGTTCAAACAGGTGCATTTAATACACGTAATGAGTGCAGAGTAGGAGGGCTTCTTAACCCTTTTCCGACATCAGGCATAAATTTACGCCGATGTCGGACTCCCTCCGTTTGATGTGGGCTCTGGCGGTGAGTCCACATCTTTCCCGCGACCTGTCAGCTGTTGTGAACAGCTAACATGTGCCCGGAACAGCCGCGGGTGGAATCGCGATCCACCCACGGCTGTTAACCCGTTAAATGCCGCTGTCAAACTCTTAACAGCGTCATTTAACTTGTGCTTCCGGCCATCGGGCTGGAAATCCGCCCACCGGTGACCCCATCACATGATCGCTGTTCACTGGTGGCTTGGCATGGCATGACAACCAGAGGTCTCCTGGAGACCTCTATGATTATCAGTGCCAGATTGCTATGAGCGCCGCCCGGTGGTCGGCGCTCATAGCAAGTCAGCAATTCTGCTGCATAGAATAGATCTGATCATCACCTGCAGAGCCGATCAGGTTTTGGCAGCTTCTAGTCGCTCATGGAGACTATTTTAGCATTCCAAAAGTAAAAAAAAATATTTTAAAAATAAAAAAAATATAAAAGTTCAAATCACCCCCCTTTCGCCCCATTCAAAATACAACAATAAGAAAAAACAAACATACACATTTGGTATCACCACGTTCAGAATAACCAGATCTATCAAAAAAAAAAAGGATTCACCTGATCGCTAAAACGGCTTAGCGAGAAAAGAAGTCAAAACACCAGAATTACGTTTTTGGTCACCGCCACATTGCATTAAAATATAAAAACGGGTGATCAAAAAACCTTATCTGCACCAAAATGGTATCATTAACCCCTTCGCCCCCAAGGGTGGTTTGCACGTTAATGACCGGGCCAATTTTTACAATTCTGACCACTGTGTCTTTATGAGGTTATATATAACTCTGGAACGCTTCAACGTATCTTGGCGATTCTGAGATTATTTTCTCGTGACATATTGTACTTTACGTTAGTGGTAAAATTTCTTCGATATAACTTGCGTTTATTTTTGAAAAAAATGCAAATATGGCGAAAATTTTGAAAATTTTGCAATTTTCATACTTTGAATTTTTATTCCCTTAAAACAGAGTAATATGTCACACAAAATAGTTAAGAAATAACATGTCCCACATGTCTACTTTACATCAGCACAATTTTGGAACCAAATTTTTTTTTTATTAGGAAATTATAAGGTTTAAAAGTTGACCAGCGATTTCTCATTTTTACAACAAAATTTACAAAGCCATTTTTTTTAGGGACCACCTCACATTTGAAGTCACTTTGAGGGGTCTGTATGGCAGAAAATACCCAAAAGTGACACCATTCTAAAAACTGCACCCCTCAAGGTACTCAAAACCACATTCAAGAAGTTTATTAACCCTTCAGGTGCTTCACAGGACCTGAAGCAAAGTGGAAGGAAAAAATTAATATTTAACTTTTTAGTCACAAAATGATCTTTTACAAACTTTTTTTTTTTTCACAAGAGTAAAAGGAGAAAATGGACAGAAAAAGTTGTTGTGCAATTTCTCCTGAGTACGCCAATACCTCATATGTTGGGGAAAACCACTGTTTGGGCACACGGCAGAGCTTGTAAGGGAAGTAGCGCCGTTTGACTTTTTCAAACCAAAATTGGCTGGAATTGAGATTGGACGCCATGTCGCGTTTGGAGAGCCTCTGATGCGCCTAAACAGTGGAAATCCCCCACAAGTGACACCATTTTGGAAACTAGACCCCCTATGGAACTTAACTAGATCTGTTGTGAGCACTTCGAACCCCCAAGTGTTTCACAAAAGTTTATAATGCCTGAGTGTGAAAAAAAACCAAAACAATTTTCCACAAAAATGATTTTTTAGTCCCAAATTTTTGATTTTTCCCAAGGAAATTGGACCCCAAAAGTTGTTGTCCAATTTGTCCTGAGTACGGTGATACCCCATATGTGGGGGGGAAACTGTTTGGGCGCACGGCATTGCTTGGAAAGGAAGTAATAACGTTTTGGAATGCAGATGTTGATGGGGGTCATGTTCCGTTTGCAGTGCCCTAGATGAGCCTAAACAGTGGAAACTCCCCTCAAGTGACCCCATTTAGGAAACTAGACCCCCTAAGGAACTTATCTAGATCTGTGGTGAGCACTTTGAACCTCTAAGTGCTTCACACAAGTTTATAATGCCCGAGCATGAAAATAAAAAATCCTATTTTTTTTCCCACAAAAATTATCTATTAGTCACTAATTTTTTATTTTTCCATGGGTAACAGGAGTAAGTAGACCACAAAAGTTGTTGTACAATTTGTCCTGAGTATGCTGATACCCCATATGTGGGGGGAACCACTGTTTGGGCACACGGCAGAGCTCTGAATGGAAGGAGTACCATTTGACTTTTTCCAACCAAAATTGGCTGGAATTGAGATTGGACGTCATGTTGCATTTGGAGAGCCCCTGATGTGCCTAAACAGTGGAAACCCCCTACAAGTGACCTCATTTTGGAAACTAGACCCCCTAAGGAACTTATCTAGATCTGTGGTGAGCAATTTGAACCCCAAGTGCTTCACACAAGTTTATAACGTAGAGCCGTAAAATTAAAAAATCATATTTTTTCCAAAAAAATGATCTTTTCACCCCAATTTTTATTTTCCCAAGGGTAACAAGACTCCAAACGTTATTGTGCCATTTGTTCTGAGTATGCTGATACCCCATATGTGGGGGTAAACCACTGTTTGGGTGCATGGCAGAGCTTGGAAGGACAGGAGCGCCATTTGACTTTTCAATGCAGAATTGGCTGGACGTCATGTCGTGTTTGGAGAGCTCCTGATCTGCCTAAACAGTGGAAACCCCGTCAATTGACACCATTTTGGAAACTAGACCCCTCAAGGAACTTATCTAGATGTGTGGTGAGAACTTTGAACCCCCAGGTGTTTCACTAAAGTTTATAACGCCCGAGCATGAAAATAAAAAAATCATATTTTTTTCACAAACATGATCTTTTAGTCCCCAACTTTTTATTTTCCCAACGGTAACAGGAGAAACTGGACCCAAAAGTTGTTGTCCTATTTTTCCTGAGTACGCTGATACCCAATATGTGGGAGAAAACTACTGTATGGGTACACGTCGGGGCTCGGAAGGAAGTAGTGACGTTTTGGATTGCAGACTTTGATGGAATGGTCTGCGGGCATCATGTCGCATTTGGAGAGCCCCTGATGTGACTAAACAGTGGAAACCCCCCACAAGTGACCCCATTTTGGAAAATAGACCCCACAAGGAACTTACTAGATGTGTGATGAGCACTTTGAACCCTGAAGTGCTTTACAGAAGTTTATGACGTACAGCCGTAAAAATAAAAAAATCTTTTTTTTTTTTTTACAAGAATGATTTTTTTGCCCCCAATATTTTATTTTCTCAAGGGTAACAGGAGAAACTGGACCCCAAAAGTTGTTGTCCAATTTGTCCTGAGTACGCAGATACCCAATATGTGGGAGAAAACTACTGTAAGGGCACACGTCGGGGCTTGGAAGGGAAGTAGTGACGTTTTGGATTGCAGACTTTGATGGAGTGGTCTGTGGGCGTCATGTCGCATTTGGAGAGCCCCTGATGTACCTAAACAGTGGAAACCCCCCACAAGTGACCCCATTTTGGAAAATAGACCCCACAAGGAAGTTATCTAGATGTGTGGTGAGCACTTTGAACCCGAAGTGCTTCACAGAAGTTTATGACGTACACCCGTAAAAATAAAAAATCTTTTTTTTTTTTACAAAAATGATATTTTCGCCCCCAATTTTTTATTTTCCCAAGGGTAACTGAAGAAATTGGACTACAAGAGTTATTGTGCAATTTGTCCTGAGTACGCTAATACCCCATATGTGGGGGTAAACTACTGTTTGGGCGCATGGCAGAGCTCAGAAGTGAAGGAGCACCGTTTGACTTTATCAACGCAGAATTGGCTGGAATTAAGATCAGACGCCATGTCACATTTGGAGAGCCCCTGATGTGCCTAAACAGCGGAAACCCCCAATTCTAACTCCAACCCTAACCCCAACACACCCCTAACCCTAGTCCCAACTCTAACCATAACCCTAACCATAAACCTAACCCTAACACACCCCTAACCCTAATCCCAACCCTAACCCTAATCCTAACTTTAGGCGCAACCCTAACTCTAACTTTAATACATTTTTTTATTTTATTATTTTTCCCTAACTAAGGGGGTGGCAAAGGGGGGTTTTATTTACTATTTATAGCGGGTTTTTATGATTGGCAGCTGTCACGCTAAAAGACGCTTTTTATTGCAAAAAATAGTTGCCGATTTTATTGGTACCATTGTTGAGCATGTGACATTTTTTGATCGCTTTTTATTTCGATTTTTGGGAGGTTAGAATGAACAAAAATCAGCAATTCATGAATTTCTTTTGGGGGGGCATTTATACCGTTCCATGTGTGGTAAAATTGATAAAGCAGTTTTATTCTTCGGGTCAGTACAATTATGACGATACCTGATTTATATCATTTTTTTTAGGTTTTGGCGCTTTTATACAATAAAAACTATTTTATATAAAAATAATTATTTTTGCATCGCTTTATTCTGCGAGCTGTAACTTTTTTATTTTTACGCTGAGGATGCTGTGTGGCAGCTCGTTTTTTGCGCGACAAGATGACGTTTTCAGCGGTACCATGTTTATTTATATTTGTCTTTTTGATTGTGTGTTATTCCACTTTCTGTTCGGCGTTATGATGATAAAGCATTGATTTTTTGCTTTGTTTTTTTTTTTTTTTTTAAGTGGTTCACTAAAGGGTTTAACTAGTAGGACAGTTTTATAGGGGGGTTGTTACGGACGCGACGATACCAAATATGTGTACTTTTATTGTTTTGTTTTATTTACAAGAAGAAATTAATTTATTGGGGAATTTTTTTTTCCTTTATTTTGACATATTTTTTTTACTCTTGTGATTTAGATTTTTTTTAACTTTTTTACTTTGTCCTATGGTGGGACATCACTGTATTTTATCAGATCGCTGGTGTGACAGTGTGCACAGCACACTGTCACACCAGCGATCGCTCTGGCACTGCTGCAGGCTTCTCAGTGCCTGCTCATAGCAGGCACTCAGGAAGCCGCCTCCCTGCAGGACCCGGTGCCCATCTTGGATCCGGGGTCCTGCAGGGAAGAGGCCTTCAGAACAGCGCGGTCACATCGTGCTGTTCTGAGGGTCTCAGGGGAGCGCGGGGAGCCACCTCCCTCCGCGATGCTCCCCTGTGCCCCTGGTACACCACGATCATGTCTGATCACGGAGTGCCAGGGTTAATGTGCCGGGAGCGGTCCGTGACCACTCCTGACACATAGTCCCGGGTGTCAGCTGTGATAGTCAGCTGACACCCGACGGCGATCAGCTGCGCTCCCCCCGGGTTCAGCTGATAGCCTTGGACGTACTATCACGTCCATGGTCAGATTGTCACGGGTTTTATGGACGTGATAGTACGTCCAATGGCAGAGAGGGGTTAAAAACGTCAGCTCAGCACACAAAAAATAAACACTCAACCAACCCGAGATCACGAAAAATGGAGACGCTATGGGTATCGGAAAATTGTGCATTTTTTTTTTAACAAAGTTTGGAATTTTTTTTCACCACTTAGATAAAAAAGAACGTACACATGTTTGGTGTCTATGAACTCATAATGACCTGGAGAATCATAACGGCTTGTCAGTTTAGCATTTAGTGAACATAGTGAAAAAAGCTTCCAAAAAACAAGTGTGGGATTGCACATTTTTTGCAATTTCACCGCACTTTGATTTTTTTTCCTGTTTTCTAGTACACGATATGTTAAAACCAATGGTGTCGTTCAAAAGTACAACTCGTCCCACAAAACACAGGCCCCCACATGGCCATATTGATGGAAAAATAAAAAAGTTATGGCTCTGAGAAGGCGAGCAAAAAACGAAAACGCAAAAACAAACAAAAAAGCTCCAGTCATGAAGGGGTTAAAAAAATTAACAGTTCTGTGAGAACCAGAATTTTTGTTGGTTGGTAGATGATCAAATACTTATTTCACGCAATAAAATGCAATCTGGTTACTGTATGTAATAATCATACAATGTGATTTTCTGTTTTTTATTTTTAGTCATAGTTGAAGTATACCTACCATAAAAATTACAGATCTCTCCATTCTTTATAGGTGGGAAAACTTCCAAAATTGGCAGTGTATCAAATACTTGTTTACCCTACTGTATATTCACACAAAGTTTTTCTCATGTGGAATTTCAAAATCCTCCAACATGCCACTCTTAGGGTCGGGATCACACATGCGAGGAATACGGCCGAGTCTCGCATGTTAATTCCCGGCAGTGCTGCCGGGATCGGGAGCGGAGCGTGCGGCTCCATGTATTGCTATGCGGCCGTACGCTCCACTCCGGAGGCCGACGGCAGTGCCGGGAATTAACTTGTGAGACTCGGCCGCATTCCTCGCATGTGTGATCCTGGCCTTAATTGTATTACATGAGAAATCCGCTTTTCCATTTATATGGCTGCTGATATTTCTGCAAATGAAAACCACTTCAGTAAGAGATAGGACACTTATTAAAGAATAAAATAAACTTACCCTAAGTGATCTTATATGAAAATCTGATGCAGAGCAAATGGTGTACAGCACCAAGTGTAACAACAATTGTCAAGTCATGGGAAGGTTATTTAATAAATTGTAATGCAAATTGCATTACTCAAATGAGCACTAACAACACAAAAGATGGATAAATAATATTTATCCATCTTTTGTGTTGTTAGTAACCATTTGAGTAATACATGTTGCATACAAAGTATTGGCTAATGCATCATTTTCCTCTTAAGATAAGGATTGAAGAAATTGAATATAATGACATTCCAGTGGTCAAGTCACACAGAATTTTGCCGAGATGAACCAATATTCTGTTTTTAAAAGGGTTTCACGCTTGACTGTTGTAGTTAAACTGCTTATTTCAGAGCTAATTATCGGGTTTAAGCAGCTTGAGCAGGTTTTAGTCCTAGGTAGAAAAAAAAATCCAACAGCCTCCCTTGTGTTAACCCTTTTTGTGCCACAGTGGTTATTTCCATACTTTCAGATAGTTAGACCCAGAAGGGCTTAAACTCATCCATTTTCCCTGTAGGTTTGAAATACCCTATGTGATGAGTCTCACTGTTACTCAGTGATAAGAACAACTGCATGGATAAGAATGGCATGTTGTAAACCCTGCGGGACATAGTTCTTTTTTCCTATGTTATTTATTTATACTTTGAATAACCCCTTTTGATGTGGTTAATTAACTGCTGGAAATAAATGGTGACTAGTAGTCTTAATGGAAGCTCTGTGAAATGCTTATACAAAGCCCCTATGTAAACTGATGAAAAAATAGAAAAAAGGACACCTACAGGACACATCATACAGCTGTCCAGAAATGAAGACCTCCTGTTAGGTATCAACATTTTCATGTAAATCTGTAGGATATCAGATAAAGTGCGGCAGAAGATGTGCATGCTCACTTTTTATTTCTGTAAGACCTTAGTCAGAAAACCTATAATGTGGTCATATTTCAGCATCCATGTTATGGCCAACATTCCTGTCATACTCATGGGTTTATGACCCACGTTAATTGTATTATAGAGATCTAAAGTACAGACCAAAAGTTTGGACACACCTTATTTAACCCCTTCACCTCCAAGGGTGGTTTGCACGTTAATGACCGGGCCAATTTTTACAATTCTGACCACTGTCTCTTTATGAGGTTATAACTCTGGAACGCTTCAACGGATCTTCGCGATTCTGAGATTGTTTTCTCGTGACATATTGTACTTCATGTTAGTGGTAAAATTTCTTCGATATAACTTGCGTTTATTTTTGAAAAAAACGCAAATATGGCGAAAATTTTTAAAATTTTGCAATTTTCAAACTTTGAATTTTTATTCCCTTAAAACAGAGAAATATATCACACAAAATAGTTAAGAAATAACATTTCCCACATGTCTACTTTACATCAGCACAATTTTGGAACCAAAATTTTTTTTTGTTAGGAAGTTATAAGGGTTAAAAGTTGACCAGCGATTTCTCATTTTTACAACAAAATTTACAAAGCCATTTTTTTTAGGGACCACCTCACATTTGAAGTCACTTTGAGGGGTCTATATGGCAGAAAATACCCAAAAGTGACACCATTCTAAAAACTGCACCCCTCAAGGTACTCAAAACCACATTCAAGAAGTTTATTAACCCTTCAGGTGCTTCACAGTAACTAAAGCAACGTGGAAGGAAAAAATGAATATTTTACTTTTTAGCCACAAAAATGATCTTTTACAAACTTTTTTTTTATTTTCACAAGGGTAAAAGGAGAAAATGGACAGATAAGGTTGTTATGCAATTTCTCCTGAGTACGCCAATACCCCATATGTGGGGGAAAACCACTGTTTGGGCACACGGCAGAGCTCGTAAGGGAAGGAGCGACGTTTGACTTTTTCAAACTAAAATTGGCTGGAATTTATATTGGATGCCATGTCGCGTTAGGAGAGCCCCTGATGCGCCTAAACAGTGGAAACCCCCCACAAGTGACACCATTTTGGAAACTAGACCCCCTAAGGTACTTATCTAGATCTGTTGTGAGCACTTTGAACCCTCAAGTGTTTCACAAAAGTTTATAAAGCCTGGGTGTGAAAAAAAAAAATCAATTTTCCACAAAAATGATTTTTTAGTCCCAAATTTTTGAATTTTCCCAAGGAAATTGGACCCCAAAAGTTGTTGTCCAATTTGTCCTGAGTACGCTGATACCCCATATGTGGGGGGGGGAACTGTTTGGGCGCACGGCAGGGCTTGGAAAGGAAGTAGTAACGTTTTGGAATGCAGACGTTAATGGGGGTCATGTTCCGTTTGCAGTGCCCCAGATGAGCCTAAACAGTGGAAACCCCCCACAAGTGACCCCATTTTGGAAACTAGACCCCTAAGGAACTTATCTAGATCTTTGGTGAGCACTTTGAACCCCCAAGTGCTTCACACAAGTTTATAATGCCCGGGCATGAAAATAAAAAATCCTATTTTTTTCCCAAAAAATTATCTTTTAGTCACTAATTTTTTATTTTCCCAAGGGTAACAGGAGAAATTGGACCACATAAGTTGTTGTACAATTTGTCCTGAGTACGCTGATACCCCATATGTGGGGGGAACCACTGTTTGGGCGCACGGCAGAGCTCGGAATGGAAGGAGCACCATTTGACTTTTTCCAACCAAAATTGGCTGGAATTGAGTTTGGATGCCATGTTGCATTTGGAGAGCCCCTGATGTGCCTAAACAGTGGAAACCCCCCACAAATGACCCCATTTGGGAAACTAGACCCCCTAAGGAACTTATCTAGATTTTTGATGAGCAATTTGAACCCCAAGTGCTTCACACAAGTTTATAACGTAGAGCCGTAAAATTTAAAAATCATATTTTTTCCACAAAAATGATATTTTCACCCCAATTTTTGTTTTTCCAAGGGTAACAAGACTCCAAAAGTTATTGTGCAATTTGTCCTGAGTGCGCAGATACCCCATATGTGGGGGTAAACCACTGTTTGGGTGCATAGCAGAGTTTGGAAGGGAAGGAGCGCCGTCTGACTTTTTCAACGCAGAATTGGCTGGACGCCATGTCGTGTTTGGAGAGCTCCTGATCTGCCTAAACAGTGGAAACCCCCATAAATGACACCATTTTGGAAACTAGACCCCTCAAGGAACTTATCTAGATGTGTGGTGAGAACTTTGAACCCCCAGGTGTTTCACTAAAGTTTATAACGTACAGCCGTAAAATAAAAAATCTTTTTTTTTTTTTTACAAAAATGATTTTTTCGCCCCCAATATTTTATTTTCACAAGGGTAACAGAAGAAATTGGAACGGAAAAGTTGTTGTCCAATTTGTCCTGAGTACACTGATACCCAATATGTGGGCGAAAACTACTGTATGGGCACACGTCGGGGCTCGGAAGGGAAGTAGTGACGTTTGGATTGCAGACTTTGATGGAATGGTCTGGGTGCGTCATGTCGTATTTGGAGAGCCCCTGATGCGCCTAAACAGTGGAAACCCCCCACAAGTGACTCCATTTTGGAAAATAGACCCCACAAGGAACTTATCTAGATGTGTGGTGAGCACTTTGAACCCCGAAGTGCTTCACAGAAGTTTATAACGCACAGCCGTAAAAATAAAAAATCTTTTTTTTTTTTGCAAAAATGATTTTTTCGCCCCAATATTTTATTTTTACAAGGGTAACAGGAGAAATTGGACCCCAAAAGTTGTTGCCCAATTTGTCCTGAGTACGCTGATACCCATTATGTGGGAGAAAACTACTGTATGGGTACACGTTGGGGCTCGGAAGGGAAGTAGTGACGTTTTGGATTGCAGACTTTGATGGAATGGTCTGGGGGCGTCATGTCGCATTTGGAGAGCCCCTGACGCGCCTAAACAGTGGAAATCCCCAACAAGTGACCCCATTTTGGAAAATAGACCCCACAAGGAACTTATCTAGGTGTGTGGTGAGCGCTATGAAGCCCCAAGTGCTTCACAGAAGTTTATAATGTACAGCCGTAAAAACAAAAAAATAATTTTTTTTGTACAAAAATGATATTTTCGCCCCCAGTTTTTTATTTTCCCAAGGGTAACAGAAGAAATAGGACAAATTGCACAATAACTCTTGGGGTCCAGAGTACGCTGATACCCCATATGTGGGGATAAACTACTGTTTGGACGCATGGCAGAGCTCAGAAGTGAAGGAGCACCGTTTGACTTTTTCAACGCAGAATTGGCTGGAATTGAGATCAGACGCCATGTCACAGCCATGTCACATTTGGAGAGCCCCTGATGTGCCTAAACAGCGGAAACCCCCCAAATTCTAACTCCAACCCTAACCCCAACACACCCCTAACCCTAGTCCCAACCCTAACCACAAACCTAACCCTAACACACCCCTAATCCCAACCCTAACCCTAATCCTAACTTTAGCGCCAACCCTAACCCTAACTTTAGCCGCAACCCTAACCCTAACCCTAATGGGAAAATGGAAATAAATACATTTTTTTAATTTTATTATTTTTCCCTAACTAAGGGGGTGATAAAGGGGGGTTTGATTTACTATTTATAGCGGGTTTTTATGATTGGCAGCTGTCACGCTAAAAGACGCTTTTTATTGCAAAAATAGTTTTTTGCATCGCCACATTTTGAGAGCTATAATTTTTGCATATTTTGGCCCACAGAGTCATGTGAGGTCTTATTTTTTGCGGTACGAGTTGACGTTTTTATTTGTACCATTTTTGAGCCTGTGACATTTTTTGATCGCTTTTTATTTCGATTTTTGGGAGGTTAGAATGAACAAAAATCAGCAATTCATGAATTTCTTTTGGGGGAGGCGTTTTTATTGTTCCGCGTGTGGTAAAATTGATAAAGCAGTTTTATTCTTTGGGTCAGTACGATTATGGCGATACCTCATTTATATCATTTTTTTATGTTTTGGCGCTTTTATAGAATAAAAACAATTTTATATAAAAAATAATTATTTTTGCATCGCTTTATTCTGCGAGCTTTAACTTTTTTATTTTTTCGCTGATGATGCTGTATGGTGGCTCGTTTTTTGCGGGACAAGATGACGTTTTCAGCGGTACCATGTTTATTTATATCGGTCTTTTTGATCGCGCGTTATTCCACTTTTTGTTCGGCGGTATGATGATAAAGCATTGATTTTTTGCTTCGTTTTTTTTTTTTTTTTTAAGGGGTTCACTAAAGGGGTTAACTAGTGGGACAGTTTTATAGGGGGGGTCGTTACGGACGCGGCGATACCAAATATGTGTACTTTTATTGTTTTGTTTTTTTTATTTACAGGAAGAAATGAATTTATTGGGGAATATTTTTTTTTTTTTTAATTTATTTTGGATTTTTTTTTTATAACATGTTTATTTTTATTTTTTAACTTTTTTACTTTGTCCCAGGGTGGGACATCACTGTATTTTATCAAATCGCTGGTGTGACAGTGTGCACAGCACTCTGTCACACCAGCGATCGCTCAGGCATAGCTGCAGGCTTCTCAGTGCCTGCTCTCAGCGGGCACTGAGGAAGCCGCCTCCCTCCAGGACCCCAGCACCATCTTGGATCCGGGTCCTGGGAGGGAGGAAGCCCTCAGAACAGCGCGATCACATCGCGCTGGTCTGAGGGTCTCAGGGGGGCGCGCAGGGAGCCCTCACCCTGCGCGATCCTCCCCTGTGCCCCCAGTACACCGCGATCATGTTTGATCGCGGTGTGTGTTAGGGGTTAATGTGCCGGGAGCGGTCCGTGACCGCTCCTGACACACAGTCACGGGTGTCAGCTGTGATAATCAGCTGACACCCGGCGGCGATTAGCTGCGCTCCCCTTAGGAGCGCAGCTGATCGCCTATGACGTACTATCCCGTCCATGGGCAGAATGGCACGGGTTTTATGGACGGGATAGTACGTCTAATGTCAGAGAGGGGTTAAAGATTTTTCTGTATTTTCATGACTATGAAAATTGTAAATTCACACTGAAGGCATCAAAACTATGAATTAACACATGTGGAATTATATACTTAACAAAAAAGTGTGTAACAACTGAAATTATGTCTTATATTCTAGGTTCTTCAAAGGAGCCACCTTTTGCTTTGATGACTGCTTTGCACACTATTGGCATTCTCTTGATGAGCTTCAAGAGGTCGTCACCGGAAATGGTCTTCCAACAATCTTGAAGGAGTTCCCAGAGATGCTTAGCACTTGTTGGCCCTTTTGCCTTCACTCTGCAATCCAGCTCACCCCCAAACCATCTCGATTGGGTTCAGGTCTGGTGACTGTGGAGGCCAGGTCATCTGGCATAGCACCCCATCACTCTCCTTCTTGGTTAGATAGCCCTCACACAGTCTGGAGGTGTGTTTGGGCCCCTTTTTACTGTTGAAAAATAAATGATGGTCCAACTAAACGCAAACTGGATGGAATAGCTTGCCGCTGCAAGATGCTGTGATAGACATGCTGGTTCAGTATGCCTTCAATTTTGAATAAATACCCAACAGTGTCACCAACAAAGCACCCCCACATCATCACACCTCCTCCTCCATGCTTCACGGTGGGAACCAGGCATGTAGAGTCCATCTGTTCATCTTTTCTGCGTCGCACAAAGACACGGAGGTTGGAACCAAAGATCTCAAATTTGGACTTATCAGACCAAAGCACAGATTTCCACTGGTCTAATGTCCATTCCTTGTGTTCTTAAGCCCAAACAAGTCTCTTCTGCTTGTTGCCTGTCTTTAGCAGTGGTTTCCTAGCAGCTATTTTACCATGAAGGCCTGCTGCACAAAGTCTCCTCTTAACAGTTGTTGTAGAGATGTGTCTGCTGCTAGAACTCTGTGTGGCATTGACCTGGTCTCTAATCTGAGCTGCTGTAAACCTGCGATTTCTGAGGCTGGTGACTCGGATAAACTTATCCTCAGAAGCAGAGGTGACTCTTGGTCTTCCTTTCCTGGGGCGGTCCTCATGTGAGCCAGTTTCTTTGTAGCGCTTGATGGTTTTTGCAACTGCACTTGGGGACACTTTCAAAGTTTTCCCAATTTTTCGGACTGACTGTCCTTATTTCTTAAAGTAATGATGGCCACTCGTTTTTCTTTACTTAGCTGCTTTTTTCTTGCCATAATACAAATTCTAACAGCCTATTCAGTAGGACTATCAGCTGTGTATCCAACAGACTTCTGCACAACACAACTGAGTCCCAACCCCATTTATAAGGCAAGAAATCCCACTTATTATACCTGACAGGGCATACTTGTGAAGTGAAAACCATTCCCGGTGACTAATAATAATAATAATAATAATAATAATCTTTATTTATATAGCGCCATCATATTCCGCAGCGCTTTACAGTTTAACAGTTTCAAAACACAAGTCATAAGTCACAACGTTAACAATACAGTAATTAAAGCAAAATAAGACGGCCCTGCTCGTGAGAGCTTACAATCTACAATGAGGTGGGGGATAAACAAAATACAGGTGTGTATATACAATGGTGGACTACATCTTGAAACTCATCAAGAGAATGCCAAGAGTGTGCTAAGCGGCAATGAAAGCAAAAGGTGGCTACTTTGAAGAACCTAGAATATAAGACATAATTTCAGTAGTTATACACTTTTTTGTTAAGTATATAATTCCACATGTGTTCATTTATAGTTTTGATGCCTTCAGTGTGAATGTACAATTTTCATAGTCATGAAAATACAGAAAAATCTTTAAATGAGAAGGTGTGTCCAAACTTTTGGTCTGTACTGTATGATGATACTTGTTTGGGTCAATAGACTCGCATTCAATCTAAGACTTGCGGCCACAATACAGATAACATGCTTTCACATTATTGTAGCTACTGAGCACCTTCATATATAAATTCTCCATGAGAAGTATTCCTAGATATATTTTGTATATTATGTCAACATTAAAATTTCATCACCAAGAAGGAAATATTGTAAAAATATGGAAACCACAGGATGGATAAACATGTTAGTGATATGCAAATGATGAAAAAATGGAAACAAAATTTTCAAAATGTCTTTTTAATTCAGTCTCAAGTGTCAGCGCCACATGCCGAAATCTCATAGAATCATAGAATGTAAGAGTTGGAAGGGACGTCCAGGGTCATCGTATAAGTTTTTTCTAATATTTAATCTGTATCTTCTCCTTTTCAGTTTCATTCCATTGCTTCTTGTGTTTCCATGTGCAAATGAGAATAAGGATGATGCCTTTATATAGTGACATCTCTTCAGAAATTTGTAGTCGGCTATTATGCCTCTTCTTAGCCTTTTTTTTTTGAAAGCTAAACATTTCCAGATCATTCAGTCGTTCCTCATTAGACATGGTTTGCAGTCCGCTCACCATCCTGGTAGCTCTTCTCTGAACTTGCTCCAGCTTTTCAATGTCTTTTTTAAAATGTGATGCCCAGAACTGGACATAGTATTCCAGATGAGGCCTGACCAAGGAGGAGTAGAGGGGGATAATTACTTCATGTGACCTAGATTCTATGCTTCTCTTAATACATCCTAGAACTGTTTAACTTTTTTTGCTGCGCCATCATACTGTTGACTCATGTGCAGTCTGTAATCTATTAGTATGCCCAAGTCTTTTTCACACGTGCTGTTGCTTAGTTCTGTTCCTCCCATTTTGTAGATGTCATATTCGTTTTTCTTGCCCAGATATGGAATCTTGCATTTCTCCCTGTTAAATATCATTCTATTAGTTGTTGCCCATTGTTCAAGCTTATCCAGATCCCTCTGAATCCTTTAACTGTCTTCTCTTGTGTTAACATCCCTCCTAGCTTTGCATCGTCTGCAAATTTATTATACACACTTACACATCTTGGCATACTATCAATGAGGTTATTAATGGTTGTCTAAAAAATGTTCTGCCACGCTGAATGCAAATCATCAAATTCTGCTACTAGCAGCTCACGTTGCTGCTGCAGACCAATGACGTCCCAGATGTGCTCGATGGGAGACAAGTCCAGAAAAGCTACAGTTCAGGTAGAACATTTAGGGCAACAGAGAAATAACAGATGCACAAACAACTTTCGGCTCAGTGTTGTCAAGTTGAAAAACGGCTGCTGGACAGTTTGAATAAATGGCTCTACCACTGGTTTCACTATCAAATTAATGTAATACTGAAATGTTAGTGTACCTGGAATGAAGATTAGAGAGTCTGGCTACCATATAACACTACACACCGTAATCCCTTGGGTAGGGCTGATGTGATGTGCCTCATGAAGGCATCTTCATGACGTTGCCCATTTGATCTCTTCAGTGATGAGTCCTGATTTTGTCTTGGATGCAATGATAGCCAGAGATTGGTCATAATTGCACAATTTTTCCTTCACGGTGTTGCAATTTCAACCTCAAGGAGCGCATATTATGGTCCCGATTCATGAAGACTTCTGGTGTGCATGCTAGTCGAAGGGTGGGCTTCAATGAGATGTGGCAAATTCTTTAAGAGGCCACACAGCCTCTCTGCTAAGCTCTGCCCACTTTGCATGTTCCAAATATTTTATGAAACCTCTACTTTTCCATTTTAATAGTTTGTTACATATAAAAATAAAGGTAGATTCTCTCGTGGCAAATTTTGTTGCAAAAACTTCTGTGACTAAAAATCCATACATCTGAATTTGGTTGATTTGGATGAAAAACACTTTGATTTCTACAAGTTTCATTCAGATGAAGGGAATATTATGCAAAATAATCTGGATTAAGGTAAACTTAGATTTCCTGTATGGGGGCTCATTCAAATGAGTGTATTATACAATAAAAATTCGTCGGCACACCGACCAGCGTAATTTAATTTTGCTCTTCAGATGATAGTTTTTTTTTATACAGACACTGAGTTCTTGTGCGAAAAATCCTAGCATGTAGTTGTCTCATCCATATCCCGGCTGACACCATACACGTTTATGAATGCGCAAAACAGTCGGATCCCATACAGTTCATCCGTGTAGCGTTAGGTTTTTATGGATACATTGCCATTATTAACCTAGGAAACTATGTGATCATGTACATTTTAAAATGTTAATGTATAAATGCTGATGTATAAATGCTGATGCCACATAGATGTAAAATACAGTCACATGGATGGCACGCAGATGACAATATGCATGAATATTTTTCATACGCTTGTCTGACCTCAGCCTAATCGTGATAGCAAGTGAACATTGGAATACATGAAGAATAGTACACTTTTATTTAATGGAGTAGATTGTTACAGGTACATGATTGTTTTTATAATAGTAATGTATAAAATTACAGTTGCCACTTTTATGTTATTATATTCTATTTTAAAAAATGGGATGCTTTATATTGGTCTCCGATAGTGCACTGAATTAGATCCAAAACAGAATCACTTTAGTGTTATCAGTTGAAGAAATCATGACATGGAAAAACCTGAGATGTTTATGCCCAGAGCTTATGGAAGCCAGATGTTAATGCAGGAAGAACTGCCACTTTCAGTAAGAACAGATGGGTGTGTTGATAAATGTAAAAATACAATATTGAAAACAAAACCTTATTCACTAAAGATTCTCTTTTAAAAATGTTGTTCTTACCTTTAACAGATGTCATATGGTAACAGGAAAGTCTTTAGCCTTTAACCTTTTTAATGTGATTTTGCATCTGAAATGCTAGTCTTACATCATTTAAATCAATATAACATGTAATGTGGTATTTAAAGCCAGGTTCAAAGTGATTTTTTTTTTATAAGACATTAATACTTATAGGTTTTAAGATGATTCATTTTTAAAGCTATCTCACTATTGCTTCTTTTTTTACAAACAAGAACACACTGAAGATATGCTAAAGATTAAAATTGCAAATAAAATATACAAGGTGGGCCATTTATATGGATACACCTAAATAAAATGGGAATGGTTGGTGACATCAACTTCCTGTTTGTGGCACATTGGTATATGGGAGGGGGAAAACTTTTCAAGATGGGTGATGACCATGGCGGCTATTTTGAAGTCGGACATTTTGGATCCAACTTTATTTTTTCCAATGGGAAGAGGGTCATGTGACACATCAAACTTATTGAAAATTTCTCAAGAAAAACAATGGTGTGCTTGGTTTTAACACGTAACTTTATTCTTTCATGAGTTATTTACAACTTTATGACCACTTATAAAATGTGTTCAAAATGCTGCCCATTGTGTTGGATTGTCAATGCAACCCTCTTCTCCCACTCTTGACACACTGATAGCAACACCGCAGAAGAAATGCTAGCACAGGCTTCCAGTATCCGTTGTTTCAGATGCGGCACATCTCGTATCTGAAGACAATTGTCTATGCTGTGAAGATACGAGATGTGCAGCATCTGAAACAACGGATACTGGAAGCCTGTGCTAGCATTTCTTTTGCGGTGTTGCTATCAGTGTGTCAAGAGTGGGAGAAGAGGGTTGTATTGACAATCCAACACAATGGGCAGCACTTTGAACACATTTTATAAGTGGTCATAAACTTGTAAATAACTCATGAAAGAATAAAGTTATGTTAAAACCAAGCACACCATTGTTTTTCTTGTAAAATTCTCAATAAGTTTGATGTGTACCATGACCCTCTTCCCATTGAGAAAAATAAAGTTAGATCCAAAATGGCCGCCATGGTCACCACCCATCTTGAAAAGTTTTCCCCCTCCCATATACTAATGTGCCACAAACAGGAAGTTGATATCACCAACCATTCCCATTTTATTTAGGTGTTTCCATATAAATGACCCACCTTGTATATCTCTTGGAGAAAGCCACCGATCCATTAATCTCATAAATCAATGATCAGCAAACTCACAGAACTAAGAGCAAAAAAGGAATATCCAATACTCCGAAATTGGGATAACTTCCAGCAGATCTTTGACGTGGTTCCTTAAGCAGAAAAACATTGAATATGTTTAGATTGGACCAGTATCAATGCTGCTTTATTGTGTGAAAACTGTTAAATTGTATGCAAAGTAACTTGGTACTATTTAAATTAGAATTACAACTTTTTCTTAATAATAGTATATGAGTAAAGTTGCAAAATGTAATATTCTTCACTTGGGGTTAAATGGGGTTTTCCAATGATGGGAAAAGATAAAAATAAAACGTGTGTATAAATGTATATATATATATATATATATATACATATGTATATATATATATATATATATATATATATATATATATATATACAGGTCCTTCTCAAGAAATTAGCATATAGTGCTAAATTTCATTATTTACCATAATGTAATGATTACAATTAAACTTTCATATATTTTAGATTCATTACACACCAACTGAAATTTGTCAGGTCTTTTATTGTTTTAATACTGATGATTTTGGCATACAACTCCTGATAACCCAAAAAACCTGTCTCAAAAAATTAGCATATCAAGAAAAGGTTCTCTAAACGACCTATTACCCTAATCTTCTGAATCAACTAATTAACTCTAAACACATGCAAAAGATTCCTGAGGCTTTTAAAAACTCCCTGCCTGGTTCATTACTCAAAACCCTCATCATGGTAAGACTAGCGACCTGACTGATGTCAAGAAGGCCATCATTGACACCCTCAAGCAAGAGGGTAAGACCCAGAAAGAAATTTCTCAACAAATAGGCTGTTCCCAGAGTGCTGTATCAAGGCACCTCAATGGGAAGTCTGTTGGAAGGAAACAATGTGGCAGAAAACGCTGTACAACGAGAAGAGGTGACCGGACCCTGAGGAAGATTGTGGAGAAGGACCGATTCCAGACCTTGGGGGACCTGAGGAAGCAGTGGACTGAGTCTGGTGTAGAAACATCCAGAGCCACCGTGCACAGGCGTGTGCAGGAAATGGGCTACAGGTGCCGCATTCCCCAGGTAAAGCCACTTTTGAACCATAAACAGCGGCAGAAGCGCCTGACCTGGGCTACAGAGAAGCAGCACTGGACTGTTGCTAAGTGTTCCCAAGTACTTTTTTCTGATGAAAGCAAATTTTGCATGTCATTCGGAAATCAAGGTGCCAGAGTCTGGAGGAAGACTGGGGAGAAGGAAATGCCAAAATGCCTGAAGTCCAGTGTCAAGTACCCACAGTCAGTGATGGTGTGGGGTGCCATGTCAGCTGCTGGTGTTGGTCCACTGTTTCATCAAGGGCAGGGTCAATGCAGCTAGCTATTAGGAGATTTTGGAGCACTTCATGCTTCCATCGGCTGAAATGCTTTATGGAGATGAAGATTTCATTTTTCAGCACGACCTGGCACCTGCTCACAGTGCCAAAACCACTGGTAAATGGTTTACTGACCATGGTATTACTGTGCTCAATTGGCCTGCCAACTCTCCTGACCTGAACCCCATAGAGAATCTGTGGGATATTGTGAAGAGAAAGTTGAGAGACGCAAGACCCAACACTCTGGATGAGCTTAAGGCCGCTATCGAAGCATCCTGGGCCTCCATAACATCTCAGCAGTGTCACAGGCTGATTGCCTCCATGCCACGCCGCATTGAAGCAGTCATTTCTGCCAAAGGATTCCTGACCAAGTATTGAGTGCATAACTGAACATTATTATTTGATGTTTTTTTTGTTTGTTTTGAAAAAACACTTTTATTTTATTGGACGGTTGAAATATGTTAATTTTTTGAGACAGGTTTTTTGGGTTATCAGGAGTTGTATGCCAAAATCATCAGTATTAAAACAATAAAAGACCTGACAAATTTCAGTTGGTGTGTAGTGAATCTAAAATATATGAAAGTTTAATTGTAATCATTACATTATGGTAAATAATGAAATTTAGCACTATATGCTAATTTTTTGAGAAGGACCTGTATATACATATTTCCCTTTTGGCCCTGCACTTAACAAGAGTGAAAGTTTCTGGTGTCAGGCAGTCATCAATGCACTGTGTGAAGTGGGCTGGCTGAGTGCTCTTGTAATTAACTAGGTTAATTTATAAATCAGCTGTAATGGCCAATGCACAGACAAGGAAAGGCTGACATAGCTATTGACATGAGACAGTCACCCTGCCCCTTGACACATAGTACTAGTCACCTATCAACACAGGAAATGCTCTTCTCTGTTGAGCACATGGCATGGTAATAAAGCACATTAGTAAGTTGTATAACTTCTGGTGCCGATGTACCAGTCTCTGCTATAGAGAAAACTCTTAGTATGAAAGCACTTGTTGACATGTCCTTCAGGCTGTAGGAGTGGATAAGCTCCTGCTGTCAATCAGGATAAGTGGGGCGGCAAAAGATCATTGCTTAGTACATCGTCTCCCCATGCTCCGGACATGGTAAATTAATGAACATCAATTTTTACTGTCCACATTGATTCTTGATTTGAAAAATATATTGCTATAACATGTCCAGTAGACAAAACTTTTCATTCAATAGCATAAAACTTAGAGACAGAATAATTAGGTAGATATCCATCTATAATGATATTTCCGAGCACCTAAGTACACAGTGCATGGAAGTGCTGTAGATATGTCTGCTCTCATTTGCAGTGTCACCCATGCAATGGTTGCATTGGCAAGCTGCTAGTTTTCTGGGATAGACTCATACACTGACTTCAGTGGTTGTGATTTAATGATGGAGACAAGTTTCCTTAGTAAACCAAATCTAGAGTACTGGAATGCTTATCTTATATCCAGACCCTGAACATAAAAGGCATTTTATACCAGCAATTGTTCATTTAATGAGCAATTGCAGAGTACAGGACGGCTAAGGGATTGAGCTACACGCACCATTATTGCAAGAAGTATTTCGAAATACCAGAAATAGGACGTAAGCTCTGATCAGGGAGAGTGTGAGCACAATTACCTTCTTTTCAAATCCTTCTGTGACACTGCGGGAGGAAAAAGGACTTTGAAACTTGAAAGGAAAGAGCTTGCTTTCAACCTCAAAAGCTAGGAGGAAAGGGCTCTGAAATTTGCTCAGTATTCCCAATTCACCATTAGCCTGTTTCTTCCTTTAGCCTCAAGGCATTCTCCGCTTTTTGAAAAGATGTTAAGAAATTCAGTCACAATAGAGAGCCTAGTTTTGAACATGTTTCACTTGGTCCATTGAGGTCTGGTCTTCAGCCTTTGTGTGGGGTGAATTGAGCTGAGCAGCTCTCTGGCTGGGGAGAGGTGAATGAGCAGTCTCTGTGCAGTCGCAAATTTGGCAAAGAATAGATTCCCCTACCTCTGTATGATAATATAAATTCCTATACAGACCCTCTACCGGCAGAGTATGCGTGCAACTTGAGCTAAGGTAATGTCAAAATGTTGCTTCATAGCAACGATTGTCAAGTTTGCCTTGTAGTTGAAGTTGCTGTTGACCCTTCATCAAAATGTTGCTGTTGACCCTCCTACAGAATAATGCAATAAAAGGGACACAAAGCCATTATTGATTTAACATAAGCCAAAATAATAAACCTTGCTCTAACCAAGCCATTAAAACTGAAGGGCACTAGTTTGATTTAACGATAGCCGACTGACCCCAAAAAATAAGGAAGAATTGTTGAAGAGGGAGAGTTCACTAGCGGGAACTCCCCAAGAATACTAATGAGCTTGTTAAATTTAGCATGGTACCAGACTCTTAATTCATCTAATGGGGCAGAGAGAGAAAGAGGGGTAGAGCCTGAGAAAGCACTGCATATCTGCACAAGTAGGACATGTCTTTGAAAGAATTAACCCGTACTGAGAGCCACGCTGATTTTCCCTGTGATTGTGAGTATTCTCTATTATTCTAGTCTAGGCTTTACAAGTTTCCAACTGTTGTAAAGTAATATTAGGAGCCACAGGTATTGATGCTAACCTGTAGCATGCCTAAGTTACATACATTGATAATATTACTATGTATTTATTACACTCCTTTACTGTAATTGTAATGTTAGCTCATTGGTATTGCTTTGATGCTGCTTTAAGGAAATTAAGGGCTGTGCCAAGGACCATAGAGATCATTGAAGTTTTACGTATGAAGATTATTATAAGTAACTTTAGACTTAACTTTTATATGTAGTTTTTTATACTTGTTTTAGTTGTTTTTACGTTTTTAAAAGTTTAAAAAACACTTGAAAAATTCAAAAATTAAATTAAGGAAAGTAATAATTTCCTTCTGAAATTTGGTTTGAGGAAGAAGTGAGAAAACATAGTACACCATATTCCGTGCTTGTGAGAGTTTCACAATATATCCATTCCAAAAAGCACGTGTGTGCAAATGTGTGTTGGAAAGTAGGAAATATGCTAAAGGAAAAAAAAAGGGAATGTCTTTCTTAAACTGTGAGGCATTCATCTGGGAAGAACATTTTAGCTGATCGGATGTTGCCTTTGCCTCTAAAGCTGTCTGCTGAAAAACCTGGACAAGCAGTAACAGTTGTCTTGTGTTTGGCTGTCGAAATCTTTTGGCACTTACTGCCGGAGAAGGGGGCTGTTTGCTTACATTTTTGCAATAGACTCCCACTTGTTGCCATGGCGGACAGTATGTTTCTGTCAATAATTTGGCTTGGCGCAGCCTGTCTACACATCCTCTTAAAAATCTTATTGAACAATTCAGTTCAGCAGAACAAGATTAGGCAGCTTTCGTCTTTGGCCAGCTGAAGTGCCTGCTATACTTACAGCCTGCAGAATTATTGCTGGGGAAGTTTCTTCTCACTGCTACCATAGAGAGAAAAAAATGTCTTGCAAATCCCTCAGCTATTTGTATTCTGGAGTGCGTGCACTGTCAAGTTTCTAGCTGCCTCTTTCAAAGGCAACTGTGTGATGTGGGGCACGAGGTAAACTCTTTAACATATTGTTTGCCTGATGGAATTCCATGTCAGTTTGAAGATGTCTGCAAGAACAGGGAAGAAAAGCAAATCCTCCTCAACATTACTAGGTAGTTATCAAAATTGCATCATCTGGATACTTTATGACTAGACCGTAAAAGACATTCTTTTGTCTTTTTTTTCCAGTTGGTTTTGGAAATTGATGGAATTATTTTGTTTTTTTCTCTTTGAAAGTTTGAGGAGTTTAAGGATGGTTCATGAAGTACCCAGTGATTAATTGGTGAAGATTTTACAAATTGCAGTAATTATGTTAAATATTATATTTTTCTAAAGTTTAGAATAAATTATTAATCTTTTCATTTTTTTATCTACCATATATGTGTTTTCAAAGTGATGAACAATCTTGCCTTGCAAGTAACGTGTCAGAAAGAATGGTGCACGTTATGGATTGCAGATTTGCCCCAGACGATTCATACTATTAATATCACATAGTGTTTTTACAAGCAGGTTTTTCATGATATGTTATAAATATTATAATCTTTATCTCTATGTTATCTGCTTCTTTGCCATGCCAATAAAGTCTCTTCTATCCAGTGGAGTCTGCATGCATGAAGCTCATACTGGCTGTGTTACACAGCTGGCAGGTAACTCCAGCAGCAGTGAACTGAGCTAGCTCCAATCGCTGTTGTTTTGTCTCTGAGCTTTTTAATTGAACTGTTGCAAGTACTCCTACTGGCCCCTTGTGACACGATCTTGGGATGCCGTTGGGTTACCAGGAGTCTATGATTTACACTGTATAATACAAAACTGTGATATTGCAGTATATAGTACAAGCAATCTAAAGGTTGGCAGGTTCAAGTCCCCAAAGCGGACTAAAGAAATAAAGTGAAATATATATATCTATATAAAAAAAATTTAAAAAATGTAAATAAATTAAAAAGTATCCCCTCAAAATTAAAAAAATTAACATAATTGGTTTCATTGCATTTGTAAATGTCTGGTCAATCAACTTATAAAATTACGGTAATTACCATAAACCATACAGTAAATGCTGTAAGGAGTAAATAAGAACAAGCATTGCATCTACTCCAAATTATTATTAAAGCTGTGAGCTCACTATGCAAAGCCCTCACGCAGCTCCCTCAATGAAATAATAAAAATATTCAAAAAAATGTCTTGCAAAATGGCAACTAAAAACATATATATTCTTTTTTTATTATGAATTTTTAACCACTTAAAAAAAAACCTGTAAGTTTGGACTCACCATAATCATACTGACTTGGATACAAATATTCCAAGGTCATTTTTAATACACAATGAGTATAGTAAAAACATAACAACTATTTGGAAATTGCATTTTTTTCACAATTTTTTTTCTCACTTTCTAGTGTTCTGAATGGTAAAATAAATGGTAGCATTCAAAACTCATTGTGCCAAAAAACAAGCCCTGAAACAGCTGTGTCGAAGGAAAAATTATGGCTCTTGGAAGAATGGGAGGAAATAACGAACGGTGAAAGATAAAAAAGCCCCGAAAGGAAGGGGTTAATCAGATTTGCATTGTAATGGTCAATTTACAAGTAACTGAAAACAGTGGATTATACATGCACAAAAAATGGCCACTTTGGAACATACCAACGACTCAAAATATAATTTGATTGATTTCACCATGTTGCCTAATGTTGTTGTTCCCTTAAAGAAGGGACTAGTGTCACTACTGTGTGGCGAACAACAACATAGCTGTGACGCGTGTCACGGTAGTAAATATATATACTACTTACTGTAAGTAAAGGAGGTCAAACAATCTGAGGTCATGTCCAGGAAATGGCGCAGTACGACAAAGGGAAGTCAGAGACAAAGTCCAATTCATGAGCCGAGGTCAGGAAAGCCAGAGAGACAAAACAGTTTACAGGGAGCAGGCACAGAGTGCATAGGGATCAATGTTCCACAGGCACAAGCAAAGTCAGGTCACAAGCAAAGGGTCAGAGTCCAGGAAGAGAATCAAGTCAAGCTGGGTCAGGCTCGGAGCACAGAGGGATCAATGTTCCACAGGCAACAGCAAGTGTACGATTGACACTGGGGAAAGGAACTAGCATACTTAAGTAGAATCCTGATTAACGAAAATGAACACAGGTGGTTACAGCACAGACTGACAGCCCCAACACCAAGTAACAAAAAGACAGAAACAGAGTGGAAATCGTGACAATAGCCCTTTTCAGGGTTGTATTTTCTTGCATTGTGGCTGCAAGGAGCCATGGCCCTAAGGATTGATAGAGGCCAGTTGAACCTCTACCAATTAGGAAGCGATGCAAATTCTAATGCTAAGTTCACAGAAAACTCAGACCATGTTTTTCTCACTTGACATCAGTGTGCAATCCACATACAATTATGCAATCTATTTTTTTTAATCTATTTTTTTACACTAGCTATTAATAATTTACAAGATCATATACAGTTTACAGAATTGCAATGTATCTATAAAAATCTCCATATGGCATCCAATTTATTTTGCACACCCATAGACTTGGATGGGTGAGTCTCATCTGATGTTACGGAGGAGACTACAGTGACTTGCAAAAGTATTCACCCCATAACATTTTTTCTGTTTTGCCACCTCACACCTGTTTTTATTTATGGTTTTCATCAGTTCATGTAAAGAGCATGCCTGCAACTCTGAATTTTTTTTGTGAAGCAAGCAACAAATAGGACAAAATAACTGAAAACTTCAGTATGCATAACTATTTACTTCCCATGAAGTCAGTATCTTGTAGAGCCTCCTTTTGCGGTAATTATAGCTGAAAGTCACTTTGAATTAGTCTCTATGAGCTTTCCACATTTTGGCACTGGGATTTTTGCCCATTTCTCAAGGTAAAACTGCTCCAGTCACTTCAAGTTAGATGCTTCCTCTGGTGAACAGCAATCTCCAAGTCTGACCACAGATTCTCAATCGTATTAAGGTCTGGGCTTTGACTAGGCCAATCCAAAACATTTACACGTTTTTCCTTAAACCACGCAAGTGTTTCTTTTGCAGTATGCTTTGGCTGAACCTCTGTCCCAGTCTCAAATCACTGACAGACTGAAACAGGTTTTTCAACCATGATATTTCGCATCATCCATCTTCCCCTCAACTCGACTATCTTCGCTGTCCCCGCTGCCAAAAACATCCCCACAGCATGATGCTGCCACCGCCATGCTTCACTGTGGGGATGTTGTGTTCTTGGGGTGATGATCTGAGTTGGTTTCGCGCCAGACATAGAGTTTATCTTGGTGGCTAAAAAAGTTCCATTTTGGTCTCATCTGACCACAACAACTTCTTCTATACATTTGGGGAGTCTCCCACGTGTCTTGGCAAACTCAAAATTAGCCTTACAATTTTTGTGTGTAAGTAAAGACTTTGTTCTGCCCACTCTTACATAAAGGCCACCTCTATGGAATGTAGCGCTTATTGTGGTTGTATGGATAGATACTCCAGCCTCTGCTTGGAAACTCTGTAGCTCCATTAAGATTACCTTTGGTCTCTGCGCTGCCTCTCTGATTAATGACCTCTTTGCCAGGGCTGATAGTTTTGGTGGGCGGCCCTCTCTTGTCAGATTTGTTGTGGTAGCATGTTCTTTCCATTTAGTATGGATAGATAACACGGCACTCAATGAAGCGGTATCTGGTGCACAAGTCGGGTTTCCAGCCCACAATCAATAGTAAATGTAACTCGGCACTCAATGGAGATTACGAAGAGATGAGGATGATTGCTTATGTTTTCTTTATTTGCATCCAAACAAAATAGATTTAATATAGATGAACGTTTTCGGCCCCACAAATAAGGACCTTCATCAGAACATATTGTGCTAGAACTGAGCAAAAATACTTGCTAAAGATACATCTATTTTGTTATTAGATCCACGAATAAATGAACACTGTATAGCGCTGGACCCTGGTTCAAAGAGAAAGCGCTGTGAGCTAAATCTATAGCAATGGAGGAGCGCTGCTACCAGGAGCTGCCATACATGGGACCATCTGCTGAGAGGACCTCTCAGTTCTAGCATAATATGTTCTGATGAAGGTCCTTATTTGTGGGGCCGAAAACGTTCAACTATATTAAAATTTTTTTTTGTTTGGATGCAAATAAAGAAATCATAAGCAATCATCCTCATCTCTTCGTAATCTCCATTGAGTGCCGAGTTACATTTACTATATGTTCTTTCCATTTGTTAATAATGGATTTGATGGTGCTCCGGGGATCATCAGAGATTGGGATATTTTTTATAACCCAACCCTGACTGGTACTTATCAACAACTTTCTCCTTGACTTGTTTGGAGATCTCCTTGCTCTTCATGGTGTTGTTTGGTTAGTGGTTCCTCTTGATTAATAGTGTTGCAGCATTTGTGACCTTTCAGAAAAGGTGTGTATATGCTGACAGACCATGTGACCATGTGACAGACCAGATTATACACAGTTGGACTTCCTTTCACTAAGCATGTGTGTTATGAGCTCGGTTGCAACAACTTTATTAAATAATGGATTTCAACCGAACCCGGGGTCCACGATGCAGTTAAAGTCACTGCTGCCAAACACCCCTAGAGTATAAGGGTAAAACTGACAACAGAAATATAATATTAGAGCTCGCCTGTGTTACTTCACACTAGGGGAGATGTAGAATTGGCACTATCTCCGTTAACGTCACGGGAGATGTGCTATCGACTGGCGTAGATGTAGCCCTGTTAATGACACAGAAGCCAATTGCCAGATATTAGGTTTGCACTATGTGCTGCAAGCTGGTATAGACGTAGCCCTGTTGACTGCACAGAAGCTACGTGCCAGCCGCTAGGATGTGCGTGCGACTAACGCCAGGCGTACGTGCTACCAGCCGGCGTGAGACCGGACTGAGCAACTCTGTTCAGCTTGGCAGGCGATACCCAGGTTACGCGCCCCGCAGTCTGCTCAGGGTGTATAGCTACCCTATATTTGTAGCAAGACTGCGCCACATAGGCCACAGGTTACGCGCCCCGCAGTCTGCTCAGGGTGTATAGCTACCCTATATTCGTAGCAAGACTGCGCCACATTGGCTACCTGCCTAGCATAAGCTAAACCTGCCTGAAGAACCTGTGCTAATTAGCCGAGCGAACTCTGGCATCGGCAGGTCCCGGAGAGCAAAGCTAGAGAGCACGTGGAGCCCAGATTCTGGTACATCCACACATGAGCACTGCCTATTATGATCTGACCGCTCCACGCCGCGGACAGACAAGCTATTTAAGGGCTAAGCTCCGCCCCCAGTCATCTCGTCAATCACATCACCGATGACCTCATCCGTGACCAATTAGGCGGTGCCAGGTCAGAGGATCAGCTGACGTTAACCTCCAATCACGGTTCGCCATGTCACGGACATGCTCAGTGTAGGTATTTCTGGACTTAGGCTATAACAGCCCTGTCTCCTTCTGTAACCTATGCTTAAGGCTACTATTAACAAAGACCCTGGTGACAGCTTGTACTCTCTTGCTCTGGCTAGGCATTGGGATCGACAGTGAAGCTAAACAGCATCTGCCCTGGCTGAGACCTGGATGGAGGACCACTGATGCCTCAGATCCAGGTTTAAATCCAATGCCTAACAATGTGTCTTATGAAGGTAATTTCTTGCACCAGAAATTTGTTAGCGGCTTCATTGCAAAGGGGGTGAATATATATGCACATGCCACTTTTTAGTTATTTGATCTCTTCTCCCACTTCTCCTAGTTTTAACTAGGGTATAATATGTGACATGGTCTCCTGTGACTAATACATGGCATTGCGGCCTCTGATATTATATTTACCAGTACATATTTTAATGGTTATTTTAAACTATTTACCAATTAAAGATTACATTTTTATTTTACAATACTTACGGTATACTCTTTGTTTTCTATAGTGGGTTTTCTAATACAAAGTTGTCAAGTTGTGTACGTTCCTCTGTATTTCTGGGTATTTATTGCTGCTCTCATGTAGATTTTACATCTAGAATCATAGTCTGAACCAAATACTTGATGTGTGAATCCAGCTTAAATCAAGCAATGTGGAAATAGGATGTAATAACTATTATTATAGGATCTCAGGTAAGTTATTAGGGTTGAATTTGATAACAAGGTTATCATTAATGATCTGGTGAACTGTAAATGTTTCACTGGGAAATTATATATATAAGACCTTGGTGAGATCCTATAATTCTCCACATGCATGGTCAAATTGTAGGGTTAGCCAAATCCAAGACTAATGTTTGATATAATTTGGCAACGGGTTTTTATAAAAATGATAACAAATAAAAGGAAAGTTTTTGGAGCATGCATGGGATATCACATTTCATAAAAATGACTATAAAATTTTTAAAGTATTGTTATGCACAGACACGAAGTTTAAAACGCCATCAAAAAGGTTCAGTCTCCAAAAATCTGTCTATATTTCATCCTCATTAACCGTAAACCGTTGCTCACGTAATCTAATGTTTCATCATATACACAACTCCTTAAACATTACCAAGTTAATCCTGGCCATTTTTGGGGATAATAAAATGATTTCACTATTTGAGAACATGTGTTAGCATTGTAAGTCTTATTTAAGAGAAGTTTAGCGCAGCCAAATACATCAACATAATTGCTAAAATGAGTCCAAGTATAGCTGTTAATTTCAGAAGAAACCTGGATTTCATTTCCATGATTTCAGCCACAATTAAGGGATGTTATTTGTGATGTTATGATAAAACAGAACAGGACTTAATTACATCTTTCAATCAATGCGCTCAACATGAATTAATCACAGTTTATTGAATCATGGTTTTTAACAAAAACAGCTTTGAAAGATGTTAAGGCTGTAGGATATAAAAAGCAGAACTACCACAATCATCAAATAAAAACGTCTCCACTATATGTTAGGAAATGTGGAAAGCATTTTCACACAGGACCTAGAGCTTTTCTGCTCCAGTGTCCCTATAACAACACTTCCTGCCCAGAACAGCAATGTCGTACATGAACCATCTCTATCAATGTTCATAGGGTAACTAGCTTAAATAACCATAAGTATTAAAGCCCCTCTTAAAGTAGGACGAATCTGCCAATATTGACAGGATTGGCTTAAAATCATTGTGTGTATGGGCCTCCCAATGGAAATGATGTCTGGGGAGAGATGAATCCGGCATGATAAATTTCATGGCTGATCTTTTTTCCTTCCTGGAGAGAAGCCGCTGCCAGAGGAGTCTGGCGGCAACTTTCTCATAAAGGACACAGGAGTGCCCGGGCAAGAGTTCCTCTGTATGGTGCAGTCAAGAAAGAAAGCTGTCGTCAAGAAAGCTGTTGGCCGAATGATCGTTTGCTTGACATCTAACTAATGTGTATGAGGTCCTTTAGAGGGTAATTTGAACATGCATTTCTAGCTATAAACGAGTAAAAACAGAAAATATCTTATGTCCATTAATTAATCTGCAGCATGCAGCACATTACGGTTTTATTATTTATTTATTTTTTAATTAGTGGCACCACTCTTGTGCTGAAATTAAAAAAAAATGGATGGAGTGGTGCTTTAATGAATTTGACACATTTTTCAGCTGCCATGTACCAGCCACAGAAATGACTGGAATATATTTTTGAGTCTTTATTAATGACACTTTTATGGCATAAATTATGACAAATTTGTTGGTCGGCATCCAGCCTTGCCACCAGCCACTAAGCTACAGTAACTTTATAAAAAGTTGGCAGAGTCCTGGTAAAACTACAAAACTTGCAAATTTTTAAAGCCACGAGTTGCACAAAAATTTTGCCACACTTGAAACATTTTTTTGGCGCAGACTGTTTGATGAATTGCCCTTAAGTTCTTTTTCTTAGTTATAATGCTGAGGTCTGGTCATTAAACTATAAGTGGGAAAAGGTTTACTGCAAGAGTCAGCGCTGAGACTTTCTGAAGATTGTCTGTCTTTACTCACTGCTCTTGTATCTGATATGTATACATCTCCTCTCCTTTATAGAACTGAAATGAGAAATATGTCAGTACCTACGTGTAAAAGTTCCCTGTGATTTATCCTTTCCCTCGCATTCTGATGTCACAGCTGTTAATACTTACTGTTTGCAATGACATCTCCTGGGAATTCTCTGTTCTTTTTCTGCCAGAAGTATAAACTATTTACATAACGCTGAGCACCAGCGTACAGATTTATCCTTTCAGATGCTGTATATGTGCTCTCCATACTCTATATTTCAGTGTTGCTCTAGACTGGTATGTATCCTGCAGTTTATTTTGTTTTGTGATAAAGGAAAAGTTAGTAGTGCTATTGTGTTGTGACAGTGTTTCTGGGAACGATATTGTAGTAGTTTGCTGCTTGTCTTTTAGACTCGAGGTTTCTTTTATTTTGCCATGTTTATTTACAGCGGGGATATCCTGACATGAACCAATACCAGCTGATGGCTGGCCCAAGGTGCACTCACTTCTGAATTTCAGCTATGAAATTGCAGATACCCATTGTATGATTTTCTGATAATGCAACATCTGCATCATATTTATTAGGTAGTGGATTATATTACAGACTTTTTAAAGGGGACCTGTCACCACTCCTGACAAGTACTTTTTGAAAGTATTTGTATTCCCCATGAAATAAGAATTCTGTAGCATCTTTTCTTATAACTCTATGTCGTACTGTTCTATCATTCTACCCCAAAAATGTTATGAGTAAATTAGCAACTGGATGTTACCATTTTCCCCCAATCCCTAAACAGTCTGGCTCTACAAGCACTGATTGGACAATATCACGGCAAGCAGAGACACGACCCCAACCACTAACAGCCAGTGATGAGTTTATAGTCATTTGACAAACAAAAGCTCCGACTTGGTGGTACCCATTCTGACCATGTATTACTTGGATTTTCATTTTAATGATTAGCATGTAAGACTACATTTTTGCCACTGCAGGGGAGATGTACAGTACAGACCAAAAGTTTGGACACACCTTCTCATTTAAAGATTTTTCTATATTTTCATGACTTTGAAAATTGTACATTCACACTGAAGGCATCAAAACTATGAATTAACACATGTGGAATTATATACTTAACAAAAAAGTGTGTAAGAACGGAAATTATGTCTTATATTCTAGGTTCTTCAAAGTAGCCACCTTTTGCTTTGATGACTGCTTTGCACACATTCTCTTGATGAGCTTCAAGAGGTAGTCACCGGAAATGGTCTTCCAACAATCTTGAAGGAGTTCCCAGAGATGCTTAGCACTTGTTGGCCCTTTTTCCTTCACTCTGCGGTCCAGCTAACCCCAAATCATCTCGATTGGTTTCAGGTCTGGTGATTGTGGAGGCCAGGTCATCTAACGTAGCACCCCATTACTCTCCTTCTTGGTCTAATAGCCCTTACGCAGTTTGGAGGTGTGTTTGGGGTTATTGTCCTGTTGAAAAATAAATGAAGGTCCAACTAAACGCAAACCGGATGGAATAGCATGCCGCTACAAGATGTTGTGGTAGCCATGCTGGTTCAGTATGCCTTCAATTTTTAATAAATCCCCAACAGTGTCACCAGCAAAGCACCATCACACCTCCTCCTCCATGCTTCACGGTGGGAACCAGGCATGTAGAGTCCATCCGTTCACCTTTTCTGCGTTGCACAAAGACACGGTGGTTGGAACCAAAGATCTCAAATTTGGACTCATCAGACCAAAGCACAGATTTCCACTGGTCTAATGTCCATTCCTTGTGTTCTTTAGCCCAAACAAGTCTCTTCTGCTTGTTGCCTCTCCTTAGCAGTGGTTTCCTAGCAGCTATTTTACCATGAAGGCCTGCTGCACAAAGTCTCCTAATAAAAAAGTTGTTGTAGAGATGTGCCTGCTGCTGGAACTCTGTATGGCATTGACCTGGTGTCTAATCTGAGCTGCTGTAAACCTGCGATTTCTGAGGCTGATGACTCGGATAAACTTTCCTCAGAAGCAGAGGTGACTCTTGGTCTTCCTTTCCTGGGGCGGTCTTCATGTGAGCCAGTTTTTTTGTAGCGCTTGATGGTTTTTGCAACTGCACTTGGGGACACTTTCAAAGTTTTCCCAATATTTCGGACTGACTGACCTTCATTTCTTAAAGTAATGATGGCCACTCATTTTTCTTTACTTAGCTGCTTTTTTCTTGCCATAATACAAATTCTAACAGTCTATTCAGTAGGACTATCAGCTGTGTATCCACCAGACTTCTGCACAACACAACTGATGGTCCAAACCCCATTTATAAAGCCAGAAATCCCACTTATTAAACCTGACAGGGCACACCTGTGAAGTGAAAAACGTTTCTGGTGACTACCTCTTGAAGCTCATCAAGAGAATGTGTGCAAAGCAGTCATCAAAGCAAAAGGTGGCTACTTTGAAGAACCTAGAATATAAGACATAATTTCAGTTGTTACACACTTTTTTGTTAAGTATATAATTCCACATGTGTTAATTCATAGTTTTGATGCCTTCAGTGTGAATGTACAATTTTCATAGTCTTGAAAATACAGAAAAATCTTTAAATGAGAAGGTGTGTCCAAACTTTTGGTCTGTACTGTATATCCAGTAGTGATGATAACGTTTTATTCGAGCATGCTCTGGTGTCATCAGAGTATCTCGGGTGTGCTCATATATTATGTTCGAGTCCCTGCAGCTGAATGATTTGCGGCGGTAGTCAGCGGCAACACATGTGGGGATTCCCTAACAAACAGACAATTCTTCCATGTGTTGAGTCATGCAGCCGCAGGGACACAAACATAATGTATGAGCACACCCGAGATGCTCTGATGACACCCGAGCGTGGTCGTATAAGATGTTATCAGAGCACGTTCACTCATCACTAATATCCAACTCAAAGTTGTCCGTGCATATAAACTATTCATGTGTGCAAGATGGATCCAGAATGATCTGTTAAACTCCAGGTTGGCTTCATTAAAAAATGTCTGATTGATGATACAACCCCCTTTAAACCAGCACTTCAGCGTTTGTTTTAATTTACCGCTCGATTGGCATCACTAAACTAAGTTCACTACCCCTAGTATTATATTTACCAGCCGCCGTCTTCATTCGTTATCAATGCCACATCGGTTAGTCTTCTGCTGGATGTGATCTACCAGATCGCTCCAGTGTTTGCTATTATTCATTGACAGTCTATAAGAGCCAGAACGAGGCCAAAACGAGGCTCTCATAGACTTACATTGAGAGCTTTTGAGTCCTACCTCTGACTTCCGGCCAGATGTTGCGGTCACAAGATGACCGGCACAGCATTGGAGTTGCATTGGAAACAGTTTGAGACAGCAGCTTGTAATTATAATTCTAGGGTCAGGGAACTTCTAATAGTGACACCACTCCAGTGATGAAGTGAAAGAAAATGCTGGAGTGGAGCTTTAAGACATCTTTGAGCAGTAGGTTTAATACAACTTGTGTATACCCCGCTCGTCTATACAGATCATTTTATGATTACATTGATGCCGTCCAAGTATGGAGATCACATATGAGCCATGCCAGATGTTGCATTCATGTGGTGTATCGCCATTACCTTTACATATGTCCAATGTAAACCCCAGTTTGAGAAAACTCCAGTAAAAGTATTTACTATGTTTGTCTTTTAATAGGAAGGGTTTCGTATAATCTATTGTTGTCTGTAACGCTTTCTCTTCTGTACAAAACAGTTCTCAGTTTTCTAGCATTAGTTGGCCACTTTCGTTTATCACACTACAACAATTAAAAAAATGCCAGAACACGTATTTGCAGTTTGTAAAGACACAAGTATGAAGTCTTACAGAGCGAGACTGGTTCATCTGGCAATTAAGAGTGGCTGCTAAGGTAGAACAGTGCCCATCACTTGCTGTTTGTTTTAATGAAGCATTTTAGAGTGTATGTTGTTTTTTTTAGCCTTTTGATTAAGTTGTTTTTTTACTTTAGTGCAGTTTCAAAGATCAGCAATTTGGCTAATATGGATGAATGGCAATATACAGTATAGGGAAATAAGATGTTGTTTGGTAGGATACCCACAGCTAATCCACCCAGGTTTCCTTTTTTTCTATAGGAATATACAGTAGCAGACAAATATATGGTACTTAAGCACAGAAGATTAGTCAGAGTCATTATTTGTGTTCTTTTTTTGTGATTCGTATGATGGTGTAGGTTGCTAAGAGCAATTTACGTTATTGGTATTTGCCATCATAAGGACTTGATGGGAATTTTTTACCTCTGTTTGTGATAATTTTTACTTGGTTTAATGATTCATACTTCATTTTACAGAGGATGAAAGCCCTGGACATACTTTTCACAGGGAACGTAGGAACGCCATTGCCATGCAGCCACAAGGAGGACAAAGCCTTGGTAAAATCAGTGAGGAGCCTTCTACGTCGAGCGAGGAGAGGACCTCTTTAATAAAGAAAGAGATTCATGGATCTATTACACACCTGCCGGAACCCTCGGTTCCTTACCGGGGCACCATATTTGCAATGGACCCCCGAAATGGTTACCTTGATCCACATTATCGTAAGTACGGCATAGATTCACCTAAAAGGGGAATGTATAAGTCATGTAAAAGGTTTGTAACATTTTGACGTTGTTGCTGTCTGTGAAATTTTCTAAGCAACTCTGACAATTTGCAAGTTGATCTCAACAGCATCAGGGATCTTCATCTTATAAAGGGTTAATGGTAAAATGGAATTCACTCCAGACCCCTGCAAATGCCATGACTTTATCACATACAATACTACTTACAGAGCCATCCATTAGTCACAGATTCCAATTTATTGCATCTTGTCTGCTAAAACCCACATTCCATTTTGGTGTCTATTGTATAGTAATTTCTTCAAAGTAGGCTGGGTTCACACAAGGACATAAAAAATTGTTTCATCCAGAAAATTCAACATTTTTTTTATTACTTGTCATCCTAATGCAAAATGTGTTGTTACCCAAGCGGTTATTAATCATTTACAAGACCATTTACAGTTTCCTATAAAATAATTGAAATATTTCCGCAAAAAAAAAAAACCAGTTGCTTTATGGATTTTTCTTATGGGATCCATTTTTTTCTGTACATCCATAGACTTAAATGGACGAGTCTTATCTGACACACGGAAGAAACTAGTGCATGCTGTGATTTTATTCCCCGCTCAGATTTGGTCAGTGTCAGTGCTCATCCTCACTGTCTCATTGAATAACATTAGTCCTAGTGTTCTCCGCTTTCTTCGTAGGCTATATGGCTAACTTAATCTATTCTTTCTGGAGGGACAACATATTAGGATGGGAGTTGTTCTTTGTAGCAGAATTAGGAAAAATATAATACACTCTCCCCAAGAAATACAGGGCCACGCTTTATAATGACTCTTAGTGGTTTTTGTATCAGAGCAGGTGACCTCCATCTATGTCATTAATTTTCCCTTATAGAGCATGTGATTAACCCGTTTTAACGTTGTTAATTTATAGGCCCAATATAGAATTATATTCATGTAAATATGGCCAAATTAAGCTTGAATCTGCTCTTACTTAACGGCCCAGTACAATGAAGGGTAAGGATTAGAGTTGCCAACCATCCAGAAATTCCTGGACAATCCATAAAAATAGGGCACTTTTTTCCATCTGTAAAAATATAATTTGTGTCCTTGATTATTTTTGAAGCTGGAGAAACATGTTAATACTGGATGTATCACCCTTTTACAGTTCACAGTGAATGCAGCTAAAGCCATGAAATATGATTTATAGTCTGTAGACACGTTTCACTTACGATCTTAATGATTTATTTGTCATCTAATATGTCTGTAAAAAAAAGTGTCCATAATTTTTTGAGAAATTGTCCATAAAAAATAAAATTAGCGACCCTGATAAGGATATGGTGTGTGCTGCTTTCTTCAGAGGCTTCAGGGGGTATTCCAAAAATGACAAATCATCACTTATCCACGACATAGCTGATAACTGCTATACTGAATGAGAAATGGCCCGCTTAGACCAGCCAATAATCGCAGAACAAGTGTTTATAGGATTGCTCATTTACCAACCATTCACCCATTTAAAACTGCCTGCAAAAACATATTCGTTGGGTACAATAATTTTTATGCATGCAGAGAAATCATTGCTATCAGCAGTGCATTGTCCCGTCTATTCAGGATAACGTGATATAGTATAGGGAGGGACCGAAGGTTTATATTAGTGATTGTTCTGTCCTCATCACTGTTTTGTCAGCTTGTAAACGACAACTTGTCTAAACTGTATCTGGTGGTCATTATATGGCCTGGATCAACTTGGATCCAGATTGGCTGTCTCATAGAGATTGGATGCAGCGGGATTGCTACATAGGATCACCTGGTTTTGGCAATCTGTGGGTTCTCAGCGGTCAGACCCCTATTTCTGTAGAGATGGATAGCTGATGGTTTGTTATTACTGGAATTTCCCTTTAAGAATTAATCTTTTGTATATGCTCATGGCCTCAGAGACAAGTTTTACTTGTAAATGTCCTGTATTTAATAGCTGTTGTATGTACAAGTGCTTAGAACCACAATTTAGATTCAGGAGCATGGCTCAGGTTTTTTTTTACATCCAATAAAAACATTACCATAGAAAATAAAAGACACAATAAATATATTTTTTTCCAATTCACATTAATGTGGGAACCAGAATCAGATTAAAAACAAACAATTCTTTGGTAATAAAGTGCCTCTGGAGGTGTCGGAGCTTGCGCCTTCCTATTGCAGATTTATCGCCCAGGCAGGATATGACTTTGCTGTTTAACCTTTTGGTCTCCAAATCCAGATGACACTTGGTGACCTATGAAATGGGCCCCAGTCTGTTCCCTGAGCCTCAGTAGTATTCACCAGAGTTTAAGGTTTATGTTGAAAGGTCACTGACCAGATGACTGATTAGCAGGGACAGCTGATTAGCGCACAGGTTCTGCTGGAAGAGAAGTGGCAGGGATAAAAGCTAGCCTTATCCCTTCATTAGTTGGTAAGCAGCATAAAACAAGAAATGCTCACTCATTGGGGAACAGATCAAAGTGCTTCACAACTTTAATAATTTTCACCAGCCAGCCTTTATTTTTCAGCGGTTTACAATAATGAGACAACACATGTGTTTTTTACTTAGAACCCCCATCCTAAAAGTTATTTATGAGTGACAGGCATCTTTAATGTTTTCTGAAGAATCCAGTCAATGTAATTTTTGTAAGATGCTGTACCCTGGTGTGAATTAGGAACCGTTTAATATAAACTTAAGTATGGATTCACACTGTATAGCATTTTGTAGAATGTGACTTGCAACAAGAAGCAAAAACAGTTATTAAAGTAATTAAAAGTGATGCAGTTATAATAATCTATAATCTTTATTTTTTATATAGCGCTATCTTATTCCGCAGCGCTTTACATACATTATCAGTTATATCCTGCATTTATAGGGAAAAAAAAGCCTTCAATAATAGATCATGCAGGAATGTAACTCTGGATACCCCCCCGATCATCTGACTGAGCATACTGCAATGCTCTGCAAGTGGCACAGCTCTGTGCATTGGGTAGTGGGCGTTATTGGTATTGCAAGTGAACAGGAGAGCACTTGCAATACTGTTCGTGCCTTGTATGGCGTTGGTGCGTATTGAATTGCAGGCTCTGTTCTCATGATGAGCTTTTGTTAAATTCAGATTTTCTGCATCTATTGGGTAAATTAAGTTATGTGTGTTTTTTTAATGTTTGACTTTATTTTTACATGTGTTTTTATGGCTTTTTCAATTCTGCAGATTTTGTCTCTTTTTGATTTATCAGGGTTTAAATTAAACAGCTCTGTTTTCGATACTATTTACTTTGTCAAAACTTTATTGATATGGAAATGTGAGTCTTACATACGTTTTTATTTTACTTTTGATGCTGCGGTTTTTGTCTCTTTTTGTTTTTTGATGTTTCAAACAAAGTCGCCTTTGTATTGATACTGGTGTTTGGCTTTGACCAAACTTTATTGATTCAGCTACTCAAGGATTAGATGTGTTTTTGGTGCATTTCTGCAGCAGAAATGCATTAAAAACTTATTTTCCACATCTAATGCAAGACTAGGGGGAAAATCTGCATATAAAACTCAACGGTGCCCCAAGAGAAATTGACATTCAGCAGCTTTAAAAAATGCACTGCATGTCAGTTTATTCTGTGTAAAAATAAACACAGCTTAAAAAATACAAATAACAACAAAATTACATACATAAAATTAAGCCGTGGACTGGAAAACATTTGTTACGTTTGCAACTTTTTGAATAGTTGCAAATAATAAATCAGCAAAAAGGACCTGGAAATCCTAAACTCCGGATTCAATGGTGAGCATAAAAAACAGGCTAACACATATCAAATTGACTTTAAAAAAGGGCAAATGAGAATAAGGCACAAATTAAAAGCAGGCTAAAAACACAGAAAGCTAGACCAAAAATGGGGGCTAATGCAATAATGAATCCATCCCAGAACTGCAGTGTGTGAAGAACTGTTGTTTTAAGGAACCTTGGTCTTTGGCATGATCGTTATTAGATTCAAAAATACTGTATTTTTTGGATTATAAGACACACTTTTTCCCCCCAAATTTGGGGGTTAAATGGGGGTGCGTCTTATAATGCGGATATACCTTACCGGCCACCGTGAAGCAGGGTGTCGCGGCTGGAGGAGGTAAGAGTGGAGCATTGCTGCAGGCCGCAGGCTGGGATGAGAGGGTGTTCGGATGTGCTGCATGCGACTGCGGGTGTTCGGAGCTGCAGGTGTCTGGTGCTGCTGCAGGGGCTCTGCTGACATTTTGTGAAAGGCCAGAGCCCCCACAGTTCCATGGTTTCCTATGCAGTGGACTGCGGGAAAATGGCTGCCGGGCGGCGCATTCGCAGATGTAGATCTCGGCACCAAGATCTTGGAAGATGAGATCTCAGCCCTAAGATCTCATCTCCCGAGATCTTGGTGCTGAGATCTCCATCTGTGCATGCACCGCCCTGGCAGCCATCTTCCTGGAGTCCACCGCATAGGAAACCATGGAACTGCGGGGCTCTAGCCTTTCACGAAATGTCGGCAGAGCCCCCGCAGCAGTATCAGACACCCGCAGCGGCGCGGCGCACATCCGAACACCTCCTCATACCAGCCTGCAGCAACGCTCCACTCTTTCCTCCTCCAGCCACGACCCTGGGACCCCGCTTCACCGCAGCCACCACCCCCGTTAAGCAATAAGACGCATGGATTATAAGAAGCTCCACCATTTTATTTAAAACAAGTTTTTTTACTATTTTTCTCCTCCAAATTTGGGGTGCGTCTTATAATCCGGAGTGTCTTATAATCCGCAAAATACGGTAAATTCTTTAAAACCAAACAATGCAAGTATTTCTAAAATTCCAGTGTTCCCAATGTATACCTGCAACAGATGGCAATGATATTGACCACTGTATAGGTATATAAAATAGTACAATGTCATTAGTGTTTCAAAAATTGTGCAGTACACTTTTTTTGCTGGATGCCTCGGAATTAGAGAAAAACTCTGCACTTTCATATTCAGTAAAAAAAATGTACACTGACAAGTACCAGTCCAATGGAGGTCAGAAGGACACAGTCTTGGGCTCCGTTGCTCTAATGGGCCTACAGCTAGGCATTGGGACCTTTCCCCCAAACATGTAGAAATGTGCACTGCATAAGCAGTGTGAACAGAACTTTGCATTTTAGAGGATCACAGTCAGTGTAGTCTATTTAGTGGGAAAAAAGATGATCCAGGTTTCTAAATTGTGTGAAAAACTCCAATCCACCACAAACCCAATGTGAAGTTGCCTAGAGAAGAGAACTATCAACTTCTCCACGTTGCTTAACCACCACCAGTTTTACCTATGAAAATGCAGGGTTCAGTATAACCACCCTCTTGAGGTCCTAGAATGTTCTGCTTTTTTGGGAATTGCTATATAACACAGGATATTAATTTACATTTGTGGCTTGTGGGATGTTAGTTAAAGGTTTCACAAAGTCAAAATGAAGTGAAAAATTGGCCATATTTCAGAGTTTACTATTTGCCTTTATGCGTGAAAAAAAACTGTGGAAAGCGATGAAGCTGAAGACTGTAGGTGTTAGTTGGGTTCATTTAAAGCTGGTGAGATCACTTCGACTGCTTTTCATTAACCTATAAAACTCTAGACTGAGGCGCTTGCATTCCACAGTATTTTCAGAGAGCCATGGGGGTTTATACAAGCAAATGATCTAATTTCAGAGCTCTGCAGCTGAATGTGCAAAGAAAACAAGGGTGATGACAAATGCCACTTTGACCCCCTCCACCTCAGCCCTAAATGTCACCTCTTAAATGTGTCACAGGTGCCAGTGATAGCATTTGGTATAATGCAGAGTCAGCAGAGAACTTTCTCAGTATCCCCAAAGGGTCAGACTTCTGTGTCCACTGTAGTCATTGCTAAAAAAGCAACAGCACCTGGACTGTGCAGCACCTGGCAGGGCTGATATAGTACATGCCATGCTTTCTGTCTGGGTTGGTGACATGCACAGATTAACTCCATGGTTTTATCTTAGAGCTAGAGTAAAAGTCACCACAACTTTGTTCTAGGTTTCTGACTTTTATTTGCTTTTGAATCCATCTTGTGCTAGGTTTAGGATAATTTGCCTGCTTGGTTGGTATTGGGATTTTCATGGCTGCATATTCACAAACCTGTTATTGATTGGTGTCGGAAAAATATTAAATGGAGCCCCAACTGTTTAAGAGATGTCTTAGTTCTGTATGAATTTGCTCTGCAAGTCTGATTTACCGGGGTACCTGAAAAACTTGGAGATGTATTCTCCCTATTGTCCTTATGACTACACTACTAATCTTATCCCTAATGCCAGATTACCTAAAGCTCACCTGTATAATTTGCCAGGTCCTGAATGTACAGCCATGAAAGAATATACAGCTTACGCCAAAATTAAGAGACCACTGCAAAATTTTCAGTTTGTCTGATTTTTCTCTTTATAGGTATATTTTTGAGTAAACTGTAAATTGCTCTTCTATTCTATAAACTACTGACAACATGTCTCCAAATTTCCAAGCAATAAATTGAAAATGAGAAATTGTCAAAATAACAAAAATATGCAGTGCTTGCAGACCTCAAATAATGCTAAGAAAACAAGTTCATAATTTAGAAGCAGCAATACTAATTTTTTAACTCAGGAAGAGTTCAGAAATAAATATTTTATGGAATAACAATGATTTTTAATCACAGCTTTCATGCGTCTTGGCATGCTTTCCACCAGTCTTTCACACTGCTTTTTGGGTGACCTTATGCTACTCCTGGTACAAAAATGTATGCAGTTCTTCTTTGTTTGATGGCTTGTGACTATCCATCTTCATCTTGATTACATTCCAGAGGTTTTCAGTGGGGTTCAGGTCTGGAGATTGGGCTGGCCATGACAGGGATTTTATGTGGTGGTCCTTCATCCAAACACTGATTGACCTAGCTGTGTGGCATGGCGCATTGTCCCTCTGGATAAACCAGTCCTCAGAGTTGGGGAACATTACCTGAGCAGAAGGAATCAACTGTTTTTCCAAGGTAACCTTGTATGCGACTTGATTCATACATCCTTCGCAAAGATTAACCTTCCCAATTTCAGCCTTGCTGAAGCATCCCCAGATCATCACCGATCCTCCACCAAATTTCACAGTGGGTGCAGGATACTGTGGCTTGTACGCCTCTCCAGGTCTCCGTCTAACCATTAGATGACCAGATGTTGGGCAAAGTTGAAAATTAGACTCATCAGAAAAGATTACCTTACTCCAGTCCTCTATGGTCCTATCTTTATGGTCTTTGGCAAACTTCAGCCAGGCTCTCCTTTGCTTCTCATTGATGAAAGGCTTTTTTCTAGCTTTACATGACTTGAGCTCTGCCTCTAGGAGCCTGTTATGAACTGTTCTTGCCATGCTCTTCACCCCAACTGCCATTTGCCATTCCTTTTGTAGGTCACTTGATGTCATCCTGTGGTTGCTGAATGACATTCGAATAAGATGACGGTCATCCCGGTCAGTGGAGAGTCGTTTTCGCCCTCTGACGGTCTGTAGCTTTGTTGTCCCCAATGTCTGCTGCTTGACCTTGTTGTCATGGACTGCCTTTTAGAAGGATGGAGGCAACATGACGCTCACTGTATCCCTTTGCTAGTAAAGCCAGAATTGAGCCCTTCTTTTCCTGACTCAAGGCTTTTCTTTTCAACTCGTTTGGCATGGTTAAAAGTTATTTTTTCATTTCAATTACTTTTGGGATATTACTAGCACTTGTTTTGCCATTCAGCTTGTCCTATTGCAAGAGGATTGTGAACACCATGGCAGTGTTTTTTATACTTTCCTTCGTTAAATAAGATTTGCTTCAGGTGATCACCTAATCAGAAGCACATTAAGTAGAATGAGATGAACTCTGGTTAGAATTCAACTGACACTGGAATGGAATGGCTGTCAGACATGTAGAGAAGCTGATTTTTATAAAACTGTGCAGTGGTCTCTTAATTTTTGCCAGAGCTATATAAACGAAGGTTTATGGAAGTTTCATATCGGTCTTTCTTCCTTCCCCTGTAGCTGCTGGGTTTTTCTTTGATAAACAGAAAGATGGGGGTCTCCATCCTTGCTTCGATATCCATGTGTTAACTAAAATTACAGCTAAAAATAGTTATGCACTTTCACTCATCCCTGACCTATATAATCAGCTTATGTAACCAAATGGTTTGCTAAACTAAATTTTAGAGAAGCTCTTATTTTGATATGCATCCGGAAGGATGATGATTGGAGCACAGCGTTTTTAACATCTGAGGGTCTATTTGAAAATCTTGTCATGCTCTTTGGTTAACCAATGTGCCAGCAGTTTTTCAAAACTTTATTAACGATATCTTTTCTGATTGCATTGAAAGGTTTATTATGGTATACTGTACCTTGATGACATTCTAATTTTTTCAATTTTTCCATTTTGTTTTACAAAAGCTTAGGGATAATTGTTTGATTGGAGAAATGTACTTTTTCTGTTGAAGAAAAAGGTTTAAGATGGATACTGGGAAAGTGCAGGCCATAATTGATTGGGTTCAACCACGTGACTTTAAATCATTGTCACATTTTGTAGGATTCGCCAATTACTACAGAAAGTTTATTTGGAGTTTTTGGCAGATCGTTAAACCTTTTACTGATCTCACACGTAAGGGGGCGGTTATTAAAATTTGGTCATCGGATGCTATTTGGGGCTTTAACAAATTGAAAAGCTGTTTCATATCCACTCCAGTTTTAAACCAACCAGATCTCAAGAAACCATTAATTGTAGAGGTGGATGCTTCAGAGGTCAGTGTAAGGGCTGTATTATCTCAAGGCTCCAAATCTCTGACCAACTTGCGGCCATGTGCATTTTTCTTGGAAATTTTCATCCTCTGAGAGAAATTATGATGTTAGGAATCGCGAGCTACTCTCTGTCAATTTAGCTTATGAAGAATGGAGACTTTTTTTTGTAGGAAGCTATATATCTGGTCACTATGGTAATGGATTATAAAAATGTAGCTAATGTTGAATCAGCTAAAAGGTTAATCCCAAGACAGGCTAGATGGTCCTTATTTTTTTCTAGATTTAATTTTTTCTATCACATTTAGGCCAGAGTCCAAGATTGTGAGGGCTAAGGCCTTATCCCTCAGTCTTAATTCAGTTTCTACCCCAGAACCTCCATCCTCCATTTCTACCTCAGGATGTTGTGGTTTCTATAGTATCCTCAGAGTTTGAAATGAGATCTGTAAAGTTAAATAGTTGGGTCCTTCTGATACTCCAGGGTCCAAATTATTTGTGGTTGTGTATTTAAGATTACGTTTGCTGCAGGAGTTTCATGATTCTGCCTTGAGTGCTCATCCTGCGGTTACAGCCACACAGAAAGCTTTTGCTAGATTCTTTTATTGGCCATCCTTGCTTAATGATATTAAAGATTTTATATACGTTTGTGAAGTTTGCGCACCCACTAAAGTCTGTCATAACCAGTCGGCTTTGGAATTGGCTCCATTGCCAATTCCTGAAATACTGAAGACTGTTGCTGAATTCGCCTTTAACATTCAGGTCAATCAGTCCACTGGAACCTCAATTTTTTTTTGCAATTATGGTTTACATCCCCATTTTGGTGAATTTTCTAGGATGAGTTCTGGGTGTCCTGGAATAGAGGTTGCCTTACAAAAATTTGGGGATGTCTGGAGGAACATTCAGAAGAATATTGGGGTGGCTCAGCTTTTTAAAAAATGGAAGGCCGATAATAAAATATTCGACACGTCTCACCTTCAATATAGGTGATAAGGTTTCGTTATCATCCAAAAACGTTAAGGTAAAAGTACCATCAGCGAAGTTGGGTCCTAAATTTATTGGCCCGTGTGAGATTCTGAAGGTGGCTAATCCAGTGGCCATTAGATTAACACTTCCTCTGATGCATCGCATTCCAAATGTGTGCCACAAATCCATACCAAAGGAGTTTGTCCTGTCAGTGTTGTCTGCCTCGTCTCTGCCTCTTCTGGTTTCTGTTAATGGAGGTTTGAAGTATAAGATGCAGAGGATAGTGGATTCCCAGAGGGTCTGAAATATTCTCCAATTTCTCGATCATTGTAGGGATATGGACTCAATAAAAAATCCTGGGTTCTGGCTCATTTCATGAAGGCTCATAGTCTGGTCAGGGGCTTCCATAGTAGGTTTCTTGGGAAACCCAGGGGTCCGGTGACCCTCCCTAGAAGAAGGGGTACTGTTACGATTCCGCTTATCAGTGTGTCTGGATGCAGTGAATGATAGTTCTGTTGTCTAATCTAGGACAGAGCCGTGCTGAGTTGTCGTTATGGTGATGGACAGCTCAGCCATCCAATCGAATGCTAAAGTGTGCTGAGCTGTCAGTATCTTGAATGACAGTCTAGCTGTCCAATCAGGGGTAGGGTATGCTGGGCTTCATCCATGTGTCTCCTGTTCGGAGTAATTACCTGTATATTTAGCCAGCTCTCTGCCTTAGATTACTGCCAAATATAGCTTTGCTCCAGAGGTGTGTGTGTACTCTGTTCTCCTAGTCTTGTATTCTCATCTTTGTTGCACAACCTTGGATTTGCCTTTGACAATCCATTTGCCTAGCCGTGACCTGACTACAACTTTGTTTCACCCCTCTGTCTATGACGTACCCTCCTGTCTTTTGACCTCTCACCTTTTGACTACCTAGCCTCGCAACTTGTCCGTGAGTAGTGACTGGCGTCACACACAGTAGGCATGAGATTTCTATAAATACCATCCACTTTGCTGGAACTGTAGTACTAAGTTTTTTGATCCAGTGAAAATACACAGCGTCAAAAAATCAGCAAAAATTTATTGTGGGAGCTTAACCTTGTAAACTGCCTTGCCTACACCAACATAATGCGTAATAGCTGAAGTTACACAGATCCTCTGTGTAACGTAATTGCAGATTACCAGTGGTGGCACATATCTGCAGTTTCTTTAGTTTACTTTTTTGGCCATTCAGTCCAGTTATGGCCTTTTATTGGCATCATGACTAGTTTGTGCTAAATTTCAAATGTAAAAGTGAGGTTGTTCTAAAAGTGGCAAAACTTATAATAGGCTTACAAGAGTATCTGGTAAATGACTAATGGCTTACAAGAAAAGTACCCACTAAAAATTAACTTTTAATAATTTATTTAAAACTCATGCAATTATGAAAATTAAACCTCATGCTTGAGGTAATAGCATAAACCCAGTGCTTCTTAAGATAAGTATTATACAATTTATACCACAGAAAACAGATTAATAATGTATCCCCCAGAGACAATTATATATAATATTCTTCTATCTCTCCCTACATGTCCCTAAAGAAATAGCCCTACCTAGCCGCACAACTGGCAACCCTGCTCACCATCAGCTGACCCTAGTAGGTCCTAATATATAGTGGCTTTTTACAATTAAGATGCTCTGTTGCTGTTTGTTGATTTTTGTTTTTTATACCTTTTAGACTATATTTAGCAGTTGTCATAGATGATTGTGTCTTTTGAATAGGATATCCTGCAGTGTTGTCACTTTTGAGTCCCATTTGGCTATTTTTGTGGTCCACAACGCTACATGATTATGGTCTGGTCTGCAACTTTTAGGCTTGTCGGACCTTGTTTGAATTGCATTGAATTAGACCAGTAAGTAATGGGATATATTAGGTCAGCCCACGGTGAGCAGTGGCGCCATTTTCGTTTTTTGTAGGGTGCCATCTTCTGCAGCTAGGTAGGCATATTTGTTTAGGGAAATGTAGGGAGATATAAAAATACATTATACATTATTATCTATGGGGCATAAATTATTTATCTGTTTTCTGTGGTATAAATTGTGTAATTTTAGGGGCAGCACGGTGGCTTAGTGGTTAGCACTGCAGACTTGCAGCGCTGGAGTCCTGAGTTCAAGTCCCACCAAGGACAACATTTGCAAGGAGTTTGTTCTCCCCATGTTTGCGTGGGTTTCCTCCGGGTACTCCGGTTTCCTCCTACACCAAAGACATACTGATAGAGAATGTAGATTGTGAGCCCCATTGGGGACAGCAATGGTATTGTATGCAAACTGTAAAGCGCTGTGGAATATGTTAGCGCTATATAAAAATAAAGATTATTATTATTACTTATCTTAAAGTGAACCTGTCAGCAGGATTTTGCTAAGTAATTTACAGAAATTGTCAGGTTGCCACTGTTATACTGATTAAAATGATGCCTGGGGTGAAAAAATCTGTCTTGTGGTTCTTGTGTAATCAGTGTTAGAAGTTTTCAGTTAATGACATACTTTTGCTTCAGGGCGGGACTGTAGGCAGAGTCTTATCTTCCTGCTCTAAGCCAGAGAAACCGAGGAAAGACCTGCCCATAGGCCGCTCTGAAGAGCAAACATTCCTCATCATAGAGACAGACTGTTTGTGCTTTAGGGAGGCCTGTCTTTCCTTGGTTTCTCTGGCTTAGCGCAGGAAGATAAGACTCTGCCTATAGTCCCGCCCTGGAGCATGGGCATATGATTAACTGAAAACTTCTAACACTGATTACACAAGAACCACAAAACATATTTCTTCACCCCAGGAATCATTTTGATCAGTGTAACAGCAGCAACCTGACAGTGTCTGTAGTTTACTTAGCAAAATCCTGCTGACAGGTTTGCGTTAAGAAACACTGGTTTTATTCTATTACCTCCAGTGTGAGTTTTTCTTTTCATAATTGTGGTAGTTTTAAATAAATTATTAAAAGTCAATTTTAGTGGGTCCTTTTCTTCTAAGCTAAAAGTTAAAATACACACACTCTAGTCCTCACGTGTGGGTTTTATGTTGTACACTCACTGACAGAAGTTATGTCGCTTATCCATGTTATGTAAATAAAAGCTTATAACCTGACGTTAAATTCATCCATTGGTTGTATAAATTATTCTTTTGAAAGCTGAAACCCTCCGAAATTAGGTTTAGGTTAAGAAAATAAATTGGCATCAATGCAGAAATACTGATCATTTAATTGAAACAGAATGGTCAGATTATGGCAAGACAAAGTTGTGTCGCCTGGTCATATAATGCAACCAATCCTGGTTGACATCCTCACCTGTGCTCAGTAAATGATCGGTTAATTAGTGGGTGTGTATAAAAAGAAACCTAGCACCCCAGACCTTCACTTGAACTGCAACTTGAGCTCTGACGACATGCCAAAAATCCTCCCTGCGACCAAAGCCTGGATTATCATGAGGCTGAAGACCAGATCCACTGCAGAGGTGGCTGGCACCTTTATTATGTCTCAGCACCAAGTACAAAGAATTAAAAAAAGATTTTAAGAGACTGGAGATGTGTTTGACAAGCCCAGGTCCAGCAGACTCCGCAAGACAACTGCCGAGATTTTCAGCACATTTTTTTGTGCTGAAAATGCCCCCTCGGCTTATGCACGAGTCATTGTGCAGAAACCAGCGGGGGGAGGGGTGCGACGGCAGGACCCGGTGGCTGGGACATCATACTCACCCTCCTGTGCCATCGCTGAACATCCCCTGCAATCCTCCATTGTCTCGTCTTCCTGCAGCTCTACTGTGCTGAGCGGTCACATGGTACCGCTCATTAAGGTCATGAAATATGGACGCAATTCCACTCCCATAGGCGTGGCGTCCATATTCATGGCCTTAATGAGCGGTACCATGTGACCGCTCAGCACAGGAGAGCTGCAGGAAGCCGGAGGATTGCATCGGACGTTCAGCGATTGCACAGGAGGGTGAGTATGACGGGGGGAGCACGTAGGAGGAGGGGGAGGCACAGAGCAGGATGGGGGAGGACGGGCGAAGCACGGAGCAGGACGGGGGGAGCACAGAGCAGGATAGGGAGCACAGAGGAGCACGGAGCAGGACGGGGGAGCACAGAGGAGGATGGGGAGCACAGAGGAGCACGGAGCCGGACGGGGGAGCACAGAGGAGCATGGAGCAGGACGGGGGAGCACAGAGGAGGACGGGGAAGCCCAGAACATAACGGGGGGAGCACAGAGCAGGATGGGGGAGCATGGAGCAGGACGGGGGAGCCCAGAGGAGGATGGAGGGAGCACATAGCAGGATGGGGGAGCACGGAGCAGGACGGGGGAGCACAGATGAGGACGGGGAAGCACGGAGCAGGACGGGGGGAGCACAGAGCAGGATGGGGAGCACGGAGCAGGACAGGGGGAGCACAGAGCAGGATTGGGGAGCATAGAGTAGCAGGGCGACAGAGCACTGAGGAGGACAGGAAGCACTGAGGAGAACGGGGGTGCACTGAGGAGCATGGAGGAGGACGGGGGAGCATGGGGGAGGACAAGGAGCTGAGCCATACATAGAAGGATGGGACAGGGAGCCGAGCCATGCATACTGGGAGGGGGGAGAGCCACATAGAGCAGGGCAGGGATGAGGGGACAATGTACACCCGGCTTATACTCGAGTCAATAAGCTTACACAGTTTTCCGTGGCAAAATTAGGGGCCTCGGCTTATACTCGGGTCGGCTTATACTCGAGTATATATGGTAGTTTGAAAATCCGGTCAGTAAGCAAGTGTCTTAGGCCCCTTTCACATATCAGTTTTTTGCCATCAGTCACAATCCGTCATTTTTTGAAAAAAAACGGATCCGGCGACTGATGCCGCAGGATCCATTTCTTTCTCATAGACTTGTATTAGCGACGGATAGCGACGGATGACCGTACGTTTCATCCGTCGATCCTTCTAAAATTTTTGGTCCGTCGGCCCGGACACGACGCACAAATCAACGTTTTTTGTCTTCGTCGGAAAATCGGACAGCGACGGATCCGTCGTTTGTTATGATGGAAGCCTATGGGCGCTGGATCCGTCGACATCCGTCAAATGACGGAATTCGGCGACGGATCCGTTTTTTTTAACTAAGCATGCTCCTAACAGGTTAAAACACAAATAAAAGAATAGATATATACACATAGAATACATATATATATATATATATATATATATACTTGTCATTGAGACACACATATATATACAGTACAGACCAAAAGTTTGGACACACGTTCTCATTCAACGATTTTTCTGTATTTTCATGACTGTGAAAATTGTAGAATCACACTGAAGGCATCAAAACTATGAATTAACACATGTGGAATTATACATTACACTTTACAAAAAAGTGTGAAACAACTGAAAATATGTCTTATATTCTAGGTTCTTTAAAGTAGCTACCTTTTGCTTTGATTACTGCTTTGCACGCAGAAAAGGTGAACGGATGGATTCTACATGCCTGGTTCCCACCGTGAAGCATGGAGGAGGTGGTGTGATGATGTGGGGGTGCTTTGCTGGTGACACTGTTGGGGATTTATTCAAAATTGAAGGCATACTGAACCAGCATGGCTACCAGAGCATCTTGCAGCAGCATGCTATTCCATCCGGTTTGCGTTTAGTTGGACCATCATTTATTTTTCATCAGGGCAATGACCCCAAACACACCTCCAGACTGTGTAAGGGCTATTCGACCAAGAAGGAGAGTGTTGGGGTGCTATGCCAGATGACCTGGCCTCCACAGTCACCAGACCTGAACCCAATCGAGATGGTTTGGGGTGAGCTGGACCGCTCACCGCTTCAATTTTGAATAAATCCCCAACAGTGTCACCAGCAAAGCACCCCGACACCATCACACCACCTCTTCCATGCTTCACGGTGGGAACTAGGCATGTAAAGTCCATCCGTTCACCTTTTCTGCGTGCAAAGCAGTAATGAAAGCAAAAGGTGGCTACTTTGAAGAACCTAGAATATAAGACATATTTTCAGTTGTTTCACACTTTTTTGTAAAGTGTAATGTATAATTTCACATGTGTTAATTCATAGTTTTGATGCCTTCAGTGTGATTCTACAATTTTCATAGTCATGAAAATACAGAAGAATCTTTGAATGAGAAGGTGTGTCCAAACTTTTGGTCTGTACTGTATATATATATATATATATATATATATATTTATAGTTCATAGAGTTCTACATAGAATAATAGCCGCTAAATCAATTGCCGGCTTTAGTAAAATCATTACCGAACCCGGTGACGTCAGTGAGGCTGCGCGGAGTCCTCGGCTGACCTGAAGTGAACTCGATAGCGTGGGAAAAAGTTCAGAAACTTTCCCACACTAATCAGATCATCTCCGGTCAGCTGGGGCGCCTGCACAGACATGATTTAATTAATTCTGCAGTGGTTTACAGCCGGGCCGGTAACATTAGCACCGGTCCCTGTTGTAAACTAGTTAACCCTTGTGATGGATTGCAGCAGGGGACAGGGGCGTGGTGACCGCTGCTCACCAAATTCATGATGAGCGACAGCATTTGCTATGCCACAAATCTTACTCCAGCAAGGACTAGAGTAGGATTTGTGGCAAGGCACACACAGAGCTGTACAGTCATGGCCAAAAGTTTTGAGAATGACACAAATATTATATTTTCACATGATCTGCTGCCCTCTGGTTTTTATGTGTGTGTTTGACAGATGTTTTTATCACAGACAGAAATATAATTGCAAACATATGAGTAACAAAAGCTTATATTGACAGTTAGAATGAGTTAATGCAGCAAGCCAATATTTGCAGTGTTAACCCTTCTTCTTCAGGACCTCTGCAATTCTTCCTGGCATGCTCTCAATCAACTTCTGGACCAAATCCTGACTGATAGCAGTCCATTCTTGCACAATCAATGCTTTCATTTTGTCAGAATTTTTAGGTTTTTGTTTGTCCACCCGTCTCTTGATGATTGACCACAAGTTCTCAATGGGATTAAGATCTGGGGAGTTTCCAGGCCATGGACCCAAAATCTCTATGTTTTGTTCCCTGAGCCATTTAGTTATCACCTTTGCTTTATGGCAAGGTGCTCCATCATGCTGGAAAAGGCATTGTTAATCACCAAACTGCTCTTGGAGGGTTGGGAGAAGTTGCTCTTGGAAGACATTCTGGTACCATTCTTTATTCATGGCTGTGTTTTTAGGCAAGACTGGGAGAGAGCCGATTCCCTTGGTTGAGAAGCAACCCCACACATGAATGGTTTCAGGATGCTTAACAGTTGGCATGAGACAAGACTGGTGGTAGCGCTCACCTTGTCTTCTCCGAATGAGGCGTTTTCCTGATGTCCCAAACGATCGAAAAGGGGATTCATCACAGAAAATAACTTTACCCAGTCCTCAGCAGTCCACTGCCTGTACCTTTTGCAGAATATCAGTCTGTCCATGATGTTTTTTCTGGAGAGAAGTGGCTTCTTTGCTGCCCTCCTTGAGACCAGGCCTTGCTCCAAGAGTCTCTGCCTCACAGTGCGTGCAGATGCACTCACACCTGGCTGCTGCCATTCCTGAGCAAGCTCTGCACTGCTGGTAGCACGATCCCGCAGCTGAAACACTTTTAGAAGACGGTCCTGGCACTTGCTGGTCTTTCTTGGGCGCTCTGGAGCCTTTTTGGCAACAATGGAACCTCTCTCCTTGAAGTTCTTGATGATGCGATAGATTGTTGACTGAGGTGCAATCTTTCTAGCTGCGATACTCTTCCCTGTTAGGCCATTTTTGTGCATTGCAATGATGACTGCACGTGTTTCTTTAGAGATAACCATGGTTAACAGAAGAGAAACAATGATGCCAAGCACCAGCCTCCTTTTAAAGTGTCCAGTGGTGTCATTCTTACTTAATCATGACATATTGATCTCCAGCCATGTCCTCATCAACACCCACACCTGTGTTAATGGAGCAATCACTGAAAAGAGGTTAGCTGGTCCTTTTAATGCAGGGCTGCAATGATGTTGAAATGTGTTTTGGGGGATAAAGATCATTTTCTAGCCAAATATTGACTTTGCAAGTAATTGCTGTTAAGCTGATCACTCTTTATAACATTCTGGAGTATATGCAAATTGCCATTAGAAAAAGTGAAGCAGTAGACTTTGTAAAAATTAATATTTGTGTCATTCTCAAATCTTTTGGCCATGACTGTACAGCACTCATCCGGCTCACCTAATTCATGAAGAGGTGTAAACCTCTTCATGAAATCAAGAGCATCTGAATCTAACACATCCCATCATCAAGACTGGCGTTAACATCCCCAGTCTTGATGTATTGAGCCCAAAGTGTCTACATATATCTGCCCCCTGAGCAAAAACCAACTGAGTTGTTAGATCTCTATAGATCTGGTAATGATGACCTATTCTATAGATAGATCATTAACAACCTATGCCCTGACGACCCCTTTAAAAGAGCGACCTGATTGTCTATTTTGCTCAAGTCCTTCACCTTTTTGCACAATTTTGTTAAAATCTCCCCAATTATGGTTTCATATTTATTTTTTAATGTGTGTATTGGTGCATCGTATCTTGTCTTCGCAGGCTTTCCACATCTTTATTTTTAATCCTCAAATTCTTCCTGACTTCCTAGTATTTGGAGGCTCACCCCCTCTTGTCCGGCTCAGGTCTCTGTCTGCAAACATGTATTCTCATAGCGCTCAAATTGTGTAGTACGAAAAATGTGCCCTGGAGTAATGTATTCTTTAAGGTTAGCAGTTATGATTTATGAATGTTTTGTGTTCCATAGAAAAATGGTCAGCTTCCTGAAGCACAAAAGAGAAGAAAATGATTTTTGAAAGGCATGTGTATGCTTCTCATTGTGAAAAATGCTGCCGTGGTGATGATTTTTTTTTTCGAAAAAGAGTGTGCCTGTGGAATGTTGTGTTCTCTTAGGGAGTTCCACTTATCAGGCAGAACTGAAAGACTTTCATTGCAGACGGATGGTAACTATTACTTCAAACATCTATAACATATGTGTTGAATAAAAACATGGCAGGGGGGATGTGCTCCCTTGCTGAGAGTAGCTCGGGGATGAGCTTGAGCCTGTCTGGATTTCTGAATAAACATAACTTAAACCCCATGACAACACTACTAAATATTTGTGATAGTGGTTTAGTACCATCACAAAAAAAAAAAAAAATGAAAACAAGCCAACATGTGCTGCCCATGAGTTGCTTAAAAGAATATTGAAAGTGGCACTCCATCGTTTTTCCTATCCTACTGTCTGTTCACTACCATTAATATATGTTTTGTCAGTACATTCAAAAACTTACCGGTCGCTGTCTTCTGCCGTTTCCAGCACTGCTCCGGTTCCCTGCTGCATCGTGTGGCTGCATCATTTGCTGTGTGACCAGAGGTCACTTTCTCCATGTGAGTCTCTGAAAATCAGAACAAGGCTCTCATAAACCAATGTATAAGAAAAGATCAGATCACCCAGATATGAAGAGTCATTGCAGGGAAACTTGCTGTGCCGCCAGTGAATCAAGTCGAAAAGGAAAGGGATTCTGCCATCAGAATCTTCCTTAAAAACACTCTATATTACAAAAATGGAATACAAAAGTCGCAATTCCAAAGCCGACTATGGCTACAAACGTGTTTCAGACAGATGTCTTTAGTCATTGCATATAAAACTGTGAACAGGTAAACAACTTATGTCATATCCTCTGGAGCACATGATCTCTCAGAACCAATCCCAGAGAATAAAGGTCACAATAATATATCTTTATTTTTTATTTAAACAATAATAAATAAGTCAAACATAAAATGGTCAAATTCAAGAAATACCTAACATAAAAATATATGTAATGTGCATGTGTAGAAAAACAAAGCAGGAGAAATTAATTAATAGTGGAAAATGATATCTTGTCGCATATTTAAACCTGCAGAATATGACATAAGATGCTTATATGATAAGTTTTATGTGTAGTGTTTTTATCAAAGGCTCTCATAGACTTACATGAACATAGGTAGCAATTGTCCACGGTGAGATCTGGTAAGAATGGAATCTGCATATATACCTGTATAAATCCTTTTCAGGTCTGTTTGAGCAAACTGTTAAATAGTAGCAGTTATGATATGGCTTGAGCCCTTGAAGGCATAGTCCACCTTTTGGGACGTTTTTTGGTTAATAACTTTATATAAATGTATATATTTGGGGCTAGAAATAATTTCTGCAATTGGAATATATTAAGATTTTGCCACCGTTTGCATCCTATAACCTCTGTGTTGCACTGTCTTTTGTTGGCTGTACAGTCATGGCCAAAAGTTTTGAGAATGACACAAATATTATATTTTCACATGATCTGCTGCCCTCTGGTTTTTATGTGTGTTTGACAGATGTTTTTATCACAGACAGAAATATAATAATTGCAAACATATGAGTAACAAAAGCTTATATTGACAGTTAGATTGAGTGAATGCAGCAAGTCAATATTTGCAGTGTTGACCCTTCTTCAGGACCTCTGCAATTCTCCCTGGCATGCTCTCAATCAACTTCTGGACCAAATCCTGACTGATAGCAGTCCATTCTTGCACAATCAATGCTTTCATTTTGTCAAATATTTAGACTTGAGAGTCCTCAGTGGTTGATACCTTTTAATGGCTAACTGAAAAGATGGTAACAAATTGCAAGCTTTCGAGACTACTCAGGTCTCTTCATCAGGCATAGACTAATACAACATCTGAAGAATCACATATTTCATTTTGTCAGAATTTTTAGGTTTTTGTTTGTCCACCCGTCTCTTGATGATTGACCACAAGTTCTCAATGGGATTAAGATCTGGGGAGTTTCCAGGCCATGGACCCAAAATTTCTATGTTTTGTTCCCTGAGCCATTTAGTTATCACCTTTGCTTTATGGCAAGGTGCTCCATCATGCTGGAAAAGGCATTGTTGATCGTCAAACTGCTCTTGGAGGGTTGGGAGAAGTTGCTCTTGGAGGACATTCTGGTACCATTCTTTATTCATGGCTGTGTTTTTAGGCAAGACTGTGAGAGAGCCGATTCCCTTGGCTGAGAAGCAACCCCACACATGAATGGTTTCAGGATGCTTAACAGTTGGCATGAGACAAGACTGGTGGTAGCGCTCACCTTGTCTTCTCCGAATGAGGCGTTTTCCTGATGTCCCAAACAATCGAAAAGGGGATTCATCAGAGAAAATAACTTTACCCCAGTCCTCAGCAGTCCACTGCCTGTACCTTTTGCAGAATATCAGTCTGTCCATGATGTTTTTTCTGAAGAGAAGTGGCTTCTTTGCTGCCCTCCTTGAGACCAGGCCTTGCTCCAAGAGTCTCCGCCTCACAGTGCGTGCAGATGCACTCACACCTGCCTGCTGCCATTCCTGAGCAAGCTCTGCACTGCTGGTAGCCCGATCCTGCAGCTGAAACACTTTTAAGAGACGGTCCTGGCGCTTGCTGGTCTTTCTTGGGCGCCCTGGAGCCTTTTTGGCAACAATGGAACCTCTCTCCTTGAAGTTCTTGATGATGCGATAGATTGTTGACTGAGGTGCAATCTTTCTAGCTGCGATACTCTTCCCTGTTAGGCCATTTTTGTGCATAGCAATGATGACTGCACGTGTTTCTTTAGAGATAACCATGGTTAACAGAAGAGAAACAATGATGCCAAGCACCAGCCTCCTTTTAAAGTGTCCAGTGGTGTCATTCTTACTTAATCATGACAGAATGATCTCCAGCCATGTCCTCATCAACACCCACACCTGTGTTAATGGAGCAATCACTGAAAAGAGGTTAGCTGGTCCTTTTAAGGCAGGGCTGCAATGATGTTGAAATGTGTTTTGGGGGATAAAGTTCATTTTCTAGCCAAATATTGACTTTGCAAGTAATTGCTGTTAAGCTGATCACTCTTTATAACATTCTGGAGTATATGCAAATTGCCATTAGAAAAAGTGAAGCAGTAGACTTTGTAAAAATTAATATTTGTGTCATTCTCAAAACTTTTGGCCATGACTGTAGAATGAGTAACCTAAGAATCTGTCAGTGAGCTCGTTCTGAGAGTCTGATGGGAGAGTTCATAATCTTTTTAAGTCTTATTTTGACCTGCTGTCAGTCACTTTATGACCACAGACCATATCAAAGTTGAATCAATGGAGAAGCAAAAGAGCCTGTGAAAACTAACTCGTGCAGAATTTTTAATGAAACCCAATAGCACAAATTATTTTTCGCTACAATTTTATGAATTGAAATCAATATAAATATTTAAAAGTGGACAACCCTTTTAAACATGGCTGCCTATTATTATGATTGTCATCCATTTTTAGTCCGTCAAATGGAATGTTCATAGTAGATTTACTTTGTGTCCTCTCAGTATATTTCTGAAGTAATAGATCTCATGAGTGAGTGTAAAGTTTTCCTATGAATCTCCCAGGTCAATGACATATCACATGTAGAAATGTCAGGCATTTAGGCTGCCTGGTATTGTCCATAGCAGTCTGTGCTCTGTCAGCAGACTGCTCATAGAGACTGTTGGTGATGGGTGTTATAATAACCCATGTCTGCAGCCGTTTGACAGAATGCAGACTGTTGTAAGTGAAGCTTATTTTATCCTGGCAGTCCTTAAGGGTATTGACTGGGAATTTAAATTCCTTCCAATCCAGTTTGGTTATTATTGGATTAATTTCTGCCACACTGGGGAAACTTGTATCAAAAAAAATGGGGAAAATACGGTGCAAGCCACACCAGTAAATATATTGGTGCACCATTTAGATGGTGATCTAGTATTAATAAATAGCTTCTATTATTTTGACTTGTTCCATATTCACAAAGTGGATTCAATTTTTAAAATTGGCATGTTCTGTATTAATTGACAGAGAGTTGCTGACTTAAGGTAATCTGAAAGTAGGATCAACTCTCCTAAAATGTCTATATGTAAATCATATGAATAAAATCTTACCTTGACATCTGCGATCCAATGTCTTATTCCAGAGAAATCCATTTTTTCTTAAAGGGAATCTGTCACCTCAAAATTGCCATATCAGATAAAGATATGGCTGAATTGTGCGTCCCATAACAAAGCTAACCTTTGTAAACTTCGTTTTTTTCCCTGTCAATCATGGCAGTCAGGTCAGGAGGGCGGCGGCGGTTTCCATGTCCTCACCCCCTCCCGCTCCTCGGCATACGTTGCGTATCACCATCTGTGAATCCCACAGACGGCGTTCAGCTTCCCGCAATTGCGCAATTCAATTTCGGGCGGCGCATGCGCAGTGTGCTTGCCCGACAGTGGGCAAAGCATAAAATCAGTACAGCGCATGCGCTGCTCCTTCCTTGCCCCGGAAATGTCTGCTTGCCTTGGACGACTACAAAGGTATTTTGATCTGAAAACGGGGGTATCATGATATATGATACCCACAGTTAGCTTTGTTATGGGACGCACTATTCAGCCATATCTTTATCTGATATGGCAATTTTGGGGTGACAGATTCCCTTTAATATGTTAATCAGCTGTTAAGATCTATGTGCCAGACATAGATCTCCTGGAGGATCTGCCTCCAGATTTTGTTTTAAATGAAAGCGGGCATTACCAGTGTGAGACATGTAATGACTGACAGTCTGCTCTCCTGATCTACATGTCTCATACAGGTAACGCCCCTTTTCGTTTAAAATAAAATCTGGAGATTCTCAGTGAGATCTATGTCCGGCCCATAGATCTTAACAGCTCATTTACATATTTAGAAAAACGTGGATATCTCTGGAATAATACATTGGATTACAGATCTCAAGGTATCATTTTATTCAGCTTCCTATGACCTACATGCTCATATAGATGGTTCAACCTACTGACAGATTCCCTTTAAGCTACATGGTAGAAGTGTCTTGCCACAAGCCTTCTGATTTGGTGGGATGTACTGAGACCCTCCCCTTAGTCATTCTAGTTTAACACATTAGAAACATCATGTTGAAGCTCTTATGACAGGTGCACTTTAAGAGCAGAAAATGAAAACCTGATTCTGTTCATCATAAATATTGGGAAAGGGTCTCCTGCTGTTATGGAAGGTAGCAAAATGCCTACCGCATGCAGTTTGCAATCTACATTATCGCCACACTTCCACATGATTAAAGAAAGTTAGAAAGCCTGAAAGAAAAAGCAAACTCTGAAAACACACATTGAGATTTATGCTTTGAAAAAGGTTAAAAAGGACATTTCTCTAGTGGTTGAACCACAAAGCTGAGAATGAGAGTTGTGTAAAATCTGCTCTTATCTGTGTCAAAACATGTGTAAGATTTAATTGAAAAGTCAGAGTAATGTTAATATTTATTATCTTGCCTTCTCTTTTTTTCTTTTTTCTCTTTTTTGAAATGTCACTCAGGTTTCAAGCAGGCCATACAGCCCCAAAGGCGGCTGCAGGCACATTATGTTCATGAATTATTAGCGCAGTAGAAAAGCATTGTTATCCATAGCCGGCTAAGAAAAAGGCAACTTACTGCTTCTAAGGAACAAAATAGCAAGTCCACAAGAGACTGTAAAAGATCTTTCTTTGAGTTATTATTCAAAGTGGGGGTTACCCTTCTTCCTTTACTTTATTTCCCAAAGTGCACTCCTACACACAGCACTGGTGATTAATTAACATTTTATGATCAAGAGGCTACACTCTAACACAAAGCATGGCTTTTATATCAGCAACACTCCAATATTAAACAGGGATGCTGCAGAAGCTCTGGGAACTTTTAGTGGTGTAGACTTCTATTAGTCTACATATGGCCATACTATAGGACCTGTTATACTGGTGTAGCATGTACCTACTTGACATTTGCCGCGTTATGTTAAAGGGGTTGTCCAATTCTGGACAACCCATTATTAGTGGGTCCCTCGGTGCTGGAAATATAAAAAAAGTCCACTTTCCTACCAGAGTGGTGCCACTCCTCTATTTGAGCCCTTTGTTCGCTAGTGGTCTTGTGATATAGAATCATAGAATGTTAGAGTTGGAAGGGACCTTATGGGTCTTCATGTCCAACCCTCTGCTCAATGCAGGATCCAGTAAACCATCTCAGACACATGTCTGGCCAGCCTCTATTAGAAGACTTCCATTGAAGGAGAACTCACCACCTCTCGTGGTAGCCTGTTCCACTCATTGATCACCCTCACTGTCAAAACGTTTTTTGTAATATCTAATCTGTATCTTCTCCCTTTCAGTTTTATTCCATTGCTTCTCGTGTTTCCATATGCAAATGAGAATAAGGATGATCCATTTAAACTGTGACAGCCCTTCACATATTTGTAGACATCTATTAAAGGGAACTAATAGAATAGTATTTTAACAGAGAGAAATGCAAGATTCTATATTGGGACAAGAAAAACGAATATGACATCTACAAAATGGGAGGAACAGAACTAAGCAACAACACGTGTGAAAAAGACTTGGGCATACTAATAGATTACAGACTGCAGTCAACAGTGTGATGGCGCGGCAAAAAAGCTAAACAGTTCTAGGATGTATTAAAGGGAGTCTATCACCCCATTTTTGCCCTATGAGATAGGGCCACCGCCATCAGGGGCTTATCTACAGCATTCAGTAATGCTGTAGATAAGCCCCCAATGTCATCTGAAAGTGAAGAAAAGCGGTTATATTATACTCACCCAGGGGCGTTCCGGGTGGCGGTCCGGTCCGGAGGGAGTCGCAGTCCGATTCGGCACCTCCCATCTTGTAGGGAAGCCAGCCTCTTCTTTCCGTCCCGCCACGGCTCCTGCGCAGGCGCACTGCTCTGCCCTGGTGAGGGCAGAGCAGTGTACTGCAGTGCGCAGGCGCCGGGAAAGGTCAGAGAGGTCCGGCGCCTGCGCACTGTAGTACTCTGTTCTGCCCTCACCAGGGCAGAGCAGTGCGCCTGTGCAGGAGCCGCAACGGAACGGAAAGAAGAGGCCGGCTTCGCTACAAGACGGGAGGCGCCGAACCGGACCGCGACTCCCTCCGGACCGGACCGCCCCCCAGAACGCCCCTGGGTGAGTATTTTATAACTCGTTTTTCTTCACTTTCAGGTAACATCGGGGGCTTATCTACAGCATTACAGAATGCTGTAGATAAGCCCCTGATGGCGGTGGCCCTATCTCATAGGGCAAAAATCGGGTGACAGATTCCCTTTAAGGCTCCTATTTAGCCTTCTTTTTTGCAAGCTAAACATTCCCAGATCCTTTAACCGTTCCTCATAGGACATAGTTTGCAGTCCGCTCACCATCCTGGTAGCTCTTCTCTGAACTTATTCAAGTTTTTCAATGTCTTTTTAAAATGTGGTGCCCAGAACTGGACACAGTATTCCAGATGAGGTCTGACCAAGGAGGAGTAGAGGGGGATTACTTCAGGTGATCTATACTCTATGCTTCATGAACAATCAATAGCCGCTAATCTTTTGCTGTCTTCCCAATTCCATATGAGACAAAGAATAACCACTTTGTTAAACTAAATATGTCATTGGGACCAGAGACGCTGCAAGGCGTGGTAGCTTGTTTAGGCCATTCAAGCTGCTTTCCGAATCACAAGCAAACTATGGCTTAGTATTGTTGTGTTGAAAAAACACTTCTAGAACACTTTGTTGAGAAATAGCCATATCACTGGTTCATTGGTTTATCCGTTCTGTACTTCAAGGGAAATTAAACGTCACATACCAAGTCTAAGGCATCAAGCATTATCTACACCAACTATCAACTGATGCTTACATGATATTGGGTTACAAGCCAGTCGTCCAGCTACAGATGCACCATTGACCTCATTCCACCACTCTCAAAGGCTGTCATGGTGTAGATCAAGATGGCAATGGAGGCTGGAAAATAGGTCTATTCTCTACAGCGATGAGTCCTGTTTTTGTCTTGGATGCAATGAGAGCTGGACATTGGTCTAGAGACCACCTAGCCAACACCATGAGGAGACCTTTAAGAGGGAACATCACACTGATTCTACTGCTGGAATTATGATGTGGGGTGGCATAATGTACAGTAGCTATACCCCTCTAGTTTTCATTACAGGTACATTAACAGCTCAACGTCATTTTGGTTTAGTTGTGGATCCAGTAGTATGGACATTTCTTCAAAGTGTCCCAGGATCCATTTTTTACATGACCATGCCAGGCCGCATGTTGCTGGTGCCACCGAGAGCAGCCCGCATGGCCTCAACTTGTTACGATGGCTTGAAGCATCATTGGACTTGTCTCCGATCGAATACATCCTTGACATCATTGGTCAGCAAGGGCAAAGAGAGCTGCCAGCAGCGGATCTTGAAGATTTGTGTGTCCAAGTGCATTCAGCTTGGCAGAACATTTCTTAGACATTCATTAATAACTAAACTGAATTGATAGCAGTCAAGGTACGTAAGTGTATTTCTGCACTTGTCTCTCATACTTGACATTGAATAAATTAAGATGTTTTTAAAATTTTGTTTCAATTTTTCATAATTTGCTTATCATTAACATATCAAACCTGTAATTTCCTTGACTTTTCCTTCTTGTTTTTGTTGTAATTTGAATGTAGAAGAGTGTATAAGGGTGACTAAAGCTTACAAGAACAGCAACCTCTCATACTATCAGTTCTGCCTCATAGACGGAAGGTCCCAAGTGGGGGCACCACCTTTATGAGCTCCATATGCAATATCGAGAATACGAACATGAGTTGTCTTCATGAGACAGCCTCTTATTATATGTTACCCTCTATACTACTTATTTTTGTTACATCCATGGAATTCTGAGATCTTGTGTGAAAGCTTTGTGTCTCGTCATATATTACATTAGGCTAATAGACTTCTAGCTGTACAGAACACTTATACTGTCCCATAATGTGTACACAAATGCATTGATGTGTCATGCATTTTACTGCCAAGTAAGCTATATGTACCAACCTTGTATTATTGAGACATGTGTATCATTCTGCAAGGAATTGGCAGATTTTAGGCAAGGTTACTGTTTATAAAAGGAATAGCATTTTTCCCATCCGATTTTCCTTATTTTCCCCGTCTTGCTTTATACGTGTTTGTTATAGGGCTTTACACTGTTAAGCTATCTCTGATATGCAGCTTTCAGGTTCTGGCTTTCAGTTAATAGGACTCGGTTTGCAAAGCCTCTTCTCACAGCAGACATCTAGTACTAACTTGAAAATAAGAGGCTTGTCTCGTGAGGACAACCCCCATATTGTGGGGTGGAGTATTATCTAATCCTTAGCATTGTTTTTTTTTCCTGTCTCTATTTCCAAATAGCTGGGGACAAAATGAATCAAGAGGGAGAACATTCTTTGTTTCATGTACTGTGCATTGCAAGGGTAAAAATGTAACTGAGCTGAAAATGAAGAAAGACATAAAAGGATCCCAGCTCAAGGAGGTCAGATCCATCACGGGTTTAGCATTGCCTTCAAAGATGCCGGGACAGGTGGCAGTTCAAGACAATCAGAGGAGAAGCATCCGCTTGCTCTGAGATAAGGGATTCGTGCAGAATCCTGCTATCAGGTCCCAGTTTGCTTTGATGTATAGTATGCCAGGCAGCACTACTGAGAGCAGGTTGTAGACTCCCTCAGTGACGGGCTTCTGATTTTTTACTCTTAAAGGTTTGATTGCAACGGTCCTTAAGAAATAATTCTTGTTTGAGGTTTACACAGAGGAATTACCTTGCCAGAGACCTTGGCACCGCCTATACTAATCTCTTTTGGACAAATATGGATTTTACACCATTTTATTTTCTCATTTTTTGTCTGTCTCGCTGTGTAGCAAAGTGGTAAAAGGCATGTTTGTGGCTTAACCAGTCTCACTGTGTTGGTTGGAGACAAAACTAAAAAAAATATAGGAATGATGATGGGTTTACTTAGGGTTAGATTTAAATGTGATATCTGTTTTGTATGTAAGAAACGTTGACTGCTTTATTTTGCATACATGGGTAAGGCGTTCTCCGGGGATAATTAGATCAGTGGGAATCTGAGCTCTGGGACTTACACTAATCGGAAGAACAGGAACTTTTTATCCCCATGAGAGTGGAGCTGCAGGGCGCATACCTGGCCGCCATTTCATTTATTCCATAGGAAACTAATGAAGCCCCATAGGGAACAAATGTTACATACTAAGGCCGGGGACACACTTGCGAGAAACTCGCACGAGTATCGCACCTCAATACCCGGCACTGCCACCAGCACTCGGACCGCAGCGTTCAGCTGCATAGAAATACATGCAGCTGCACACTCCGATCCCGAGTGCTGGCGGCTGTGCCGGGTATTGAGGTGCAAGACTCGTGCAAGTTTCTCGCAAGTGTCACCCTGGCCTTACAGTGATAAAAGTGCCCCATAAGGCAAATCGGTGCAGGTCCCAAAGATTGGAATTGCACCAATCAATAAGTTGTAAACTTTCCTATAGATAGGTGATAACTTGCTTTCACTAGACAAGCACATTAAAGGGAGGCCTGTTGTTAATGGGAATTGTTAATATGCTAGTACTATGTCACAATGTTATGGCAATTGTACTGGGGAGCAAAAAAAATAGGGCCTTATCCGGTATGAAAATTAGATTTCTTTAGAAGGATATGCTAACCTGATGCGGTTGTGTGAATAGGTATTAAGCTGCTGCAGATCCACACGTTACCATACAAGATAGGAGTGATAGAGGAAAAAACGTGGACTTTTACGTGCTGCTGGTGAACTGATGAATTGGTCCAGGGTACTCAGAACTGTATTGAATGCGGTTTTATTATTGACACGTTTTGAGGTTAAGGCCGGCGTCAGACACAACTACAAAAAATCGGACCGTTTTAAACGGTCGATTATCGGAACAAAATGCAAACATCACACATCCGCCTGGCATCCGATTTTCCTTCAAAGATGCGATTTAGTCGCATGTGTGTGTACCTTGTAACATCCGATTTTCATCCGACCACCGTTTTTTTGTTGCAGCTTACCAAAAAGGACCAATAACGGTTTTGAGGCCTGATAGTAATTGAAATAATCAGGCAGAGCTATATTTAGGTGATCTGCTACAGGTGTGACTCTCCCACCTTTGCACTGGTGTCATTTTGTTCCTTGTGCTTAGTACTTGCTAGCTGCTTTATCCAAACATGACATATCCAGACACACTCAGATTTACTCCCACTGAGCGTGTGCTGTTCCATTGGGTTATATCCAGACGTTTTGGGGAGCCATATCCTGTAATAGCAGATCCAAGAAGACGCACAAGAATGTGGGTACATCCACTTTTGACAAGAAGGATAACTAAAGGCCATTTTCACCGGCTATATTTGTCACTGCGTAGGCATGGAGATAAGTTTTTCCTATATTGTCGAATGAGCATAGCTACCTTTGATAAGTTGCTTGACATTGTGCTCCCTGGGATCACATTTCAGGACACCAGGATGAGAAAAGCAATTTCTGCAGAGGAACGCCTTCTCCTAACAATAAGGTATGTGTGTGAACGATATGTTGATGATGTTCTCCTCGACATATTGACTTTGCAAGTGTTTGAGCACACTTCTTGGAAAATTATAATGTGAATAATGTATTTCTGAAGATTACCTATCGAAATGATTGGCTTTGGTGTATTCCACAGAAGCCATGGCTTGTAATCTAATTTCAAGCATGTGTGGTCTAACAAACTCAAGAATTGTAAGTGTTGTGCATGCTGTGTTTGTTGTTTTTGGTGCTGATTTCTCCATGTTCTATGTGTGTTACAGGTTCCTTTCTACTGGCATGTCCTACGCTGCTCTGCACTTAGAGTTCTTAATAGGCCGATCAACAATTTCAGGCATTGTGCGGTCAACTTGTGTTGAAATTTGGAACAGACTACATGAAGACGTCATGCCTAAGCCAAAAATGAGTGACTGGTTGAGGATAGCACAGGGTTTTGCCGAAAATTGCCAGTTTCCACACTGTATAGGAGCCCTGGACGGCAAGCACATACGTGTTCGTAAACCTCCTAACTCAGGCTCCCAATTCTTCAATTACAAACAATATTTTTCAGTAGTTTTGTTGGCCTTGGTCGACACAAACTACATGTTTATAATTGTAGACATTGGGGCCTATGGAAGGACTGGAGACTCAAGAGTCTTCAATACTTCCATAATGGGTAGGCGGATACGCAATAACCAACTGGACCTACCACCAGCAAGTCAACTTACAGACTCTATTCAAGAACATGTGCCTTATGTTATAGTTGCGGATGAGGCATTTCAATTAATGTTATGAGGCCATATCCCCGTCGTTATCTCACCCATCGGCGTAGAATATTTAATTGTCGGCTGTCACGTGCTCGGCGTCTGGTGGAGTGCACATTTGGAATTCTTTGTGCTAAATGGCGGGTTCTTCAATCTGCAATTCAACTCAGTGAAGACAATGTTAATGTGGTCCTCAAAGCATATGTGGTCCTACATAATTTTTGTAGAATCCATGAATGCTCCTCACAACATGTGGCTGAGTTAGCCTCTGTGAATGTGTCTTTGCCTATGTCACCACCCATCCATCCCCGTCGTCCCCCTTCAGGCCTAAAAGTACGTGATGTGTTTACTCAATATTTTGTGTCCCCTGAGGGTGCTACTGCCTGGCAAGAGGAGGCATTATTACACATGTAGTGTGCCTGTCGCTGTGTCATAAAGATATTTATGCTCACTTAATTGTATATGTTGTGTTTGTTTTTGTGTCATATTGTGTGTAAGTTTGGCACACCATAACATATTTAACTAAACAGCTACATATTTAAATAATCACATACAATTAATGCGAGGCAAAACAATTTTTTATGTAGTAGCTCATGTTTTGTCGCTGTAAACATAATGAACAATTACAACTGGCTCATAAATGCTTTAAAACATGTTTCCTGAGAAAATTGGAGGACTATAACAAACTATAATGTTCATAACTTAAAACAAATTGAACAAAAATACATTACACCTATAACTGGCGGTAGGTGTGGGGTGGTGAAGGTGGAGGCCCAGATTGTGAGGGCTGCCTTGACTGCTCTCCAGCCACTGTGTCACCATGAGTGGTGGCTGACTGTGTAGTTTGCTGTGTGCTTGTTGCTTGCTCTGGATGTGGGTTTGGGTAAGGGAAGTTTGGGAACTGTTGTGGGTAGTCATAATATGACTGCCCACTTACACTATAGCCACCAAAATGCCCATGTCGACCATACCCATGTTGTGGCCAGCATTGAACATTGGGTATGGTAGAGTGGGCATATTGTGAATGGCCACTGTGTCCCATGGATTGGAGCTGGGGAGCTCCGTATAAAGAAGGAGCTGCAGTAGGATGAGTAGGAGGAGGAGTTGGGTTCTGTTGGACACAAGGAGGAGGTGGAGGAGGAGGATGATGAGGAGGAGGAGGAGGAGGATCAGAGGCTGAAGCAGATTGTGAGGGATTTGGTCCAAACAACCTTAAGACATTCTCAGGACCAACCACCCATCTATCAAGATAATTTAGTAGGTTGGTTGGATCATTAGGCGGTGTTCCAGAATCCAACACAATCTGCAGTCCGCTTCTGATCCGCAGTCTGTGCTGTCTTGGAATAGCCCGGAGGTAACGGCCAGACTGCGGCAAAATCCCTCCTCCCCATCATCATTTGCTACACTGGACAAATAGTCCAGAACTCCTCGGTCCACCTGCCTCCTTGTGGCAGAACCAACTCCTTCTCTTCTACGCCTGGGTCGCCGCGCAACATCTGCTGGAGGCGAAGCCACATCCAGGGGCCTACCAGGGCTGCTGCTGAGGGGAGGGTCTTGGGACTGTAGAGGCAAGCTCTGTGACTCCACTGCTGGTGGTGGTGTGGTGATGCTGGTGCTGCACTTGCTGCTGATGATGGGCCAGCCTCTTCAACATCCCCCACGGGGTCGATAACTGCCTCAGAGTCCGAAGCTGGCTCTCTGTCTGTAAGGTTTGACTCGGTGCTAGAGAATAAAATATATTTATTACAATTTATTCATAAAAATACCAATACACTTTGTACAGACATGAACTTACGGTCGCAAATCCAGAGCTGGAGCAAGAAAATTCAGTCTATCATAATAGACATATTTGCGTTTAGTGCTTGCTGCTGCCCCACTGCGCCCCCTCAGCTGTCTCTCTCTCCTGTAGCAGTCTCTACAGCTGCGCCAACGCCTTGTAACATCTGAGGCTGAAAAAGTAACGGATAAAATACAAATTTAAAATTATCTGCCCTTGTAATGTATTTTAAAAATAAATACCGTACAACAGCAATATTATACTTTTTTAACGTGTTATAGGAGTATAGAACACCAATACAAATTGTATGTAGATAGAATAACAATTAAATATTACAAGGGTTCATACATACAAAGCTCTATGACATATGTGTCACAATAATGAGCATTTATTTTCGACACAGCGATGGGATTACCAAAAGGGACACATATTAAGTACTTCACCTACGCATTTATTGGGTAGGCCAAAATTTTTAAAGTTTACTTTGCGACCATTGCAGTTGGAGCTAAATATCACACCAACACAGACGGCACCTGAACATTCATCCTACCAGGACCTTCAGTTGGTCCCTGCCCTGTGGGATTACCGTATATATGGGATGGAGCCTTTTCAAGTTCTCATATCCACAGTGGCCTCCTCTGTTCCTTTTGTGTTATGTTCCTTAAGGTTTCAGAAAGACCCATTGCAGGGTCGAAACGTTACCTATACATTTTTTTCGGCTGTGGTGTTTTAAAATTACACTTTTTTCACTTGCATTGAAAGATTGTTTTATTGCGGCTGGTTTTCAAATTACAGGAGCTAAATATTAGATGTGCTTGGAGTACTCACATAGCACTGGGGGTTCAACAGGCATAACTGTTTTTTTAAACACATTTCGGTTTCACATATAAGGGTACAGGGACATTATAACACATTGTTGTTGGTACATACTGAGTAGTCAAACCGTATTGTAAGCGTTTTCAAAACGTTACTTACTAATGCGTTCTTGGTCCTCCCTAGACCTGTCGCCAAAATCCGGGAACATCTGGGAACATATTCTCCTCCAAGCCGCGTCCTTCCGCGAGCGGTTAGAATAATTTGGATCCCGCTGGTCCCAAAGTTCTGGTCTCTCCTGGACCAGAACGATCAACATTTCCACATTGATGTGACTGGACATCGTTCTGGACTCCGTGGAGGCGGTTTCCTGTTTGGGTTTGAATTTTCGTAGCCTAATTAGCATGTCAGCCCTTCCTGGCAATTATCCTGATGCAATTTCCTGACACCTGGGATAGTGGTGCGATTTAATCGCAAGTCACACGTGCGGTCCGTTTGTAATCCGATTTTTCATCGCTCCCATAGACTTGCATTGGCGATAGTCGACCCACAATCGGTGACAATCGCAGCATGCTGCGATTGCACACGGACGTTTAAAACGGACCACAAAAAATCGGATACTGGGAGCTGCTCCATAGATTAACATAGGGCAGACTGCAATACGATATTTCATCGTATTGCAGTCGTCCGATTCTGTCGCCAGTGTGACGCCGGCCTAACACACGTCTTCTTCAGCATATAACCACAACCGCAGCTCAGTGGCTTTGAGCGGATTGTGCCATCTACTAAGGCAAAGCTGCTAAGATCACTGATTGGCTGCAGCGCTGTTGACATAACATCGAAGCTGCAGACAGTAGCAGAAACTGGGAGCAGCATTGGAGACTCAGCACTGGAATTGGGGAGATGAATAAGGCAAAGTTTATTTTTTTAAACAAATTGCAGCCAGGAGCCGGGGGAACCTAGATTTTGCCTCTTTTTTTGGAGGTTTTGCTATGATTTTGCTATGATTTTCTTTGTGTTAGACTGTATTTCCACAATGAGCTTTTAGTAAGTTTTTGATGTTGCACCAATTCTGCGTGCATTAAGTAAAATAGGTTACTTGCATTTTTTTCAAAAATATGCAGCGTAAAAAGATCACCAAAAACTCATCATAGGAATGTAGCCTTACCAGTGCCGACTTCTAAGCTATGTGCACGTGTTGGGTAATTGGTGAGTTTTTTATGACAGTATTTGTAAGCCAAAACCAGGAGTGGAACAAGGAGTTGTGGCTTGCAAATACTGAGGTAAAATAATGACCAAATACTCAATGTGTGGATGTGGCCTTAGGCTATGTGCCCACGTTGCAGCATTTTCGCATACAAGCGTTTTGCAAGCGTTTTTAGCTTGCAGAATGCTAGCGCTTTTTCAAGCGATTTGAAGCATTGCTTGGAAAAGTGGTTGACAGATTGGTCACACTTGTCAAGCATAGTGCTTGACAAGTGTGATCAACTTTTTACTATTGATGCTGCCCATGCAGCATCAATAGTAACAGATAGAATGTTAAAAACAATAAAAAAATAAAAAATATATGGATATACTCACCTCCTGGCGGCCCCTGATCTCCTCAGCGGCGATCCCGGTCTGCAACGTTCCGTTCCCAGGCGTGCTTCGCGAGAATGACCTTTGTGATGTCGCGCTCGTGTGACCGCTAGATCATCAAAGGTCGTTCTCGCAAAGTACGCCTGGTAACGGAACTTGCCGGCAGCGCCGCTAAGGACTCAGGGGGCCGACAGAGGGTAAGTATATCCCTATTTTTTATTTTAATTCTATTTTTTACAGGAATATGGTACCCAGGGCATGGAGGAGAGTCTCCTCTCCTCCAGACCCTGGTACCATCCGCACATGAAGCGCTCACTTTACGCATGGTGGGCATAGCCACATGCCTAAAGTGAGCGTTTCAATGCAATACTGTGGCGGCGGAGTCGCCACGATTCTGCAAAGTTAATGGACATGCTTCGGATTTTTCCGCTATTCGATTTCACAGCGGAAAAATGTGCAGCATTGGCACAGCAACTGCGGAATCCCATAGGATTGCATAGGATGCGTTTTGTTAGCGTTTTTTAAGCGTTTCCGCCAGGGCAAAAGCGCAGCGGAAACGCTTAAAAAGCGCAACGTGGGCACACAGCAAAACTACTGTCATGTGGGCTCAGCTATTAGTGTGAACACGAAGAGAGTCCGATGTGTTCATATTCCTTCACTTATCTTCAGAAAGATATTTTTCATCATAAAGTTAATTGTCATCGTAAGTTTAAAGTTAATACCTACTGTACATCTAAAAATTAATGTTCACATCGAAAAGTGCATTTACGATCACATAAAGCATTTCACAATCCTAATTTCTCTCCCCGGTTAGACATTTTTACTCAGTGGTGAAGAACACATCCAAGTTGTCCAAACCAGTTTCATCACAAAGGGTTTGCTGCTGTACAGCTTTTTCAGATTGACAGACTGGAGTTGCTTTATGGCCTCTCACATCTGGTGCCTCAGGCTACACCTTTAATGAAGAGGGTTAATGGTAAAGCTCCAGGGTTTAAGGTTAATGGGTGTGATTTTAGTAGGAATTAGAAGATTATGACAGAGGGAGACGGAGATAGAAGGAGGGTTTGTCATAAGTAAACTGAGGGTCTCTAGACTGACACCTGGCACTGTGAGGATCTCATGTCTAGTCAATATTGGAATGCAAAGTTATTCGAATATCCCTATTTATTATATTGATGGCTGGACCTTACACCACAAGGACTTTTTTAACTTTTATGTCTCCTTAATTCCTCATAGAGCGGGGCCCTCACTCCTTGTAATTGTTGAATTATGTGTTATCTCTATGAAATCTGTTATTGTCTGTACATGTCCCCTATGAATTGTAAAGTGCTGCTGAATATGTTGGTGCTTTATAAATAAAGATTATTATTATTATTATTGGCAGGGTAAATAATCCGGCTATCTACACTGGTGATAGGAACAACGGTCAATTTATAGTGTCAAACATGATCAATCATAAAATTTCCCTTTTATATATTTCCCCTTGTATTTTAACTGATTTCTTTTTTTACTCTGAGAATTTCCGCAAAAATTGACAAGTATTTATTAATATTTGAAAATTCCCCACTGAAACGTCTGCTACAAATATCTCTGACAGCTACACATTCAGCACATCAAACAAAACACAGAAACGTCCACTTCAAAGAAGCCATAAATCAATTTTTCAGACCAAAAAAAAGCCTGTTTTCAGGGAAGAGCTGTGAATAACATATTTAAAATTTTTCCTAATTTTAAGCCGTGGTGTTGATGTCTATAACTGTGGCTCCAGTCTAGTTACATAGCAGTTTCAAAGTCTTGTTAGTTTTGCTTTTTGTTCCTTATATGATTATTAGGGCATAAAAGGGTAGCCCGTCCTTTTTTTATCATATAACGAAAAGCTTACATCATTTCAAAGCTTTGTCACTTATGGAAACCAATTTTATAGATTTGATTATGCATGATCTACAGTTCCATTTACAGCATTGTGTCACTTTTTTGTGGTACAAGATGAAATCATATGACCTGGCTTATCCAACTTTCAAACATATTAAAGGAGTTGTCCAGTATATTGATGAGAGTTTGCAGACATTTTATGTGACTGCAGACTTCCGAATCCTCACAGTGCGTGCACTGCATGCTGTCAGGATTCTCCAGTATCAATGCCGAGACGGGGCAGTCACATGACTGCAAGTATGCAATTTCCATGCATGCAGCCCAGGGCTTAACTGTATCGGCGCTACTGCTAAGAGGTGATGCCAATAGTGACCGCTGCTTCCTCTTATTTACTTGCCTGCAGTAAGCAAATGCTGATGAATTATAAACAAAGGCCAAAGGCCTCATTCAGTCAAAAGTTTTTTTGATGTACGAGAAAAGAGTACCGAGTTTCCTTGGTGATTATCAGAATTTCGTTACATTTCCGTGACAGTTTCAACAGAATTTCATCAAAATTTAGCCAGTGTTTCTTCAGTTTTTTTTCACTGATGAAATATTAGGGTTTCTCTACCTTCTCCTGTCAGTCAGTAAAAAACGGACAGCACAAGTATGGCATCCGGGTGCTGTCCGATTTTTTTTATGGACCTATAGACTTGCATTCCTGATTTTTATCCGACGCTCAGATCAACATTGAACATGTCTCCGCAATATTGCACTGATCATTCAGTCTGCAAAAATTCACTGACATGTGAACAGAGCCATAGACTCTCACCGGTATGAGTGCTGGTACGACAGCACTGGTACGTGAAAAACTGACGTGTGAATGAGCTCTTAGTTAGTGCTGGAGCATTTGCACTGTATTTTTCTGAGGGAAAGAATAGGTTTGTATAGTTTATTTTGATATTATATATAATTTACAGCTATTTTTAATATTTTTATTCGAAGTTCTATAACCCCTTTCAATGTTCTGCCAGGTATGCTGCTGACTTTATACAGTATATGGTGCCAAATAACGCTATGAAATTTTAACTATTGTATGTGACTAATTATTTTAAATGTTACATGAATATTAATTTAAGTTCATTAATGGGTAACACACACCAGTTTATTCTATAATACATAACATTTTATGTGGCTTATTTTTATCTAAAGCGGCATGTACAATTCTCCAAGCTGCAAAGCTCAAAGTTTCCTATTATTCCCTGCATGTAAACAAAGTTACTAAAAACGAACTAATTATAATATACAGTATATTAAATATGGTAGAACTCTGAACTTGGGTAATATATTTGTAAACTTTCTCAACATTACTCCAAAATTGTGTTGGGGTGCTGATTGTGTCTTTTGAAAGACCAAATATTCATATACTCGTAATATAGTGAACCTGAAAATCTGGAGCTTTGAAACATGTATTGCATTTGGATGCAAGCTATATATTGTTTTAGATCATCGGAGCAAAACCTGCAGTCCAGGGACTAAATGTGGACCATGCTGCAATTCTGTGTGGCCCCAGCCATCATTGACTCCTCTGCGTTGAACAACTCTCATAAACTGTGGGCATAGCTGCGTTCATTGAGTAGTTATCTTGACAGCTTTTACAGGAATGCTAAAAAGGGGAAAAGAGAAGCCTTTTTGTCTGTTATAGTGGAATGAAGGACTTATTACCGAATGCCAAACTGTAAAGCTCAAGCATGGGACTGCTACTCAATACAAAGAAGACATTGATATTGACTACTGCCAGGTACAACCGGGACACGTTTGAGATGGACGGCAACGAACTGGAAGTTGTAAAGGTCTTCAACCAACTCTGATCGATGATCACTCAAGCTGCAGCGAAGACCCCGGAAGTCAATAGGAGAATAGATATGCACAACCCAATAATGAAGTCATTACATAAGGTCTTCAGATCAAGGAACATTTCACTTGCGATGAAGACACGGTTCGTACATACTTAGGTCTTTTTCTGTGGTAACATACGGATGTGAAGCCTGGACGACAAAGAAACAAGACAGAAGTAGAATCGACACCTTCGAAATGTGGTCCTGGAAAAGGATGTTATCAATACCATGGATGGGAAGAAGAACAAACAAATCAATTTTGGAACAAATCAAGCCAGACATGTCACTCAAAGCAAGGATCACCAAGCTATGACTTGCCTAGTTTGGACACATCATACGAAGAAAGCAATCACTGGAGAAGGATATCATGCTTGAAAGACTAGAATAAACAAGATGAAGAGAAAAAGCAGCATCTCGATTGCTTGATACAATCAAAGCTACAGTGGAGAAAACCCTGGTGAACCTATGTAGGCTTGCACAAGATCGATTTTTCTACAGATTGTTCATCCATCAAATCGACATGGCTCAAGATTGAGCTGAAGGTCGTTAAAAAAAAAAATTGAGAGAGAGAGAGACCTTGGTTTTTGGTTTCCAGAATCCGGATCAGTGTTTTGACGGATTGTACAAATGACTGGGTCCGGCACCATAGATTTGTATTGTTTCCGGCCGCCTGATGCGCCGCTTCAGGCACTATCAGGCGGGTCCGCTAAAAAAAAAAAGCGTTGCAGTGACCGTTTTGTCCAGCCGCCGGAATGTACATTTCCGCCGGATCCGGACAAATACGGATGCAACACAATGACATCCGGCGCTAATGAAAGTCAATGACAAAAAAGCGCATCCAGTACCGGATCCGTTTTTTTTAACAACACGCCGGATCGCGCCTAACGTCAAAAAGCTGATGTGTGAAAGAGGCCTAAGGCTCCACATTATTGATATTTGTAATATGTTAGAGAAATGCATTATTTTTGGCCTCCTTTTTATATTTATTTGTTATTCAGTACAGTACATAATGAAGCACTTTGCTCTCAGCATCTATAGCCTAGAAATATAATAACCAGTTTGGTGTTTGGTAGGAAATCATGATGTATCCCGCTGACATTTTGAAATAAGCAAATTTATTGGGTTTGATACAAGAATGTAAATACATTCAGATACATGATAGTTTTTGAAGGGGGTAAGGCTTATAAATCTTTGCGTAAACTTATCCCAGCTGGGAACTAGCTTCTGCATTCTAGAGTTGGAGCTTTGTTCTTATGTTTGACTGTCTGCAATAATTCAGGCACATATTAGATAGATTGCTGGTCCCAGAAGTCATAATGAAATAACCTTCATTCCCAGCCGTAGGGAAATAAGCGCACAATCAAGGGTTTGGGCAGATCTCTCGATTAAACAAAGGACTAACTGTGTGCAAATTGCTCCATAACAATTTGTAAAGAGCCCACTTTATACAGATGCAGATGTAATAGCTGATATTTTTAATCACAGAAGCAGGACTGTAAATGCCTTCAGCACACAGCCCTGGCTGTGTAATTAGCTGCTACAAACTATTTTGATTTGAAATTGCCTTGATAAGTGTTCCCTGGACTAATTGGCATGGGACGGTGTTTAAAAATCAACTTACGCTCACTACTTTTTTTTTCCATCCAGACATAATGTATATGACGAAATTCTCCAGTAACAACGAATTCTGGAGAAAAAAAATGTTTAAAAAAAAAAACTTTATTTTTTTAAACTTCAGGTGATACCTATAACACTCCTTAGGTGTTAGCTGTACTGGATGAAATTTAGCAGTTTGATTGATCAGGAAGGACACTTCAGACCGGCAAAGTGCTCCATGTACTGATGAGCTGATGCATTGCTGGGGTAAGGGACTCATTACTCTGTAAGGTGGAAGAAATGATAGTTGAGCTTTACATTTTCCAAAAATGAAGAAACGAGATCTGCCGTGAAAGAATTAACATAAAGTCAATTCTTCTTGTATTAATTATGAGCTTCATTTGTAGATTTTCCCCATAGGCTTGAATAGAAGAGGAAATTTTTGTTAGTTTTTTAGTTAATTTCCGTTGTAGGTAACACATGTCATCCACTCATCACTTTAATCAATGAAATAAATGAATTAATTTTAGCAATCAAAACTAAGTAACAGGAAGTTCCAAAAACAAAGTTATATTTGAAAATTTCATAACAAAAGGACAAAAAAAACGCATCAAAAAACTCCTTTAATGACCGCCGATACGCCTTTTAATGGCGGTAGTTGAGTACTTAAATCACAGCGCCGTTAATTAACGGCGCTGTGGAGAAAGTATATAGCGCCCCCCAGAGTCGGATTTTCTTCGGGGTCTCAGGTACCAGGTACCAGGGGTAGCCGAGACCCCAGAGAACATGATTAGGGTCGTTTTTTACCTGCAAAGAAAATGGCGGGTGCATGCGCAGTGCGCCCGCCGAAACTGCTGACCGGCAGCTTCCTTCATTGCAGGACATTTTGATCACTGTGATAAACGCTATCACGGTGCTCAAATTAAAAAAAATAGTAAATAACCCTCCCCCCTTTATCACCCCCTTAGTTAGGGACATATAATAAAATAAAGAAAATATATTTATTTTCATTTTTCGATTAGGGTTAGGGTTAGGATTAGGGTTATAATTAGGGTTAGGGTTACAATTAGGGTTGGAATTAGGGTTGGGATTAAGGTTAGGATTAGGGTTAGGGTTGGGATTAGGGTTAAGGGTGTGTTGGAGTTAGGGTTGGAGCTAGAATTAAGGGGTTTTCACTATTTAGGTACATCAGGGTTCTCCAAACACGACATGGCATTCAAAAAGTCAAATGGTGCTCCCTCCCTTCCGAGCCCTGCCGTGCACCCAAAGAGTGGTTTACCCCAACATATGGGGTATCAGCGTACTCAGGACAAATTGCACACCAATTTTGGGGTTCTAATTTCTCCTGTTACCCTTGGGAAAATAAAAAAAGCTGGCTAAAAAAATCATTTTTGAGGAAAAAAATGATTTTTTATTTTCACGGCTCTACGTTATAAACTTCTGTGAAGCACTTGGAGTTTGAAAGTGCTCACAACACATCTAGATAAGTTTCTTAAGGGGTCTAGTTTCCAAAATGGGGTCACTTGTTGGGGGTTTCCACTGTTTAGGCACATCAGGGGCTCTCCAAACGCGACATGGCGTCCAGCCAATTCTGTGTTGAAAAAGTCAAATGGCGCTCCTTCCCTTGCGACCTTTGCCGTGCGCCAAAAAAGTGGTTTACCCCCACATATGGGGTATCGGCGTATTCAGGAGAAATTGGACAACAAATTTTGTGGTTCATTTTCTCTTTTAACACTTGTGAAAATAAAAAAAAATTGGTTCTAAAGTAAATTTTTTTCAAAAAAAGTTAAATGTTAATTTTTTCCTTCCACATTGCTTCAGTTCCTGTGAAGCAAGTAAAGGGTTAATAAACTTCTTGAATGTGGTTTTGAGCACCTTGAGGGGTGCATTTAGAATGGTGTCTCTTTTGGGTATTTTCTATCATATAGACCCCTCAAAGTGACATCAAATGTGATGTGGTCCCTAAAAGAAAATGATGTTGTAAAAATGAGAAATCGCTGGTCAACTTTTAACCCTTATAACTTCGTAACAAAACAAAAAATTTCTTTCCAAAATTGTGCTGATGTAAAGTAGACATGTGAGAAATGTTATTTATTAAGAAATTTGTGTGACATATCTCTCTGATTTAAGAGCATAAAAATTTAAAGTTTGAAAATTGCTAAATTTTCAAACTTTTCGCCATATTTCGTTTTTTTTCATAAATAAACGCTGGTCATATAAAAAATTTTTTTACCACTAACGTGAAGTACAATATGTCACGAAAAAAACAATCTCAGAATTAGCGGGATTCGTTAAAGCGTACCATAGTTATAACCTGATAAAGTGACAGTGGTCAGAATTGTAAAAATTGGCCTGGTCATTAAGTTGCAAATTGGCTCTGTCACTAATACATATGTAGAAAAAACCACACTCAAAACACAGCAAAAAACTCAAGTAACCAAAGGCTACGTTCCCACGATGAGCTTTAGGTGAGTTTTTAGTGTTGCAGATTTTCTGCACCATTTCTGCACTCGATAAAGGGAATCTGTCACCACCTGGATGTTTTAAGCTATAACTATGGGCATACAGGTGATAGAATTGTTAAAATAATCCTACCTGTATGCTTCATGACTGCTGTCTTGTTGCTGAGAAATAGACTTTTAATCTTTTATGTTAATTAGTTCTTCCAAGCTCCAGGGCGTATGTGCCCTGAAAGAAAAATCTGCCTCCGGTGTTAATTTGCGTACCACCACCCTCCCACGCAAGTCACAGTGCCATGTGATGTGCAGTTGTGGCTCCGGAATCCCGCACCTGCACCCTGCACTCGCCTGATTATGTGTACCTTTTCCACCCTTCTATGGGCAGTGTTTTCACCTTTCTTCTGCGCAGGTGCTGGCGAGTCACTGTTACTTCATTAGCACTGACTTGTCTGCACAGAAGAACAATGAAGCCAATGCCCATAGCAGGTCGGAAAAGGTTTTGCGCGAGTGCAAGGCACAGGTGTGGGAAAATCCACAGCATGAGAAACTCACTAAATACCCATTGTGGAACTGTGGCCTTAGAATGGGAATTTACATTGTAAAGATGTGACCTTTGGATTTCTGCCTCAGATTTACAGTTTGAACAGTCATTTAGCTGAGCTGATCCTAGAATTTTCAGTGCTTAAACTTAGTTCAAATAAGTGAATTCTGCTTCTTTCAGTGGCTGATTTTTTCCACAATGGCGCCAGTTTTCTGTTGCATGTCAGTGGGGTTACAGAAAACCCATTCACTTGAATGGGATACATAGTATCATCAAGTTTTGAGGTGATTTTGGAGAGGATGTCAGTACACAATCAATTTCAAAACTGATCTGTGTGAACATAGCCTAACAGAACCTCCAACCATTTATAATACCAGTGTCATCATAGGTATCAGAGTGGAGTTTGGGCATTAGGCCAGGGTCACACTTGCGTATGGCATCCGATGCGAGAGTTATAATAATGACCCTCGGCTCCTGCTCTGCTGCGTGTGGGGGCCGAGTGTCATGCGTCTGTGCTCCGAGCCTCTTGCACAGAGCGTATCGGAGCAAAGCTGCGGAGGAGGCAGCGAAACTAATTTCTCTATCTCCTCCATTGCCGTCGTATATCACACAGCACTTGGATGATATCCGAGTGATGTGTCCTGTGTCACTCGCACCCATAGACTTATATGGGTGCGAGTGCGCCGAGGCTCGGCCGAGTGTCGGTGACCATCGCAGCATGCTGCGATTTCACTCGCACATAGAATACGGCCAAGAAAGAAAAACGGTGATGGGAGCTGCCCCATAGATTAATACTGGTCCGAGTGCTATGCGATGTTTTATTTATTTTTCACGTAGCACGTAGCACTCATCGGTATTCATCGCTACTGTGACTTCGGCCTTAGGGGCATACTCGCAATCAGTATTTTGTGCCTTTCTTGACAAAAATGACAGCCAACTCCTATGTGTTTTCAATGGCTCTAACTTTCCTCAATAAAAACACACTAGAAAACTTTAGCACATGACTAAAATGCATCTGTGGCAGTTTTTGATGCAATTTTTTGAGCATAAGCTAGATGTGTATCCAGTTATAAGGAGCACTATGAGTCAGTTTTTCATTTCCATTCCTTTTCAATCCACTTCTGGCTTTGGCAAAAACAACTGTGTGAAATACTGCCAAAAATGACGTGTGGCTCCCACCTTGCTGGTTTGTATGGGATTAGATTGAGGGGAAGCTTTTGTTTTTAGATAACCCTTTACCCTTGTTCATGTGAATTTGTTTTACTCATTTATAAAGTACCTTTAATTCCACTGCTCTTTACATACATTATTGGCACTGTCCTCGATGGGGCTCACAATCTAAATTTCCTATCAGTATGTCTTTGTAATGTGGGAGGAAACTGGGAAGAAACCCATGCAAACACGGGGAGAACATACAAACTCCTTGCAGATGTTGTCCTTGGTGGTATTTGAACCCAGAACCACAGCGCTGCAGTGCTAACCACTGAGCCACCGTGCTGCCCACATACGATCTGATTGCAGTACTAGACACATCCTAAAGAAGTAAATACTTTTAGGAGGCATCTTCACATATTGCAAAAATGAGGTTTTCTTCATGTTAATGGGATCAGTTCAGGTCTGGAAACATATTTAAGGGACTTCTCAAAAGATCACAGACAACTTTTATTTATGGACAAATTAAATGACCGTAATAAATCATAATGATTATAAGTGATACATGTCTACAGACCATAAATCCTTCATGAAGGCATTAGCTGCATTCAATGTCAACTGTAAGGGTGATAAATACAGTCAAAAAAATCTGTACAAGTCTCTACAGTTTTAAAAAACTCATGGAGATATCACATTTTCTTTTCCTGATGGGAAAAAATGCCTTATTTTATGGATTGACCAGGAATTTCTGGTCGGTTAGTAACCCGGGTCAGTGAAAGACCTGACATATAAAGAAGGAAACCAATATAAATCATAAAAACGGACATTTAGTCTCATTTAGCTGTAACTTTTTCTTCTGACAGGTGAGGGTGCCAGAGGAACTCTAACCTGTCATATTTTTGGCACATTTTGTGGTTAAGGGCTGCTTTGAAAATTTTATTTGATCTTGGTTTACACTGTAAAGTTCCTAGTATTGTAACAGGTCTTCATTCATAGTGTCTCCATAATTGAGAGCAGGGCCGGCGTCAGCAACTGGCGCACCCGGGCAAGTGCCGGGGCCCTGAGCAAGTGGGGGGGGGCCCACTCGCCGTCAGACACCGGCGTACTATGAGGGGCCCTGTGCCAGTGCCGGCAACCACGAGTGGCCCCCCTGCTTGCTCAGGGCCCCAGCACTTGCAATTCTTACCTCTCCCTGCTCCACCGCTGTGACGTCTTCCGCATTTCCTGACAGTGACATTCAGGTCAGAGAGCGCGATGACGACACGTCTGTGTGCCCTCTGCCTAAACAGTCACAGTGCAGAGAGCTGGAAGATGGTGATGCTGAGGAATCCAGAGTAGAGCAGTGCCCAGCGAGGAGAGGTATTTAATTTTTTTTAATGTTTGAAGCAATATATGGGGAGCATTATACACTGGAGAATTATATATGTGGCCCATCATACACTTGAGCATCATAGATAGGGCCCATTAAAAACTGGAGCATTATATATGGGGCCCATCATATACTAGAGCATCATATGGGGTTCATTATTTATGGGGCATCACATGGAGCCCATTATATATGGAGCATTATATATGGGGACCATTATATTTGGAGCATTATATGGGGCTCATCATACACTGGAGCATCATATATGGGGCCCATCATATACTAAAGCATCATATGGAGTTCATTATTTATGGGGCATCACATGTAGCCCATTATATATGGGGCATTATATGGGGACCATTGTATTTGGAGCATTATATGGAGCTCATCATACACTGGAGCATCATATATGGGGCCCATCATATACTAGAGCATCATATGGGGTTCATTTTTTATGGGGCATCATATAGGGCCCTTTATATGTGGAGCATCATATGGAGCACATATGGGGCCTATTCTGTATGGAGCATTATATAATAATAATAATAATAATAATAATAATAATCTTTATATAGCGCCAACATATTCCGCAGCGCTTTACGTTAACAATACAATAATTAAAGCAAAATAAGCCGACCCTGCTCGTGAGAGCTTACAATCTACAATGAGGTGGGGGAGATACAAAGTACAGGTGTGTATATACAATGGTGCATTTACAATGATAGTCCAGCCATCTTGAGGGACTGAGGGATGGATGGAGATAGTGAATGGGCTACACATACACACTTAAACATAGAACGACTTTGATTAGTGAATATGATAGGCCACTCTGAACAAATGTGTTTTGAGGGAGCGCCTGAAACCATGCAAATTGTGGATAGTCCTAATTTCTTGGGGTAGAGCATTCCAGAGGATTGGAGCAGCGCGGGAGAAGTCTTGGAGTCGGGAGTGGGAGGTACGGATTAGTGCAGAGGTTAGTCGAAAGTCGTTTGCAGAGCGCAGCAGTCGGTTAGGCCGATAGATAGAAATGAGGGAGGAGATGTAGGGGGGTGCTGCACTGTGGAGAGCTTTGTGGGTGAGAACCAGTACTTTGAATTAGATCCTATAATGAATGGGCAGCCAGTGTAAGGACTGGCGAAGAGCGGACGCGTCCGAGTACCGATTAACCAGATGGATGACCCTGGCTGCTGCATTAAGGATGGACTGAAGAGGGAATAGTCGAGTAATGGGGAGGCCAAGTAATAGAGCGTTGCAGTAGTCCAGGCGGGAGTGGATCAATGCTACAGTGAGGGTTTTTGTTGTTTCCATGGTGAGAAAAGGGCGGATTCTAGAGATGTTCTTTAGGTGTAGAAGGCAAGAGCGGGCAAGAGATTATATATGGGAGGTGAAGGAGAGATTGGTATCAAACATAACACCCAGACAGCGAGCCTGCTGCCGGGGTGTTATTATGGTGCTGCCCACAGAGAGGGAAATGTCAGATTTAGGGAGGTTAGTAGACGGCGGGAGCAGAAGGAGTTCAGTTTTGGAGAGGTTAAGTTAAGGTTAAGAGAGTGGACATGATGTTGGAGACTGCGGACAGACAGTCGGTGACGTTCTGTAGAACAGCGGGGGTAGGGTCGGGGGATGACGTGTATAGTTGTGTGTCATCAGCATAAAGATGGTACTGAAAGCAAAATCTGCTGATGGTCTGTCCAATTGGGGCCATGTAGAGAGAGAAGAGAAGGGGGCCAAGGACTGACCCCTAGGGTACACCGACAGTGAGAGGAAGAGGAGATGATGTGGAGCCAGAGAACGAAACACTGAAGGAGCGGTCTGAAAGATAGGAAGAGAGCCAGGAGAGAGCAGTGTCCTTAATACCTAGTGACTGGAGCCTAGACAGTAGGAGACAGTGGTCAACAGTGTCGAAAGCTGCAGAAAGGTCGAGAAGAATGAGCAGAGAGTGGTCGCCGTTACGTTTTGCTGTCAGAAGGTCATTGGTCACTTTGATGAGTGCAGTTTCAGTCGAATGTAGGGGGCGGAAGCCGGACTGTGAAGGGTCTAGGAGGGAGTGAGTGGAGAGGTAACGGGTAAGGCGGGAGTAGACTAGGCGCTCCAAAAGTTTAGAGATGAAGGGGGATTGGAGACCGGTCTGTAGTTGTTTGTGCAGGAAGGGTCGAGAGCGGGTTTCTTTAGTAGCGGAGTAATGATGGATTGTTTGAAGGAGGATGGGAAAATGCCAGAGGAGAGTGAGAGATTAAAGATTGTAGTTAGGTGAGTTGTGACAACTGGAGAGAGAGACTGGAGGAGATGTGAGGGGATGGGGTCGGTAGTGCATGTAGTCGGACGAGAGGAAGAGAGGAGTCTGGAGACTTCTTCTGTGATGGGATCAAATGTGGAAAGTGAGCCAGGGGAAATACAGGGAGGGATGGGAGTCACAGCACTTGGTGGTTTAGAGCAGATTTCCTGACGGATAGTATCTATTTTTTCTATAAAGTGGGAGGCCAGGTCGTCAGCACAAATGTCTGTGATAGGGGCTTGTGCTTTTGGCCTAAGGAGGGAGTGAAAAGTGTCAAAGAGTTTCTTGGGGTTGTTGGCTAGTGAGGAGATCAGGGTGGTGAAGTAGGTCTGTTTGGCGAGGTGAAGGGCAGCATTATAAGTTCTTAACATGAATTTAAAGTGGATGAAGTCTTCTAGTGTGCGGGTTTTTCTCCAGAGGCGTTCAGCACTCCTAGAGCATCGCTGAAGAAGTCGAGTTTGCAATGTGAGCCAGGGCTGTTTTACTGTGTGTTTGGAGGTTCTGAGGGTGAGCGGTGCTACTTGGTCAAGGGTGCTTCTAAGAATGTCATTGTAGTGATGAACAGACAGATCAGGACAGGAAAAAGAGGAGATTGGGGACAGCGATGAGTGTAGGGAGTCTGAAAGTGTCTGTGGGTTAATGGCTTGTAGATTTCTGAATGTGTGGTAGGTAGGAGTGCGCTGGGGTGGTGGAGGATTTGTGAGCGTGAAGGAGAGAATGTTGTGGTCAGAGAGTGGAAGCAGTGAGTTATTTAGCTGGGAGATTGAACAGAGGCGGACAAAGACCAGGTCAAGGGTGTTTCCATCCTTGTGTGTCTCAGAGGTTGAAAGCTGTGAGAGGCCTAGAGAAGTGGTTAGTGATAGAAGCTGAGATGCAGATGTGGAAGTAGGGCTGTTATTCTGTATGGAGCAATATATGGGGCCCATCATATACTGTATGGAGCTTTATATGCGACTCATTATACTGTATGGAGCAATATGTGGGGTTCATTATACTCTATTGGGACCGTCCTATACTGTATGGCACATTATATGGGGACCATCATATACTGGAGCATTATGTGGAGCTCATCATATACTGTATGGAACATTATATGGGACCAATTATGTATGGAGCAATATATGTGGCTCCTGATTCTGTATGGAGCAATATATGTGGCTCATTATACTGTATGAAGCATTATATTGGGCCAATTATTCTGTATGGAGCATCATATATGGGACTCATTATTCTGTATGGAGCAATATATGGGGCTCATTATTCTGTATAGAGCAATATATGTGGCTCATTATTCTGTATGGCACACTATGTGGTGCCCATAATACTGTATGGAGGACTATTCTGTCCGGTTTTTGAGCTATTGTAGAATTTACAATAGATATCACTCATGTAATGTAAGAAGTGAAGTATTTGGCATTGTACTATACCTATATTTCTCTGCCGTTTCGGAGAATCATGAATTGTGGTATGTGTTAAAGGGGCCCACTGAGACTCTTTCGCCCGGGGCCCACGAAAACCTGGAGCCAGCCCTGATTGAGAGAACAATTTTAGGTATATGCGAAAAACCCCATCATATTGGTGTGAAAGTTACTGAGAAACTTTGCTTAAAGGGAACCTGGTATGTCCTTTTAACATGTAAACTGTCCCCAGTGTGTTGTTACTGATGCAGTGTGCATTTCTAACAGTTTTTTTCAATAAAAACGGCAGTCTAGTCATGTGCAAAAAGCACTTTATATAGTTAGATTGTACCTACTCATTTAGTCATAGGGGTGTGCTTCATTTTGTTCAGTTACGGTTGTCACCGCTCACGGAATTTGAATGATGTTTCCGTGGTCACGCTGATGTATCTCGATTCTGCTTTGAAAAATCACATGCTTGCGCAGTGTATCCTGAAGCCGCACTTGCGCAGTGTCGAACAGAGAGCCGCGCTTGCGCCGTGATGAGCCGCTCCGGCTGCACACAGTTAGTGAAGCTGGGTACTACACACAGCTTCAGTGGGCACGTGCGGGGAACCGCTTGTCATGATGCTCCCCGATTGACACTGTGCAAGCGCAACTCCATGACACAGGCGGGATTTTTCAAAGCAGATTTGAGTGACATCGGCAGCAACCCTGGGAACATCATTCAAATTGTGTGGGTGGCGACAACCATGACTGAACAAAAGGAAGCACACCCCTATGACTAAATGAGCAGGCACGGTATAATTATATAAAGTGCTTTTGCACATGATTAGACCTCTGTCTTTAATGAAAAAACGTGTTGAAAAAACATTGCATCAGTAAAAACGTACTGGGGACGGTTTACATGTTAAAAAGGACATGACAGAGTCCCTTTAAAAGGCACAATATCAGGCCTTCAGTATTTTTGTAAGGGCTCATTCAGACGTCATTCAGTTTTTCGCTTGCGAGTTCTATCTGTGCTTTTCACATTATAGCCTATGGGGTGTCACATGTACAGGTATTTTTGCAGACTTAGTTGGCCATCCAAAATCATGGATAGATGTCTGATGTCTCGAATCCATCTCACCAATGCAAGTCTATAAATTTGTGAAAACGTCAGACAGCACTCGGATGCCATCCATTTGCTGTCCTTTTTTATGGATTATGTGATATGAGAAGATTGAGAAATCTTCATAAATTTTGGTTCATCTGGGAAAAACTGATGAAACTCTGACCAAACTATGAGGATAAAAACTGACACACTAATCAAACTCCTTATAAATAATAGTGACAGAGGATGTATAATCGGGGGGAAAGGTTGTACGTCTTCTTTTCAGCCAATTTAACTATGTAACTCTAATGAAACTTTGATAAAAAAAAACTCGGACTGATTTTTGGCATACGAGAAAAATCACTGACGTCTGAATGAGCCCTGACTGTGTGCACTACTCGAACTTGGGAGAAATGGAGGAATTATCACTAATTATAAGAGCCCGAGCATTGTGTTGCACATTGTAACACTCTTTGTCAGCACTGTGGAGGGGATGAATAAATCACTGAAGGACAGATCTCTTTACGTCTGTCACTTTTGTATGTATTCTGCGCTCTATCAAGGACTGTACGGACAACTGGATTCAGATTCTTCTAGCGATTACTCCCCCACTCAGCGGCATTACTGGAAAGGGATTGGCCTGAGGGGCAAAGTTGTCAAATTATGCCCAGTATGGACAACCTTATTTTAGGATTCAGCCTTCCAAATTATAGGATTATCCCGTGCAGATAACTGGAGGATTAAGCTGCCTGATGAAAGCATTTACATTGCTCAATGCAGCATAGCAATACTCTTCAGACAATTAGTAGGAAGTCAATAAACAGTTGTTCTCATATTATGGCATAGCTCGTAGGAAGCGGGCGTATTTTGGATGGATGGAGGAAACAGGAGCACACTCCAAATTAACATTGTTTATTCAGGTCTCTGCGAATTTTAGCCAGGTTAGGAAAAGGCTTATGTGATGTTCCTGTTTGTCCTACATGCACGGGGCTTGATCTTAGGAAAAGACTTCTACCATCCTCTTCAGAAGAACATCAATGGTATAAATTGGACGTCTATTGTAAATGAACATGCATGAGCTGTGAGATCATAGACTGCTAATGTAACCTGGCAGCTACGAGCCAGTAACATCATTTCTTCCATTCAGCAGCAGAACCAGACCCCGAGCAATTCAAGCAAGTCAGAACCCTTATGCCATAATAAGACCCATCCTTGTTTGTGTCTCCAGTTGCCCTGCGTGCAGTAATTATTACTTTTCCAGCTGAACGAATGGAGCAACCGGTGCTTGTATCAAAGGGACGGGCAATGTACGGCAGCCAGAGTCTGGGTAACTGCGGAGACTGAATAGTCTGCATCAATGCTCATTCCGAGCACTTGTCAGAGGGAAGCCTTCCTCTTTAAACTGAAACATTAAAGCTTCCATACTCCCTGCTACTATGAAAATGCCAGCTGGAGGAATGGATCCAAAAGATTTTTGCATTGCCATTGATACAAGAAGCTGAGATAAAAGGGAACTTACACATGAGCTCGGTTTCATACAAAGACATAATATTTCTGCTTTTTTTTAATCTGAGACAGTCTCATCCATGCCATGAATCTGCAGCCTTCGGATATTCTTCTGCAAAACCATGGTGGCTTTCATTTCATGTTTTATGTGATGTATTGCAGTGCGGTCTGTTTCGCTAATGTTTCATTAATATCTTTTCAGTTTGTGTTTACCTGATGTCAGGAAACTTTTCTCTTCCAATAGATGTATGCCTGGCAAATCCTGATTTATAATGCAGTCTGAATTGGAGTTATGCATGGACTGACTCCCTCCAAAGTGGGCTTCAGAGTCACATCAGAGAATATGGGTGTCTAAGGCCTTTCCAAGAGGTTGTCAGGCCACACATCTATAATGATCGTTCCCCTAAATTACTCAGATGTTCAACTGTAGGCCATTTAGAGTATTGTGTATTAGGAAAAAAAATCCACAGCGATACTCTTGACTTTCGGTTAATGCAACTAAAGGTCCCCATGCACACTAGATTAAAGTATGCTGCTGGTTGAATGATAGTTTGAAGGGAACCGTCATTTGATTAATGTTACCTAAACCATAGGCAGCATGAATAAGAACCTGGCCTAATGATTGAGATGAGTCTACCACGCCCGATGACTTTTCCCAGTGCTACTCCAGATGATTGACAGGTCGCCTTCCTTGGGAGAGACCGTCAATCACCTCTAGCAGCACTTTCAAGAGCCAGTTTGGGGCGGCACCTGACTGGTTTCGTTTCTGGCTATGGCTTTTGGATGAATCTGGTACCTAAAAGTTCTTTGAACCGTTGCCGCGTTTCAAACAAAAGTATACCTGGCTGCAATCATGTAGCCAGGCTTTAATTCATGCTGCTGGATATAACAAGTTCTCTTAAATGAATGACTAATTTTAGTTGCTCAAACACATCATACTTGTTCAATGAAACTGTGCAAGGAACAAACAGTTTTTCTGGGAATATTCTTTAAATGAATGACGCTAAGTTCACATTTGCGTATATGTGCGCAGCGTATCATCTGCATACGCAAACGCATGTTTACGCACCGTTTTTTATCTGCATCATCTTACACATGATGCAAAAAAAAACCGCTGCGTGTGTACGCGTTTTTGCATGCGTTTGCATTGTTTATGCGCATGCGTTCGATATTTCCAGGTGCTGTAATCAGTTCCTGGACATGTACAGTCTGAAGTCCGCATGCGCATAGAAGGCATCCATGCGCATGTCCTTGCGTACCAATTCGTTCCTATAGACAGTAATGCGTTTTTTTTACACACTCATCCGCATGCGCATGACTGCACATATTTGATGTTTTTTTGATGCTTCAAAAAATGCAACATGTTGCGTTCACCAGACACTGCCGCACACCGCGAAATGATGCATGCGTACGCAAATGCATGCAAACGCATGTCCCTGCGTACACCATGTTAAAGATATGTACGCATGATGCATGCGGATCTACGCGGAACAAACTTTGCGCGTATAGACACAAATGTGAAACCAGCCTGATTGTCCATAATTGAAACAACCTTTCTTTGAATGAAAAATCTTCCTTCCAACTTTCAGTAAAAAAAATCTTACCGTATTTTTCGATCCATAAGACACACTTTTTTCCCCAAAATTTTTGGGGAAAATGGGGGTGCGTCTTATGGTCGCAATATACTCACAAATCCGGTGGCGGCGGTAGCCCTTGCGGCGGTCCCGATGCAGCCTCCCTGTGCTCTGTGATGCGGTGGTGTCAGGGCTCTGTAGTGTGGTTGCAGCAGGGCTCCGTGCTGCGTGGGGGGCTCCGCCGGCATTTCGTCATAGCCAGAAAGCCCCCCGCAGCTCCGTTGCACTTGCTGCAACGCGGTGGCCTCCAGAAATACGGCCGCGCATACTCAAATTCAAATCTCGTTTCCCGAGATCTCGGGACAAGATCTCGTTGCAGAGATCTGAATCTGAGCATGCGCAGCCAACTTTCCGGAGGCCCCAGGCGGCCATCTTTCCGGAGGCCTCCGCCTGCCAGCAACAGAGCTTTGAGGGGCTTTCTGGCTATGACCAAATGCCGGCAGAGCCCCCCACGCAACACAGAGCCCCACTGCAGCCACACTACAGAGCCCCGACACCACCGCACCACAGAGCACAGGGAGGCTGCATTGGGAACACCGCCACGGGACCACCGCCACGGGATTTGTAAGTATATTGCCACCCCACAGAGCACAGCCACCCCACAGAGCACAGCCATCCCACGGACACAGCCACCCCACAGAGCACAGCCACCCCACAGAGCATCCCTGCAACACAGAGCACCACCACCGCACCAGCCTGGACCACCGAACGACCCCTGTGACGCTCCTCTACCTGTGCTGATCCCTTCGCTGGTAAGCTGAATTCGGACTGTAAGACAGACCCCCATTTGACACATTATTTTTTTTCCCCTATTTTCCTTCTGAAAATTTGGAGTGCGTCTTATGGTCTGGTGCGTCTTATAGTCCGAAAAATACGGTATATGGCCGACCTTATTTTACATTGTTCTTAAGTTTTTACCTGAAGAAAGATGGTTTTGGTTGAAATCATTCATTTTCATCATCCTTATCTAATGTGTATGAGGACCTTTAGAATGAGGAATGAGTGAAGGCTTATCAGGACCAAAACAGACTATTCGCTCTAACTGCATTAATGACCCTGTAATAAAAGTTTTTTTCCCCTGTCCAAGATCGCACCACTCCTCTTCCTCCCTGGGAAGGACAACAAGCTCTTGGTAAGGTACAGTTCAGACGTGGTCGGTAACTAGGCAACAAGACGTAAACTATAGAATTAAAAATACCTCCTTACTAGGATTTTTACTAAGAAGTAAATTGCAAAGTTACTTGTTTTGACAATGTTACCCTTTGCGATCAGTAAGTTCTTTTAAATAACTTTTTATAGCCATAATCAACATTTATATATTTATACTTGCTTATAGTGCCACAAGCCTTTACAGGCTAACTGTCCCCATTGGCACTCACATCCCAAATTTCCTATATGTTTTTGAGCTGAAGCTTCTGTTAAGCTGTGAAAAAGTTGAATATTTTAATATATTACAATTAATACTATTAATCAGTATGGAAGTATTACAATTTGTATGTGTCACTGCTAATGTTGAACTTAACAAATAAAAATATTTTTGAGGAATCCTCACAATTATACATTTCTTTCGCCATCTTATTTATTGGTTGTCTTTTATAGTTTATATGTGTTAATTCTTTCATTATATTTGGTTTTGCCCACTTTTTTCTGCTACTTAGTGGCTAGGAGTAGTGATGAGCGAACATACTCATTGCTCGGGTTTTTGTGAGCATGCTCGGGTTTCCTCCTAGTATTTTGGTGTGCTCAGAGATTTAGTTTCTGTCAATGCAGCTTGATGATTTGCGACTGTTAGACAGCCTGAATACATGTGGAGATTCCCTAACAAATAGGCATTCCTCACATGTATTCAGGCTGTCTAGTATATCATGCAGCTGCGTCGACAGAAACTAAATCTCTGAGCACCCCAAAATACTCGGAGTACACCCGAGAATGCTCGGGAAAACCTGAGCAATGAGCATACTCGCTCATCACCAGCTAGGAGAAGAACTCAGACCAGCAGAAGAGAAGCGTGACACCTTTACTGTGGTCTAGCTATAAATGCTGCTGTAAATAATAGAAAAAAAATGGGGTTTGTTACATCCTCAGTTTAGAATAAATTGAACGGCTTTATAGAGTCTTGAAGGCACAGAAAGAGAAGGATAACATATGGCAATGAGGACGTGTTTTATACTGTCATGGAACACATTAATATAGTATATAAAGATTCTTATTGTGTTAATAAATGTTGTTAAAGGGATTGGGCCAAGGAGGGAAACACTTGGCTACTACCAGGTTAGCCCCGTTAACGTCAATATACCAGACACAACCCAATACTGTTGGGAAGAAAGCAGCCATGTTTTTCTAAATTTAGACAGTCCACTGTAGTAGTCGTTTTGTGAAACTAATATAAATAAAAGCATAGAATTCCCTTCCAGTTGTTGGATGGAAAGTGTCACATGAGTTTTAGCCTTCAGTTTTGGCTAATTTTTGGGCGACAGTGGATGATTTTCTGTGTTATATATGGAAGCTATTCCTTGTGTTGCAGAATCATTTTGAGTTCTCGCTGCCCTTTTAGCTATAAAGTAATCAAACTTAAAAGTCAATTATAAGAGGAAACTGGGTCTGATAACCTTAGCGGATTACCATTATGTCACATGTTGGGGCCAAGTGGAGTGTAAGCAAACAGACCTTTGAAGAACGCTTGAACATGTTTGGTGTAGGGCGCTAAGGACTGGAGACTGTTTACACAGCACAAAAGGCTTCCCTGCCTGCCCCCCTCTTCTGAAGCGCTCCTTTTCTGCTGCTTGCCGTTTGCCTTCCTAATGACACCAAGCTGTTTGTTTGAAATATGTCGCAGAGCATATATAAAGAGCGTATATAAAGAGCGTCTACTTTAAACATTGATCTCATTCAAATAAACCATATGTCTGAGCGGTGAGAAGTGGAGGAAAGCTTCTGGCCCAGCCTTACCTTCCGAGAGCGGATGCACACGACCAAAGCGAGAGCGTGCCATATCAATTGCTTTATGTGCACCCCACAATTAGACTATTAGGCCTCCCTAGTTTAATCATAGGTTAAGCCAATACTTTAGTTTAGAGGCCCACGACTTCACTGCACATACCTCTATTTACACATTGTCATATTGTTAGAAGAGTGAAAAATCCCTTATTTAAGTAGAACCCTGACAAGTATTTTACTCTGAAGAAGAAAAAAAATGTATAAAGAATGCAGAGGCTGGGATCTGCTTAATGTCCTGTCAGATAGGGGATTAAGAATATGAAGGAAGGAATTTATCCTGAAAGAATAGAGGGAGTTTGAGGTGCAGCTGCCAAGAAGAAAGTCGTGTGAGAAAGATGGAAGAAAATACAACAATTAACTATTTAATTACCATAAGACACGGGAAAATACATTTTTCAAAAGCTTCTTTACCCATAGAACTTGCAAGTACTGCTCCCATTAAAGCGAAAAGAGTTTTGAAAAGCAACAGGTAAATTAATAAATAAATGCCTACTCATGCATGATCGCCAGGGAAAAGGTTGTTCTTAGCGATTTAATCTTCTTGCCAATTTGTTTCTTTCTGAAATGTCATTTTTAAGAGATTAGTAAAATATTGTATCATTTGGACTTTGGGTCATACACTCAAAAATGTTCAACACTCAATTGTATTGATACCGAGCATACAAAGATCCGAGATCTGTAGATATTCATTCTAAATGATGTAACCTTTTAAAATATATACTGCTATGTATTCAGTCTAATAAACCTTTAGCATGACTGATTTAGAGAGTTCTGCTTACAGATTTTAAAAGAAAATGATGCTTTGTTTCTAAAAAGGTTTGTCCATTATGGCTTCTCAGATCTACTTGCTCTATTAGAACATGCGGACATCTTAAAGAAGGGGTTTCCCTGTTCAGAAGACCACTTAAGAGTGAGGGTTAGAGGGCTCTAAATTACAGCGATTTCTGCTCTGGTAACTTATTACTGCCCAGCATTAAATAGTCACATAAACATACCTCCCAACTTTCGAAGACGGGAAAGTGGGAGAAAGGTTGAGGCGCGCTGTGCACGTCGTGGCAAATTTTAGGCAACGCCCGACCACACCCATTTCACAACTAGTCACATCCATGTCCACTCCCCAACCACAACCATTTACCACTGGTGATCACACTGACTGGTACTGAGGGCACAGTGACTGGTACTGTGGGTACACTGGTGCTGAGTAAAAGAAAGAAAGAACAGAGAGAGAAAAAAGGAAACAGAGAAAGAAAGGAGAGAGAGAAAGAAAAAACAGAGAAAGAAAGGGGAAAGCAAGAAAGAACAGAGAGAGAGAGAAAGAAATAAACAAAGAAAGTGGAAAGAAAGAACAGAGAGAGAGAAAAAAACAAAGAGGGGAACGAAAGAATAGAGACGGCTCTGCACACCTCATACACACACGGTTCCACATTGTATGCCTCGTACACACACGGCTCCGCTCTGTCCACCTCGCACACACAAGGCTCCACTCAGTATACACATGGCTGCACTCCGTACACTTTGTACACACGCAGCCACGCTTTGTACACCTTGTACACACACGACTCCACTCCGTAAACCTTGTACACATGCGGCTTTGCAGCATACGCCTCGTACACACGCGGCTCCGCTACATACACACAAGGCTTCACTCCATACACACACGGCTCTGCTCTGCTCTGTACACACACGGCTCAAGCACGGAGCCCTGTGTGTACGGAGCTGAGCGGCTTAGCTCCGTACACTTCATACACACAAGGCTCCGTTTCGTACACACACAGCACTGCTACATCCACCCCGTAAACGCACAGCTCATCTCCGTGGACCTCGTACACGCGCGGCTCGGCTCCGTGCACTTTGTACACGCGTGACTCGGCTCCGTGCACCTCGTACATGCGCGGCTCGGCTCCGTGCACCTCGTACACGTGCGGCTCGGCTCCGTGAACCTCGTACATGCGCGGCTCGGCTCCGTGCACCTCGTACATGCGCGGCTCGGCTCCTTACACCTAGTACAGACACACGGCTCCGCTCCATCCAACTCGTACACACACGGCTCTGCTACATCCAACTCGTACACACACGGCTCTGCTACATCCAACTCGTACACACAAGGCTCCGCTCCGTACACCTCTTACACACTACAGCACTGCTACATCCACCTCGTACACACACGGCTCCGCTCCGTACACCTCGTACACACACGGTTCCGCTTCGTACACATATGGCTATGCTCCGTACACCTCGTACACACACGGCTCTGCTCCGTACACCTCATAGACACACAGCACTGCTACATCCACACTGTAAATCCTTCCTGACCCCACACATAAACTTTCCCTCATCCAGCACCATGACAACCAGCACAGCAGAGTCCTGCACACATACCGAGTTGCCAGATCATGTGACACCTAACTCCTCCCCTCCTGTGACCTCATCCCAGGTCCTTTGCACACACAGGAGGACAGCTCAGCGACGTCATTGCTGAATGTGAACGGCTGAGGTGGAGAGACAGGGAGGGCGAGGATGGGGCGCATGGGGGGTGTGGCAGGTTCTCTCACTGCGGGAAACATAGCGTCCCGAGTGGGACAGCAGGTGGGAGGGTTGGAATCGGAACTGTCCCGGTCAATCCGGGACGGTTGTGAGGCATGCACATAAATACTACAAGACCGGGCGAAAGTCCCCCAAACAATAACAAGTGATCCCTGGAAATGCACAATTTTTTGAGAAACGTTGAACTTGAAAGACCTAGGTCTTTTTTCAACCTATGTAACTATGAAAGTACCCACGACAATCGGCTAATTGCTAGGATAGCTAGTTCTTGGAAGGAGGTTACCCTGATGAGATCACACCTTTAAATATAGCGCACCTTAAAAAAATACTTGTAATATCTGCCTGTAACCAACAGTTGGATCCAGACTCAACACATCTGTACACAGTCACCTTGACTTTAGTTGAGAGACAGTAGAGTCACATGTACAGTATGTGTCTGGGGGAACAACTTGTAATCTGTGAAATGGAGAACTACAGATACGTCAACTCTTAGGGTGAGTGCACACGTTGTGGATTCACTTGCGGATTTTTCCGCTCGGATTTTGCTAAATCCGCAGGTAAAATGACCTGCATTTTACCTACGGATTTTCTGCGGTTTTTGTGCGGATTTCCCCTGCGGTTTTACACCTGCTGATTTCTATAATGGAGCAGGTGTAAAACCGCTGCGGATTCCGCACAAAGAATTGACATGCTGCGGATTCAAATCCGCGCAGAAAAATCTGCAGCATGTGCACAGCGTTTTTTTTCCCATAGTTTCTAATGGTACTGTACAACGCAGCAGAAACTTCTGCGGATCTGCAGGGCCAAATCTGCTGTGGAACCGCAGCAGAATCCGCAACGTGTGCACAGGCCCTTAATGTTTCTTTAATTTTGTTAACATCACTAATTTCTCAGCATACAAATTCAATACAATATCATAAAATGCCAGCAAAGCAGTCTACAGACAGATCATATCACTGCCATTGGCTGGACACATGGCATACATAGTTGATCTCTCAACACAGTATCGCAAAATTATGTTTTTTTTTAGAGCTGGTCATCTCAAGGTATATTGAAGAAAGGGAAAGGACACATGTTGTCTAGTTTTATAAGGTAGAGAAAATTCTACAAACCATTTCTAAAAAAATAAATAAAAAAATAAATAAATTGGCAGGTCTAGTTTTTAGGCACTGGTTTTCATTGGACACACATTCTTTGGGCCATTTGACAGCGTAAGTTAATATTTTCTCGTTGATTAATGTGACATGTATACATTTAGCTAGGACCTGTAAAACTAAATGGAATCCCAAAAATGAGTCAATTACTAGTTAGCATTCAGCTTGTTTCAATCCCTTACAAATTGAATACACATCCCAAATATCCCCTTTAACATCTTGGAAAAGTAAAGCAAAAACAAGATTAAGATTATTTACAGACCTATGTGTTCATATAATTTACAGTTTATTTATGAACACAATGTTTTTTTTCTCCAGTGACTCTAAAACGCTTTGTATTTCCTACCTGGCATGAAGGGGAAAGCTGTGCATTGGATTACCGGTGGCTCGCCGTGCGCCGGCTTCTTACACTACATTATGCAGTGCTTAGCAGCTGTTTTTTGGAACATCAGTCAGGAAATTGTATGATAAATTGGAGGTAGCCGGTCCGCAGGCGCTTCACTCTGCTTCAGCAGTTTTAGCTTGACTTTAGAGAGGCTGTCGTGTGATATTCTGTCAAGGGGGTAACATCAGGAGATTGATCACATACACTAACATTTTTCACATGTATTTGAGATATGACGGGCAGCAGCTGTTCTATTCATGTGTAAATAATAAGCCATGAGCAGGATAATTGTATCAGATGCCCAATGTTTTATGCAGCAGTGTATTAGGCCTGCAGAGATAGTGGCTTCTGAATGATTTACACTTTCTGCAAAGACTAAGGGTCCCGTCACACTCTTCAATGTCCCAGCGATCCCACCAACAATACGACGTGGATGGGCTCGCTGGGACATCGTTAGCTGATCGCTGGTGAGCTGTCACATGGGCAGACTCACCAGCGATCAGGACCAGCGAGCACGCTGGTATCCAATGTACACATCGGGTAACTAAGCACCGCGCGGCACCTAGTTACCCGATATGTACCTTAGATACCGGCTCTCAGCTTCTGCTGTAGAGCGCTGAGAGCCGGTATCCAATGTACATATTGGGTAACTAAGCACCGCGCGGCACCTAGTTACCCGATATGTACCCTAGATACCGGCTCTCAGCTTCTGCTGTAGAGCGCTGAGAGCCGGTATCCAATGTACATATCGGGTAACTAAGCACCGCGCGGCACCTAGTTACCCGATATGTACCCTAGATACCGGCTCTCAGCGCTCTACAGCAGAAGCTGGGAGACGGTATCCTGGGTACATATCGGGTAACTAGGTGCCGCTCTGTGCTTAGTTACCCGATATGTACATAGGATACCAGCTTGCTGATTGTTGGTCTCCCGCTGTCACACGCAGCGATGCGTGCTGGCCAGCGGGAGACCAACAATGAAAAAATGGTCCAGGACATTCAGCGACGATCAGCGATACCCAGCATGGGGGCTGGTCGTCGCTGAGTGTAACACTAAGCAGGATCGCTGGCTAGGTCGCTGTTGTGTCACTAAATCGGTGACGCTTCAGCGATCTCGCTAGCGATCTCGCTTAGTGTGACGGGGGCTTAACACAACTAGTATTGTATATCTGTAGAAGAACTTTTAGAGACTTGTAATTCTGCCCACTCAAGTGGAATCATTTCTTATCAATGACTCAGTATTGATTAAATGATGGAATCAGATATAAGGAAATATATCTTAGTTGTGCCACTAATGTCACTAGTGACATAACTTGAAGTCTGTGGGCCCCAATGTAGAATTTCCCACAGGGCCCCCCAACAATTAGACGTCCATAAAGGGAACATGACATTTACCTCTAGAAGGCATTATTCGCTCTTTATCTGCCTCCTATTATCTTTTTAATATCCCTAAATGCTAAGTGAATATGTTTAAGCCCTTCACCCCGAGTCATTTTAAATTTTTTCCTTTTTGCTTTTTCCTCCCCTTCTTCCAAGAGCCATAACTTTTTTATATTTTTGTCAACATAGCCATATGAGGACTTGTTTTTTGCAAGATAAGTTGTACTTTTACCATACAGTATACTGAAAAACAGGAAAAAAAAAACAAAAGTGGTGAAATGACAAAAAAGAAGTGCAATACTAAAATTGTTTTTGGTCCCTTTTATTTGCCATGTTCACTATATGGTAAAACTGACCTGGTAATATGATTCTCCAGGTGAGTACGAGTACGTAGATACCAAACATGTATAGTTTATATTTTATTTATACAATGAAAAAAAATTCCAAAATTTGAGTGAAAAAAAGTTTTTGCGTTTGTCGACATTTTCAGAGACCCATAGCGTTTCCATTTTTCGAGATCTGAGGCTGTGTGAGCCCACATCAAAGGCAGGGACTTGGAATATGACATAAATATACGTCATATATCGTGAAGGAGTTAAAGACAAGTGCAGACGAGCACATGTTCGCTCCGATTGCGATCCAATAAAACATTGAATCGCACGCGGACCAATTGTTAGTCTATGGCGCTGTCCACATGTCAGAATTTTCCCTCAGTCCGTGCCGGTCTCAACTTGCTGTGTGTATGAGTTTGATCCGATATTCAGATTGCACTCGGCCATGCAAGTCAGTGAGTCCGTGGAAACCATCGGACTGCACTCGGATGATATCTGAGTGCAGTCCGATTTCCACAGACTCACAGAATGGAGAAGATGGAGACATTTTTTTTTTCGATTTTTTCCTCATCCAACAGAATTGAATCACACCATGATCATACTCTGATCAAACTCTGATCAGAGTGTCATTTGCATAATTGGCCTGATTCTTTCAGATGAGGGATTACACGCTTGTTTGCACCTGCCGTAAGGAGATCCGGTCAACACAATTTTGTAATGTAGTGAAAATGCATGGCTGTAATGATGCTGTAAAGCTGATTACATAGCTTTAGTTAAAAAATCTGCTTTGTTGTTCTGTAATCAGCATTTGAAGTTTTCTACTACTTAGGTCTTCTCCTCCCTGTCTGTGATCTCCTGTCCGTCTGCCTGCCTCCTGTCTTTGAAGAACCGGTCACTGCTGATAATTCAGAGGAGACAGTTCATTCACAGACTGGAGGCTGATGGAGGGGCTGGGGAATCACAGACCAGAGGCAGGTGGAGGGGACAAGGAATCATAAACTAGAGGTAGGTGGAGGGGCCGAAGAATCACAGACTGGAGGAAGGTGGAGGGGCTGGGGAATCACAGACTGGAGGAAGGTGGAGGGGAAAAGGAATCACAAACTGGTGGTAGGTGGAGGGGCAGAAGAATCACAGACTGGAGGAAGGTGGAGGGGCTGGGGAATCACAGACTGGAGGAAGGTGGAGGGGCAGAAGAATCACAGACTGGAGGAAGGTGGAGGGGCTGGGGAATCACAGACTGTAGGATGGCGAAAAGGCTGGGGAATCACAGACCGGACGCAGGCGGAGACACTGGGGAATCACAGACTGGATGAAGGCGGAGGGGCTGGGGAATCACAGACCGGAGGAAGGCGAAGGGGCTGGGGAATCACAGACCGGAGGAAGGCGAAGGGGCTGGGGAATCACAGACCGGAGGCTGGCAGAGGGGCTGGGGAATCACAGACTGGAGGCTAGCGGAGGGTCTGGGGAATCACAGACTGGAGGAAGGTGGAAGGGCTGGGGAATCACAGACTGTAGGATGGCGAAAAGGCTGGGGAATCACAGACCGGACGCAGGCGGAGACACTGGGGAATCACAGACTCAATGAAGGCGGAGGGGCTGGGGAATCACAGACCGGAGGAAGGCGAAGGGGCTGGGGAATCACAGACCGGAGGAAGGCGAAGGGGCTGGGGAATCACAGACCGGAGGCTGGCAGAGGGGCTGGGTAATCACAGACTGGAGGCTAGCGGAGGGTCTGGGGAATCACAGACTGGAGGAAGGTGGAGGGGCTGGGGAATCACAGACTGTAGGATGGCGAAAAGGCTGGGGAATCACAGACCGGACGCAGGCGGAGACACTGGGGAATCACAGACCGGAGGAAGGCGAAGGGGCTGGGGAATCACAGACCGGAGGAAGGCGAAGGGGCTGGGGAATCACAGACCAGAGGCTGGCAGAGGGTCTGGGGAATCACAGACTGGAGGAAGGTGGAGGGGCTGGGGAATCACAGACTGTAGGATGGCGAAAAGGCTGGGGAATCACAGACCGGACGCAGGCGGAGGGGCTGGGGAATCACAGACCAGAGGCTGGCAGAGGGGCTGGGGAATCACAGACTGGAGGCTAGCGGAGGGTCTGGGGAATCACAGACAGAGGAAGGCGAAGGGGCTGGGGAATCACAGACCAGAGGCAGGGGGAGGGGCTGGGTCACAGACCGGAGGCAGGGGGAGGGGCTGGGTCACAGACCGGAGGCAGGGGAGGGGCTGGGGAATCACAGACCAGAGGCTGGCAGAGGGGCTGGGGAATCACAGACTGGAGGCTAGCGGAGGGTCTGGGGAATCACAGACAGAGGAAGGCGAAGGGGCTGGGGAATCACAGACCAGAGGCAGGGGGAGGGGCTGGGTCACAGACCGAAGGCAGGGGGAGGGGCTGGGTCACAGACCGGAGGCAGGGGGAGGGGCTGGGTCACAGACCGGAGGCAGGGGGAGGGGCTGGGGAATCACAGACTGGAGGCTGGCGGAGGGTCTGGGGAATCACAGACAGAGGAAGGCGAAGGGGCTGGGGAATCACAGACCAGAGGCAGGGGGAGGGGCTGGGTCACAGACCGGAGGCAGGGGGAGGAGCTGGGTCACAGACTGGAGGCAGGGGGAGGGGCTGGGTCACAGACCGGAGGCAGGGGGAGGGGCTGGGTCACAGACTGGAGGCAGGGGGAGGGGCTGGGGAATCACAGACTGGAGGCTGGCGGAGGGGCTGGGGAATCACAGACCGGAGGAAGGCGAAGGTGCTGGGGAATCACAGACCGGAGGCAGGCGGAGAGGCAGGGCAATCACAGACCGGAGGAAGGCGAAGGTGCTGGGGAATCACAGACCGGAGGCAGGCGGAGAGGCAGGGCAATCACAGACTGGAGGCTGGCGGAGGGGCTGGGGAATCACAGACAGAGGAAGGCGAAGGTGCTGGGAAATCACAGACTGGAAGCTGGCGGAGGGGCTGGGGAATCAGACCAGAGGCAGGCTATGGGGCCGGGGAAAGACAGACCAGAGGAAGGGGGAGGGGCTGGGTCACAGACCGGAGGCAGGGGGAGGGGCTGGGGAATCACAGACTGGAGGCTGGCGGAGGGGCTGGGGAATCACAGACCGGAGGCAGGGGGAGGGGCTGGGGAATCACAGACTGGAGGCTGGCGGAGGGGCTGGGGAATCACAGACCGGAGGCAGGGGGAGGGGCTGGGGAATCATAGACTGGAGGCTGGCGGAGGGGCTGGGGAATCACAGACTGGAGGCTGGCGGAGGGGCTGGGAAATCACAGACTGGAGGCTGGCAGAGGGGCTGGGGAATCACAGACTGGAGGCTGGCGGAGGGGCTGGAGAATCACAGACTGGAGGTAGGCGGAGGGGCTGGGGAATCACAGACTGGAGGCTGGCAGAGGGGCTGGGGAATCACAGACTGGAGGCAGGCGGAGGGGCTGGGGAATCACAGACTGGAGGCTGGCGGAGGGGCTGGGGAATCACAGACCAGAGGCTGGTGGAGGGGCTGGGGAATCACAGACTGGAGGCAGGCGGAGGGGCTGGGGAATCACAGACCAGAGGCTGGCGGAGGGACTGGGGAATCACAGACCAGAGGCTGGCGGAGGGGCTGGGGAATCACAGACCAGAGGTTGGCGGAGGGGCTGGGGAATCACAGACCGGAGGCAGGCGGAGGGACTGGGGAATCACAGACCAGAGGCTGGCGGAGGGGCTGGGGAATCACAGACCAGAGGCTGGCGGAGGGGCTGGGGAATCACAGACTGGAGGCTGGCAGAGGGGCTGGGGAATCACAGACTGGAGGCAGGCGGAGGGGCTGGGGAATCACAGACTGGAGGCTGGCGGAGGGGCTAGGGAATCACAGACCAGAGGCTGGCGGAGGGGCTGGGGAATCACAGACAGGGAGAACACCCAGCGTACAGTCCGGCCCCTGTGCACCAAAATCTAATAAGCAGAAAACTTATAATGGTAATTGAAGAAGAACCACAAAGTGGATTTCTTTACCAAAGGTAAGAATGTAATCAGTATTACAGCCTCAATGTCTTTGCAAAATCATAGTGACAGGTTTTCTGTAAAAACAATGATTAATCATCCATGCACTACCTGCCTGCATGCAGCCGACTTGTCCGAGACCGCTGTCCATCTATTTTGGGTTCGCCCACAGCAGTGTGACTGGCATGCCAGCACATGCAGCAAGAGCATGGAGGAGGAGGGGAAGAGGCCATCACATACATAAGAACACATACTGTAGCATTTAGGGGTAATACAGACATAATGAAGGCCTGTTTCAGATGTTTGGTCAGTGTGTCAGGTTTTACCTTCAGGGTTTCATGAGTGATTTTCACTTACAAAAAAATAAAGAAAAACAAAATGCAAAGCTTCTCCTATTTATTGCAATGTTAATCACAGACATAAGTTTATATTGTACTTTGCAAACGAAACTGGGAAAGAAAGAAAGAAAGAGCAATAGGGTGACAAAAAGGAGGCAAGGAAAAGGATCCACTCACCTTATATAGTTACTACAGAGCAACATGAAACTGGCATGAAATAGATATCAGCTGCTGCAAGTACATCGGTCAGCAGAAGAACCAAACAGTGCAAAACGTTCGGTCGGGAGATGTCACTCTTGAGCAGCTGATGATGAATCCACAATGGTTTCCAACGGTTAAAAATTTATTAAACAGGTTTACAGGGTCAGCGTGTTTCGAGGTTGCACAGGACAGAAACCCCTGATCTGTCCTGATGAAGAGGTCCTGCGCGACCTCGAAACACGTTGATCCTGTAAACCTGTTTAATAAATTTTTATCCGTTGGAAACCATTGTGGATTCATCATCAGCAGCGCAAGAGTGACATCTCCCTCCAGATCACTTTATATTGTACTTTGCAACACATGGACAACCAGTGCAATCAGTGGCACAAGGTAAAATCATCAGTGTAGCTGCTGGACAGCAATATGAGCCTCCCTGTAGCATTCAGAATGGATTAGAAAGGGGAGAGAATAGTCAGGGGAAGACAGATTGGTAGTGAGTTGTAGATTAAATGAGCACTTGCTTTTCACACAGATTGCAGCTGATGTGGGGGTTCTAGTAATTAGTTGCTGTAATGCCTGCAGGTGGCGCACAGGGTTCTTGGACCTACTGTGCCACAGGGCTGGACCTGCCTAGTAAGGGGCTTAGCTAAGCAGCCACTTGATGTTCCCTGAAGCTCCTGATGGTGGAGACAGACTGGGCAGCACTTACTATTAGAATGGCTAGAAGAAAAAGTGTCCTTGTGGAAGCACACAAGGAATTTTTTTTTTTTGCCCTTTCAAGGTCTGTCATATTTGTCTTTTAGTCATATTTTTATTTGATTTCAACATAGCTGATATGATGTTTTCTTCTTTATAGATCCTCCTCATCTGTTCCCTGCTTTTCACCCCCCTGTACCAATTGATGCAAGACATCATGAAGGACGTTATCACTATGAACCTTCTCCTATTCCCCCACTACACGTGTAAGTAAATTCACAACGACATAACAATGTTACTATGCATATTTTAGCATGTATTCTTCAGCTGACAGGCAGTCTTCAGATGACCAACTTCTGTACTTGTGATCATTCCCATTCTGGTAAAGCCATACAAGCATCAACAGATACAGTCTTACAATCTAACAGATCACTAGGACCCCGGTGCTCTCGACTCTCTAATCAGTAATTACAATTAAAATATGACCTGTTTTTAAATCTAATGTAAATTTACTTTGCAGCAACTCCCTTAAACGTCTTCAGTCTTGAAGTCTATTCTGTTCTTAGGGTAGTGTGGAGATACGGAAAGTGAGGTTCATCGGATGCAGTGAAGACCAGGAGGCAGAGAAGGGGTTAACAAGATTTACTTTGAATGGGTTAATTGTGTACAAGGAATACTCCGCGCAGGGAGAAGAAAAACATCAACGTAATGCGCAGGAACACTGAGCGCAACAGCAGTATTTGCACAAAAATAACACAAAATTTGGGAAAAAAGAGTGTATGAGAGAGGTAACTTATCGGTTGAAGTTCTTGTAGGGGAGAGGTTGGAATAGCTCCCGCCGACGTCACAATCCGTGAACAAAGTCCTTGGCTCTGCTGTGTAGGAACGAAATGCACCGTCTCCTGACCGTGCCTATGTATCCGGGCTTGCTTGACTTGAGTGTGTTGGTGTGTGGGATCAGTCCCTTTTGTTGTTTGCTCTGGAATGTCTCAGTACACGGGGAGCACACAGGCTGGCAGGCCGCGGAGGTGTGCAGATATGGGGAGTACGCAGGCTGACAGGCCGCGAAAGTGTATGAACCTCCCACAGACTCGCTATGATTGAAGCACGAGGTGTACCGGACCGGTACGGGAACACCCGGGGGCAGTGCCGTCTCAGAGGGTGAGTCAGTCCGCAAGGTATTGGAGTATGTGGTGTCAGTAGTCGGAGCAGTGGGGAGTCAACCTTTAGGCCTCTTTCACACATCAGGCTTTTTGAATCAGGCGCGATCCGGCGTGTTTCTAAAAAAACGGATCCGGTAGCGGATGCGTTTTTTTAGCATTGACTTACATTAGCGCCGGATCGCGCCTGATGTCACTGCGTTGCATCCGTTTTTGGCCGGATCCGTCGGAATTGTACATTCCGGCTGCCGGACAAGACGGTTTTTGTAACTTTTTTTTTTTTTTTCCGGAGGCACCTGACAGTGCCTGAATCGGCACTTCAGGCGGCCGGAAACAATGCAAACCTATGGAGCCGGATCAGATTTTTGACAAATCCGTCAGAAAACTGATCCGGAGTCCAAGGTCTCTCTCTCTCTCTCTCTCTCTCTCTCTCTCTCTCTCTCTCTCTCTCTCTCTCTCTCTCTCTCTCTCTCTCTCTCTCTCTCTCTCTCTCTCTCTCTCTCTCTCTCTCTCTCTCTCTCTCTCTCTCTCTCTCTCTCCTGTATTTTCAACAAAGCTTCTTTTTCAGGGTTCAAAAGGATCATGCCTGATTCAAAAAGCCTGATGTGTGAAAGTAGCCTTAAGGTACTGCCACACTAAACAATCCCGCCTAGCGATCACGATAACGACGCATACTAATGCGATCGCTAGCGGGATTGTTTCTATATCGCTAAATGCAGTCACATTTAGCGATATAGTTAACGACGCTATCACCGTTAGCGATCTTCTTAACGACTTTAGCGGTACAAAAGTACCGCTAAATCGCTAAGAAAAGGTGCCACACAGCGATTAGATACTTACCCAGCGGGAGCGCCGACGAGAAAATAGGGTCCGGAACGATTCCAGCGACGAGCGAGATCACAGCAGGAAGCTCGTCGCTGGAAGCTGCCGCACTGAACAACATCGCTAACAGGATCGCTAAATAGTGACGTTTTTTAGCGATCCCGTTAGCGATATTGTTTAGTGTGGCATACCCTTTACCCTTCTCTCTTGTCGCCTTCACACCAAATCTCCCGTCTTCCTCTGTCCCTTTAATCTTCCCCACGCCCCCTTCTGTCAGGTGCTCGGGCCCTCTCCACCCAGACCAATCGCACCTCGGCAACAGTGGTGACAGCCCCAATAGTTCTGGCCCTAAGGCGCATATAGAACCACTGACTCTGTTCTGGCTCATCTTCTTACAGTTGCACGGTGGTTTAGTGGCTACTGCTGCAGTCTGGCATTGGGGTCCGATGGACAACATCTGTGTGGAATATTCATATTCTCCTCCTTGTTGGTGTGGGTTTCCTCCCACACTTCAAAGAAATATAGATAGAAAATACAGATTACGAGCCCCACTGGAGACCACGATGACAATGTGAAGACTTTCAATTAAAAACAGACTTGAAGAGGTTTATATATCTTACTCACTATTATTCCAGCACTTTACAGCCATCATCACTGTCTCCATTGGGTCTTGCAATCTGAACCCCCTATCAGTGTGTCTTTGGAGAGGGGGGAGGAAACCAAACATCTTCCTGATCTTGTCCATGGTGGGAGATGAACCCAGGACCTCAGTGCTGAAAGACTTCTGTGCTAACCACTGAGCCACCAGCTGAACAACACATCAAAAATAACCCATTAAGTCAGCTATTGCTTACATCTAATGAGCAAGAGCAACTTTCTGCAGCACATCTCGCCCTCTACAGTCCTTATGTTCTATAAAACATCATGGGAGTGGGCTGCACTGAAGACTGGCAAAGAGCCAAGGACTACTTGTATCCTACTGGAGCTAGAAAGAATTTTCTCAGTTATGACATCCTCTAAATGTAAATATGTATTGATTATTCTTCAACCTATTTTACAAGGAGTCAGTAAAAGTTGTGCATCTATTGACATCATCAGTGATTTCCCCCCAGTCATTTCTTCCTTACACATGGCTAGTTGGCTCCCGGGATTTGTTCTTGTTGTTGTATTCCATCTTTGCAGCCTTTACTCACTCTGTAATTATGTCTGCGAAGAAGATGAATGAGGTTCTTCCTAAACAAGTCCTCCTCTGTGAGTAGAATTAATTGATATTAACGCTCCTAACTACCGCTGAAGTACACATCTAATGATGTTTGCTCTAGTCTCGCCATCACCGGGCTGCACTAGCGGAGTAAATTTGCCAGAAGGAAAGTAATAGATTTGTGTCATAATTTCCTTTTTATTGTGTTCTCTACACTGTGTGTAGTGCATGATGTCTGGAAAGCTATTACATATATAAACAAGCATAACCCGGTGACGATTTATAGAAATTGTCTTGTAAGCCTGTGAAAAACCTAATTGATGTTTCATAACTGATACATGATAATTGTTGTTGAGAATAGAAAAAAATATTTAAAATCTCACCAAATGCAGAGACTGATGTATTTAAAGGGGTTCTCCGCTAGTAAGACAGTCCCTTCTCATTCTGAATGTTGGGTGCCAATAAAACCCCTATACTCACCTCTCATGCCGGGGCCGTTCCAGTGGTGTCGGCACTCACTTTCTCGGGGCCCCCGTGTGGTTGTTATGACACGTCAGCCCTGTGCCCATTCAGCGCTGGCATCACTGCTCCCAGATTCGGACATATTGAACATCAACAGTTATCCAGGCTGCGGCTGTTCTCTTTTTGATATGTCCGAAGGCGGGGACAGTGACGCCAGTGCTGTTTGGGCTCAGGGCTGACGTGTTATAACAACCGCACGGGGGCCCCGAGAATGTGAGTGCCCACACCGCTGGAACGGTGCCGGTACAGGAGGTGAATATAAGTGTTTTTATTTTATTGGCGGTAAACATTTAGTTCCAGAAGGGGTTTTTCTAGTAATGAACAACCCCTTTAAGCTCCTATATACTTTGTTATAAATTTTAATGGAACCTGTCTCATGATTCATGGGGTCAAAATCATGGGCAGCATAAATCAGACCAGCTCCCTCATTAGGAATATTTATGTTCTACCCTGAAACATTGCAGAGTTTCATAGAAAAACGTACAGTACAGACCAAAAGTTTGGACACACCTTCTCATTCAAAGATTTTTCTGTATTTTCATGACTATGAAAATTGTAGAATCACACTGAAGGCATCAAAACTATGAATTAACACATGTGGAATTATACATTACACTTTACAAAAAAGTGTGAAACAACTGAAAATATGTCTTATATTCTAGGTTCTTCAAAGTAGCCACCTTTTGCTTTGATTACTGCTTTGCACGCAGAAAAGGTGAACGGACGGACTCTACATGCCTAGTTCCCACCGTGAAGCATGGAGGAGGTGGTGTAATGGTGTGGGGGTGCTTTGCTGGTGACACTGTTGGGGATTTATTCAAAATTGAAGCGGTGAGCGGTCCAGCTCACCCCAAACCATCTCGATTGGGTTCAGGTCTGGTAACTGTAGAGGCCAGGCCATCTGGCGTAGCACCCCAACACTCTCCTTCTTGGTCAAATAGCACTTACACAGCCTGGAGGTGTGTTTGGGGTCATTGTCCTGTTGAAAAATAAATGATGGTCCAACTAAACGCAAATTGGATGGAATAGCATGCTGCTGCAAGATGCTGTGGTAGCCATGCTGGTTCACTATGCCTTCAATTTTGAATAAATCCCCAACAGTGTCACCAGCAATGCACCCCTACACCATCACACCACCTCCTCCATGCTTCACGGTGGGAACCAGGCATGTAGAGTCCATCCGTTCACCTTTTCTGCATGCAAAGCAGTATTCAAAGCAAAAGGTGGCTACTTTGAAGATCCTAGAATATAAGACATATTTTCAGTTGTTTCACACTTTTTTGTAAAGTGTAATGTATAATTCCACATGTGTTAATTCATAGTTTTGATGCCTTCAGTGTGATTCTACAATTTTCATAGCCATGAAAATACAGAAAAATCTTTGAATGAGAAGGTGTGTCCAAACTTTTGGTCTGTACTGTAGATGAAAACAGAGCTGGGGATAAGGTGACTAGTCACAGAGGTAGGTTCCTGCTGGTTTTTACCCGCCCGCTCAGCTACACTGACAGGTCTCTCCCTATGTGTGTATTTGTGGTGGTTTGTCAATCTAACTGAATGGGTGAGGTAAAGCTGTCAGTGGTATACCTTTGTGTTCTGACTAGTTACCTCGAACCTGACCCCAGTTTCCCCAGTGATTTGATTACAACTGCAGCAAGCAACCCAGTAAGTGACACTTTGCTGGAATCAGGGTCTCTGCCCCTACATCATGGTGATCTCAGATGGGTTAGCAAAAACCTGGTGACAATTTCCCTTTAGTAGCAGCTATATAACTATTTAAATACAGTATCATTTTTTAATACTTCCTGTAAGCAAGGATTTATTGGACAATAGTTGAAATAGCAATTTTACTGCATATCTTGCACAACTATGAACTGAGAGCCTGCTGGCGCAGAACTTTCCTAGTCGAATAGAGGTTGATTTGAGTATTGTGAAGAATGGCGATTTCTCATTTGTTTTTCATTATTAAGTTCTCCCTGCATGATGCGGCTGCGCTCCAACTGCCGCTCTTAGACTACCAAGCACATATTAAGACTTCATCACAAAAGAGTAGATTAAATTAAAATCTCATAACATGAAATATGCTCCATATTAACTGGATGACAACTCATTTGCCTCTGAATGTGCAGGGAAATCACAAATTAACCTGCCTTTGTTTTCCAGCCGTAGTAGTTGAATAGTCTGATCATTTCAATTATACAGATGATAATAAGTCCTAATCCATAGAAATGTAGAATGTGACATAAAAATAAAAGGGAAGAGATGATTTTTGTAGCGCAGTTTGCTCTGGAATGTCAATGACAGAGACGGCTCATACTGCCCCTGACTCTATAGCTGATGGATCTAGCCTGTAATGTGTCATGGGTTATGTTTTACTAGTGCATATTTATGCATTTTACTAGCAGTTACCTGATACTTGCTGAATATGGTGTTAAAATGCATGGAAATGTGCAGGTCAATGATCATCTGCTGAACCTCATGCAATTTCTTCCATTTTGGCTGTTACATCTCTGGCAACTATCTGAAATGTTCAGCGGCTCTGACCAAAGGACAAACAGTCTTTCTAGAAATGCAAATGTTAGATTAAATCTCCCTATTTGTCATCAAATTTACTTCACCTTGATGTCTTCACTCTTGAAGTAAAGTTCAAATGAAAAAAGCCTAATTTTTACTTAAAGGGAATCTGTCACCCCATTTTTCAACTATAAGCTGTCAAGCTGTCATTGGCATTCCAGAGCAAACTGCGCTACAAAAATCCTCTCTGACCTTTCCAGGCGCCTGCGCACTGCAGTACTCTGCTCACCAGGGCAGAGCAGTGCGCCTGCGCCGGAGCCGTGACGGGATGCAAAGAAGAGGACGTCTTCGCTAGAAGATGGGAGGCGCAGGACCGGACCGCGACTCCCTCTGGACCCTAGACTGCCCCTGGGTGAGTATAATATAACTCGTTTTTCTTCTCTTCCAGGTTACATCGGGGGCTTATCTACAGCATTCCAGAATGCTGTAGATAAGCCCCTGATGGCGGTGGCCGCAGTTTATAGTCGAAAAATGGGGTGACAGATTCCCTTTAAAGGAGATAGCCGGGACTTTACAAAAAAAGCTAAAGATGTATCTAATCACTAACAGGCAGGCAATTGCAACTTGCCTGCCTGTTGTGCCCAGCGCCGTTTACAGACCACTCCTGCCAAGGATTCAGAAGCCTCTGCTGACGTCATGTCTACAGAACAGAGGCCTCTTTTGCGCTCCGCTGTGTCAGCGGGGCAGGACTTCTGACATCATTCTGATTCACTGCCGGATTCCCGCTGCCTAATTGGGGTAGCCGGCTGTCAGTCAGAATGACCTCAGATGTCCCGCCCCGTTGTGTCAGCAGAGGAAGCTGAATACCCGGCAGGAGCGGTCAGTTACCGCTCTGTATCAGGAAAGAATGGCGCCCTGCACAACAAGCAGGTAAGTTGCAATTACCTGCCTGTTAGTGCTTAGATATAGTTTTTGTTTTTTGTAATGTCCCGCATACTCCCTTTACAAAGAGTCTGCCACCACGTAATAACTGTTCATACCACTGTGTTGCCCTAATAATAATCTTATAGTGTCCAAACTCTTAGTCTTATTTGCCAGAAATTGTTCTTTCTTTAAATATGCTAATGAGATACTCAGGGAACCCTGGACTTGGTCAAGTAGTTCAGGGCACCTTCCCACCACTTTTTCATCTATCTACATCCCGCTCTTCCTTGATTGACAGATTTCAATATGATCATTGTCAATATTGTCCCCTTGTTTCCAATCTCCTGGTTACCTTGTCTACCGAGGACTCGGCAGCGCCTGTAAGCACTGCAGCTTTCAAATGTTATTTTCTTTTGATTGACAGATTTGGCTTTCCAGACACATGCGTGAAGTGAGCGTTTCAATGCATTCCAATGGCTGCGTATTCGCCGCGAAAAAGAATGGACATGCTGCTTATTTTTACGTGAAGCGATTACGCTCCGCAAAAATACGCAGCATGTGCACAGCAATGCGCAATCCCATGGGATTGCATGGGATGCGTTTTCTAAGCGTTTTTTAAGCAAAAATGCTACGTGTGCACATAGCCTTATTCTTAGATGGCCGACAAGCTTACAACTGGACGGTCTGTTATCTCGACTCCTGAAAAAGTTGTAAACAGTGGGGAAAAGCAGCAGGACTTAAATTTCCCTACCGCACCACCGTAGGGTATTTAAATTATTACACAGTCCTATAGCCATCACTGGGGCGTCTGTGTAAGTGCAAGAGACACTATTTGTAGCCGATCAGCTGATACATGAGGGTTCTAGGATAGCGCCCTCCTCTAATAAATGACACAACCGCAAGAAAGAGTTTAGAATCTTTAATTACAGGATCCCAAAAAAAAGCACTTGTTGAACAAAACCCTGCTTTAAATCTACTGAATTATTGAATCTGAGAAAACCACATGCCATAATGTATGTTTTAAGGATAATAATTCATTTGTGAAAAACTGCTGAAATTGTTCTGAGATGTCTAATTAATCATAAGAAATACAGAATGCAAACTCCTGCTATTAATGTACATTGGGGGTTTTGCTCCAAACGCCTGGTAAAAAAAAGTTTTGTGTTCTTTGTGCAGCAGTCAGCAGTATTAGAAATGAACTCATGTATTCACAAGCAGTGAACCTGAAGCAGGCGGCTTCTATAGACGGCTGTCAAACCTGTTGCAATGGCCAATAATGCACTGAACTGTAACAAAGTTTTCTCCAACACAAAGATGCCTCTCATGAATAGTCCAGCCTCTAAATGAAAAACATTCATACTGTACTTTATATCATATTATAGCCTACTTTACCTCCTACTAGGCTTTATATGTAGTAATACCATGTTGTACTTCATGCTAAATTCATTACATGTACTTTATTCATTGCTACATTGTAGTCATATTACATTCTACTTTAAACATTCAGTACTTAAAGGGAATATGTCAGCAGGTGTTTGATATTTAATCTGAGAGCAGCATAATGTAGGGACAGATACCCTTATTCTAGTGATGTGTCATTTATTAGGCTGTGTGCTGTAGTTTCAATACAAGATTACGTTATTCATTATGTACTTTATTCTATATTTCATACTGTATTCATTCTGAAATTAATTCTATAGTCATACTTTATTAGACTTCTTCCTGCATTTATACTTTTCGTCATACTGTATACATGCCGTACTCCATTCTATACTGTACTTCATTTTACAGCGATACTTTACTAGACTTCATCCTGTATTCATATTTTATGTCGTACTGTATTCATATTGTCATTTATTCTATTGTCACAATTTATATTGTATTCATTCTGTACTTCATACTATGTTCACATTGTATTACTCCATTCTATAGTCACACTTTTACTATACTTCATACTGCATTAATTATGTACTTCATTTTATATTCACACGTTACTGTACTTTATACTGTCATTATACTTTGTCTTACTGTATTCATACTGTCCTTTAGTCTATATTCACGCTTTATACTGTATTCATTCTGTACTTCGTGTTATAGTCACACTTTACTTCATACTGTATACATTATGCAGTTCATTTTATATTCACACGTTACTGAACTTTATACTGTAATTATACTTTATCATACTGTACTTCATTCTATAGTCACACTTTACTATACTTCATGCAGTATTTATACTTTACGTCATACTGTACTCATACTGTAGTATATTCTAAATTCACACTTTACTTTATACTGTGTTCATTTTATACTTCATTCTTTATTCACACTTTTCTGTAATTCATACTTTTTTCATTCAGTACTTTATTCTCTATTCATACTTTACTATACTTCATACTGTGTTTATTCTTTAGGTCATACTATACTACTTCATTCTCTATTCACACTCTACTATACCTCATACTGTATTTATACTGTATTTCATTCTATGGTCATACTATACTAGATCTCATCCTGTATTTATACTATGTCATACTGTATTCATACTGATCAGCATTCTATATTCATCCATTACTATACTTCATACTGTATTCATTAGGTACTGCATTGTATAGTCATACTTTAGTAGACTTCATCCTCTGTTTATACTTTACATCATGCTTTATTCAAACTGTAATTTATTATAAATTCACACTTTACTCCATACTGTATTAATTCTGTATTTCATTCTATATTCACACTTTATTGTAATTCATACGCTATTCATTCTGTTCTTCGTTTATGTTCACACTTTATTGTGCTTCATACTGTATTTGTACTTTACATCATACTGTATTCATATTTTACTATACTAAATTTTGTATATATTCTTTACGTCATACTGTATTCATACTGTACTTCATTTTATATTCACACTTTACGATTCGTCATACTGCATTCATACTGTACTTCATTTTGTATTCACACTTTACGATGTGTCATACTGTATTCATACTGTACTTCATTTTATATTCACACTTTACGGTGCGTCATACTGTATTCATACTGTACTTCATTTTATATTCACACTTTACGGTGCGTCATACTGTATTCATACTGTACTTCATTTTATATTCACACTTTACGGTGCGTCATACTGTATTCATACTGTACTTCATTTTATATTCACACTTTACGGTGCGTCGTACTGTACTCATACTGTACTTCATTTTATATTCACACTTTACGATGCGTCATACTGTGTTCATACTGTACTTCATTTTATATTCACACTTTACGGTGCGTCATACTGTATTCATACTGTACTTCATTTTATATTCACACTTTACGGTGCGTCATACTATATTCATACTGTACTTCATTTTATATTCACACTTTACGGTGCGTCATACTGTATTCATACTGTACTTCATTTTATATTCACACTTTACGGTGCGTCATACTGTATTCATACTGTACTTCATTTTGTATTCACACTTTACGGTGCGTCATATTGTATTCATACTGTACTTCATTTTATATTCACACTTTACGGTGCGTCATACTGTATTCATACTGTACTTCATTTGATATTCACACTTTACGGTGCGTCATACTGTATTCATACTGTACTTCATTTGATATTCACACTTTACGGTGCGTCATACTGTATTCATACTGTACTTCATTTCATATTCACACTTTACGGTGCGTCATACTGTATTCATACTGTACTTCATTTTATATTCACACTTTATGGTGCGTCATAGTGTATTCATACTGTACTTCATTTTATATTCATACTTTACGGTGCGTCATACTGCATTCATACTGTACTTCATTTTGTATTCACACTTTACGGTGCGTCATACTGCATTCATACTGTACTTAATTTTGTATTCACACTTTACGGTGCGTCATACTGCATTCATACTGTACTTCATTTTGTATTCACACTTTACGGTGCATCATACTGCATTCATACTGTACTTCATTTTATATTCACACTTTACAGTGCGTCATACTGTACTCATACTGTACTTAATTTTATATTCACACTTTATGGTGCGTCATACTGTATTCATACTGTACTTCATTTTGTATTCACACTTTATGGTGCGTCATACTGTATTCATACTGTACTTAATTTTATATTCACACTTTACGGTGCGTCGTACTGTATTCATACTGTACTTAATTTTATATTCACACTTTATGGTGCGTCATACTGTATTCATACTGTACTTCATTTTATATTCACACTTTACGGTGCGTCATACTGTATTCATACTGTACTTCATTTTATATTCACACTTTACGGTGCGTCATATTGTATTCATACTGTATTTCATTTTATATTCACGCTTTACGGTGCGTCATACTGTATTCATACTGTACTTCATTTGATATTCACACTTTACGGTGCGTCATACTATATTCATACTGTACTTCATTTTATATTCACACTTTACGGTGCATCATATTGTATTCATACTGTATTTCATTTTATATTCACGCTTTACTGTGCATCATACTGTATTTGTACTTTACAACATCCTGTATTCATACTGTACTGTACTTTACTAGACCTCTTCCTGTATTTATAGTTTACGTCATACGGTATTCATACTGTACATCATTCTATATTCATACTTTACTATACTTCGTACTGTGTTCTTACTTTACGTCATACTGTATTCATACAGGACTTAATTTTCTAATAATACTTTACTATACTTCCATCATACTGCTTTTATACTTTATTTCATGATGCATTAAATATTTTCTTCATACTTACTCATACTGCACTCAGATCAGTCTATATTACAGAATATAATATATTTTTCTAGGAATTTGTTTACTAACTTTTTGGTTACGGTATTTTCTGCTGAGGAGTATAACAGTTCCTATTGCCTTACCTATTGCCTAAAGAGTCAAGTTGGTATCTGGACTGGTTAAAGTGGCTCCTAAGGTTTGCAGGTTTTTTTCATGTCTTCCATATTTAATTTTAATATTTTTTCAGAAAGGTGTGGATTCTTTTCACGATTCTTACATGAAAGTAAAAGTGTTAGAAGCTTAGAAGCATTAGGTCAGCAGCAGGGGTGACTTTCTGTGGAGGACTTTCATGAAAGTTGCAGTCGATTTTTCCAACTATTTTTCTCTTTGTTTTACTTTAAAAAAAAAAAAGACTTTCGTAGCCATGTTTTCCTACATTTCAAGGGGATATTTAAGCAACTAGTAGTCCAGAATAATATGTCAGATTTTCACTATAGTTTATTACAATGTAGTTATAAAAATTGCTATAATTGCATATATTAATACTGTTATAAAATGTTAATGAATGTGTGTCATAACACATTATGGGCTATTCTGAAATGTTTAGTAATCAGGGCAAATAGTTGGGTTTATAAATCAGGGCAGTACTTCAGTAGTCCAAGAAATGAGTGTAGGAGTCAGTTACAGAGAAAGAGGACAGGGTCGGACACTGCTGTCTTGAAGAAAATTTACTTCTGTGAAGGGTGTCCTTTGTTTAGGCTTTTGTGAACTGTGCTAAAAGTAAAGTTCCAGTGCACTCAAGTGTTTGGAGGGCTATTGTTAAAGGGGTCTTTGTTTCCTTTGTAAAAATGTTTATTTTGTCTTTCTTCCCATAGGGATCCCTGGTCTCTTTCTTCCAACATCCCCCCTCCTTTCCATCTGATTTTCTGCTTGAATGACATTCCTTCGGGCGCCAACCCCAAAGTTCTTGTAAAGGAATTGATTTCTGAATCTTTTTAATAGTCCCCACTTACCGCTGCCCAGGACTTGTAAACTGTTTTTGAAGTACTCCCAGTGTATGGCTCATACTGTATTACTAGCTTTTGTAGGCCATCTGAATGACTTCCGCAAGGAACTGCAGTGTACTCATTCCTTTGCTTTTTCCGGGTTGCTATTATCTTTCGCGTTGGGCATAAAAAAGTAACGTTCGGTCGATGAAAATGATCATAGAACATGTTCAAGAAGGGTAAGGCATATATGTAATTTAAAATAGCAAAACAGTTTGTTTGTAAAGTCTTAGGGTTCATTTCCTCGAGCAAATAATCATTTAAATGATGAATAATGCGATTGTAACTCACGACAAGGAAATGATGTCAGACAAGCGTTTATACAGGATGGGAGTCGTTAGTGGAATGGTTGAACATTATATTGTAACATCGTGAATGTGATCACATCGGCAAATAACCTTAATATACTTGTCTTTAACTTTCAACCCCATAAGTGAAACTATTTATCTCGAATACATGAATTTATAAAGTCATGTACAAAGAAATTGTAATCAAATTAATTTCACGGTATTATATGAACAGTAGCATTTTCGTATTATTATTATATATGCTCGCTCCAGTGCTCTAACTGCTGCTGAGCATTTGCCTCCGAACACCATCAACCAATCTCTGAGAGTAGTCCCTATTTAGGACTTGAGTTTCCACCCCTACTTTTTGCCGATATAGAACAAGCGAACAGTCTCCATTTACAATTTTTCAAGGATAATTGAGAATTATTTTGCTCGTATAAACGATTCCGTGTTCGATGAATGAGCATTTATAGGACACATGCAGTCACTCAACCCAGTCACATAACACGGTTATTGAAAACAATGGATCGTTCATGGTAGAGTCTGAAGGATTATTGGCCGGTGTAAATGCAGCTTTAGTCTGGTCACTTACAGTAGAAGCTTTAACAAATGCCCTCTTCGCCAATAAAAAAAAAAGATAAATGTAAAAAATTACAATTATATACATTAGTAATATCATCAATTGCTTTTATTTGATTCTCTGTAAGGTATTAAACAGTCGTTTCAACACTTTTCTTTTTCAGAATGCACGTTACACCGCTAAAGATGACTAATTTTGCCAATATAAGTCAATCTTTTTTTTTTTTAAATGGGTCTGGGATCAGCTAATAGGTAATGCATAAGCAAATAGAGTCATCCATCCTAAGATAGCCGTTCCTGGCCACCTTCTTTACTGTTACTGATTATACTACACGCCACTGATAGATACTGCGGCCACTCTCCGACTGGTCCAGCGTCATTAGGAGGTTATCGGACTGTGGAGCAACTGTCCAACTCTTCCTCAATGGGAAAAAATAATCAGAGGTTATGAGGTTAAGCATAGAGATGGAGAAGAAAGAGAAAAAAGTGCAGGTTACATGCAATGTTTGCCTGGCGTCTACAGCCGTACTAAGCACATCCACTCTGTGGCTGAGACTTCATGATTAATGGTGTTTATTCTTGACAGAAGCCTCCTCTATTTATCTGCAATACAGTTTAGTGATTTTATCAGTCACCTGAATGAGAAATATTCAGTCATACCAATATTGCAGTGTAAATTGAGTAGAGTCACTTTTTATTATATCTCACAGCCTTATCATCCTCACAGTAATTTTCTCGCAGTGGTTTGATACGGAAAGGCTGGATTTAGCTGTACTTGACACAAAGCCTCTTCAATTCCACTGAAAGTTCAGACTGCTCTTAGAAATGCAAAAGAAAAAAAATACCTCACTCTTATCCAAGCAATTTCAGAATTTGAAAGAATACAGATAAAAAAGCTGAGACCTGGATGGGGAAAACGATGTAAATGTGGAATGGTCTAATAGCAGTAAAGTGACTTGTGAAAAGGTCCTTCAGTATTAGAACTTTGAGGCTCCGTTTAAAGCATTTCGCCTTGATATGTAGCTCTGTTTGTTCTAATCATTGACGACCGGGCTTTGGTCCGAGGGAGACCCTATTTTCATCTAACTGATCTCAGACTCTTGGAAATTTCCATGCAGTATTTAGAGCCTTATGAAATGAACCTCAAAGGAAAGTGCACATGTTTAATCATACAAGCTTTCCGCTAATATCCTAGGGAACATTTGCAAAGCATAATTGCCTAACAAAAGATACTACCCTAAAGATACAATACCTGGCTCTTCAGCTGGATTTGTAAAGAAAGTTGTTTGTCAGCTTTTCATACTACTGGTAAGGTTTTTTTCTACTTCGGTAAAGGGATTATCTCACAAAAAACGTTCTACAAAGATACTTGGGCATCATAAACGGGGCATCACCATTAAGTGGTTGTTTATAAAATTGCAAGTTGCATGAATGAAATGACAGATAGTCCTATTATAGTGGTTGTTTCCTTTGAAATCTTTTGAGCCAATAGGCTCAGCGACTTATAAAATATCAAACATCGCTTTTCTTACCTTACCTGGGTCCATTAATCGGCTTCATGTCAACAGCGCCGCAGCCAATCACTCGGGTTAGCAGCTTTTCTGATGCAGGCGACAGCAGCCCCTGAGCTTTAAGTCACCACTGCAGGTGATCAGGAGCAACGGCGGAGAGTTAGCGTCTATCCCCGGGGTGGGAGAAGTAATTGATGGTCAGTTTGTTGCTTTACATGTGACTGACGCTGTGGACTGAAAATATTTCTAACGGGACAACATATATGTCCTTTTTTCAGTTATGTGTTCTTTCCATCTTTTTAACAGATAGAGCATGTATACATTATAATCCAAGGAGCTGTTAACATGTCCATTTTTTTTAGATTGTGTGTGATTTTTCATCCGTGTCAGGGATCAAAATTATCCATACAAGTATGTGGGTCTGTGAAAAATCAATGCCAGCGCACATTGCCATCGGTGTGCAGTCCATGTGTTTTTCCGTGATTAACATTAACATTGTATAGGAAAATTTTGCATATTAGATTTTTTTTTTTCATACAAGAAAACTGACACACTGACCAAACAATGATAAAATATGATCAAAAACACAGATAAAAAAAAATTACTGATAACTGGACGAGGCCTTAATTATAATTAATGTTCTGCCCAATGAATAATGATAATGAGAGCACACAGTGTAACCAGGGCTATAATAAAGTGAAGCAGAAAGTTAACTATGCATGTTTGGCATCGCCTTAATCGTACTAAACTCTGCAATCATGTTACCTGGTTATTTTTAATTCACATTTAACGAAACCCAAAAAACAAAACCCCACTTGGAAATTTTTTTATATGTTCTTAGTACGTTATACGGTAAAATGAATGGTTTCAATCAAACCTACTACTCATCTCACAAAAGACAAGCCTCTATATGGCTATGCTGACTGAAGTGTAAAAAAGTCATGGCATTTTGGGGAAGGTGTGGAGAAAATTAAAGCTTTAAAACAAATATTGTCTGCATCTTTAAAGCATTATCTGGGGCTATTTTACTATTTTTTTCTCATGGAGCTGACATGCAGATAGTTGCTAACTACCATCTTGTTTTGCCCAATGCCATCTGAAAACGATCACAAACTGCTGCTGCTTCATGTCAACAGAGCAGCTCTTCCTCTTCCGGGCGGCATTGTCGATGGGGCGCTACTGCTGACGTCATGCTGATTGACAGCCTAGTCCATGCAGATTATGCAGTGGAAGCCGACTATCAATCAGTATGACATCGGCAATTACGCCTCATCAACAGAAGAGAGTGGAAGACAAGCAGGAGCTTTGACGACGTGACATTGCCAGAAGCCGCAGAATTAATCCCTCACTCCCTTAAGATGGCTGGACCATCATTGTAAATGCACCATTGTATATACACACCTGTATTTTGTATCTCCCCCACCTCATTTTAGATTGTAAGCTCTCACGAGCAGGGCCGTCTTATTTTGCTTTAATTACTGTATTGTTAACGTTGTTACTTATGACTTGTGTTTTGAAACTGTTAAACTGTAAAGCGCTGCGGAATATGATGGCGCTATATAAATAAAGATTATTATTATTATTATTATTATTATTATTAATTAAACTCCCCAGAATACTAAGTGAAGGGAACACATGACTGTATGAGTGGGTGACACTCAACTACTGCAGTTTTTCATGATCTATATTTATATTGATTGTATTAGGACTGATGTTTCCCCTTTTCGAAAAAAGAGACCTTTTTTGTACCTGTTTTTTTATTTTTGTTGGGAAAGAAGACTTTAGCAAAACTATAACCTATTGTCTTACTGTCTGTTCCTCCTCCTATCAGAAGAGATGCTAGAAGAATTTCCAACCCAACCTCCCCTTCTTCTTTGTTTTACTGTGCAAAAATTGTATATTTGATATTTTGCTTGACTGCTTACCCTGTTTAGGTTAACTTTATGTATTATTGCATCCTTCATCTGTGACCTTCCTTCCTACATGTTATCATATAGTTAAACAAAACATGTTGATTGACATTTTTGGCATTACCCTGCTTAGCCCAGCAGAGGACAATCCTTCAGTCACAATTCCCTTGAGGGTCCTCTCCTGAGCAACGATGACTCTTTATGAGTTTGGGGTTAAGTGTCTTTTTATAGATTTTAGCTTCACATTATAAAAAATGGCTATTTACCGTAAGTCAAATCAGATTGTTATATTATTGTCACAGCTGTGATATTATATTATTATCACAGCTGGGATATTGCGGTTGGGGAGTCAGGTGACTGTGGGCAGCAAGTTATGTTTTTAATTTAATAGATGCTGTTACACAATGGTGGTGAATAGGTTGAGCTTTGGTGGCTAGACTGAAAGATGTGATAATGGTAACGTCATCCAGGGGCGACTTATTTGTTAAGCACAGGAAATGAGGATCTTTGTTAGGGTCATTAGAGTCCTTGAAGTGGACTGGCTTTGCTACTGTAAGGGCCCCGTCACACATATCGAGATCGCTAGCGAGATCGTTGATACGTCACGGATTTTGTGACGCAATAACGATTTTGCTAGCAATCTCGTTACGTCTGACAGGTAGCAACGATCAGGCCCCTGCTGTGAGATCGCTGATCGTTACAAAGCTTCCTGGACCATTCCTGGGTCGTTGCACTCCCGCTAGGCAGTGTGCATCGCTGTATTTGACACCTAACCAACGACCTCATTAGCGATTCAGAACTGAAACACGTAGGCGTGCATAAATTGGACTTTTCTGCACCCCTCGCCCCCGATTGGTGGTCGCTACAGCGTTCTCATTTCCCGCCGTGCATAAAGAAAGCAACAGAATAGCGATCCCATCCTTTGTTTCTGACCTGGTGCTGGATTGCAGATCTTAGCAGAATTCTCTGGGTTGTGTGGAGTCACAGTCGAAGAACACTACAATCCACAAACCAGAACGCTTGTCAGGAACAAAGCCCAGATGAATGGATAGAGACACAGTCGAAGAACGCTGCTGTGATCCGAACAAGAACGCAAACAGGAACAAAGGGACGGAATTGCTACAATGTGGCTTTATTTTAAACCTGCCGCCCAATCAGAACGCAGTAGCGTCCACCAATCGGAGATGATTGGTGACACAGTACAGCCCCTATCAAGGTGTGGATCGTTGAAATAGCTGCTGTGTGAAAGCGTCCCAACGACAACGAGATCGTTAGTTAGATCGCAGGGGCGGCCGAAATCGTTGGAAGTTCTGCACGTTTGACAGCTCCCCAACAATCACGATACGGCTCTCCAGCGATCTCAAAACCGTGACGTAATAACGATCTCGCTAGCGATCTCGTTATGTGTGACGGGACCTTAACAAGTCAGAGCTTGCCGCCCCTGGATTACTGCCTTCCAACTGCTGAACGAGCAGGCAGCTTTGGGATCTCACGGTATCTGTGAATCTCAGAATATACTTACCTTACATTTCACCTGGCTCTTAATATATTCATGTGATTCTAAATAAAAGCTGTGGCCTTTTTGACTCTAAAAATAATGTGTGGTGTATTTTATGTTATTGAAGTGTGTAGTTTGTGTCATGCGCTAATAAATGCGGGTCCATCCCATATCCAGAAGTCATGCCTGCAGGAGCAATCTATGACTGCTTTGAGCCAGTAGAGATTAGTGCCAGGCACAGCAGGGAGGTAGTCAGCAACTGCCTGCCTATAAGTTCTTAGGCCAATAAGAAAAGTAAACTAGTCCTGGATAACCCCTTTAGGAAGTTACACAGAATGCCCTCCTACAATAACATACATGCAAATTCAATATTGGCTGTTTTGTTGTGTATTGTCCCATTCTTATTCTGCAATCTGCAATTGTTTGGTGATAGTACTCAAGTTGAGTGCGGTCCGATATTTTCCATGGACCTATAAAGTTGAATGGGCGAGTGCCATCAGATTTTCACAGGGACAAATAGTGCCTGCTGCAATTTTTTCCTCTGGCCGACTCGGTCCAAGAAAAAAATCGAACATGTGCACAGTACCACAGAATATAACATGGGGATGAGTGCTATCCGTCAAAACGAATGATGATTTTTAAATCGATTTTTCACTTTCAGGAAGATGAACGCCAAAAGCTCTAAAATATCAAACAGAGCTGGCACTTATATTCTGTGGGAACTCTCCGCCGTTCCTCAAGTCTTTTAGTTTGACAAGTGCGCATCACTGCAGCTGCGCATACACATCTGGGGTGAGTGAGTACCTGATCTGTTTGTTATTTTAGGTATTTTACACAGTTTAGGGTTTACTTTCACGAATATGGAAGCTTAAAAATTATTTCACTTAATGAACGAACATTTACTCATTCATCCGCTGATTGGCAGCCTGATTCCACTGCCAATTATCCCAAGAATGCTCATACCCTGATAATCAACTAGTGTATTTCCTGATTATCAACAAGTGTCAATGCACTGTTAGGACTCATTCATTCAGACATCAGTTTTTTGTGCATGAGCGCTACCCTGTGTTTTTCATGAATAGCGCTTGTACCTATGATAGTCTATAAAGCCATCCACGTGGCCATCATTTGTTGTGGCCCATGCAAAATTGTGGAGACATGGCCGATATTGATCTGAATGTAGGATCAAACTCAGCAATGCAAGACTTTAGGTTCACAAAATAATCTGACCCATAAACTTGTATCCGAGTGCTGCCAGTTTTTCAAGGATTGCTACTGTGGATCGGACAAGAGGGAGAAACTTTTTTTTTTCTCATCTGAGAAAAAGTGCTGAAACTTGGACCAAACTCTCATGAAAAACACTGTTAAAATTCAGTCATTTTTTCTTGTATGTGAAAAAATGGATATCTCTGGGAACCCTTACTCATCGGTTTTTTGTATAAATATCTGGTTAGTCCCAGTTCATCAGCGTAGATCATCTCCCTTGTGTTGTACACTGATGCTAAGCTAAGTTGCTCCATTTGGTCATTATGGAGTAAGAAGCACGTTAAGTTTGCAGTAGTATGGATTTATAAGACTGCAGGTGTGAGATTCCCAATGGCTGTTTGACAAATTAATTGCTTCCTGAGCTGTGTGTTCTCACACGACATGCCCTCTTTTTTGAATAGCCCAGATTCTTCAGACAATTGCAGTATCTGGTACTAATGGAGCTCGAGACACTGAAGGGCATTCTCCTAATAGCCTTACTATTTCTTTGTCACATCATTATATAATTGAAAGCAGACTGTTCATTTACTATTTCTGTAAAGTAGCCCAATGTGTTATTTTTAAAATATATATTACCATATAATTAAATAATATTAACTATAAAGACTAGAAGATCAATGACTGACCCTCATCTGATAGTCATGTTAAGATATAACACTGCTACACTAGTGTCTCCAAATTTCCTCCCAGGTAACATGAGCATTGTATCGTGACACAGTTGATTAGAGCTCATAAGATGATTGTGGATATCAGTCAATATCAGAACGCAGTGCACAACCTGGCTGTCAGTCTCCAAAAGAATATATAAAGCTGTCACAATTGGGGCGGGAGAGCCGCTGCCCGTCCATGCTTTAGTGCTCAATGCTCGGCCACGGATATCCAAATGAGCCCTTAGAAACAATAGGTGGGCATATCTAACAACCAGCATATGTCGGCAGGAGCAGTCAACCATCTGATGTGTATCAGTACTATTGATTCTCCCTGACAGATGATTTTGCTCAAGAGAAAGAGCAAACCATTTATAATTAAAGAAAATGTGTCATCAGAAAATGACCTATTATTTAAATCAGGTTTTTCTGTTGTGATTTATTTACTTTTTTATTCCTCAATGTTTTTTTTCCCGATATTTCAATTTTCAATTTAGAAATCTTGCAATTTTCACACCCAGTCTTTTCTATTGAAGCACCTGATGAGCATGTGTAAAGATAATTGTGAAGGAAGGGGAGGAGCAGATTTAGCAGTGACAGTTAGGAGTGATGGTTAGCAGTGGCGATTAGCAGGGATGGTTAACAGTGATGGTTAGCAGTGGCGATTAATAGGGATGGTTAGCAGTGATGGTTAGCAGTGATGGTTACCAGTGGCGATTAGAAGGGATGGTTAGCAGTGGCGATTAGCAGGGATGGTTAACAGTGATGGTTAGCAGTGGCAATTAGCAGGGATGGTTAGCAGTGATGGTTAGCAGTGACGGTTAGCAGTGGCGATTAGCAGGGATGGTTAACAGTGATGGTTAGCAGTGGCAATTAGCAGGGATGGTTAGCAGTGATGGTTAGCAGTGACGGTTAGCAGTGATGGTTAGCAGTGGCGATTAGCAGGGATGGTTAGCAGTGATGGTTAGCAGTGATGGTTACCAGTGGCGATTAGCAGGGATGGTTAGCAGTGGCGATTAGCAGGGATGGTTAACAGTGATGGTTAGCAGTGGCAATTAGCAGGGATGGTTAGCAGTGATGGTTAGCAGTGACGGTTAGCAGTGATGGTTAGCAGTGGCGATTAGTAGGATGGTTAACAGTGATGGTTAGCAGTGGCGATTAGCAGGGATG